>CM019068.1:177831182-178445152 GCA_009667805.1 Leptobrachium leishanense
GATACTCGGCGTCGCTCTATCCCCCGTATAGATACAATATATAGAGATATAAGATACTCGGCGTCGCTCTATCCCCCGTATAGATACAATATATAGAGATAGAGGGTTATAGTGATATAAGATACTCAGTCGCTCTATCCCCCGTATAGATACAATATATAAGATAGAGGGTTATAGTGATATAAGATACTCGGCGTCGCTCTCATCCCCCGTAGAGATATAAGATACTCGGCGTCGCTCTATCCCCCGTATAGATACAATATATAGAGATAGAGGGTTATAGTGATATAAGATACTCGGCGTCGCTCTATCCCCCGTATAGATACAATATATAGAGATAGAGGGTTATAGTGATATAAGATACTCGGCGTCGCTCTATCCCCCCGTATAGATACAATATATAGAGATAGAGGGTTATAGTGATATAAGATACTCGGCGTCGCTCTATCCCCCCGTATAGATACAATATATAGAGGGTTATAGTGATATAAGATACTCGGCGTCGCTCTATCCCCCGTATAGATACAATATATAGAGATAGAGGGTTATAGTGATATAAGATACTCGGCGTCGCTCTATCCCCCCGTATAGATACAATATATAGAGATATAAGATACTCGGCGTCGCTCTATCCCCCCGTATAGATACAATATATAGAGATATAAGATACTCGGCGTCGCTCTATCCCCCCGTATAGATACAATATATAGAGATATAAGATACTCGGCGTCGCTCTATCCCCCCGTATAGATACAAATATATATAGAGATATAAGATACTCGGCGTCGCTCTATCCCCCCGTATAGATACAATATATAGAGATAGAGGGGTAAGTGATATAAGATACTCGGCCGTCGCTCTATCCCCCGTATAGATACAATATATAGATAGAGGGTTATAGTGATATAAGATACTCGGCGTCGCTCTATCCCCCGTATAGATACAATATATAGAGATAGAGGTTATAGTGATATAAGATACTCGGCGTCGCTCTATCCCCCCGTATAGATACAATATATAGAGATAGAGGGTTATAGTGATATAAGATACTCGGCGTCGCTCTATCCCCCGTATAGATACAATATATAGAGGAGTTATAGTGATATAAGATACTCGGCGTCGCTCTATCCCCCGTATAGATACAATATATAGAGATAGAGGGTATATAGTGATATAATACTCGGCGTCGCTCTATCCCCCCGTATAGATACAATATATAGAGATAGAGGGTTATAGTGATATAAGATACTCGGCGTCGCTCTATCCCCCGTATAGATACAATATATAGAGATAGAGGGTTATAGTGATATAAGATACTCGGCGTCGCTCTATCCCCCGATATAGATACAATATATAGAGATAGAGGGTTATTAGTGATATAAGATACTCGGCGTCGCTCTATCCCCCCGTATAGATACAATTATATAGAGATAGAGGGTTATAGTGATATAAGATACTCGGCGTCGCTCTATCCCCCCGTATAGATACAATATATAGAGATAGAGGGTTATAGTGATATAAGATACTCGGCGTCGCTCTATCCCCCCGTATAGATACAATATATAGTGATATAAGATACTCGGCGTCGCTCTATCCCCCCGTATAGATACAATATATAGAGATAGAGGGTTATAGTGATATAAGATACTCGGCGTCGCTCTATCCCCCCGTTATAGATACAATAATATATAAGAGGTTTATAGTGATATAAGATACTCGGCGTCGCTCTATCCCCCGTATAGATACAATATATAGGATATAAGATATATACTCGGCGTCGCTCTATCCCCCGTATAGATACAATATATAAGATAGAGGTTATAGTGATATAAGATACTCGGCGTCGCTCTATCCCCCGTATAGATACAGATAGTTATAGTGATATAAGATACTCGGCGTCGCTCTATCCCCCCGTATAGATACAATATATAGAGATATAAGATACTCGGCGTCGCTCTATCCCCCGTATAGATACAATATATAGAGATATAAGATACTCGGCGTCGCTCTATCCCCCCGTATAGATACTATATATAGAGATATAAGATACTCGGCGTCGCTCTATCCCCCCGTATAGATACAATATATAGAGATAGAGGTTATAGTGATATAAGATACTCGGCGTCGCTCTATCCCCCCGTATAGATACAATATATAGAGGGTTATAGTGATATAAGATACTCGGCGTCGCTCTATCCCCCCGTATAGATACAATATATAGAGATATAAGATACTCGGCGTCGCTCTATCCCCCCGTATAGATACAATATATAGAGATAGAGGGTTATAGTGATATAAGATACTCGGCGTCGCTCTATCCCCCGTATAGATACAATATATAGAGATAGGGTTATAGTGATATAAGATACTCGGCGTCGCTCTATCCCCCCGTATAGATACAATATATAGAGATAGAGGTTATAGTGATATAAGATACTCGGCGTCGCTCTATCCCCCGTATAGATACAATATATAGAATAGAGGGTTATAGTGATATAAGATACTCGGTGTCGCTCTATCCCCCGTATAGATACAATATATAGAGATAGAGGGTATAGTGATATAAGATACTCGGCGTCGCTCTATCCCCCGTATAGATACAATATATATAGAGATAGAGGGTTATAGTGATATAAGATACTCGGCGTCGCTCTATCCCCCCGTATAGATACAATATATAGAGGGTTATAGTGATATAAGATACTCAGCGTCGCTCTATCCCCCGTATAGATACAATATATAGTGATATAAGATACTCGGTGTCGCTCTATCCCCCGTATAGATACAATATAGAGATAGAGGGTTATAGTGATATAAGATACTCGGCGTCGCTCTATTCCCCCGTATAGATACAATATATAGAGATAGAGGTTATAGTGATATAAGATACTCGGCGTCGCTCTATCCCCCGTATAGATACAATATAGAGATAGAGGGTAAGAGATATAAGATACTCGGCGTCACTCTATCCCCCCGTATAGATACAATATATAGAGGGTTATAGTGATATAAGATACTCGGTGTCGCTCTATCCCCCGTATAGATACAATATATAGAGATAGAGGCTTCTTCCAGACACTGATGGACACATTTCACAGCAGGTCTCTTCCGTCACAGGACAGACATCGGGCTGTTCCTGCAAGAATGAACGAGGACAGGAGTTCGGCTACTGAGACTATCTTGAGTCTCGCCCTGGAGATCCTCTACGTGCTGACTGGAGAGGTGAGCGTCTCTGGACATTTTTAGCCACTTTTCTAGTTTATATCATAAAATCAGCCATGCATCTTATTCCTCGATTGGTGCTTTATAGGGGATTTGACAACACGATAATTAAACGTCTGGGGAAGCCACTATTCATATTCTAGTATCGGGCCACCACACTCTTCAAGCCCCCTTACTCTCTTCAACAAACTATGCTGACATAGCAGATCTTGGGTGGTTCCTTTATTTGATGGTGTTGATATGGCGTTTATTTGGATTCACTTTGGGGATCCCATAAGAATTTAATCTTTAATTTAAATAAGAACATCACTCGACTACGATGGGGAGATGTTGTGAGGTTCCAGTGAGTGGAGAGATTCATGCCACGTGTGGTATCTGTCCATGTAAAGCTGGATTTCTAATAATGTCATATTTAACATGTAGGATTACGTCAGTGTGAAGAAGATAGGGAACGGTGCCACACACGGCAAGGGCCCCCCTGTATCCGATGGATCCTGGAGGGCACAGTGTCCCTGGGCATTGGGGCCTGTGGTTCACAAGACCGAAAAAAAGCAGAAGATCCTGGAGCTGACCAACCAGATCATCCGTCTGCTGACTGGAGAGGTGAGGCTGCTGGGAATGGGACATTATACGCTAACACCAAGGCATGTGTCTGGATGGTGACTGTGTCATTGTGTGTGTCAGGTTCCTATACGCTGTGAGGATGTCACTGTCTATCTCTCCATGGAGGAGTGGGAGTATGTGGAGCGACACAAGGACCTCTACAAGGACGTCATAATGGAGGATCACCAGACGCTCAGCTCACGTGGTAAGAGCAAATGTAGTTGCTGTATGTGGGTAACACCACATAACTTGTGACTTGTCACCGACACATGTTTCTTTACCTCTTTCCGTAGATGAATCTGAATTTGATGTATTTCATGACTATTTTTCGTCACCAGACATTGAGGCTAAAGGTGATGCCAGTAATGAAACCAGCAATGGAGACATGTGTTGGAAAGTCAGTACATCTGGAAAACAAAAGTCTGAATCGGTGATACGAAATTCATGTGGACTTGAGGTTAACCTCATAGACAAGGACATATCTTCACCCCCAGAACTTAGACAGACAGAATATCCATCTACACATATTATGCAGGAACCAGCCTCATGTGAAGAAGGGAGCGACGGATGCGAAGACTCTTCTACATCCACAGGACACACACAGACCGCATATCCATCCCCTGCTATTAAAGATGAATCGGTCTTATGTGTTGAAGAACTCTCCGACATAGACATTTTTCCTCCCACCCAACATACACAGACTGAATACCCATCTACTGATAATAAGGTCATATCGACCACGTGTGGTGGAGTATACCTCTCAGACACTGATATTTATCCACCCAAGGATCCTGCACAGACACCTCGTCCTAATAAAGAGGACTTAAGAGCACACGGAAAAGGAAATGGCAGAGATTCTGATGGTCACACGCTTACAAAACCTGCACCGAAGGAACGTCTCTTTGCTCTTTCGAAATGCTACCCAAGAGGGAATCGAAAATCACAGGGCATAACGTCTGACGTGGCATTAATGGAAGCTGGGGAACCTGCTGAACGCATAAATCCTAAATCTCCACTGCGGACACCAAGCACAGAGACAACGTTTTACTGGTCTGAGTGTCTGAAAAGTTTTATCAACAGCTCTGGTCGCATCAAGCATCCATCCGTTCTCACAGGGAGCAATATGGTGCCTCCTGAGACGGGGTCATTTTACTCCAAGTCTGACACTGCTCTACCAAGAACAAATCGGACCGGAGAGAGACGGTTTTCATGCTATGAATGCGGGGATTGTTTTACTCAGATGTCAAGTTTCATTAAGCACCAGACTCTCCACACAGGAGAACCACCAATCTTATGCTCTGAATGTGGGAAGTACTTCACTCTGAAGGCCAGTCTTGTCCGGCACCAGAAAATCCACACGGGAGAAAAACCCTTTCACTGCTCCGAATGCGGGAAGTGCTTTACCCGGGCCTCGAGCCTGGCTTTGCACAGGCGAATTCACACGGGCGAGAAACCATTCTCCTGTTCTGAATGCGGGAAGTGTTTTACCCGCTCTCCCCTGCTTGTTTTGCACAAAAGGATTCACACGGGTGAGAAACCCTTTAAATGCAATGACTGCGGGAAATGTTTTACGCAGGCCTCGCATCTGACTTCACACAAGAGGACTCACACAGGAGAGAAGCCATTTTGTTGCTCTGCGTGCGGGAAACGTTATAAGGACAGTTCGAGTCTCGTTACACATCAACGGATTCACACGGGGGAGAAGCCGTACTCGTGTACTGAATGTGGGGACTGTTTTACCGATCGCTTTTCTTATATTAGACACACGAGGTCTCATGACCTTTAATAATGCGTCTCATAATGCGCGGGAGGGGTCGTAACGACCTGAGTATTATTAAAGTGCACCTGTCATGCGAACCTTATGGGCGCCATCATTAACTGTGTCCTATTGGTCGACTCTTCTCTGCTCAGCTGGCAGGTAAACATTGGCAGCTCTGATTGGACAGTGCCAATGCTAAGTACGACAGGTGCGCTTTAACTATTATTAGACTCATTTGGGAAAGAACGACATCGTACAGGTGGTTATTTCTGATATCTAGAAGCCTTTCCACTTTCCTGTGATGAGTAAGATGTTTTTGGTCGCCTGAACCCTTGCGTTTTCACTCCGTTCCACTCCTGTTTTCTGTGATATAAGTCGAGCGTATTAATGGAGATCCGAAGACAAGGCCTAAATTCAAAACGGGCCGTGGAAGCCATGTTGATTGCACACATATCACAGCTCATATTTTTTTTCCTGAAGGCCATCCTCTGTAGAAAACCGTTTGTAATAGCACATTTTTTGATATTTATGTTAAATGTTACATTTTTATATTATTTGCAACTCCTATGTTTTCTGGTTTCACATTGGACGTGGGCGCACCTACACTTGTATCCTCTAATTTTCAATAAGTAAATGTTATATCTTTTTTTTTTTTTTTTTTCTGTCCACCATAATGTTTAGTGATCACCCCCCCCCCCAAAATCATATCTGCACTTTATTTTGGAAACACGTGGATAAATCAACCCCCGACTGCAGCAACACATTAAAATGAAAGCGACAATCAAGCTAAATATGGGCTTGTTTTTTAATAGTAATGTCCTGCTGTTTTAAAGGTATCTCATTACATTTATTCCGCTGCGCAACCACATCTTGATACCTCCCTGGTAATATATGCCGCACCTTTTTTCAGATATTGCATTGTATAAACCCTTCACGATCATGCATGTCCTATAGAAGGAAAATGATACGGATCATTGCACAAACTTACACATTTCTGGACCAAAATCCCACCTAGAATAATACAATTATTGGAGCGTGATATACTTGGCTGCATTTAAAGTATATATGGTGAATATATAGTGTTTTGACACTAGCTCTGGCTTCTTCAGTCGGTTCTGAATCACTGTCTGCGGCTTTAAAAGAAAGGTCGGTGCTCCTGTATATGCGCTGCGTGCCATATCTTGCCCCCACCAAAAACAACATGTAATAAAAAGGCATTTTAAGGAATAGCCGTCAAATCCTTGACAAAACCGTTGGACTCGATTTCCTCCTTCCTGAACGATTGCAACATTGAGAAGCAACAGTTGCACTGAGCATGCAAGGCTTTATGGACATTTCATACAATCTGGCCTGTGGAGAGCCAGTTTGCACATGCTCAGTCTGCCTCTTGAGTAGATTCTGGTGTTGCCTGTTTCAGTGCCTGAGCGCAGATGTCTTAGGGTTTGTAAAAGGGCTCTTGCTGGTTCCCACAACCATGGGGCAGGGACTCCAGCAACTTTCCTTGACTTTCACTCTTCCTCTCCGGCTTCCTTTCTGGTTATAAACAGGCAGCGGCTAGAAGGTCTTACTGCTGGCCAACTATGTGCGCCTGTACTGATGTGATTACCGGCGTCTGTAGCAGCGTTGTGACGCTGCAACGGGGCCTCTCACATGCTTGTGCGTCCGTTATCCAAGTCTCTCCGGCAAAGCACTAGGACACAAGTTGACGGAACTGCAAAGCCTGATTCTCCATAGGAGGATCGCACTTTGCAGCGCTGACTGCGCTCAGCGAGGTGGCCAGACGGGTGTCGAGTGGAAGGAACTTCCACTCTCACGGACGTTCATTTCGCTCTCCAAAGACACTCGTCTGATACTAGCCTAAGCTGTAATGCAAACTCCACTCTAGACGCAGCCTGCCACACTCCGCCACCCCTTGCACACTTACAAATACTACAGACAACAGACCCCTCATGCACATTATTCTTTGCACAAACCTCTACCACACACATACAGTACCACTAACATTCATAGTAGCATTAACTGCACACCTCAAGCTACGCTACACGCTCTCATCATTGTTCGGTTGTAACTTGTGCCTCCTTCCCCCATGATATTTGGTTGTGTTGCCTTTTGCTGTGATTGCGGCTCACATTCGCCGCGGCATCGTGTCGTTAAGCTCATGCAATGTCACAGCATTTATTGGCGTCCAGAGCGGCAGCGCTGCGTAAAGTCTTCTCCAGTGCATTATCCTAAAGATTAACCTCAATGGGGTTAAGGTCTGGACTGTGCGGTGGCCAATCCATGTGTGAAAATTATGTCTCATGCTCCCTCAACCACTCTTGCACAATTTGAGGCTGATGAATCCTGGCATTGCCACCTTGGAATATGCCCGCTGTGCCACCAGGGGAGAAAAAAAACCATTTGATGGAAAGACCTGCTCATTCAGGGAGTCACGTGACCTCATTTTTGGGCACATATGTTAAGCACCTATTGGCTGAGTTCTACCCAAGCAGTGTGTATAGTCTGTGTGAGAAGAAGCAAACGACATATACTGAATATAGAAAACAACTCTACGAACCAATACGACGCAACGTTACAGTAAAATAAAGCACCACATCCAATGGATGTAAAGCGTCTGTTGTGCAGTTTATTCTGATATTCCTTTTCTTGTAAGTTTAATTAAACCAGTAAACAGCTTTTGCTTTTCCAAGTGCTAACCTGGCTTTTCTTCTGGAGGGCGCCATGTTACCAGCTTTGTTGTAGCCAACCACCTGTAGGTTGTCTGATGAACAGTTCACCTATGGCAGGGATGTCCAAACTCCGGTCCTCCCAGATGTTCCTGAACTACAACCCCCATCCTTCTCCATCTAATGCAGAGATTTCTGGGAGCTGTAGTTCAGGAACATCTGGGGGGCCAGAGTTTGGACATCCCTGACCTATGGGGAGCCCTGGACTACCACGCTAAGACTGGACAACACAGCCCTATGACCTGAGAGAGGGCTGGGTTTATTTCCCTGCAAGCTCTTCTGTGTATCCAGTTCTCCCTTCTCAAATCACAAGTGGGGGGGGGGGGCAGGGGTTTCAGGTGAAGCCTGTACTTTTAACTATCGCAGCTCAAGGCTGGAGGTTTTTCTTTCTTCCTCATCGCACTGTTTAGCTGCACTGCGCACACAAAAATATAAATACATACACAGAGAGTTACACACACATATATATAAATCACCAGAGTATAGCAGTGTGTAGCGATACCTTTTTTTTTATTGGACTGTTACATTTAAAAGACAAGCATTTAACAGGACTATACACAGGACACAAGTTCACCCATTTACACTGGACGAAAGGAAATTCAGCCTAAAGCATAGGAAGGGATATTTTACGGCGAGAACAATAAAGCTGTGGAATTCTCTGCCTGTTGAGGTGGCTGGGAATTCTCTGCCTGTTGAGGTGGTTGGGTCAGAGACTGTACAGACTTTTAAAAAGTGACTGGATGACTTCCTGCAGACACAGAATATTAAGGGTTATAATATTTAATATGTGGGTAAAAGCTTCTTGATACAAGGAGAAATCTGACGCCATTCTGGGGGCAAGAAGGATTTTTTTTCCCAGTGTGTTGCATATTGGCGAGCGCTTCGGACTGGATTTTTTGCCTTCTTTTGGATCAACAGCAGTAGGTGAGGTGTGTGAGGCTGAACCCGTCTTTCAGCCTATGTAACTATGTAAGCTTTCAAGAGGATTCGAAAGAAGAAAGATATATATATCTATATATCATACAGTGTAGGCGCCTATTTATAAACTAGATTACTATAGTGTTATTAGTTATAATTTAACTACTTCATAAGTAGTGAGATGCTGCCCAAAGGGGTAAGCGCAATATACAGAAAAAACAACCAAAATCTGCATTAACCAAAAATGAAATTATAGATAGAACCTTTGTAGCGCATCAAAAATAGATTTAAAGGTAGACTTCAACAAAGAGGTATATCAAACAAAGTGCTTCAGTCTTAAAGTGATTCAGTCTTAAGGTGACAAATATTCAATCAATGTACACATATAAAAGTGCAATGTGCCATAGAACACAGTAAAGTGCAACAATATATAAAATTCCAGCAGTGCGATGGGTATAAGAGAGTCTATAAAGTGCAACAGTGTCCGACTGTGCAAAATGTGCAAATTCAATGATATCCAATACAACAGTATGAATACCAGTGGGAAAATTCCTTAAAATTTACTTCTCTTTATGTTCAAGCGATGCACAAATATAGTCCTCCTTTCTTGATCTGTGTATCTCAAGCCGTCTCTCAATAATGGAGAGGATAGCCAGAAAGGAGAAAGAAGAAGAAAAAAAAAAAAAACGAGGGGAGAGAAAAAATGAAGAAATAATCGTGCAGAAAATCCCAATTAAATATGGCAAATAAATCACTCGTAGGAATATGGAAACTCACATTTATAAGAGCCCAAAAAATCCCTGGCTCTAGGTTTAGGAGCTTCCAGCCATATAGAGGGTGGCGTATCCCTTCTTAAATCTTCAACTCTGGTTGCGATGGCTACAATAAGATAATAGACAGCGCTCCCATAGTATATTACCGTATTATGATAAAAAAGAGGTGATAATGTATTGAACTCACCAGATATGGAGCCTCTTCCACTCAGGCTCACTCAATACAGCATCAGGTACACTATGGTGGATACCCAGAACCTCTTCCCAACCGTCTGAGGGCCAGATATCAGGAGCTTCCAAGCGGTGGCAAGTATATATCCAAGGAGAGTAGTCAATAGAATATAAACCATATAAAATTTATTATGTATTAAAAAATCAATTGCATATTAAAGAATGGACAGATGCGTTACCGAGACGCGTTTCGGCATTAACAGCCTTCCTCAGTCGGTATATTTAGGTGCACTATTGTCCAAAAAATCTCCAAAAAAATGACCAAGAAAGGAGGACTATATTTGTGCATCGCTTGAACATAAAGAGAAGTAAATTTTAAGGAATTTTTCCCACTGGTATTCATGCTGTTGTATTGGATTTGCACATTCGGACACTGTTGCACTTTATAGACTCTCTTATACCCATCGCACTGCTGGAATTTTATATATTGTTGCACTTTACTGTGTTCTATGGCACATTGCACTTTTATATGTGTACATTGATTGAATATTTGTCACCTTAAGATTGAAGCACTTTATGTTTGATATACCTCTTTGTTGAAGTCTACCTTTAAATCTATCTATAATTTCATTTCAAGAGGATTCCTCTCTTCTTCAGGTCTGGAAGCTATACTGAGCAAAATCATAGAACTGAACATTAAAGGGAACAAAGGGTGGGGGGGGTTGGGATAGATGTCGTAAGTAGTGAGAGTGAAATAGTATGGTCACAGAAGATGAACGAACAAATGAATGAGGGATCTTAGGTACATAAAACAACAGTGACATATATACACACACACTAAAACTATATATTCATTTATTACAGCAAGATCTTATATACATTACAATTTATTAATTACCCCCCCCCCAACTGAAAATGGAATAGAGGTTTGTAGCGGGGGGGGGGTGATGTCAGCATCAAGAAAGTCTCAACTTGCAGCACAGGGGGTAAGAAAGGGATTAAAATGCCCCCATCACCGCAAAAAGGATGGAGAGTACAATATTGAAGGGTTAGTAGGGAACCATTAACCCGCTCCAAAGTTTGTGATATGAGCTGTGATCCTGCTCCCAGTCCATGGCTTTGGGGAAAGGACGTCGGGCCAGTTTCAGGGAGGGCAGGCCACACCGTAAGTAGATGGAGCTGCACATGCTCTCTAGGGATGTTGACGGCAGACAGGAAGGTAGTTCTGGGGGATTGTTCTGCAAGCCGAACTCGCTCCTTTGGGAATGACATCGCGCGGCATGCCGCAGCACTGACTGAAGCAGGAAACGTTCATTTCAATCATTTTTTTGCAGAAACTTTTCACCTGTCAGCCGTTTGGCGGACACAACGACTAGGGAGAGTTGGGAGATCTCTTAAACAAGCTAAAGTTGTTTTGGGCAGGATCGGTTCGCTATACATGTTTGTTTTTTCTACCAACACATTCACTGTATTTAAATACAGGTTGAGAATCTGATATAAAGTCTATCAGGGTAATTCAAAGAGATTCGAAAAGTCACCGCACGTTCGGTGACTTTTCATTCTCTTCAATTCGGTTCCTTTTACCGATCCCATTTCGGCGACCCTGCGGTGTATTCAGCAAACACCACAGGGTCCCCGGATTGCAGGGAAAAGCTGCCGCAAACCGTGACTAAAACTAACCGCAAAACCCGCAAAAACCCCCAAAAACATCTGGAAAAACCCGAGCAGGAGCCGATCACACGCAGCGAAGCCGACGAGGCAGTGAATAAATTAGCAAAACCGTTTGCATGAATGTTTGAAAATGAAACGCTGTTTGCAAAGAAAATACTGAGTGAAAATGTCTGTAATTTACATATGATCCAATGCATGATAATAAAAAGGGCTGTTACAGAAAAAATAAGTTAAAAAAAAGTCCAGAAAAATGCTTAAAAAAAATCCTAAAAAAATCTATAACTAAAGAGACTCTTTACTGCAGAATTTTATAATAAACGGTTTATTAGATATTGGGTTAAAACGGGAATATTTTTAACATTGAAGCCTATGGGATTCGCCTGAATAAACCTGTCGAATTAAATCACCGAATGGCAGGGCATTTCGGGAACCTTTCACTGCTGCTTTGTGTTCTCTGAATAGCCGAAGCAGTGCTTCTCTATGGGGATTTCACTGCCCTCGAACAGGCACCGTATGTGCAGGCAATTCGCCAGGATTTGGCGAATTGCCTGCTCTCTGGATAGCCGAATGGCCAGGAAAGGGAACCGAATGCTGATTTTCACCGTTCAGTTCCCTTTCTCAAGCAATTCGGATCTCTTTGAATAACCCTGTATGTTTTTATATGAAGGGGCGCTGTAAGGTTAAAAGAAAAAGAGGTAAGAAAAAACACTAAACCTTCCTGACCCACCTCCAGTATTAACCCCTTGATTTCCTTTAAAAATCCCCTGAATCCAGAGCTGGCCTACCCCTGATCATATGACATGCTTCCAGCTCATATAAGGGGGGGGGGGGGTGCCGGGCACTCCAACCAATCCAGTGGCTCTCAGTTCCAGGAAGGCTTTGGTCTCATGGGATGGCGCTGGTATGGGAAGTGCTCCAAGCCCAGGAAACCTGAGCTGAAAGTCTTGTCGTGGTAAAGCCTCTGCACCTGGATGGCTGAGTCAGCCCTCTGAGTCCCCGTTAGCGAGGGGAGAGAAGAGATCTCACAGCAGCATGACCGCTCAGATAAGATGGAGCGCTCACACCACGCAGTGTCCCTAAAAAACACTTGACATAGTTTAGACATTAACATTTTTGTTCCATTGTGAATCCTGTGAGTTCTTTTTTTTTTTTTTTGAGAAAGGATTTTACCAGGAAGGATACATTGAGATTTCTCTCGTTTTCAAGTATGTCCTGGGTGGCAAGTATGTACCGTTAGGTGTCTTGCCCAAGGACACTTACTGGAGAGGTTGCTCGCTGGGATCGAACCTGTGTTAAGCCCACATATTTCCCAAAAAGAGGATCCTCATTCTGGCCAGATAAATTTAGTTTCTTGTGAGTCCGTTGGTGTTTTAGAAGAATAGACTGACAAGTAAAACATTTCCCACATTCAAAGCACGAAAAGGGTTTTTCTCCTGTGTGAATCCTCTGATGTGAAATAAGGTGTGTGTGCTGTATAAATGATTTCCCACATTCAGGGCACTTAAATGGTTTTTCGCCAGTGTGAATCCTCTTATGGATACTAAGGTCTGAGGATTGTATGAAACCTTTCCCACATTCATGACAACTGAACGGCTTTTCACCTGTGTGCACCCGCTGATGCCGTATAAACACAGACTTTATCCGAAAATGTTTCCCACATTCATCGCATTTAAATGGTTTCTCTCCCGTGTGAATGGCCTTGTGAGACGCGAGAGCTGTGCTCTGTGTAAAACATTTTCCGCACTCGGGGCATTTATAGGGTCGTTCACCTGTGTGAATCCTCTGGTGTCGAACGAGATGCGCTGACTGTATAAAACACTTCCCACACATTGAACACTTGTACGGCTTTTCGCCTGTGTGAATCTTGAAATGCTCAGAAAGAGTTTGCTTTAGACTGAAACATTTCCCACATTCAGAGCATGGGAATTGTTTTTTCTGTCCGTGACTTGTCATTTCTAAAACAAGACCAGGATCGACTGCAGTATATTCCATGTGAGTAGGCTCTGAAACACCGAGAAGGTGTGCTTCTGTGATGATTACTTCACAAATATCGGCCTCATCCTTAATCCGAGTAGATGGAGACTCTCTATGTGTGTGTTCTTGTGGTGTATAACTGATCGTTTTTTGGCGAGGAAGAAATCCTCCCACATCGGAGTCTCTCTTTTGATGAGTACATGCCTCATCTGACAGTTTTTCACCCAATGGTAGTGTATCATCTCTAGGATTTCCTTCATGTTTTCCTCCAGTAAATGCTTCCCTTTCCACCCCATCTTCTCCTTTTGCACGAGACAAAAAATTGTGACTAAGGACTGTGTCAGCTGCAGGTTTATTGTCTGAAAGATGAAAGAAACGGTTTAATCAAGACAGAAATAACAAGCACGTTCTATGGGCGCTTCCTATGAATTATTGTTACCTTACCGAATGCGTCAAGAGGCTGGTGATCCTCCATCATGACGTCTTTGTAGAGGTCCTTGTGTCGCTCCACATACTCCCACTCCTCCATGGAGAGATAGACAGTGACATCCTCACAGCGTATAGGAACCTGACACACACAATGACACAGTCACCATCCAGACACATGCCTTGGTGTTAGCGTATAATGTCCCATTCCCAGCAGCCTCACCTCTCCGGTCAGCAGACGCGTGATCTGATTGCTCAGCTCCAGGATCTTCTGCTCAAGTGCCAGCGTGAGAAGTGGAGACTCTGTGATAGGTCTGAAGGATCCGTCTGACAGATACGTAGCACTGCAACGTTCAACACGCTCGCCATGTTTTTTTACAACCGCATGACCCTAAATCATAACAGTCACATCAATACTAACATAACAAGTCATTTCACGCTTACGTCACTCGTCACGCTTACGGCTTCACTTCAAGTTCTGCCTTTTCCAAGCAAGATTTAATTATAATATGCGCTATACTCGTGTCATTCCCGTGACGGCTCACCTCTCCGGTCAGCAGGTGGAGGATCTCCAGAGTGAGATCCAGGATCTTCTCTGTCCTCTGATCCCGCTCCGTGTCCATTATCGCCAGGTTACAGGGACGCTGTGAGAGCGGGCTGTGCTCCATGTGGGGTGGATCGAGGTCACGGCTGGTCTGTAACGAGACACATATGTTCTGATAACTCTGTATTAACACGCGTTACAGGACAGAAGACGTGTTTGTACGTTTCCCTGAATCTGCAGGATCAGCTCCTCGGGTTTGTGATCTCCTGGATTCACCGACGTGACGTGAGCACAACGAGGGAAGATCTCAGCGGGTATCACTGCAGATCCCCAGCTTTTCCATCAGGATGAATGAGCGGCCCTCACTGTCTGCGGATTATTCACAATCTCCTGCATAAATGAGAGTCTGGGATTAAAGTGAATGTGGCCGCCGTTCCACGCTGCCTGAGGGGGGGGGGCACTGTCAGCGCGGCTTTCCTCCCCCTTGCAATGTGTCAGTCCATGCTCTGCTCTTCTGGCCTGATCACAGTATAAGAGAAGCAGCAGATCTCAGCCCTTCCATGCGACACAGGAGCCTCCTCACTGAAGCGGACACAGTGCCCCAGCTCTCATTTCCTCTCCTCCAGACTTTTCTCTCAAGAAAGTCTCAGCTTTCATTCATTTCCCTCTTTCCATGTCTCTGTGACCCCTGACAGCCTCCCCCTCTCTCACTGACAGCCTCCCCCTCCCAGCTTCTCCCCTCGACTGCCATATCTATCTATACATGGGACTCCTGGGCCCCAACACAGGGAGCAGGAGCACATGATATGAGGCTGCTATTCACAGCATAGGGGATGGGCCTGGAGTTTGGCATCTGTTATCCTTGGTAGGACCCATGGGGGGAGGGGGGGTGTTACATTTGTACTTATAGAACACGGGGTGTCTCAAAACCATAAGAATATAAAATACCAATTGAGCTGCCTCTTCCTGTAGCCGCTCCACTTCCGGGTCACACGAGAAGTCCCTACAGTTACACAGCGGCAGGACAGAATTGTTTCCGCTTCCGTGTTTGCGTTCCACCGGCCACTTACTGTGCGTTCCAGCCCCCCCTGGGTGTGTCACGTGGTCTGAATCTGCGCTGAGGAGCATGGTGGGCGTGGCCAGGAGGGAGCTCATTGTCTGGCAGAGCATCGTGGGAGATGTAGTTCCCAGCATCTGGTTGGCCAGTGGTTTCCAGTCAGTGCTTTACTCTGTGTGAATCCCCTGTTACCGACAGAATGACTGGACCCAGACTGGGGGGGGGGGGGACTCCTCATAGTGACCCCCTAATATACAGAGTCACCCCAATGCACAGAGTCACCCCAATACACCGTGATCTCAAATACACAGAGAGGCCCCTCAATACACAGAGCAACCCTCCAACACAGAGTGACTCCCAAATATGCAGAGAGACCCCCCAATACACAGACCCTCGTTACACAGAGACCCCAATACACAGTGACTCCAAATACAGAGACCCCCTAATACAGACCCCAATAGACAGTGACCCCAATACACAGAGGGATCCCAGTGACCCCAAATACAGATCCCCGAATACACAGAGACCCCCTTATACAGACCAATACAGAGACCCCTCAATACACAGAGCAACCCTCCAGAGCGACTCCCAAATATGCAGAGACCCCCCAATACACAGAGCAACCCTCCAACACAGAGTGACTCCAAATACAGAGAGACCCCCAATACAGAGAGACCCCCAATACAGAGCAACCCCCATACACAGACCCTCATTACAGAGTAACCCCCAATACACAGAGTGATCCCAAATACACAGAGACCCCCTTATACAGACCCCAATACAGTGTCCCCAAATACAGAGACCCCTCAATACACAGAGCAACCCTCCAGAGCGACTCCCAAATATGCAGAGACCCCCCAATACACAGAGCAACCCTCCAACACAGAGTGACTCCCAAATACAGAGAGACCCCCAATACAGAGAGACCCCCAATACAGAGCAACCCCCAATACACAGACCCTCATTACAGAGTAACCCCCAATACACAGAGTGATCCCAAATACACAGAGACCCCCTATTACAGACCCCAATAGACAGTAACCCCAATACACAGACCCTCATTACACAGAGTAACACTCCAACACAGAGTGACCCCCAATACAGAGAGACCCCCAATACACAGAGTGACCCCCAATACAGAGAGACCCCCAATACACAGAGCAACCCTCCAACACAGAGTGACTCCCAAATACAGAGAGACCCCCAATACACAGAGCAACCCCCAATACAGACCCTCATTACAGAGTAACCCCCAATACAAACCCCAATACACAGAGTGATCCCAAATACAGAGACCCCCTATTACAGACCCCAATAGACAGTAACCCCAATACACAGACCCTCATTACACAGAGTAACCCTCCAACACAGAGTGACTCCCAACTACAGAGAGACCCCCAATACACAGAGTGACCCCAATACAGAGAGACCCTCATTACACAGAGCAACCCTCCAACACAGAGTGGCTCCCAAATACAGAGAGACCCCAATACTGTCAGGTATATTACAGAAAGGAAAAATTAAAATGGATGCCTGTAACCATTTTGTTTTTAAAGACAGTCTTTTCTTTCAATTTTCTCTAGGTTTAGAAATGAACGAGATTTTTTTTTTTTTTTACAGAGTTCATTCCTGGGTGAAGTCTTTTATATATTTTTTTTTTAGAAGTGCCAGACATGAAGGAACCTAGAATGTTTTTGTGTGATAAGGCTAGGTTTAAGTGCTAAGACGTGTCATAATTAAATTTATTGGTCTGTCTTAAAACAAAAGATATTTTGTCTTTTGGATATAGGAATAAGAGTTAATATTTCTGTAATATAGATTTATATTCACAAAATATATGTTTATAATCAAGGTATATTTTATTATATTTACAGTAGGAAATATATACTCAAATAAATATTGTAGAAAGTATATAATTGGTAAATAATAAAAATTACTAAAGAAAAGATTTTGTTGAGTTAACCAGAAAAGAATTCAGCTGATAAAGATTCAATAAGTAACCAAAAGGGAGTAGGGATATAAATTAGATATGATAGGTAGAGACACAGTGTCTATAGTGACTGAGAAAGAGTCTTTGTTAAGTCAGATTGAACTTTGACCCGAGATAAGAATATTAAAAAGAAATGGTGGGATTAATTAAGAAGTGCAATACTGCCCTCTAGAGGATAGTAAATATAATAATTGATATACCAATAATATTGCCAGTGACGTCAAATTGACTATAATAAGCGGCAATGTTGGTTGCAAATCAGTCCGAGATTCCAACAGAGACTCACACCGAAATGCATTACACATGACACTCTGAGAGTCCGAGATTCCAGCATTCAGACTCACACCGCAATGCATTCAGACGTCCAGTACACATGACACTCTGAGGGTCCGAGATTCCAACATTCTGAGACTCACACCACGATGCAGGCAGATCCCAGGACATGAGGCAATCAAGATTCTCACCAAATCTCTAACTCACATGCATTGATTATCTGATATCGATAATCTTCACATATTCCAAAAATATTACATCAGGAATTCCAAGGCAGACTTATCAAAATCCAAATTGGACAGGTAATGTATGAAATAAGGAATTAATGTAAATATATATTTGTAGATATTCTTGCAACGTAGACTGAGATTTCTCAGATACTGGGTAACTCCAAAAATTCTAAGTATTTCTATTCTGCAGATAGAAATATGAAGAAGTGGATATAAGGATTTATTCCTAAAAGAAATGTTGTAAGATTGATACCAATATATATATTGAATCTGGAAATTACTGTGATAATTAATAAGCAAAGAATTATATAACTACAAAATAAAAAGCAAAAGATTAGAAGTTTAATTCTCGAGATTAGGGGAGGATTCACTAAATAAGTTTTTATTACTTATTAAATTAGCTCATCTTTTGTTGATCCATGTAGCATAGAGAGATATATATATATATCTATAAGAGCTGGCTGGTTAAACATTGTTTGCTGGGAAATACATGTTGTATTAAGCAGAAATGTTTATTAACCATTTGTGTATTAGTTACTAACTGATAAGGTAAATGATATTAATCATATATGCAGTTACTAACCGGAGATACATATATTGTGAAGCTAGTTTTTATATGCTGATGGATTGTGGTTTATAAATCTTTGTTCATGATATGAGATTTGAAACTTTTTTGTATACGTAATAAATATATATATGTTTTTATCCGATTGTTGTATTTTTCAAAGCAAAACACAGACAATTAAAAGAATTCAGGAGAATTTCTAGGAAATATAAACGATTGATATTTGTGTCTCGTATGGATTTCTTATGAAATAATAATCCCTGATATATTGGAGGCAACTGCCGAGGTAGGTCCAGTAAGTCCAATATAGACATATTGGAGGCTTGGCTGAGAAGTCCAATATATAACGTGTTGTATTCACGTGCAGAGATTATATCCGACAATACAGAGTGACCCCGAATACACAGACCCTCATTACACAGAGTGACCCCCAATACACAGACCCTCATTACACAGAGTAACCCTCCAACACAGAGTGACTCCCAAATACAGAGAGACCCCCATTACACAGAGCGACCCCAATACACAGACCCTCCTTACAGAGTAACCCTCCAACAGAGTGACTCCCAAATACAGAGAGACCCCCAATACACAGACACCCCCATTACACAGAGCAACCCCCAATACAGAGTGACCCCAATACACAGAGACCCTCATTACACAGAGTGACCCCCAATACACAGACCCTCATTACACAGAGTAACCCTCCAACAGAGTGACTCCCAAATACAGAGACCAATACAGAGACCCCAAATACACAGACCAACCCTCCAACACAGAGTGACTCCCCAATACACAGAGCAACCCCCAATACACAGACCCTCATTACACAGAGTAACCCTCCAGAGTGACTCCCAAATACAGAGACCAATACACAGAGACCCCAAATACACAGACCAACCCTCCAACAGAGTGACTCCCCAATACACAGAGCAACCCCCAATACACAGACCAACCCTCCAGAGTGACTCCCAAATACAGAGAGACCTCCAATACACAGTGACCCCCAATACAGAGAGACGCCGATTACACAGAGCAACCCCCAATACACAGACCCTAATTACAGAGTGACCCCCAATACACAGACCCTCATTACACAGAGTAACCCCCAATACAAAGACCCCCTTTACATATAGCAATCTTCAATACACAGAGGGGGAGCACAACAGGGGTTTAATGGGGTACAGTTGGAGGATAATCACATTATATCTCTGTATCTATCATTTTTATCAATAACATTTATTAATAAGACGAGGAATCGTCGCTCATTTGAAACAGGCGACACAATATTTCCTGCAGATCGGAAAGCTCACACGATATAATATGTAGAACGTTTATCACATTTAGGGATTTTCACAAATTGCTCTTCTTTAATGTTGTTGTAATCACAATGAAACTCAGCGATCCAGAGGGGGTTAATTCACGACGATGGCAGGCGAGGTTTCACAGTTTAAAAGATTATAAAATGTTTATTATAGCTTTTGCAGTGAGTCACAATATATGGTATTTATTATGTATATTAATGGTAGCGTATGACTTGCTCGCGTCGCTGTGTCATTGGAGTTTATTTTAGAAGAAGCGAGATTTAAAAAGAAAATTCCACATGCTATTTGGGATTATTATCATTATCCTTTATTTAAAGGAATACTATAGGGTTAAAACAGGAGGGGAGGGACAACAAAGAGGTTACACATCAAACCTCCTGACCCTTTCATATAGCTTCCTTTAGAAACTCACCTTAATCCAGTGCTGGTCCCCCTCTGATCCCTGCAGGATGTGACATGCTGCCAGGACCAGTGTGTCATGTGCACACAGCGAGACTGGCCGCTCCAACTGATGCGATCGTAACCAAGGGGTTTAACTAATCTGCTGTTTAAGACTTAAAGGCGTAGCTAGATACATTCTCTGATATGCAACCCAAAACAGAAGTGTGCAACTAGCTACGCATTTCAGCTAATGCTACGGACTTTCTCAAAACACGTAGCTAGGTGTACGCTCTGATACACAACCCAAAACAGGAGTGTGCAACTAGCTACACATTTCAGCAAATGCTTCGGGCTTTCTCAAATGCGTAGCTAGGTGTACGCTCTGATACACAGCCAAAACAGAAGTGTTCAACTATCTACGCGTTTCAGCTAATGCTTCGGGCTTTCTCAAGCTTGTTCTGCCATTATGTCTTTAACAGCATTGGCTACATGAGTACAGGGAGTCCAGCAAAGGGGAGGGGTAAGGAAGACCACCAGTGCTGAAGGGTAAAGACTGTCTCACAACATGGCATTATCTGTGTGGTTTCCGTCCTGGTATTTGCAGTTTTATTCCCTTTTTCTGAACCCGACATCTTCTGCTTTTCTCTGGTTTGCTGCATTGTTGCACTGGGTACGCTCTTTCCCCCCCGAGGACACAGTGTCACTCCCCCACGATCGAAGGACCATGTATGAATTTGGACTGGAAACCTTTTCCATTATTCTTTTATCCACATTCTGGTTTGCAATTCAGATCCACCAGAGACTGGGAGCCGATCCTTCCCAGTGCTGCGCCGACTTTACTGCCTGTTGTGTTTTAAATAGGGATGTCTCGATCTGCCAATTCACAGAGTACCAGCTTTTTCAAGCTGATCCGATCCCTGAGTCTTTGACCTGCCAGACACTGAGACTTCCAGCTGGGGTCCCGCAGCGACTCGCTGCATCTTCCCTGCCTGCGCACAAGTCATGGAGCAGGTGGGGAAGATGCAGTGAGCTGCCCTGCTGGAGCACGAGCACCTCTGCGCTCACTTTCAGCATCTCCCCTGCCTGCTTCATGTCCTGCGAGGAGGCAGGAAAGATACTTTTGTGACAGCCGATTGCCCCTGTATTCCCTTTATTGACCATACTGCCGATCCCGATCAAAACAAATCAGCGACTTGAAAACAGTGATCGGGACATCCCTAGCATAAATTACTTATATTGTACTACGTGCACCTCAGGTTACCTGTATTTTAACTTTCAGTACCTTTTCAAAAATTTATTTTTGTACATTAAATGTACAAATAAAGTTGTAAATGTAAATAACTGGGCGTCTTCTTCCTTCTTGTTTATTCATGGTCAGATTGCGAGCCCGTAACACCCTTATTATCCAGGTTGAAGGGTACAGATCAGCAGTGTCAAACTCCGGCCCCACTGATGTTGATGCCAACAAAATTCCTTGAATGTGACAGACGGCCAGGGAATTGTGGGAGTTGTAGTTCAGAAACAATCTTGGGGAGGGGTGGAGCATGACAGCTCTGCTCCACAGTATAAAGCATCCTGAATCCGCCCAGTGACAACAAGACACCAAAACGATGCAAAAACATTTATTTTAGGGAGGTGTCACGCTCTGTGCTGGGGATTCGCGATGGAAGGGGTTACAGACGCTGCGTTTAGTGGCTTTTTTTCTTCAGTTAACATATACTAGAAATGCTGTTAAAGCGACACCCATCTCACACACATGTATTTTGCCATTGACATCCCCTGAAGCCAAGGCGATCCATGGAGACGGTCGGGGGCAGCACACAGGACTCCAGAAGCCAATCAGATTTCTCAGCTGGATATAGGGACAATCCTTATATTGGATATGTTCTGACCCCTCCCGTTATCATGCTTGGAGAGATGCTGGAGAGACCTCAAAACGTCTTATTATGAAAAGCAGTGACCCGCGTCTCTCTAAGGATCCGAGCAGAGACAAGAAAGAAGTGGAAAGCTTTGCATGCTGGTGGGATAACTCTACAGTGTTTGGCGTGGATAGATCGCCATTTCCTGTCTGAGTCTTTCTCCTGCGTGAATCCTTTTGTGATAAGCAAGACCTGCGTCGCGAGTGAAACATTTCCCACACTCATCGCACTTAAAGAGTTTTTCCCCGGTGTGAATTCTCAGGTGAGTAATGAGGTGCGCAGACTGTACAAAACACTTCCCGCACACCGAACATTTATACGGCTTTTCGCCGGTGTGAATCCTCAGGTGCTCAGCAAGGATCCGCTTTCCAACGAAAGACTTCCCGCATTCATTGCACTTAAACGGTTTGTCCCCAGTGTGAACCCTCAGGTGACTAGTGAGATGCGCAGACTGTATGAAACATTTCCCACATATCGAACATTTGTACGGCTTTTCGCCCGTGTGAATCCGCATGTGGTCGGTAAGACTCCGCTTTACACTAAAACATTTCCCACATTCAAAGCATTTAAAGGGTCTCTCGCCAGTGTGAACCCTCCGGTGAGTAACGAGATGCGCAGACTGTATGAAACATTTACCGCATACAGGACATTTGTACGGCTTTTCACCCGTGTGAATCCGCAGGTGCTCCGTAAGAATGTGCTTTCCGCCAAAACATTTCCCACACTCAACGCATTTAAAAGGTTTTTCCCCACTGTGAACCATCTGATGAGTGATGAGATGCGCAGACTGTATAAAACATTTCCCGCATATCGGACACTTATATGGCTTTTCTCCTGTGTGAATTCTCAGATGCTCAGCAAGACTCCGCTTTCCGCACAAACATTTCCCACATTCAGGGCAAGGAAATCGCTTTTTTTGTCTGGGACTTGTCGTTCGTAAAGCAGGAACAGGATCACGAGCCAAATCTTGTCCCAGTTCTGAGTTGCTACTGTTAAGATACTCGAAAAAGTAAGCGTTTGTGTGTGGGTCTTGTGCGTTCCAGGGTGATTCACCCCATCCAACAGTGCCATTAATTTCCATCTTCATACTTTCCGGTGGAAACCAATCTTGAGTCACTTCAGTATATTCCACCTGTGCCGGTTCGGGAACAGTAGGACTGTACGAGTCTGAGAGGTCTTCTTCACAAACAGCCGCTTCCTCCTTAATATAAATAGATGGATATTCAGTTTGCATATACTCTTCTGTATAAAGGACAGACGGGGGAAGGTTTCCTCCCAGACCTGAGGCTGATTCTTCTTTAATATGAGCAGATAGAGATACTGTGTGTATATGATCTTGTTGTGTATAAAGGGCAGATGAGGGAAGAGTTCCTTCTGGACCTGGGGCTGGTTTCTCCTTAATATGAGGAGATGGAATTTCTATATGATCGTGTTGTGTATAAAGGACAGACGTGGGAAGGTTTCCTTCTGGACCCGAGTCTGCTTTCTCCTTAATATGAGGAGATGGAGATTCAGTTTGTAGATGCTCTTGAGTATAAAGGACAGACGTGGGAAGGTTTTCTTCTGGATCTGAGGCAGATTCCTCCTTAATATTAATGCATACATATTCCGATGAGGAACAATCTTGAGGTGGAAAACTCTCTGTATTGGAGCAGGACGCATCTACACACGGTACAGACTTCGGTGTGGTGCACGGTACAGACGCAGGATGTCTTTTCTTGGATTTCTTTGACGTTTGACACTTTCCTTCAATAGAGCTTTTACTTTCTGGTTCATTTTCTGCTTCATTAAAAGATGAAGAAACAGGACTATGCGATGCGACGGCTGCAGTTTTATTATCTTCTGGAAGACAAAAAGACCCAAAAACCCCACAATTAAATGGCTTCCATCGGGAGATAAAGAACGGTTTATGAACAATTTCATGGTCTGGTATGATAGCTACATAATTACTCTTACCCTGTGCACCACGGCCGTGGTCCTCCACCATGACGTCCTCGTAGTGGTCCTTGTGTCGCTCCACATACTCCCACTCCTCCATGGAGAGATAGACAGTGACATCCTCACAGCGTATAGGAACCTGACACACACAATGACACAGTCACCATCCAGACACATGCCTTGGTGTCAGCGTATAATGTCCCATTCCCAGCAGCCTCACCTTTCCAGTCAGCAGACGGATGATCTGGTTGACCACCTTCATGATCTTCTTCTCCAGTAGTGGTAAGGAAGGAGGAGGTCTTGTAATGGGCTTGCAGGGTCCATCTGAATGATGAGGACCATTGCAGTCTTCAATACGCTCGCCGTGTTTTTTCACAACCATGTGACCCTAAAGAAGTAGCAGTCATATCAATACAACTTCTAATTCTTGGTGCTCTAACATTTCACTCTTTCGATGGTCTCTCACCCTAATGTGTCCACCTCCAGCTGTCACTCACCTTGCATCTGTCCTGCCTCCTGTCGCTTTGACGCGTGCACGTTAACCTCTCCCTCCATACATTCCTTCTCTCCACTGTTAACCTTGACATCCCAGATGTCTCAGAACTACAATGCATAGATGCTGCTGCCACCGCCGGGCACGAGCGGCTGAGACTCCCTGATTATCGGCTTGACACCTGAGCTTCGTAGTGCGTGAAGCCACAGTAGGGTCATACGCAGGGATGTGCGGTCAGGGGCGGCAGGTGAGGCAGAGCCTCACCTGCCATTAAGGGCAGCTGCAGTCAAACTCACCCGCACCTCGTTCCCCTGCCGTCAGCTCCGTCCGTCCTCTGTGTGCGCCACATTCGTTTTTACCCACTTCAACAGCCTGAGCCGAAGCAAATCACGTATGCTGCCAAGAACAGTGCAGTGTGGCGCGTCTGTTCAATGAACAGACATTCGAGCACTGCCCACTTCCTGAACATTGCTCTCCCAGTGCCTCAGAGGCAATAGGAAAGCGCTATTGGCCCAAGTCATTCAAAAAACTCCTGCATAGGAGGCAGGCCTCCCATGCATTGATTGGCACAGGACAGTCATGTGTCTTGTCTCGTACAATCAGTGGGTGCAGGGCTGTGCTTGAGGTGTGGCCTCGGTGTCACACTATAACAAGAAATGAGAAAAGTGCCTATACAGAACCCCACAACCGTGGGAGACTAGTAGCACACAAAAACACACCCCATGTACAATGTCAGTGAGTATGGAGTAAAACAAGGTACAAATACCCCATGTAGATTCGTGCGCAGGGCTGGCAAATATGCCTGGTGATGGCCCAAATACATGAAAAATAAGAAGACACATATGGCATAGTATGTCTGTATGCTTAAACAAAAAATGAATTCATGAGGGGAATGCACTCACAATGGTGGAGTCTATAAATTCAAGGCTCACTATAGGCACAGCGGGTCTCTTCAGGGATGACCCCGTCCCGTCTTTATACGATTCCAAGGGTCACTCGCGTCAAGTGGATGCGAGCCTGTGTAGGTTCACTGGCTCCGTATGTGCGCCTGGGTGTAAATAAGGATACACCAATCCCCTTTAGAAGTAAAGAACACCTTCGTTCTCCAGTAAATAAAATTTAATAAAACCGTAATAAAACCAAAACGCGTGTCACTGCTACAGCAGCTTCATCAGTTGGTATAAAAACAAAGATTAACTTGATAAACATGAGTGATACACATATATAGTACTCAAAATCGCACTTGCAGGTGTAGCATATAATGAGGCGCCTGATCCGCCTCCTCGTGCTGTCCATCCTGGCTCCTGGTACTTCCGGCGTCCTCCTTTCGACGTTACAAGATCCTTCACCCCTACGTACGTGCGGGTGCATGCGCCGAAATGTCTGCCCACAAATCCTTCTCTCATGCGTCCATTCTGGGATTCTCCTCCTGAGAGTACTATATTCTCCTCTCGGGAGGAGAATCCCGGAATGGACGCATGAGAGAAGGATTTGTGGGCAGACATTTCGGCGCATGCACCCGCACGTACGTAGGGGTGAAGGATCTTGTAACGTCGAAAGGAGGACGCCGGAAGTACCAGGAGCCAGGATGGACAGCACGAGGAGGCGGATCAGGCGCCTCATTATATGCTACACCTGCAAGTGCGATTTTGAGTACTATATATGTGTATCACTCATGTTTATCAAGTTAATCTTTGTTTTTATACCAACTGATGAAGCTGCTGTAGCAGTGAAACGCGTTTTGGTTTTATTAAATTTTATTTACTGGAGAACGAAGGTGTTCTTTACTTCTAAAGGGGATTGGTGTATCCTTATTTACACCCAGGCGCACATACGGAGCCAGTGAACCTACACAGGCTCGCATCCACTTGACGCGAGTGACCCTTGGAATCGTATAAAGACGGGACGGGGTCATCCCTGAAGAGACCCGCTGTGCCTATAGTGAGCCTTGAATTTATAGGCTCCACCATTGTGAGTGCATTCCCCTCATGAATTCATTTTTTGTTTAAGCATACAGACATACTATGCCATATGTGTCTTCTTATTTTTCATGTATTTGGGCCATCACCAGGCATATTTGCCAGCCCTGCACACGAATCTACATAGGGTATTTGTACCTTGTTTTACTCCATACTCACTGACATTGTACATGGGGTGTGTTTTTGTGTGCTACTAGTCTCCCACGGTTGTGGGGTTCTGTATAGGCGCTTTTCTCATTTCTTGTTACAGTATCTCCACTTTTTTGGGAAGGCCCATAGAGAATATAGCTGCCATACTACTTAATTTCCGTGCTACCACCTCCGCCACTCCAGCGCCCCTATAAATCTGTTGTATTCAGTGTCACACTAGGCTGCCTGAGGATGACACAGAGATCCTGGGGAGCACCGACAGCAGCCAGATCCTGGGGAGCACCGACAGCAGCCAGATCCTGGAGCACTGAACCTGAACCTACGTAACCTGTGTATATCTGGCTCTGATACTAGCCAGTGCCTCACCAAGCACTGACCTCACCGCACGTCATTGGTCATACGGGGTGAATTGAAGCACCTGAGGTGTCATTAATTTGCCTGCGCTTCTACAGACCCACATACATGTCACACGTGTCATCCTTAGGTTTGAGGGATGACGGGTCCTGCACCTATCTTCAGATGAATCAGATGACACCGGCTACTGGACGCTCAGTGATTGTAAGGGTTAACATTATCATTGAATGTGGCAAGTCTGTTATATTCGTGTCATTCCCGTGTCGGCTCACCTCTCCGGTTAGCAGGTGGATGATCTCCAGGGTGAGATCCAGGATCTTCTCCGTCCTCTGATCCCGCTCTGTGTCCATTATCGCCGGGTTACAGGGACGCTGTGAGAGCGGGCTGTGCTCCATGTGGGGTGGATCGAGGTCACGGCTGGTCTGTAACGAGACACATATGTTCTGATAACTCTGTATTAACACGTGTTACAGGACAGAAGACGTGTTTGTACATTTCCCTGAAACTGCAGGATCAGCTCCTCAGGTTTGTGATCTCCTGGATTCACCGACGTGACGTGAACACAACGAGGGAAGATCTCGGCGGATATTACCGCAGACCCCCAGCTTTTCCATCACTGTCTGTGGATTCTCATAGTCTCCCCCCCCCCCCCAGTCTGGGGAAAGTCTCCCCCCCCTCCCCCAGTCTGGGGAAAGTCTCCCTGCTCCCTCTGACCGTCTGGACCCCCTCTGTCACTCCATAATGGGGGCTCCAACCCATGAATGCAGGGAGGGTGTCACCTTTATACCCGCTGAGCCCGGGGTGTATGAAGATTATAATGAGGAAACACCAGCCGCCTCTTCCGATTCTCCTTGCTGTTAGACTTAAAGGAAGTGGCTCCTGTAACAGCGGTGTTGTCAGAAAACACCGACCTGTGTTGTGACTCAGAGTTGTTTCCGCTTCCGCGTTTGCGTGTCACCGGTTCCTGCCTCTGCGTTCCAGTCCCTCCCTGGGTGTGTCACGTGCTATGAGCCAGGGAAGGGGCAGGGAGGGCTGTGCGGGAGCTCAGTGCGGCCACTGGAGGCGCTACTCACCTTTCCTTCACTCGCACAGGGAGGGGCAGGCGCTGGCTGGCAGAGCATCATGGGAGATGTAGTCCCCAGCACCTGGTTGGGCAGTGGTTTCCAGTCAGTGCTTTACTCTATGTGAATCCCGTGACCAATACACAGAGCGACCCCCAATACACACAATGACCCCCCAATACACAGAGAAACCCTCCAATACACAGAGAAACCTTACAATACACATAATGACCCCCCAATACACAGAGAAACCTTACAATACACATAATGACCCCCCAATACACAGAGAAACCTTACAATACACATAATGACCCCCCAATACACAGAGAAACCCTCCAATACACAGAGAAACCTTACAATACACAGAGAAACCTCCCAATACACATAATGACCCCCCAATACACAGAGAAACCCTCCAATACACAGAGAAACCTTACAATACACATAATGACCCCCTGAAGGAAAAGGAATCCTCAGACCACCATCTGCTAACCTATAAGAAGGACCCTATAAGTAGTTAAATAACACCCCATGAATTATAATATTAATAGATAAATTAAGGTTTAAAATATAAGAAATAGTTTTAAGATAAATTGATAATCAGCAGTATTATAGGACTAAGGTTCACTTCTCAAGATGTTTGCAAATGTCTTTAGAATGACAAGGATACTGATGTTTGCAAATGTTTTTCTCAAGTGATAAAAAAGTGCTGATGTCTTAAAAAAGTACTGATGTCTTAAGAAATGCTGATATCTCAAGAAATCACATGCCTCGGGCCACGGGACTGTCTAGAAATGTGTCACCAGACCTGTATTGAAACTGGCCAATGAACTATGTTATGTTTTGAAATGTTAACTAATGAAATAAAAAGACAACGTTTTTGTTAGAAGCATAAATATGTGTCAAAAAACGTTGGAAGGCAGAGAGAAATTGCCAGACAAAATTACATGCCTCGTGTGTTTTTTTAACGGATTTCTCTCTCCCTGCGCAGAAGGAGAGTTAACTCAAGGTGTGCCTAAGACAGGGTCTTAGGGGTAAGGACGGACAATTGGAGACCATTATTCTCTTCAATCTGGAGGCACTGCCGACATGAACGGTCACCCCTCGTCCTGGTGAGTATATTGTCTTGTCTGGACGAGGGCAATGACAACGTTTATCTCGAACTAAAGTTAGTTGTCCATGTCCTATAGTGTAAAAGGAAACGTTGCCAGGGGCCGTTTATTAAAAGGAAACGTTGCCAGGGGCCGTTTATTACAAATTAAAAGAAAACGTTGCCAGGGGCCGTTTATTTAAAGATGGAGTGGGTCAGGGACCACACTCAATAGAAGGGACATTATATGTCCAATTGATCACACCTTGCGTTAACCCTCATAAAATGTATAGAGTATAAGAATAATAGAGTATAAGAATATTAGCGTATAAGAATATTAGAGTGTTAAGATTCACTGTTGAACAGGCCCGTCTTTAGCGCAGGGCAAAAGGGGCAGCTGCCCTGGGCCCAGTCAGTGTTATGGGGCCCAAAGCAGCTGCTCCTGAGACCTTGAGCCGGCAAAAATCGTGGTGTCACAGGCTGCCTCCCCTCCGTGGTGATGGTGACAAGTGACCACAGCGAGGAGGTGAGGCCTCGCAAGAGAGGTGAAGCATCTTGGGAGCTGCGTTTGGCTCCTCCCCCTCCTGCTCATCATGCAGTTCCCCCGCACAGAGAAAGGATTCAGGAAGCAGTCAGTGCTACTGCTCAGCCCTGCTCTGCTCAGCCCTGTCCTGCTCTGCCAGCCTACAGCATGCAGTAAGAAGCAGGGCTCTGCTTACAAGACCCCCTGCTCCCCCACCCCTTCAGCTTGGCTATGTCACATGTTCATTTGTATAGTGTATGTGTGTGTGTAAATTATGTGCATTTGTGTGTGTGTGTGTAAATTATGTGCATGTGTGTGCAGAGTATGTATATATATGTGTGTATGTATGTGTGTGTAGATTATGTATATGTGTGTGTATTATGTATATACTGTATGTATGCATGTGTGTGTGTATTATGTATATATGTGTATGTATGTGTGTGTAGATTATGTATGTGTGTGTGTGTATTATGTATATATGTGTATGCATGTGTGTAGATTATGTATGTGTGTGTAGATTATGTATGTGTGTGTGTGTATTATGTATATATGTGTATGCATGTGTGTAGATTATGTATGTGTGTGTAGATTATGTATGTATGGACATGTGTGTGTAGATTATGTATATGTGTGTGTAGATTATGTATATGTGTGTGTAGATTATGTATATATTATGGTGTGTGTGATGTGTAAATTATGTGCATATATGATGTGTAGATTATGGGTGTATATATGGTGTGTGATGTAAATATCAAGTGTATATATGATGTGTGTGTGTGATGTGTATTATGTGTAAGTGTATATAATGTGGAAATATGTATATGATGCAAGTGTGTATATGATGTATATATTATGTGTACATCTACAGTATATAGAATGTGTATATAGGATGTGTAAGTGTACAAAGGATGTATATACAATAGTACGTATAAGTGTACACACAGAGATATTGTGTTTTTCTTACAGTTCGTGTATATAGGATGTGTAATTGTAAAATAAATTATAAAACAAATAGGCTTGTCATAAAATTTAATCTATGTGTGATGTTTCGGGTTTTATTTTAGGATGGGGTGGTGAGTAAAATTCCAATGGGGGGGGCCCAAGACAATGTTTGCCCAGGGTCCAGGCAATATTAAAGACGGCCCTGCTGTTGAACGATCTGTAAGGTAAGACAGACGTCCCTCAGTTGTGATAATAGAGTAAATTACATAAATTGTAGAGGTATAAGTTAAGGTGCCGAGTGGTCTGTAAGGTAAGACGGACGCTCGTCATTCCTGTATTACCGGTTTAATTACATGTATATATATGTTATATATGTTAAAGTATATATTATTAGAGTGATAAGTTAATTGGGTGGCAGGAAAATCTGTAAAGTATGCAGACTTTTGCCCCATTGTATACTGATGGTATGTAATATATATATATATATGTATATATAAGAGCTGACTGGTTGGACATTGTTTGCTGTGAGGTGCATGTTGTATTAAGCAGAGGTGTTTGTTGGCCATTTGTGTGTTAGTTGCTGACTGATGGGGTGGATGATGTTGGTCATGTATGCAGTTACTAACCGGAGATACATATATTGTGAAGCTAGTTTTTATATTACTATTGGATTGTGGTTTATAAATTTTTGTTTATGATATGAAGGAATTATATAACTACAAAATAAAAAGCAAAAGATTAGAAGTTTGATTCTCGAGATTAGGGGAGGATTCACTAAATACGTTTTTATTACTTATCCTTAAATTAGCTCATCTTTTGTTGATCCATGTAGCATAGAGATATATATATATATATATAAGAATTTAAGTTGTTTTTCTTTTCGAGCACTGTGAAGAGCCTCTCTTTTTTTCTTTCTTTCTCTATTTTACCTGCCTGATTATTCAATTGTACAACTAACCATGGGTATTTAAAGTAGCAAGGTTAAAGAATATCCCTTACTGAAAATAGGAGAGTTTTGTAAAGATTATGTAGCACGAGTAGGGGCACAGATTGCTATTTAATTAACCCATGGATAGATAATCTAGCGGGATGGACAGAAGCAGTGGGAGTTGTGATCCTTTCCTCAGACAGGGAGACCACAGCCCATTCTATATGGATATAGTGAAAGGATTATGTCTCGACGACACCGAGGCATGGCCCTATTATCAGGGAGACCCTCAGTGGGACATGCAGTATATGAAATTGGGGGAGGGGGGACAATGATTAATGGTGAAACAATGTAGAAGAGGGACCCCATTGTCCTCTGACAGCGCCAGACTGCATAAAATAGAACAGAGTATACCACGGAATAAACAAGAGATACCCCGTGCCAGCTGGGAACTACGACCCCTCCGTCTTATAGACAATCCATATATCCGTCCCTTTACTGAGACAGAGGTCTTGGGTGCGGTAGGGGCAATGGAGGATTTGAAACCTTCGGCCCCATCCACATCCAAAGACGGGAAAAAAAAAAAAAAAAGAAAGAGAAGCAAAAGAGAAAAAAAAAATAAAGTAAAAAAAAAAAGCAGAAGAATATATACTGCCTTTCGTTATTATGGCCACTCGCATATAACAAAGGATCGCCATTAATAAGCCCTAAGATATGAGAATAACACCAACAAAACCCATTTTCCATTTATGACCGTGGGGAATAAGTTACTTAGAAATAGAAGATATTAATAGAATTTTTAAACATTGTCAAAAAGAGAAAGAGGACGGACTACGTCCTATGATTGACCAGTTTCTACAGGATGGTATCCTGGAACCTGTAGTCTTCCCCTTCAGTACCCCAATTAACCCCGTGAACAAAGCTGACGGGACTGTCAGGTTCGTTCAAGACTTGCGCGCAGTTAATTCCCTAGTGATTCTAATTGCGCCAATTGTCCCAGATGTCACGTCACTTCTGTCATCAATATCAGCGACACATACACATTTTTCTGTAATTGACCTGAAGAATGCATTTTTTTTAGCATCCCTGTACACCCTGACACGGCACTACTTTTTGCATTTTCATTTGAAGGCACCCAATTTACATGGAAAAGGTTATCTCAGGGGTACGTTGACGCCCCGGTGGTCTACAGTATTGTACTGCAGGCCACTCTGAAATTCTGGCACCCCAGCCATGGTTCTGTCCTGCTGCAATACGTGGATGATCTCCTCGTATGCAGTCCATCAGAGGAGGCCTGCCGGGAGGATGGTAAAACACTTTTTAGTTGGTTACAGGAATGTGGGCACAAGGTTTCCCTTAAAAAAAATGCAGTGGTGTCAAACGCAAGTTGAATATTTAGGGTTTGTTCTCAGACAGGGGGAACGGAGCATCAGTCAGAAGAGAGTCCAGTCTGTCACGGGCCTGGTCAACCCGAAAACTAAGAAGGACATGTTGTCATTCTTAGGCATGATAAACTATTGCAGACAGTGGATCCCTGACTGCTCCTACTACGATAACATTCTGAGACAAGCCACCCTGTTGGGTCAATCCAATATGATAACATGGTCTAATGAAATGTTAAATGCCTTTAGGGTTCTCAGAAATGCAATGATGATAATAAGTCCCGCGCTTGGCCTCCCTGATTATGTACTTTCATTTCATCTGTTTGCAAGGGACAATTGTAAAACCATGGCCGCGGTACTGACGCAAGAACATGGGGGCCGGTTGCGCCCCGTAGTATTTTTTTTCAAAGATTCTGCCAGTAACGGTACAAGGGATGCCGGCCTGTTTGCGTGCCCTGGCAGCATGTGCAATGGCCGTTAGTATGGCAAGCCAATACACATTAGGGTACGAACCTCACCTACCCACAACCCATGATGTTTTATTTTTACTTAAGGGCATACATACACAGCACATATCACAGCGCTTTAGTGGATATGAAGTCACACTGCTAAGCAACCCATGCACTGCACATAGAATACAGTTCAAGTGTCTCTGGTCCAGCACCAATCCTGAACGCTTTACTGGGTCTTAAGAATCCCTCAGATACCATCCCACTCGCACATGACTGTGCTCTCTCCATTGAGTCTGAAACTGCACCCCGCCCTGATCTCATGTCAACACCTGTTCCGGACGCAGATGTCGTCTTTGTTGACGGCTCCTGTACCCGCCCCGATGACAACACTTATCATGCAGGCTATGCAGTGGTTCAACTCCCCGACACTGTTCTAGAGTCAGGGTCTGTACCCTACCAGTCTGCCCAGGCAGCAGAACTGATTGCATTAACACGAGCATGCAGGCTCTATGCGGGTAGACCTGTCACGATATACACTGACTCCAAATATGTTTATGGTGTGGTCCATGACCATGGGACGATATGGGAAGAGGGGATTTGTGGCCGCAGATGGCAAGAAGATTTCCCATTCGACCCTGGTCACGGACCTCCTAGCAAGCATTCTTATGCCCTCTCAGATAGCGGTGTTACATTGTAGAGCACACACCAGAGCCTCAGATCCTATTGCAAAGGGAATCATCTGGCTGACCAAGCAGCTAAACGAGCAGCACAACAGGACATAGCTAAACTAGTAATGCCGGGTTTTGCGACCTCCCACAATGGATAGGGACCAATTATTTTGTACCTTACAAAAATATGCAACCACAGAAGAGCTAAAGAATTGGAAATTGGTACTCCCCATCATTCTGGCTGAAATCAGAATGGCGGTTAATAGGAACACAGGCTACTCCCCCTTCGAGATATTTATGGGCAGACCCTTTCCATTACCATGGTCTACAGGTAGGCTAACAGTGGAGACAAGGGACTTAGAGCAGATAAGGGATGAATATGTTAACCAGAGACGAAGTTATATTTAAGTCTCCCTTTCTTTCAGACAAACCTACCCACCCATTTAATCCAGGAGACAAGGTGCTGGTAAAGCGGCTACAGAAAGGAAAAAGACCAGAGGATTTCGCCTATGGACCAGAGACCACGGTGGTAGCCGTAACCCGCACAGCTATACTGACAGAGGACAGCCCAGTCTGGATTCACGCCTCTCGAGTCAAGCGGATTCAACAAGGGACCCTCTCGAGTCAAGCGGATTCAACAAGGGACCCTCTCGAGTCAAGCGGATTCAACAAGGGACCCTCTCGAGTCAAGCGGATTCAACAAGGGACCCTCTCGAGTCAAGCGGATTCAACAAGGGACCTCTCGAGTCAAGCGGATTCAACAAGGACGAGTCAAGCGATTCAACAAAGGACTCAACAAGGGGTACTAACGAGGGCAGATAGCCCTGGTTTCCAACAAGGAGAAAATGACAACCAAGGATCCTTTTCGAAGAGTATGGAGACGCATGTGGGGGGAAGAAAAAGACTGAAATAATATGTTTACCCCCCCCCCTTCGGAACATATGTCACAACCCCTATTGTCCACACCCCCTACCAGAAAGAACCCCAACCCAAACCATCACTGTCTGGCCACTGTTGTTTTTTTATTGTCCACCATTACTGCAGTATGATACTGTACAAGGCAACTGTATATATGTGTAACCGATGAGTACTGGGGACATAATTGTGATTATTGGGGCGCAGTGGGGTGGGACACGGGCAATATGGGATATGGTACCTCTGATGCCGTAGTTAACAGATGGGGATATAACCAGATAGCGCCGCACGACGACGCAGTTCCGAGGGACAAAGCCTATTAAATCGTATGACTTTAATTGGGAGAGGTGGGTGGCGGTGCTCAATCAGAAGCGGAGCTCAGACAGTACAATTGACGTTAACTATACAACACCCTTCCCAGGCCGACACGGGTGTCTATGTAATGGGAATATACGCAACTGCCACAACCAAATTCCCTCGATACAAGTTCAAACTCCAAGATATGGCCATTTATAAGAAGGAAGAGAACCCATTCCTACCCAGGAAATATGGAGAGGTAGTGAGACCTCATCCTCTCCTACCTAACACCAAATCAATAGCCAATCCCACCTATGAAGACAGCATAGTAATGGAAACAGGATTTTCAGATGTAAATGTTTGGCTAGAATGGGTAAAATTTAGTGCCCTAAACAATAACCGTACAAATTGTTATGTGTGTGGTGCTGCTAGGCCACATCTAGGCACCGTACCTTTTAATATTCCGCAAGATGTAGAAGAATGTTTTCTTAGTTTATATACTAACACCACTGATAGCCAGAGTTTATGTGAATATTGGAAGAATAGCTACCCTATACTAACACGCCTCCCACAACCAGGAGAAGGGATACATGTTTACCCAGGGAACTATACCTGCTATAGGTCAGCAAAAAGGTAGGAACCTCACCTTCTTCCCGAGGGTTATTGTGCCAATTATAGCAATATCAACAGTATTAAGTTACAGAATCAAGTTTTTCTGATTGGGGATCTCTACTGGATATGTGGAGACCTCAAGATTAGGGCGCGTCTGCCCCTTCAATGGTCAGGTGAATGTGCCCTAGCTAAGGCCATAATGGGATTTCATATTGTTTCGGATCCTGAGGAAATTCCAAATATTAGCTCACGTCGAAGGAAAAGGGAAGTCCCAAGCCCACAAGGCAGTCTTGATCCGCATGTCTATATTGATGTTATAGGGGTACCAAGAGGGGTCCCTGATGAATTTAAAGCAAGGGATCAGGTAAAGGCAGGGTTTGAGTCATTCCTAGCACCTCTTGTTACTATTAATAAGAATGTAGGTTAGGAAGATAAATAGGCACTGGGAGACTGCCATGTTACCCGTTCCGTGGCAGGTACAGCCCCCCTGGTTCTATATTGATCCACATGGGTATTGAGGGTCTCGCTCCCCAACCCATACTAACTTACAGTAGATAGATGAAACAAAGAAAGAATCAAATAGTATGATCATACTATGATTCTAAGAGGGGATTGAAGGAAAAGGAATCCTCAGACCACCATCTGCTAACCTATAAGAAGGACCCTATAAGTAGTTAAATAACACCCCAGGAATTATAATATTAATAGATAAATTAAGGTTTAAATATAAGAAATAGTTTTAAGATAAATTGATAATCAGCAGTATTATAGGACTAAGGTTCACTTCTCAAGATGTTTGCAAATGTCTTTAGAATGACAAGGATACTGATGTTTGCAAATGTCTTTAGAATGACAAGGATACTGATGTTTGCAAATGTTTTTCTGAAGTGATAAAAAAGTGCTGATGTCTTAAAAAAGTACTGATGTCTTAAGAAATGCTGATATCTCAAGAAATCACATGCCGAGGCCACGGGACTGTCTAGAAATGTGTCACCAGACCTGTATTGAAACTGGCCAATGAACTATGTTATGTTTTGAAATGTTAACTAATGAAATAAAAAGACAACGCCTTGACATAGGTATAAATATGTGTCAAGAACCGTTGGAAGGCAGAGAGAAATTGCCAGACAAAAATACATGCCTCGTGTGTCCTTTTTGAACGGATTTCTCTCTCCCTGCGCAGAAGGAGAGTTAACTCAAGGTGTGCCTAAGACAGGGTCTTAGGGGTTAAGGACGGACAATTGGAGACCATTATTCTCTTCACCCCCCAATACACAGAGAAACCTTACAATACACATAATGACCCCCCAATACACAGAGAAACCTTACAATACACATAATGACCCCCCAATACACAGAGAAACCTTACAATACACATAATGACCCCCCAATACACAGAGAAACCTTACAATACACATAATGACCCCCCAATACACAGAGAAACCTTACAATACACATAATGACCCCCCAATACACAGAGAAACCTCCCAATACACATAATGACCCCCAATACACAGAGAAACCTTACAATACACATAATGACCCCCAATACACAGAGAATCCTTACAATACACATAATGACCCCCAATACACAGAGAAACCTTACAATACACATAATGACCCCCCAATACACAGAGAAACCTCCCAATACACATAATGACCCCCAATACACAGAGAAACCTTACAATACACATAATGACCCCCAATACACAGAGAAACCTTACAATACACATAATGACCCCCAATACACAAAGAAACCTCCCAATACACATAATGACCCCCCAATACACAGAGAAACCTTACAATACACATAATGACCCCCCAATACACAGAGAAACCTTACAATACACATAATGACCCCCCAATACACAAAGAAACCTCCCAATACACATAATGACCCCCCAATACACAGAGAACCTTACAATACACATAATGACCCCCAATACACAGAGAAACCTTACAATACACATAATGACCCCCAATACACAAAGAAACCTCCCAATACACATGACCCCCAATACACAGAGAAACCTTACAATACACATAATGACCCCCCAATACACAGAGAAACCTTACAATACACATAATGACCCCCAATACACAAAGAAACCTCCCAATACACATAATGACCCCCCAATACACAGAGAAACCTTACAATACACATAATGACCCCCAATACACAGAGAAACCTTACAATACACATAATGACCCCCCAATACACAAAGAAACCTCCCAATACACATAATGACCCCCCAATACACAGAGAAACCTTACAATTATTATTATTATTATTATTATTCTTTATTTATAAAGCGCCAGCATATTCCGCAGCGCTGTACAATAAGCACAGTATAGACAGGGTTACAATACATTGAACAACATTTGACAAACAGTACAGGAGGAGATGAGGGCCCTATTCCCGTAGGAACTCACAATCTGGGAGGGTTGGGGTTGGAAACAGGAGGAGAGGACTGTAGGTTAGAGTGATTGATGATTGCGTCAGTGAGTTGGGTGGTAGGCTTCCCTAAATAGGAATGTTTTAAGGGAGCGTTTGAAGGAAGAGAAGTTAGGGGAAAGTCTGACAGTATGAGGGAGAGCGTTCCAGAGAGTGGGGGCTGCGCGTGAGAAATCCTGCAGTCTATCATGGGAAGAGGTGATGCGGTGAGAAGCTAGGCGCAGGTCACTGTTTGACCTTAGGGAGCGGGCTGGGGTGTATTTGGTGATTAGTGAGGACAGGTAGTGGGGAGCTGAGTTAGTGAGGGTTTTGTAGGTAAGGATAAGGATTTTGAACTTAATTCTGCAGTGGATGGGGAGCCAGTGAAGGGACTCGCAGAGGGGAGCGGCAGAGACAGAGGGCGGGTGAGGTGAATTAGTCTGGCGGAGGCGTTCAGGATGGATTGTAGGGGGGAGAGGCGGGACAGAGGAGGCCAGATAAGAGATTATTGCAATAGTCGAGTCGGGAGATTACCAGGGCGTGTATGAGTTGTTTTGTGGCGACAGCGGTAAGAAATGGCCGAATTCTGGAAATATTACGCAGTTGGTATCGGCAGGAGGAGGAAAGAGACTTGATGTGGGGGATGAAGGAAAGAGCAGAGTCAAGTGTAACTCCAAGACAGCGAACTTGGTTTGATGGGGAAATGGTGATACCCTCCACCGTGATAGAGAAGTCAGGAGGTGGGGAGGCATTGGAGGGAGGAATAAGTAGGAGTTCAGTCTTCGACATGTTGATCTTTAGGTGGTGGGAGGCCATCCAGGAGGAGATGCCAGATAAACAGTCACTGACTTTTGAAAGGACAGGGGAGAGAGATCAGGGGTAGAGAGGTAGATCTGAGTGTCATCAGCGTAGAGGTGGTAATTGAAGCCAAAGCTGTTGATGATTTTGCCCAGGGAGGAGGTGTAGATGGAAAAGAGCAGAGGACCAAGGACAGAGCCTTGAGGTACACCAACAGATAGAGGCAATGAGGAGGAGGAGTTACCAGCAAAGGACACACAGAAGGACCTGTTGGATAAATAGGATTCGACCCAAGCGAGTGCAGTGTCACCGAGACCCAGAGAGTTGAGGGTCTGTAGAAGGAGGGGGTGGTCAACAGTGTCAAAAGCAGCCGAGAGGTCAAGCAGGATGAGAATAGAATAGTGGCCGTGTTTTTTAGCAGTTAGGAGGTCGTTGGTGACTTTGGTGAGGGCAGTTTCAGTTGAGTGTAGGGGACGGAAGCCAGATTGCAGGGGGTCAAGTAGGGAATTGGAGGACAGGAAGAGGGAGAGGCGGTTGAAGACTAGTTTTTCTAAGAGCTTTGATGTGAAGGGAAGCAGGGATTACAGGGCGGTAGTTGGATGGAGAGTTGGGATCTAGGGATGGTTTCTTTAGTAAAGGGGTAACTAGCGCGTGTTTGAAGGCGGATGGAAAGGAGCCAGTGGAGAGAAGATAGGTTGAAGATGTGTGTGAGAGCAGGGGTGAGGGAGGAGGAGAGGGGAGGAATTAGATGTGAGGGAATGGGGTCGAGCGGGCATGTGGTGAGATGTGAGGAGGACAATAAGGAATTGACTTCCTCCTCAGTGGCTGGGAGGAAGCGGCAGAGGGTGGCAGAGGGGACCTGTGGGAGTGGAGGTGGCAGATAACTATCTTGTGTTGGGATGTTGCGTCTGATATTTAGAGTTTTACTGAGGAAGTAGTCTGCCAGGTCTTGAGCGCTGAAGGCAGCTGTGGGGGGAGGTGCAGGTGGGTAGAGGAGGGTGTTGAAGGTGGACCAGAGCCGTTTAGGGTTGGAGGACAGCGTAGATATAAGAGATGAGAGATTGTTTGGCAAGTGGAGGGCAGAGGTGTATGACCGGAGAATAAACTTGAAGTGAACAAAATCAGCTTCAGAGCGGGACTTCCTCCAGGCACGCTCTGCAGTGCAGGAGCATCTTTGCAGGTAGCGTGTCTGGAGGGTGTGCCAGGGCTGAAGCTGGCGGCGTGGGGCCTTACAGAGTCGAAGAGGAGCAAGAGTGTCTAGAGCAGAGATAAGAGTAGTGTTGTAGTGATTAGTGGCAGCATCAGGGCAGGTGAAGGATGAGGTATGAGGGAGGTGGTGAAGTAGGTTGGAGAATTGATGGGGGTCCACAGCATGTAGATTTCTGCGAGTGTGTGTGCGGGGTGGGGGAGCAGGGTGTTTAGGAAGTCCAGATAGGTTGAACGAGAGAAGGTGGTGGTCAGAGATTGGGAAAGGGCGACAGTTGAACTCAGAGATGGAGCAGAGGTTGGAGAAGACAAGGTCAATAGCGTGACCATCGCGGTGGGTAGGGAGGAGGGAGGATTGTGTGAGTCCAAGGGAGGATGTGAGTGAAAGAAGTTTGGAGGCAGCAGGGGCGGAAGGATCGTCAATGGGAATGTTGAAGTCGCCGAGAATTAGGCATGGAAGATTAGAAGACAGGAAGTGAGAAAGCCAGGTAGCAAAGTGGTCAAAGAACTGGGAGGTTGGTCCCGGTGGGCGGTAGATGACTGCCACCCTGAGAGCCAGAGGAGAGAACAGGCGGATGCAGTGTGTCTCGAAGGAGGAGAAGGAGAGGGATGGAGGTGGAGGGAGATGCTGGTAGGTGCAGGTGGGAGAGAGCAGGATTCCGACCCCGCCACCATTTCTCTCACCCGGTCTGGGGGTATGGCTCAAGTGTAGACCGCCATGTGAGAGAGCAGCAACGGAGGCCGTGTCAGAGGGAGTTAGCCAGGTTTCAGTTAAAGCTAGGAGGTTGAAGGAGTTTGAAAGGAAGAGGTCATGGACACATAATGACCCCCCAATACACAGAGAAACCTTACAATACACATAATGACCCCCCAATACACAAAGAAACCTCCCAATACACATAATGACCCCCCAATACACAGAGAAACCTTACAATACACATAATGACCCCCCAATACACAGAGAAACCTTACAATACACATAATGACCCCCAATACACAAAGAAACCTCCCAATACACAGAGCGACTGGCTAAAACTCTGGCACAGTGTTGGGGAGCACTGCTATGCGGGGATTTCACACACTTCTCTGTCATACAATAATATGTCATGTCTTTTTAGGCTAGGGTCAGACGAGCGTGATTTCTACGGACTGTACGTCTGTGCACACGGACGTACGTCAGTACGGAAGACACAGTAGTGGCCACACAGTCCGTTTATCACTGACGTATATTTTGACGGATGTAGGAGGGAAAATAAATTAAAAAGCAAAACCATTTTGTCCGTGAAAAATGCTGGACGTATAAATGCAGTCCGTCTGACCACGTTCCATCACTCACACACAAAGCTATGCGGACGTTGCGGACGCAGCGCACTTTGTGCGGCCGTTCTAGTGGTTGTACGTTCTTGCCTGCCTTGCGTCCGTTTGCAGCGTCCGTCATGCGTCCGCAGTTCAGTGCAGACGTACTTCATGTGTCAGGCTCCAATGGACTTTCTTTCATGCTATCACGGACGTACTTTTAGGCGCAATCACGGACGTGAACACTACGCTCGTCTGACCCCAGCCTAATGGAGCGCGTCCCATTAAACATTCCCAGAGTGGTGTAAATAGAGAGTGTTCCATTGGATTTAAATCACTAGTGGATCTTCCTTTGGCAGCAATAAGCTCAGGCAGGTGTGTCGGTAACCTGGTATCAGACCTGCGCAGCGTTCAGGAGGGATCCTGGAGACTCGTCCTTACAGACTGGCTTGAGCTCAGCCATATATTACAGCATCTGCTGTGAACAGCTCCCCGAGGTCACTCCACAGCATCTCTATGGGGGTTACGACAAAAATACGGGCAGGGTGTACCGAGATAATATTGGGAAGCAATCTATTTAACAAACAAGAAAGGCTCTTGCCACTGTTGATGACGGGGGGGGGGGGGCAGACACAGTCACAGAGCTTACCTAGAACAAACATAACGTATACATGTCTCAGCGGAGGCGAGAACATAAATAAAATAAAGGCCACTACAAAAAAAGAGGCCATAAAGCAAGTTTGGGAGTATGCTAGATTGGAGATACTAGCACAATACTGGAACCTCCCTGGAAACTGATTTAGGGAATAAAAGACAGTGAGGAAACATTGCGAGTATCAAATATAATGAATGGAAACAGACCTTCGAGGGTCTGTGGGTATTAGGAAAGCGTGAGAAAACACACAGCCTTTATGAAGAGCCCTATCAGGAACAAACAATACAGGCTTGGAGAAAAGAAAACAAAAAACACACAAACAAACAGCCTGGCCTCAGCGTATTGCAACTGAGCTAGATGCCTAAATTGGGAGCGCTCCCAGTAGGTAAGGAATATTTTTATCAAGCCAGAAAAAACACAGTTTCCAGAGCAAGGATAAACCCCTTTGTGACCGGGCGGTTTTACACAAATCCGTCCGTTAGTGACCGCTGCTGTTTTTACGTTTCTGCTCTGTTATTATTATTATTATTATTATTCTTTATTTATAAAGCGCCAGCATATTCCGCAGCGCTGTTAGTGTTTAGGTCAAATTTTCCTCTTACTCGTATATTCAACCCACACATATTATACACAGTTTTTCCCGCCATTAAACGGACTTTCTAGAAATACCATTATTTCCATCATATTGAATAATTTACTATAAAAAAATATGAAATATGATGAAAAAATGGTTAAAAACACACTTTTTCGTAATTTAATCCCCAAAATCTACAACCACCAAAAAAGACCCCAGCTAAATAGGTTCAAAATTTTGTCCCGAGACTAGAAATACCCAATTTTTACATGTTTTTGCTTTTTAACCCCTTCACTGCTGAGCCAGTTCACCTATGTGCGCTGCGCTCATTCTGACCATTTTGTGCTAATTATTTTGAGATGACAACCTAGGTCCTATTTAATTAAACCCCCCCAGACAAAAAAAACTTTTCGAAAAAAAACATTTTTTTATTTTATTAATTGTTTTTATTATTTATTTGTTAAAAAAAATATTTAAACCAAACCTGGTCATGTTTGGTATCATTGGAAAGGCCATGATCAGGCCTTTCAAATTATGTCAAATATGACCATCTAGCTGCCACGGATCGGAAGATAGGGGGATCCTTAGGATCCCCTTATCTCTACATGGCAGCTAGAGGGTTAACTGGCCCACTGACATCCTCACACATGTGAGGTTGTCAGTGGGTGGGGGGGGACCTGGAGGCTTGGCTGACATCCAAGATGTCAGCCCCCCTCCAGGTTCGAATCGTGTTTTGGCGCCATTATCGTTAATGCTATACACCACTGAAAAGGGGAGACTCTCCCCTTTCCAGCGGAGCAAAAAGCATCTCCCTAGCTTCAATGGTTGGGAAAATAGAGGGCTCCGAAGGAGCCCCCCCTCCCCTCCATTGATTTGCATGGGGCGCCTGCTGATGACGTCACCACGCAGCGTGACGACGTCATCAACCTCGCCTGCCCATGTAAATCACATGGGCAGGCTTCCTCCCTGCCAGATCGCCGAGGGATCCTGCGAGGGAGGTAAGTATCGGGCGGGCGGGGGGTTAGGCGCTGCTGACGTACCCTGTACGTCCGCGGGTCTAAGGGAGACCCGTGGACAGGACGTACAGGGTACGTCAGCGGTCCTTAAGGGGTTAAAGGGTCCCTAAAACATAAAGAACTAAATGAACATCTCTATTGGATCAACGCGTTTCCCTGGTGTAAACCAGTGTCAACGGGAGCAGAGAGTGCAGCCTAGCTATCGCATAGGCTTGAGAGTAAGAAGTGACACTTGGGAGTAAGAAGTGGTCACGCTATAAGTAGGCTGCACTCTCTGCTCCTGATGATGATGGTTTATACCAGGGAAACGGGTTTTTATCTAGCTTGATAGAAATATTCCTTATCTACTGGGAGCGCTCCCAATTTAGGCTAGGGTCAGACTAACGCATTTTTCACGTTGTCCGTGAAAATGTGCGTTCGAAGAATGGACGTATTTTTTCACGGAATACGCAACAGCGGTCATACGATGCGCAGTTTCATCCGTGATTTTGTACGGATCATCAATAAAACACTTCTTGCATCTGGACGTTATGTTGGCCGGACATTAGCAGTGTCTGACATCTCCTAATCACGCACACACGCCGCTAGCGGACGCAGCGCACTCTGTACGTCAGTACTAGTGGTTTAACGTTCTCGAAAAAATGCGTTCATTTTCCACTTGCGTTGCGCAGCCGGACTTTTGTGCGACCGTACTTCGTATATTGGCCGTCATTGCCCGGCATCTGCTGCTAGCACGGCCGTGATTAAGTGCGCCAGAACGCGCGTTCGCACTGCCTCAGTCTGACCCTAGCCTTAGGCATCTAGCTCAGTTTCAATGCGCTGAGGCCAGGCTGTTTTTTTTTTTCTTTTTTTCCCAAGCCTGTATTATTTGTTCCTGATAGGGATCTTCATAAAGGCTGTGTGTGCTCTCACGCTTTCCTATACCCACAGACCCTCGAAGGCCTGATTCCATTCACTATATTAGATACTTGCAATGTTTCCACACTGTCTTTCATTCCCTATATCAGTTTCCAGGGAGGCTCCAGTATTGTGCTAGTATCTCCAATCTAGCATACTCCCAAACTTGCTTTATGGCCTCTTATTGTAGTGTCCTTTATTTTATGTTCTCGCCTCCGCTGAGACATGTATACGGTATTTTTATCCTAGGTAAGCTCTTTGACTGTGTCTGTCTGCCTATCGCAATACAGCTTTGAAAGCATCTTTTACTGTATCTCTGATTAAAAGCGAAATTTTATTTTATTCTTTGGCTGTATCCACTATCTTTTTCAATTCTATGGTGTTACGGGCTGTGCCACTAGTCCAGAGGGTCCCTTAGCTCCCATATATCCCTCAGTTCCTGTATACACCTCAGCTCATGTATGTATATATGTATATATATATATATATATACACACACACACTGCTCAAAAAAATAAGACATCCTAGATCTGAATGAATGAAATATTCTTATTAAATACTGAGGTCATTACATAGTTGAATTCGCTGACAACAAAATCACACAAACATTATCAATGGAAATCAAATTGAGCAACCCATGGAGGTCTGGATTTGGAGTTACACTCAAAATTAAAGTGGAAAACAACACTACAGGCTGATCCAACTTTGATGTAATGTCCTTCAAACAAGTCATAATGAGGCTCAGTAGTTTGTGTGGCCTCCACGTGCCTGTACCACCTCCCTACAACACCTGGGCATGCTCCTGATGAGGTGGCGGATGGTCTCCTCTCCTGAGGGATCTCCTCCCACACCTGGACTAAAGCATCCCCCAACTCCTGGACAGTCTGTGGTGCAACGTGGTGTTGGTGGATGGAACGAGACATGATGTCCCAGATGTGCTCAATTGGATTCAGGTCTGGGGAACGGGCGGGCCAGTCCATAGCATCAATGCCTTCGTCTTGCAGGAACTGCTGACACACTCCAGCCACATGAGGTCTAGCATTGTCTTGCATTAGGAACCCAGAGGCCAACCGCACCAGCATATGGTCTCACAAGGGGTCTGAGGATCTCATCTCGGTACCTAAGGGCAGTCAGGCTACCTCTGGCGAGCACATGGAGGGCTGTGCGGCCCCCTATAGAAATGCCACCGCACACCATTACTGACCCACTGCCAAACTGGTCATGCTGGAGGATGTTGCAGGCAGCAGAACGTTCTCCACGGCATCTCCAGACCCGGTCACGTCTGTCATATGTGCTCAGTGTGAACCTGCTTTCATCTGTTTAGAGCACAGGGCGCCAGTGGTGAAGCTGCCAATCTTGGTGTTCTCTGGCAAATGCCAAACATCCTGCACCGTGTTGGGCTGTAAGCACAACCCCCACCTGTGGACATCAGGCCCTCATACCACCCTCAAGGAGCCTGTTTCTGACCGTTTGAGCAGTCAGATGCACATTTGTGGCCCGCTGGAGGTCATTTTGCAGGGCTCTGGCAGTGCTCCTCCTGTCCCTCCTTGCACAAAGGCGAAGGTAGCAGTCCTACTGCTGGGTTGTGGGCCTCCTACGGCCTCCTCCTTGTCTCCTGATGTGCTGGCCTGTCTCCTGGTAGCGCCTCCATGCTCTGGACACTACGCTGACAGACACAGAAAACCTTCTTGCCACAGCTCGCATTGATGTGCCATCCTGGATGAGCTGCACTACCTGAGCCACTTGTGTGGGTTGTAGACTCCGTCTCATGCTACCACTAGAGTGACAGCACCACCAGCATTCAAAAGTGACCAAACCATCAGCCAGAAAGCATAGGAACTGAGAAGTGGTCTGTGGTCACCACCTGCAGAACCACTCCTTTATTGGGGATGTCTTGCTACCTGCCTATGCTTCCCTCCTCTTGTCTATTCCATTTGCATAACAGCATGTGGACTTGATTGTCAATCAGTGTTGCTATCTAAGTGGACAGTTTGATTTCACAGACGTGTGATGGACTTGGAGTTACATTGTGTTGTTTAAGTGTTCCCTTTATTTTTTTGAGCAGTGTATACAGTTGTGTTTAAAATTATTCAACCCCCAATGCTGTAAAGGGTTTTAGGGAATTTAGTGTACATTTGTAATTGTATTCAGAATGAAATCCTACAAGGACTTTTTAAAGAACCATATGCAACTAAAATGACATCAATTGGTTTTGTAATACAGTAGTAAATGTTTCTTTTGTGAATTCTTCATTGACACAATTATTCAACCCCTTAAAGACTACCACTCTGAAGAACAGAGGTTCATTCAAGTGTTTTCAATCAGGTATTGAAAACACCTGTGGATGTCACGGAGCAGCAATAAAGCATAATAAGCACCAATTAGGCAGCTTTAAAATGACTGTGATACTCAGCTCCTTCTAGACATTTACTGGTGTGGTTACAAACATGGTGAAGTCAAGAGAATGGTCCAGGAAGACAAGAGAAGAGGTGATTACTCTTCACAGGAAGGGCAATGGCTATAAGAAGATTGCAAAGATGTTAAACATACCAAGAGAGACCATAGGAAGCATCATTCGCAAATTCAAGGCAAAGGGCACTGTTGAAACGCTACCTGGTCGTGGCAGAAAGAAGATGCTGACTTCGACTGCTGTGCGCTACCTGAAGCGTAGAGTGGAGAAAAGTCCCCGTGTGACTGCTGAGGAACTGAGAAAAGATTTGTCAGATGTGGGTACTGAAGTTTCAGCTCGGACAATACGGCGCACACTGCGTAATGAAGGCCTCCATGCCAGAACTCCCAGGCGCACCCCCTTGCTGTCTCCAAAGAATAAGAAGAGTCGACCGCAGTATGCAAAAGTCATGTGGACAAACCACAGAAGTTTTGGGATAGTGTTCTGTGGACTGATGAAACAAAATTAGAACTGTTTGGGCCCATGGATCAACGCTATGTTTGGAGGAGGAAGAACAAGGCCTATGAAGAAAAGAACACCTTGCCTACTGTGAAGCATGGCGGGGGTTCAATCATGCTTTGGGGCTGTTTTGCTTCTGCAGGTACAGGGAAGCTTCAGCGTGTGCAAGGTACCATGAATGCTCTTCAGTACCAGGAGATATTGGATGACAAGGTGATGCAGTCCGTCACAAACCTGAGGCTTGGGAGACGTTGGACCTTTCAACAGGACAATGATCCCAAGCATACCTCCAAGTCCACTAGAGCATGGTTGCAGATTAAAGGCTGGAACATTTTGGAGTGGCCATCGCAGTCACCTGACTTAAATCCGATTGAGAACCTCTGGTGGGACTTAAAGAAAGCAGTTGCAGTGCGCAAGCCTAAGAATGTGACTGAACTGGAGGCTTTTGCCCATGACGAATGGGCGAAGATACCCATAGATCGCTGCAAGACACTTGTGTCAAGCTATGCTTCACGTTTAAAAGCTGTTATAACTGTAAAAGGATGTTGTACTAAGTACTAAGATTGAATGTCACTTGGGGGTTGAATAAAACTGATAATGATGTGAGCACAGAAAAGACATTTGTGGTTATTTCATTATAAATGTTATGTTATATTTGTCTGACCTACACGTGCCTCTTTGATTTAATTGTAAGCAAGATGACTGAATGATCAAAATCAATGTCAAACTGGCCAAAACACTCAATTTCAGTGGGGGTTGAATCATTTTGAACACAACTGTATATATATAATCTCGAGAGGTTATTCACTAACTTCCGAATTGCACCCGATGGTGAATGCCACCATTCGGTGTAATTTCGTGTCAGTTCATCTGTTCACTAAGCTGTCAATTCGCCAAATATGGCAACCATTCACTAAATGGTGAATTCACTGAATTTTCAGTTAAATGCAAAATGAAGAGACCCTTCAATTTTTCTCGACCATCCTTGTGTCTTTGAATGCATCCACTACTCCACTAATGCCTCGGTGTCATACCCGTTCACCCCCGTATTTTCCTGTCCCATTACCTTCTTCTTGTTTATTTATTTATAAAGTATTTTACCAGGAAGGATACATTGAGATTTCTCTCATTTTTCAGTATGACTTGGGTTCAAGAACATTGAATTTCTGTAACAAAATGCAAGATATTAAAACTAATCAAAAACATATACAGATTAACACAGAAAATAAATATGTAGGAAATATAGTCACTATGTTACACGTTTAGAGGTGCATTCTGTATATAGTCACTATATTACATGTTTACAGGTGCATTCTGTATATAGTCACTATATTACATGTTTACAGGTGCATTCTGTATATAGTCACTATATTACATGTTTACAGGTGCATTCTGTATATAGTCACTATGTTACATGTTTACAGGTGCATTCTGTATATAGTCACTGTGTTACATGTTTACAGGTGCATTCTGTATATAGTCACTGTTACATGTTTACAGGTGCATTCTGTATATAGTCACTATGTTACATGTTTACAGGTGCATTCTGTATATAGTCACTATGTTACATGTTTACAGGTGCATTCTGTATATAGTCACTATGTTACATGTTTACAGGTGCATTCTGCATATGGTCACTGTGTTACATGTTTACAGGTGTATTCTGCATATAGTCACTGTGTTACATGTTTACAGGTGCATTCTGCATATAGTCACTGTGTTACATGTGTACAGGTGAATTCTGTATATGGCCACTGTGTTACATGTTTACAGGTGCATTCTGTATATAGTCACTATGCTACATGTTTACAGGCGCATTCTGTATATAGTCACTATGTTACATGTTTACAGGTGCATTCTGTATATAGTCACTATGTTACATGTTTACAGGCGCATTCTGTATATAGTCACTATGTTACATGTTTACAGGCGCATTCTGTATATAGTCACTATGTTACATGTTCAAAGGTGCATTCTGTATATAGTCACTGTGTTACAGGTTTACAGGCGCATTCTGTATATAGTCACTATGTTACATGTTTACAGGTGCATTCTGTATATAGTCACTATGTTACATGTTTACAGGCGCATTCTGTATATAGTCACTATGTTACATGTTTACAGGCGCATTCTGTATATAGTCACTATGTTACATGTTTACAGGTGCATTCTGTATATAGTCACTGTGTTACAGGTTTACAGGCGCATTTTGTATATAGTCACTGTGTTACATGTTTACAGGCGCATTCTGTATATAGACACTGTTACATGTTTACAGGTACATTCTGTATATAGTCACTGTTACATGTTTACCGGCGCATTCTGTATATAGTCACTGTTACATGTTTACAGGCGCATTCTGTATATAGTCACTGTGTTATATGTTTACAGGCGCATTCTGTATATAGTCACTGTGTTACATGTTTACAGGCGCATTCTGTATATAGTCACTGTGTTACATGTTTACAGGCGCATTATGTATATAGTCACTGTGTTACATGTTTACAGGTGCATTCTGTATATAGTCACTATGTTATATGTTTACAGGCGCATTCTGTATATAGTCACTGTGTTACATGTTTACAGGCGCATTCTGTATATAGTCACTGTGTTACATGTTTACAGGTGCATTCTGTATATAGTCACTATGTTACATGTTTACAGGTGCATTCTGTATATAGTCATTATGTTACATGTTTACAGGTGCATTCTGTATATAGTCACTGTGTTACATGTTTACAGGCGCATTATGTATATAGTCACTGTGTTACATGTTTACAGGTGCATTCTGAATATAGTCACTATGTTACATGTTTACAGGTGCATTCTGAATATAGTCACTGTGTTACATGTTTACAGGTGCATTCTGAATATAGTCACTGTGTTACATGTTTACAGGCGCATTCTGTATATAGTCACTATGTTACATGTTTACAGGTGCATTCTGTATATAGTCACTGTGTTACATGTTTACAGGTGCATTCTGAATATAGTCACTGTGTTACATGTTTACAGGCGCATTCTGTATATAGTCACTGTGTTACATGTTTACAGGTGCATTCTGAATATAGTCACTGTGTTACATGTTTACAGGTGCATTCTGAATATAGTCACTGTGTTACATGTTTACAGGCGCATTCTGTATATAGTCACTGTGTTACATGTTTACAGGTGCATTCTGAATATAGTCACTGTGTTACATGTTTACAGGCGCATTCTGTATATAGTCACTGTGTTACATGTTTAGAGGTGCATTCTGTATTGAGGTATGTTAATAGGGTAGTCTTAAGGGACGTTAGACTGGGGGAAGATTTGATGGTGTCTGGGAGGTTATTCCATAATTGCGGTGCTCTGTAGGAAAATGTTTTTGTATCGTGGTATTGTAAGTAAGGTGCTGGTCCTAGATCGGAGGTTATAGGATGAGGGAACTGCTGAGGGAAGCAGCATATTCAGGTAGGGTGGTAGCTTCCCAGAAAAGCTCTTAAACACCAGGTTGGGAAGGTGTAGGGTGTGTCTAGATTCCAGTCATAGCCAGTTTAGTTCTTTTAACATGTCACAATTGTGGGTCATGTAGTTACATTGTAGCACAAAGCGGCAGAATGACTTATACAATGTAGTAAGTTTATGAAGGTGTGTTTGCAGGGCAGCTGCACACACTACATCTCTTTATCCCATTAAACACTGGACCCTCTTGTCTTTTTCCTATTTTTTTCACTCCATTGTGGCCCCCTCAGTATCTTTACCTCTAATTTGTGCTAGACATACCTCATAGATTGGTGGCGGATCCGGTCTCTCATATCAACGATCTGATTATCAGAAACAAGTAAACGCCATTCTGTGTTGTAATTCAATTATAGTCAAAGACTAGCATATTAAACCTAGTTTCCACATTCTGTATTGCAAGATTAGCACGTCCGAGGCAGAATATAAAATCTTAGATCTCCCTCCTGTCACCCTGAATTGCAAGAAGCAGCCCTCGTCCTCCCTGTAACAAAATGCAAACTTTACTGCAGCATTCCAGCAGCCAGGGATTTGTCAGAATACAGGGAGAGGGGGGGCGTGGCTGGCTGCGGATGGGAGAGGACGCATCCTGAAGAAGCTCCGCTGCGATTTCCTCTCCCTGGGGCCCGTATTGTTTTTTACTTTGCCGAGACCCCTTCCCAGAGGCTCCTACGTGACCGGCCATCGGGTGCACACAGACCGGAGCCCATTTCGCCCCTCCTCCGGTCCAGAGAGACCTGCCTGCCGACATCTCTGGAGAGTGAGTGTTGCAGGCGGCCATTTTGTGGCCTACCTCTAGGTTCCTACCGCTCCGTGGTTTAAGCACCTCCAGTACCCTGATGACGACAATGGGGACCGTGATGAGGGCTGCGGAGACTGAGGGCCAGGGACTCCCGGCCATTTTTGATGCCTTGCTCCTACTTCTGGAGGATGATGAGAGGCTCCTGACGAGGGGCGACATGCGCCGCGTGATGGCCGTGTTGCGCTCCGGCGGGAGAGCTGAGACCTTGGATGGCGCTGCCTCCGAGAGTGAACGGCCTGGGGTGGACCCACGTGGCTGTCCGGTGCCAGAGGATACAGTTACCAGAGCACTGCGGGCCGAGGAGGAGGAACCGAACCCGTTACCGCCGATCATCTTGCGTGCTCTCCCCGCTAGTGAACACGGAGGCGCCCTCCGGCCGGGGGGTGCTTGCCTGCTTGGGACCGAGGGACATGCTGTGTCTGCAGACAGGGGAGTGCCCTTCCAAGCTGACCAGGAGGAGGATACGATCTGGGCCACCGGTTCCGTACCTTGCCCCACTGCCAGTTGCAGAACCTGGAGCTGGTGTCCTGTTCCACGACGTGGCTTGGAAGCCTCAGGTGCTGGGGGACTGGTCCTCTAACGACAGATCTGTGGGAGTCACGTATTTTGGCCTCCTCTGGAGTGTCCGGCCTGCAGTACGAGAGTTCCCTTTTCGAGATGAGGGCTGAAGAATCCTCGGCGATGTTTTGCTTTGTTTTGCCCTTTTGTTTTTCTTTTCTCTCCTCCGATGACATTTTTCGCCCCTACTGTCATTAGTGCTCCCTGGCTGGGGATATTGCGGCTGAGATTTTTCCCCTTCCCCATTCTTTGAGACATCTTTCAGAGGACGTTTTTGTGTGTTGTTGCTACTTGCGACCTTTTTCGAGGATGTATTTCCATCTTTCCTGGCTGTGCTGCTCTTTGATCTTATATATTTTTTATTTTCTTTAAGCTGTGCCACTATAGATGAATATGTGCGGCCTCCATTTTCTGCATAATTGTTTGATGACATGTTGTTTTCTCTGTTGCCTTCCCTCCCCTCCTCCCCCCCCCCCATTTTTGTTTAGTTGGCGTTTTCGGGATACCCTGAGGGATGTAGCTTACCTCCCCAGGTGCCCGGGCCTAGTGCCTTTCACCACCTCATGGCCTTCTGCCGTTGGCTTCGGCCACCCGGGATTCTGCCAGGGTCGGCACATTTTTGGTCTTTTGCCATATTTCCCCCCACCTCCCCCCCTTTTTTTTTATGACCCCTTCCCCCTTTATAAAGATCCTTGATCACTTTGTTGCTGATGATCCCCGGCCGGGAATTATCTAGATTTTTGTGCTACCCCCTCCCCTCTTGTTTCCTATTTCTCGCTGAGACCCCCCTAACTGGGGATGTTTAGTGTTTTCTGTATTGGATGATTTTAGCTGATTATATTACTGTTTACACGCAATGTCGTTTTGATGTCTACTTAAGGTTTCCGATGACTTTTTCTTATGCGTGTGCAGTTAACAAGCTGTGGCCCTGCATGGCCAACCGTCTTGCTTTCACAATGACTTAATGTGGCCCTGCGAGGCCATTTATCGTTTATGTCCTGCTGACTTTTTCATCAAATAAAAATTTTGAATACTAAAAAAATACAGGGAAAGCTGTGGGGTCAGTCAGTGCTGTACAGGGATAAGATTCAAAAGGTTATGAGTGTAAATCCCTGTACAGTACAGATACAAGGTGTTGCTGTAATTGCCATACACAGGCATTATGCAGCACATACAGATATTGCATTGCTAATAATCTCATTATGATCACTACAAATCCCCATAAGCAGGAGATCTCACCATTTTAGTATCTGTCTGCAGCACATTTACTGCATCTGCCTGTATGCTGATAACGTAGAAGACTAGACATATACAGTGCCCAGAGGACAAAAAGTAAAAAAAAAAAAAAAAATTAACAATTTGTACGGAATACAGGTGACAAAATAAAAAAAAAATTCACTGAAAAAAGGCTTAAGTCCTCTGCTGCAGGAAATGAGGGTGAGAGCTCTCCAGTCCTTCAAGAAGTCTCTGAAATCGTGTTATTTTAGAGAAGCCTATTGGCTCACACCATGATCTCCCCACTGCCATTTCCTGCTCCTCTACCCATTCATCCCTCCTGCAACCCTATTCACCCCTCTCCTCCTAGATTGTAAGCTCTCAAGCAGGGTCCTCCCTCCTTCTGTTCCATGTGTGTAACGTGTATGAATATTTGTTATTTTGGCTCTCCCATTGTACAGCGCTAAGGAATTTGTTGGCGCTTTATACAGACTTGTAACTGGTATAGGAACGTACCAATAAACCTGCTGGCGGAGTGGCCATCCGAGCCAGAAACGGATGTATCTCTACTTCCCAATAAACCAGTGATTCTAAGAGGAGTTTGAGGAGCATCACACGTTTTAGATTAAAAATTTATAACAATTGTTACGTTTTAATATTTATTTTTATTAAAATACAGGGGGGGGGGTTCAAATTCTTATTTCACGGTTATTTTTACACCCCGCCCCTGCACTGATTCTTCACACTGAAAAAAAATGGCGCCAAGGTAAAACATTTCCCACCTACAACATACTGTGAAGCCTTGGAAGTGCAGAAGGATCCAATTTTACCATCAAACCATTCACATTTAGTGGTTTTAACCTAAAGTTCTTTTTAGTGAGTGCACAATCAATGCCTCACTCACATTCATCTTCAATCTGATGTGGGTTCGAGCTTTACTTGAAAATATTGTTCTTCTGAGGGAATCATCTGCTGACTTGAAAAAAACATGTGATCAGGTAAAACAAGTCCCATAGCCAGAGCGGAATGATTTGCTTCCCGATTGTGAGTTCTTCGGTGTTTGGCAAGATTTGAATGAAAGTTAAAACATTTCCCGCACTCATTGCATTTAAACGGCTTCTCGTTGGTGTGGATCCTTCGATGTTCAGTGAGCGCATGTTTCACTTTAAATGATTTCCCGCAATCGGTGCATGTGAATGGTTTCTCTCCCGTGTGAATCCTCTGATGCGAAATAAGACCCTGCTTGAGACGAAAACACCTCCCGCATTCGGAGCATTTAAACGGCTTCACTCCCGTGTGGATACTTCGATGTACAGCGAGACAGGTCGCTTTGGCAAAAGATCTCCCGCAATCCTCGCAAATAAATGGCCTCTCCCCTGTGTGAATTATCCGATGTTTAACGAGATCTGAGCACTGTATAAACGTTTTTCCACATTCATTGCAAACGAATGGCCTTTCACCTGTGTGAATCCTCTGATGCCTCACAAAAACCGACTTCACCGGAAAACATTTGCCACATTCGTTGCATTCAAACGGTTTTTCGCCTGTGTGAATGGCTTTGTGATAAAGTAGACCCGTGTCCCGGGTAAAACATTTCCCACATTCGTCGCATTTAAAGGGCTTTTCCCCTGTGTGAATCCTCTGGTGGGTGGCAAGATGCGAGGACTGCATGAAACCTTTTCCGCACACTAAACATACAAACCGTCTTCCTCCCGTGTGTACCTTCCAATGCTCAATAAGATTCTGCTTCAGACTAAACGACTTCTCACACGTAGAGCAGGGGAATGGCTTCCTTCGTCTGTGACCCGTATGGATCAGGACAGGATCAGAGTTCTGAAGGATGACTTTGCTAAGGTCGAATCAGCCGCGTTCCTAGTAAAACCTTTTAAGCAGTTTGAAAAGCTGGATATTGAATCTATGACCTGGGTGCTCCTCAGAGATGTACAAGACTTTGCGTTGACATTACTTTCAGATGAAGAAGGGTTTGCTATTCCAGCGTCCTGGAAATAAAACCAATCTGGTTCACGTCCATTAGAAGTACTTTCTGTCCACATCGGATCTGGAACACTTGGATTATATGCGTCTGTGAAGCTTCCATCACAACCAGCTGCTTCCTCTTTAACATAAGTGGATGGAGATACTGTCTGTGTTTGTGCTGGGTGTATATAAAGGGTAGGATTGGAAGGAATTCGTCCACGAGCCGAGGTGGATTCTTCTTTAATACGAGTATATGCATCACTCGTTGGCACATGACCTTTAGGTGTAAAACCATCTCCGTGTGTGTAGTTTCCTTCTAGATTCAGGACAGATGTTTCTGACTCGGGATGTCTTCTCTTGGGTCGATTGGTCTCCAGATATTTCCCTTCGGTAAATGTTTTATTCCACATTTCATTTTCTGTTAAAAAGAAACAAATAAGCATGAGATTCTCGAATTAAAAATAAAATCACAATACTTATAAATTAAAATCAAGACACAAATAACTAAAAGGTATACACAGTTTAAGTGCGTTTCTCATGAAAAGATTTGAGTAATTTTGTCCTGTCTCCTATCTTACCCAGTGTAATAACAGGCTGGGGATCCTCCATCATGACGTCCTCATAGGATAGAAGGTTTCCTTCTGGACCCGAGTCTGCTTTCTCCTTAATATGAGGAGATGGAGATTCAGTTTGTAGATGCTCTTGATGAGTATAAAGGACAGACGTGGGAAGGTTTTCTTCTGGATCTGAGGCAGATTCCTCCTTAATATTAATGCATACATATTCCGGTGAGGAACAATCTTGAGGTGGAAAACTCTCTGTATTGGAGCAGGACGCATCTACACACGGTACAGACTTTGGTGTGGTGCACGGTACAGACGCAGGATGTCTTTTCTTGGATTTCTTTGACGTTTGACACTTTCCTTCAATAGAGCTTTTACTTTCTGGTTCATTTTCTGCTTCATTAAAAGATGAAGAAACACAACTATGCGATGCGACGGCTGCAGTTTTATTATCTTCTGGAAGACAAAACGACCCAAAAACCCCACAATTAAATGGCTTCCATCGGGAGATAAAGAGCGGTTTATGAACAATTTCATGGTCTGGTATGATAGCTACATAATTACTCTTACCCTGTGCACCATGGCCGTGGTCCTCCACCATGACGTCCTCGTAGTGGTCCTTGTGTCGCTCCATATACTCCCACTCCTCCATGGAGAGATAGACAGTGACATCCTCAAAGCGTATAGGAACCTGACACACACAATGACACGGTCACCATCCAGTCACATGCCTTGGTGTTGGCGTATAATGTCCCATTCCCAGCAGCCTCACCTCTCCAGTCAGCAGACGGGTGATCTGGTAGGTCAGCTCCAGGATCTTCTTCTCCAGTGCTGGTGAGGAAGGTGAAGGCTCAATGATGGGGCTGTGAGATCCATCTGATAGATGCAGAGGCTTGCTGTGTCCATCAAGCGTGCCATGTTTTTTCACAACCATGTGACCCTGAATAGCAAGAGTAACGGTCACATCAATAGAGACAAACATGTCTAATAAACTCTGGCCATTAAAATGTATCAGTCCTTCATAATTTCTATCTATATAAATTATATTTAGTATCAAGATATTCCACAATGACATCAGCTCATAATCCATGAATTTGTAAACCTGTTCTTTCAGCAGATAATAATATGTTCTATAAGTCTATAAATAGGGTTGCCAGATTGGCCATGTTTTCCTGGACACGCATTACTGCTTCATGCAAAGGGGTAGCACAGGTGAAAGTGCTGCCCTTCAACATGTATAACTCATATGCAGCAGGAAATCAAGGCAGGTCAGCTGGGATAATCTTTATGATTTCTTCTCTGCAGTGTATAGATTATACATGCAGCGGGGTGGCATTTTTCATGCACTGCCCACCAGCATGAATAAATTACGTGTCCAGGAAAACACAGCGGATCTGGCAACCCTAGCTATACTCTTGTCATTCCCGTGATCCCTCACCTCTCCGGTCAGCAGATGGAGGATCTCCATGGTGAGATCCAGGATCTTCTCCGTCCTCTGATCTTGCTCCATGTCCATTATCGCCGGGTTACAGGGACGCTGTGAGAGCGGGCTGTGCTCCATGTGGGGTGGATCGAGGTCACGGCTGGTCTGTAACGAGACACATATGTTCTGATTCGGCATAACTCTGTATTAACACGCATTACAGGACAGAAGACGTGTTTGTACATTTCCCTGAAACTGCAGGATCAGCTCCTCGGGTTTGTGATCTTCTGGATTCACCAACGTGACGTTAACACAACGAGGGAAGATCTCGGCGGATATTACCGCAGATCCCCAGCTTTTCCATCAGGATGAATGAGCGGCCCTCACTGTCTGCGCATAAATAAGGCTCTGGGATTAAAGGGAGTCTACGGCCTGAACGTGACCACTGTTCCACGCTGCCTGGGAGGGGGGGGGCGCTGTCAGCGCGGCTTTCCTCCTCCCTTACAATGTGTCAGCCCATGCTCTGCTCTTCTGGCCTGAGGAAAGTCACAGTTAGGGTTGCACCGATACCTATACTAGTATCGGTATCGATACCGGGACCTGCACGAGTACTAGCGCTGGGCTGGCTTGCCAGACGGTTTCGTTGGCGCCAAACACAATGGAAGGCGCGCTGTCAGGCTCCTCCGGCGTCTTCGGTCTTCGAGCGGCTGCACGCAAAGGTTGTAGCCCGGCCGCTCATTGAGAACCACGTGCACAGCCTCACGTGACTGCGGCTGTGCACGTGGTTCTCAACGAGCGGGCCGGTCTACAAACTCTGCGTGCAGCCGCTCGAAGACAGAAGATGAAGATGCCGGAGGAGCCTGGCTGGGTGAGTATTATGTCTCGAGCAGCTGCACGCAGAGTTTGTAGACCTGCTGCTCGTTGAGAACCACGTGCACAGCCGCAGTCACGTGAGGCTGTGCACGTGGTTCTCAATGAGCGGCCGGGCTACAACCTCTGCGTGCAGCCGCTCGAAGACTGAAGACGCCGGAGGAGCCGGACAGGGTGAGCGTGGGGGCCAACATGAACTGGGGCAAACATGAGCTGGGCAATAGGTGTTGGAGGCAATGTGTGAGCTGGGGGCATTTTATATGAGGTCTGTTCTTATTAAAATGTGGTCAGATGACATTATATAAAAGTATTGGTACTTGGTATCGGTAAGTACTTTTAAACAGTATCGGTACTTGTACTCGGTCCTGAAAAAAATGGTATTGGTGCATCCCTAGTCACAGTATAATAGAAGCAGCAGATCTCAGCCCTTCCACGCGTCACCGGGGACTCCTCACTGAAGCGGACACGGTGCCCTGGCTCTCATCTCCCCTCCATGTCCCTGACAGCCTCTCCCCTCTCTCACAGACAGTCTCTCCCCTCTCTTAAAGGCAGCCTCATTTCCCCAGGCTGTAGAAAGTCCCCCTGTTATCTCCAGGCCCCACTGACTGACTGGAACCCCATGTCTCTCTGTAGGGGGGGGGGGACATATGTAGCCAGGAGCACGTGACATGTGGCTAGTAGTTTGGCCTCTGGTAGAGCCCAAGAGTGTGCAGAGGTGACTACCTTCATACTTGATGAGTGCAGAAGGCGGCGATAAACGATCTCAGGATAGAATAATATACAAAATGAGCTGCCTCTTCCGTTTCTTCCTGCAGCATCTCAACTTCCGGGTTACGCAAGAGGTCCTAATTGTTTCCGCTTCCGTGTTTGCGTTCCACGGGCCTTTTCCTGTGCGTTCCAGTCTAGCTCTGCGTGTGTCACGTGCTCTCAGCGGGTGAATCAGCGATGTGGAAGCAGGGAGGGCGTGGTCAGGGTCAGTCAGGGCTGTGCTTAGGCTCAGTGCGGCCACTGGAGGCGCTACATTATGTGGGTATCTGGGCACTCTCTTGCAGTCTGCAGACAATGAAGATAAATATTAACCCTTGCAGTCTCATCTCTCCATTCATGTGTGCTCTGCCTAGGGGTCACCAGGTCGGCCATGTTTTCCTGGACACGTGACTATTTCATGCAGAGGGGGAGCGCAGGGAAAAGTGCTGCCCTGCAACATGTATAATTAAAATGCTGCAGGCAGGACGCCTGGGATTCCTGTGTGATTTCTTACCTGCAGGGTTTGGATTATACATGCTGCGGGGCAGCACTTTTCATGCACTGCCCATCAGCATGAATACATTACGTGTCCAGGAGAACCTGGCCGATCTGGCGGCCCTAGTACAGCACATCCTTCCTGTCACCTCATTTCAAGCACTGCCCCTCTTACACTGCTCCCTGTGAATCCCTCACCTGTTTTATATCCACACACCTGGATCAAAGACAAAACAATTACCATGGCACCCCAGATTTTGCAGAACCACATGTCCCATGATGCTCCGCCAGCTGTAAGATTGGGGCATGTAGTTCCACAACATCTGAGCCCTGTTCAATACCTCAGCAGCTGCTGAATTGCTGCAGCAGTGTCATTGAACGCTTTGGATGCGAATTTCGAATCCAAAATGGCCGACGATTTCTTAATGAAAGATTCAGATTGTTTTTCGTATCACTCTGAGGTATATAAGATAAAGGAAAGCAGTCGGCACAATTCCGTTTTGTACGCTCACACCACAAATGATAGTTTTTATTGAATAAACGTTATGTTTACTTCTGAAACAAAATATAAATTGAGCTGTAATATATGTCTATGTGCAGGGGGAAATAATAAATAAATATTTTGTGCTTTGGTGAACAAAAACCTCAAAATTAACATTGCTGTACGGAATTGTTACTTGCTTCATGGCGGCGGCCATCTTTACTACGTCACACTCAGCTACTCGCAGCATCTCCTCGGGGCGCTGCAAGTGCTAAGATAGCAGTGCTGAGCGCTGAGCGGCGTTCAATGGCAAGTTGCTAACTTAGCACTTGCAGCGGCTGAGGTATTGAACGCGCCTCAGGGGTGCCACGGTTCGCCATCACGGAGCTAAATGCTCCCCATGTTCGCCAAGCATAGAGGAAAACCCTCCAGAATGTAAAATGTTGTATTCTGTTGCGTCGTATGAGTGTTGTTTGCAGTGTGATCACTGCTTATGGGGATAGCTGTGTGTGACTGTTGTGCGTCATATCTTTTAGAACGGATTCATTTTTGATACGGCTTCTCTTTCTGGGGAATTATTGCTGACAGCAGATGGATTTCAGTAAGTGGATTTCAGTTGTTCAAAGGGTCGGCTTAAAACACAAATGAGGAAGCAGCCCTCAACTTCACTGTAACAAAAAGCTCAACAAACACACCGGCTTGGTGGAGTAGAGGTAACATCACTGCTCTCCGTGGAGAGAGCCGGTGGAGACATGGGTTCGATCCCGACGAACACCTCTCCAGTAAGTGTCCTTGGGCAAGACACCTAACGGTACATGCTCACCACCCAGGACATACTTGAAAACGAGAGAAATCTCAATGTATCCTTCCTGGTAAAAACCTTTATCCAAAAAAAACAAAAAACGTTACTGCAGCATTCTAGCAGTCAGGGATTTGTCAGAATACAGGAGAAGCTGTGGGGGTCAGTCGCTGCTGTACAGGGATAAGATTTAGGGGGATATGAGTTAAATCCCTGTACAGTACAGATACAAGGTGTTGCTGTAATTGCCATACACAGGCATTATGCAGCACATACAGATACAAGGTGTTGCTGTAATTGCCATACACAGGCATTATGCGGCACATACAGATACAAGGTGTTGCTGTAATTGCCACACACAGGCATTATGCAGCACATACAGATATTGCATTGCTAATTATCTCATGATCATTCACTACAAACCCCCATAAGCAGGATATCTCACCATTTTATTATGTCTGCAGCACATTTACTGCATCTGCCTGTATGCTGATAATGCAGACCCTGTGTAAGCAGGAGATCTCACCATTTTATTGTCTGCAGCACATTTACTGACACAAAGGCCATTTCTGCCTGTATGCTGATAATGCATTGCAGACCCTATGTGACATTGTGCCAGATAAGAGACGCCATCTAGAGTTTAGAACCTTTCATCCCAGTGACATTTTTGTAAAGGATAAACCGATAACTGTAATATTTTAAGCTATATTTTAATAGAAATCTGAATGCATAATTGCCATTTACCCAATATTATTATTCAAAGACAGACAAATTAGCCACAGAATTGCACTGAACAGTGAATTTCCCCGTACAGTGCAATATCGTGGCCATTCGACTACTCAAAAAGAGGTCAGTTCACCAAATATTGGAAAATTACCGGTGAAATATGGTACCGAACAGCAGAGAAATGTCAGAGAAATGCCCTGATGTTCAGTGGTTTCATTCAACAGGTTTAATCAGGAGAATCCCATAGGTTTCAATGTAAAAAATAATCTGTTTTTTTTAAATATTTATTCAACCGTTTATTTATTAGGCAAAATATTTAATTCCTTTATTTTTAAATGGTGTTTTTTTATTCTGTAACAGACCTTTTTTGTTCGTGTGCATAGGACCTTATATACTATTTCTAGGCATTTTCATGTACTAGTTTTATTTAAAATGCCTTTTAAAAGATCCGTTGCTTTGTATTTATTTTTATTTTTTTACCCCTGTTCGGCTTGTTGGATCGATTCGGCTGTTTTGCGGCAGGTTCGTGCGTTCAAATCGGCTGTTTTGCGGCAGGTTCGTGCGTTCAAATCGGCTGTTTGAGGATGCGTTCGGCGTATTGATTCGCCGCACTTCAGGGACCCTGTGGTGAATGCTGAATTTACCGCAGGGTAAGCAAATTTATCTCGCCTAAGTGCAGCGAACGGGAGAGCACCGAAACGCCACATAAACCTTTTAGTATGAAACATCTATTTGAAACATGGGATGCAACGTTACGATAATATTTCAACAAGTGTTTGATAGTGAAGGGGTTAAGGAGAGCAGCACCGTCACTAGCAACATGTTTAGTTTCCCCAATCCACATTAAATGCTTAGGAATACGGTCTATAAATGTCATGTTTATTAAAATTTGTTTTATTTCAGAACTTCCCACACACTATACAACACGTGTATCTTATTTGGCAAAACAGGTTAAAACATTTCCCACGTCCAGCGCGCGACGATCCATTCAATGAGCAACTTAACTCAAGCAGCTCTCGCCTTCAGATGTTCCATGGATCCTTTACAAGTTCACATGAGGCAAACGATCTAACAGATTCCATTTAACCCATTCACTACTAACTGGTTTTCCATTAAACCACCTGCAGTAATGGATGATTTTTATGGTAAACCACCGACATTACCATTTTGTAGGGATGCACCGATACCACTTTTTTAAGACCGAGTACGAGTACCGATACTTTTGTTCAAGTACTCACCGATACCAATTACCGATACTTTTATTTTATGCCATGTGACGCTTTCCAATAAGAACAGACCTCCTATAAAGCCCCCAGGTCTCATAGATATGCCCCCTGCTCATGGATAATTGCCCCCCCAGCTCATGGATATGCCCCCCACAGCTCATGGATAATTGCCCCCCCAGCTCATGGATATGCCCCCCAGCTCATGGATATGCCCCCCAGCTCATGGATATGCCCCATTGCTCATGGATATGCCCCATTGCTCATGGATTGCCCTTGCTCATGATATGCCCCCTTGCTCATGGATATGCCCCCTTGCTCATGGATATGCCCCCCAGCTCATGGATATGCCCCATGCTCATGGATATGCCCCATTGCTCATGGATATTGCCCCCTTGCTCATGGATATGCCCCCTTGCTCATGGATATGCCCCCTTGCTCATGGATATGCCCCCTTGCTCATGGATATGCCCCTTGCTCATGGATATGCCCCATTGCTCATGGATATGCCCCCTTGCTCATGGATATGCCCCATTGCTCATGGATATGCCCCCTTGCTCATGGATATTGCCCCCTTGCTCATGGATATGCCCCTTGCTCATGGATATGCCCCATTGCTCATGGATATGCCCCCTTGCTCATGGATATGCCCCCTTGCTCATGGATATGCCCCCTGCTCATGGATATGCCCCCTGCTCATGGATATCCCCATTGCTCATGGATAATGCCCCCTTGCTCATGGATATGCCCCATTGCTCATGGATATGCCCCTTGCTCATGGATATGCCCCATTGCTCATGGATATGCCCCCTTGCTCATGGATATGCCCCATTGCTCATGGATATTGCCCCATTGCTCATGGATATGCCCCCCCCCCTCCGCTCATACTTACCTTCCTTCAGCGACGCCGGGAAAGTCTTCGCGTGCGCGCGCTGGTTGGAAGGACCCCAGCCGCGACCACGTGGGACCATGTGATCACGGCTGGGGTCCTTCCAACCAGCGCACGCGCGGAAACTTTCCCGGCGTCGCTGAAGGAAGGTAAGTATGAGCGGAGAGCAGCTGCAGGGCCTGTCTGAATGCTCTATCTGCATTCGGACAGGCCCTGCAGCTGCTCACTTTGTTGATACTTACCTTCCTTCAGCGACGCCGGGAAGTTTCCGCGCGTGCGCTGGTTGGAAGGACCCCAGCCGTGATCACATGGTCCCACGTGGTCGCGGCTGGGGTCCTTCCAACCAGCGCGCGCGCGCGAAGACATTCTCGGCGGCGCTGAAGGAAGGTAAGTATCACAGAGCTCCAGGGGCGGCTGTCCAAATGCCGATAGAGCATTCGGACAGCCGCCGCAGCCCCTCGGATACCGGCAAGCCGGCTCAATGCCGGCTTCCGGTATCGGAAAAAAATATCGGGGGTACTGCACGAGTACCAAGTACTCCTGCAGTACCCGGTATCGGCACCGATATCGATACTAGTATAGGTATCGGTGCAACCCTACCATTTTGCCCTGTAACCCACCTCCTCTAAATGGAGAATTATCATTACAGTGGATTTACATCATAACCTGCCCCGATCGTGCCACGTCCCACTATAATAACACTCTGTCCTCTGCTCTAGACTCTCTTGCGTCTAAACAACCAAAGTTCCACGTCGCCAGTTTCAGCCCTGGCACTCTAAGCAGACGCGCTACTTGCAGGGATGCTCCCGCGCTGCTGAGCGTGCCTGGAAGGAATCTCGCTCTGATGCAAGTTCCTTCTCCAATCCATACCTCGCCAAACAAACTCACTGCACCTCTCATATCTTCACTTTCTTCCAACCCTAAAAGTCTGCTCTCAACCTTTAACTCGCTCCTCTACCCACCTGCGCCACCGCCCCCATCCAACCTCAGCGCTCAAGATCTCACGGACTACTCACAATCCGTAACAAAATCCCAGCACATGCATACAGCACTTCTCCTCCCCCAGCCAACCCAACCTCGACTCTCAGCCACTTTGCCCCAACCAGAGGATGAAGTCCATTCACTATGAATAAAACACCCAAACGCGTTTTGCGATAGCTATTTGTATTTTACTCATTTTAATAAATTAGCCTTATAACCTATTGCTGGTATCCTGATATTGATTGGAACACACAGGTTCCCTCAGGCTGCACGGGAGATCCGGTGCTCCCTCTAATGCTACCGGCTGCTGGAGATATCCGGTGTCTGAGACACAACGAAATGTGAGTGTATTCCCTTACTTCTTGTAACCTTCACTGATATTGCCTCAACCTACTACGCTATAGTAGCTTTTTATTTTATTTGAGGTGGACAATAGAAGTGTACGGAGAGAGGGACACAGCCGTCGGAGGAAGCGCTGATCCTATCCATCTACTATTTCTATTCATCACCAACTATGGCTTCAAGTAGCTCCTATACACAGATGACACTCAGAGCTACCTCTCTATTCCCGATCTCTCTCCCTCTGTTCTCGCTCAGGTCAGTGACTGTCTGGGATCTCTGCCTGGATGGCCTCGCACTATCTGAAGATCAATATGTCCAAGACCGAGCTCCTTCTAATTTCCCCCTCTATTCTGACTTCTCCATAACGGTGGATGGTATCACCATCCTTCCCTCAGCCCCGTCTGCTGCCTCGGAGTGACTCGCCACTTCAGTCTTTCCTTCAGCCCCTACATCCAAATCACTCGCATCATCTTGCCGCAATCACGTCCGCAATATTGCCAACATTCGTCCATTTCTGACACCACCAAGCAACTCATCTACTCGCTTGTTATCTCCCGCCTGGACTACTGCAACAACCTCCTGACTGGCCTTCCTATCTGCCCCCTGCAGTCCATCCTAAACACATCAGCCCGGCTTATCCATCTCACCAGACGCTCTGTCTCTGCCGCTCCTCTCTGTGAATACCTACACTGGCTCCACATCTGCAGTAGAATCAAATCCAAACTACTCACCCTGACCTACAAAACCCTCACTAACTCCGCCCCTCACTAATCACCAAATACACCCCAGCCCGCCGCCTAGAGATTCAACAATGACCTGCGCCTGGCATCCTCCATCATTACCTCATCACATGCCAGACTGCAGGGCTTTTCTCGTGTGGCGCAGACCCTATTGAACACGCTTCCTCGCAATATCAGACTGTCCCAAAATCTGGCTTCATTTAAAACGCTCCCTAAAGACCAGTCTGTTTAGGGAAGCCTACCATCTGACTCCGTAACAAAACATCCAACCGTCCCAAAAACAGTCCTCACCTCTCCCTGCATTAACTCATCACTGCAGTCCCCCCCCCCCCCTGTTTCTAATCCCCTCGCATCTAGATTATAAATTCCCATGGGAATAAGGCCCTCTTGTCCTTCTGTATCTGTTGGCAGCAAGACTGACCTGCCTCCTGTATTTTAGAATTGTCCTGTCTTTACACATTGTACAGCACTGCGGAATGTGTTGGTCTTCTGATGTGCAGTGCATTCATCCTTTAAGGTAAAACATTTCCCACATTCGTGGCATGCAACTGTTTTTTTGTGGTGTGGACTCTCTGGTGGGCATTGAGTGCACACTTTACATTGAAACACTTCCCACATTCAGAGCACGGATATATTTTTTCTCCTGTATGAATTCTCTGATGTCTAAGTAAAATGTGCTTAAGTCGAAAACTCTTCCCGCATTCAGAGCATGTAAAGGGTTTCTCTCCCGTGTGGACGCTTTGATGCACAGCTAGACTCGACTCTTTGGCGAAATATTTCTCACATTGAAGGCATTTAAAAGGCTTTTCTCCTGTGTGACTCCGCTGGTGTGAAATAAGGACAAATTTAATACGAAAACACTTCCCACATACGTCACATTTAAAGGGTTTTTCTCCCGTGTGGATCCGCTGATGTGAAATAAGAAAGTGCTTCAGACGAAAGCATTTTCCACAATCGTCGCATCTATGCGGTCTCTCTCCTGTGTGAACGCTTCGATGTACAGTAAGGTTTGCCTCTTTGGAAAAACATTTCCCACATTCAAGGCACTTATAAGGCTTCTCGCCGGTGTGAATCTTCTGATGTGAAGTGAGAACTTGCTTAAGACGAAAACATTTTCCGCATTGGTCACATTTAAACGGCTTTTCTCCCGTGTGATTTGTTTTGTGATAAGCAAGAGCTGTGTACCCAGAAAAACACTTCCCGCATTCTTCGCATTTAAAGGGTCTTTCACCCGTGTGAACCTTCTGGTGATTAAGAAGATGTGACGACTGTTTAAAACATTTCCCGCACTCAATACATTTAAATGGCTTTTCAGCTGTGTGAACCATCCTATGCTTGATAAGGTTCCTGTTCAGGTTGAAACATTTCCCACATTCAGAGCACGAAAAAGGTTTCTTTTGTTCGCAATTCTCCTTAAACACAAGAGGGTTAGTCTCATGGCTGGGGCAGTTAGATTTCCCCTCTCTGTCCTGTGTGCTTGGGGGAGATTTACCAGATTCAGAAGTAGCAATACCTTCACCGTGTTTACTTTGAGCTGAAGACGTGTTCAAGTCTTCTCCCAGTGCTACTGGACAACACTGAGGACCAGCTTCATCATAATCATAAGTAGGGTCGGAAACGCTGTGTGTATCTGTGATAATAACCTCACAAATATCTGCTTCCTCCTTTATACAAGGAGATGGAAATTCTGTATTTGAACGCACCGGGCATGTGTAAAGGACAGAGTTAACAGATTCCTCCTTATAGTCTGTTGATGTAAAATACGTGGGCGCACATTTTTCTATAGAGGAGTGATTTAATTCTACGTAAGGCATAGAATCATCCTGTGTGAACATAAGAGATGCTCCTTTCAAGGATTGACCGGGCTTTGGTTCTTCTTCAGTGAAAATCTCCTCTGGAAGAGAAAGAAATCACATTAATATCTTATAAATTACATTATGAGACAAGTATCTGTAATAGAACATCCGACCTAACATCAAACAGGATAATATAATAAACCTCCACTTACCCAGTGAGTTAAGGGAGAGCTTATTCACCATCAGGACGTCCTCATAGAGCTCCTTGTGTCGCTCCACATACTCCCACTCCTCCATGGAGAGATAGACAGTGACATCCTCAAAGCGTATAGGAACCTGACACACACAATGACACAGTCACCATCCAGACACATGCCTTGGTGTTAGCGTATAATGTCCCATTCCCAGCAGCCTCACCTCTCCAGTCAGCAGACGCGTGATCGTGTTGGTCAGCTTCAAGATCTTCTCAACTGAGTGGCTTCCGTGACCATAGAATCCATCTGATGCATAAAGACCACTTCTGTGATTGACATGTTCACCAGGCATTTTCACAACCATGTAACCCTAAATAATAAGAAACAATACAGAGAATTATATCAATAACACAAAAAAAAATCAAATAATTGCATTTTATATCAAAGCAATTTCATTGATCACCATTTCAAACTGTCCCTTAGAAAGGATCTTTAAGCCGCCATTCAATCCCTAAATGACAGGCGCTATAATCGTGTCATTCCCGTGACGGCTCACCTCTCCGGTCAGCAGGTGGAGGATCTCCAGGGTGAGATCCAGTATCTTCTCCGTCCTCTGATCTTGCTCTGTGTCCATTATCGCCGGGTTACAGGGACGCTGTGAGAGCGGGCTGTGCTCCATGTGGGATGGATCGAGGTCACGGCTGGTCTGTAACGAGACACATATGTTCTGATAACTCTGTATTAACACGCGTTACAGGACAGAAGACGTGTTTGTACATTTCCCTGAAACTGCAGGATCAGCTCCTCAGGTTTGTGATCTCCTGGATTCACCGACGTGACGTAAACACAACGAGGGAAGATCTCAGCGGGTATTACCGCAGATCCCCAGCTTTTCCATCAGGATGAATGAGCGGCCCTCACTGTCTGCGGATTATTCACAATCTCCCTCATAAATAATGAGGGTCTGGGATTAAAGTGAATGTGGCCGCCGTTCCACGCTGCCTGAGGGGGGGGTCTCTGTCAGTGCGGCTTTCCTCCCCCTTGCAATGTGTCAGTCCATGCTCTGCTCTTCTGGCCTGAGGAAAGTCACAGTATAATAGAAGCAGCAGATCTCAGCCCTTCCACGCGACACAGGAGCCTCCTCACTGAAGCGGACACGGTGCCCCGGCTCTCATTTCCTCTCCTTCTTCTCTCTCAAGAAAGTCTCAACTCTCATTCATTTTCCGCTCTCCATGTCTCTGTGACCCCTGACAGCCTCCCCCTCTCTCACAGACAGCCTCCCCCTCTCTCACAGACAGCCTCCCCCTCTCTCACAGACAGCCTCCCCCTCTCTCACAGACAGCCTCCCCCTCTCTCACAGACAGCCTCCCCCTCATTCACAGACAGCCTCCCCCTCATTCACAGACAGCCTCCCCCTCTCTCACAGACAGCCTCCCCCTCTCTCACAGACAGCCTCCCCCTCCTCTCAGCCCTTCCCGCTCTCTCACAGCCTCTCCCCTCCCCCACCTGGAGGAAACTCCCTTGTTATCCCCCGGCCTCCCCCTGACTGTCTAGATCCCCTGTCCCTCTATAATGGGGGCCCCAGCTCATGAATGCAGGGAAGGTGTCACCTTTATACCCGCTGAGCCCGGGGTGTATGAAGATTATAATGAGGAAACACCAGCCGCCTCTTCCGATTCTCCTTGCTCTTTTAGGCTTAAAGGAAGTGGCTCCTGTACCTTGAGCCTGTGCTATGACTCAGAGTTGTTTCCGCTTCCGTGATTGCGTTCCACCGACCCCTTCCTGTGCGTTCCATTAAACTCCCTGGAGAATCAGCGCTGGGGGGGAGCAGGGAGGGCGTGGCCAGGGTTTTCTCAGGGCTGTGCTGGGGCTCAGTGCGGCCACTGGAGGCGCTACTCACCACCCATTCATTCACTCACACACAGCACAGAGAGGAACCTGAGGAGGGGGGCATGTGGCCCCTTATCATGACATTATTATGTGGGTATCTGGGCACCTTCTTGCAGTCTGTGTGAGGGGCTGCAGAACCACTGACACACTGAAGGTATACTCTGTGCTGATAATGAGGGGGAGGGGTGAATATTAACCCTAAGCAGCAGAGTCTGCTCCATTTCCCAGCACGCCTGTCAGAAGAAGGAACAGAACCTGTTGGCTATAAATTAGGTAAAAGTGCTGCAGGATCTAGGGCCCTGCCGAGATTTAAAAGCAGGCTGTTTAGTAGACAGGCGTATTAACCAAGTGAGCCGCAGCAGCGATTCAGAGGCCCATCCACAAACCTGCTTAGGCTGCGTCACACGAGCGTTCTTTGAGAGGAAGGAACGTCTCCAAGAGTGGACGTTCCTTCCACTCCGACGCCCGTGTGGCCACCTCGCTTAGCACAGTCAGTGCGCTCAGCGCTACAAAGCACGATCCTCCTAAGGGAGGATCGCGTTTTGTAGCCTTGTCTGCGTCCGTCGTAGCTTTTTGACAGGGAGGCTGAAATCATGTATGGTGGTAGCGCATGCAATTAGAGCACACGCTACACCGCGAGGTCCTCCCCATCGAGCCGTCACAAAGCTGCGACGGATGCAGGGAAGTGCGGTCACACGGATGCACTCATGTGACCACAGCCTTAGTGAGAGATCCCTGAGCTGTGTTCAGTTCCTCAGCAGCTGCTGAATTGCTGCAGCGCAGCAATTCAGTTTTCTGCAGCAGTGTCACTGAAAGCTTTGGATGTGAATTTCGACGCAAAATGGCCGATTTCTTAATGAAAGCTGTAGTTTCTGCAATATCACACTTTTGTACGACTCGGACAACAGTCGAGGTATATATGATAAAGAGAAGCAGTCGGCACAATTCCGTTTTGTACGCTCACACCACAAATGATAGTTTTTATTGAATAAACGTTATGTTTACTTCTGAAACAAAATATAATTGAGCTGTAATATATGTCTATGTGCAGGGGGAAATAATAAATAAATATTTTGTGCTTTGGTGAACAAAAACCTCAAAATTAACATTGCTGTACGGAATTGTTACTTGCTTCATGGCGGCGGCCATCTTTAATACGTCACACTCAGCTACTCGCAGCATCTCCTCGGGGCGCTGCAAGTGCTAAGCTAGCAGTGCTAAGCGGCAGAACGGCGTTCAGTGGCAAGTTGCTAACTTAGCACTTGCAGCGGCTGAGCAACTGAACATGCTTCAGCTTTGACCCTTTCCCACTGTGAATTTTAAAAAGTAAATAATACATGAAAAGTCAAAATGATGTGAGAATCCTGTGATTTCCTGAGAGGATTCATAACTTCCGATAATCATTCCTATACTTTACACTCTGCCCTAACAGGACCTGTCCTAATATAGCAAATCTGTTCGTTTACCCTTAATTATGAAAATCAAGCAGAAACCGGTGCTCAGAATTACTGTGTTTATTGTTGTTCGTTACATTAAAGTTGATTTCAAAGAAGAAAAAAACCTTTAAGTGAATGGAGGTCACATGGGTGAGTGGAGGTCACATGTTTCCTGTTCAGTGTGGAGCTCCAGTCTGCAGCCAGACCCTTCTCCGCTTTTGGCGTGTTGGGTCAGTCCGCCCCTGGGCGTGAAACATGGTGTCAGAAGCCACTGAATCTGTGCCGCTCCTACACATTTGATGCGAAGAAGCTGCCAGTCTTGCAGTGAGAGACCTGACTGTGCCTCCTGTAGCAACTGCAACCCTGTCCTGAAAGCTGAGCACTGGAAGCGAGAAAACGAGCATCATGGCAGCTGCGCAAAGCATTCCACTGCCTGAGACAATAAGGGTGAGCGGGGATTGCGGCAGCAACTGGGAGAACTTCAGAGCTGAGTTTGAGGGTTACTCCTTAAACACAGGGTTACATGAGAAGCCGGCAGCAGTGCAAGCAGCTACACTGAGGAGAGTGATGGGCAGCGAATGCCGCCATGTTTACAAGCATAATCTGAACCTCACGGAGGAGCAGAAGAGTGACACTAAAGCCATCCTGGATGCCTTAGAAGCTTTTTTCAGACCTTCTAAAAATGTCATATATGAAAGATATATATTTGGCTGCTGCAAGCAAGAAGAAGGCGAATCAATAGACAGTTTCGTCACACGGCTTAGAGAAAAAGCTGCAAGCTGTGAGTACGGCTCTCTGAGAGATGAACGTATTCGTGACAAAATAGTTCTAGGTATAAACAGTGAACGCACACGACGCAGCCTGCTGCAGGAGCACGATTTAAACCTACAAGCAGCAATTGAGATATGTCGCACTGCAGAGCTTACTGACATTTGAGGAGGGCTATGGAGCAGGATAAACGCGCTGACAGTATCAATGCAACCTCCAAGCTTGAAGAACCACGGGCACAAACATCACCTATACAACTCCCCTGACAGCAAGCCTGTGTCGCGCATGTACTGTGGTGGTGCGCATGCACGGGAGAAAGAACAATGCCCTCCATCTGTAGAGCATTAATAGACGGAAGCACTGTGCTGGAGTGTGTCTGCGAAGTAAAATGGAAGCAAGGAAGCTGCACGCAATCGATCATCAGATGTCAGATCCTGAGGATGCACACTTTCTTAGCACAGTGGGATGCGTTGGTGCTGTAAAATCTAAGGGCAGGAAACGGTCACACTGCTCAATACCAACACTTGAAAACGTTTTGCATAAACTACCCAAAGCACAAGTGGTTAAACCGGTCAGTCCTAGAGAAGATTAACCCTGACTGCTCTTTAGAAGGCCAGTTCCTGAACTCATATATTTTGGTCACCTAATGAGAAGGAAGACAAAAGAAATTGTATCTCTGGCGCCACCTACTGAAGAAGCGATACTATTCGCGAAACGCTTCTGGGTGTGTTGCCTGTTTTATTTGTTTTTTTTATTTCTTTTATTAATAAATTAGCCTTGATTTAAACTTTTGGCACACTGAAATTTTGTATGGTGCGAAAAGGATCTTGATGGCTATATGGGAGATCCGGTGCTCCCTCTAATATCACCGGCTGCTGACCAAATCTAGTGTCTGAATGAGACACTCTACAATGTGAGTAAAACTCCTTCTTTACCATTATTTGTGTGAACTCCGCTTGCTGCACTATGGATTTTTTCTGTTTTATTTGAGGTACAAAGTGACCCTAAACAGGAATACCGAAAGTGTAATGCCCCGAGACGCCAGCGCCGCAGGAAACCTAAAAGCAAGCCAGTTTCCTGTAAGGAGACTGGTAATTCCTCTACAACCAGGCTGATCCAGCAACCAGGTGCTGGCTAATGCACCCTTATTCCCCTCTACAAAAAGGAACCACTCCCAAGGTCCAATGCTTCTGCATTACCTTGGTAAACACCAAGCTGACAGGGAGCTACCGCCTGTTCCTGCCTAAGAACATTAATCTATTTTGTTTCCTCCAGCATTTCTTGCCCGCTGTGCCAACATTCCACAGATTCCTCGGAGCCTGCTGCCCTGCACCTCGCAGAATCTTCAGCCGCTGCCGAATCCTCAACCGCTGCCCTGCACCTCGCAGAACCTCATTCCGTTGCCCTCTGTTCCTGCATTCCTCGGAGCCTACTGCCCTGCACCTCGCAGAATCTTCAGTCCGCTGCCGAATCCTCAACCTCTGCCCTGCACCTCGCAGAACCCTCATTCCGTTGCTCTCTGTTCCTGCATTCCTCGGAGCCTGCTGCCTGCACCTCGCAGAATCTTCAGCCGCTGCCGAATCCTCAACCGCTGCCCTGCACCTCGCAGAACCCTCATTCCGTTGCCCTCTGTTCCTGCATTCCTCGGAGCCTACTGCCCTGCACCTCGCAGAATCTTCAGTCCGCTGCCGAATCCTCAACCTCTGCCCTGCACCTCGCAGAACCCTCATTCCGTTGCTCTCTGTTCCTGCATTCCTCGGAGCCTGCTGCCCTGCACCTCGCAGAATCTTCAGCCGCTGCCGAATTCTCAACCGCTGCCCTGCACCTCGCAGAACCCTCATTCCGTTGCCCTCTGTTCCTGCATTCCTCGGAGCCTGCTGCCCTGCACCTCGCAGAATCTTCAGCCCGCTGCCGTATCCTCGACCTGCTGCCCTGCACCTCGCAGAACCCTCATTCCGTTGCCCTCTGTTCCTGCATTCCTCGGAGCCTACTGCCCTGCACCTCGCAGAATCTTCAGTCCGCTGCCGAATCCTCAACCGCTGCCCTGCACCTCGCAGAACCCTCATTCCGTTGCCCTCTGTTCCTGCATTCCTCGGAGCCTGCTGCCCTGCACCTCGCAGAATCTTCAGCCGCTGCCGAATCCTCAACCGCTGCCCTGCACCTCGCAGAACCCTCATTCCGTTGCTCTCTGTTCCTGCATTCCTCGGAGCCTGCTGCCCTGCACCCCGCAGAATCTTCAGCCGCTGCCGAATCCTCAACCGCTGCCCTGCACCTCGCAGACCCTCATTCCGTTGCCCTCTGTTCCTGCATTCCTCGGAGCCTGCTGCCCTGCACCTCGCAGAATCTTCAGCCCGCTGCCGTATCCTCGACCTGCTGCCCTGCACCTCGTAGAATCCTCTTCCCGTTGTCCTCTGTACCTGCATTCCTCGGAGTCTGCTGCCCTGCATCTCGCAGAACACTCAGCCCGTTACCTTGCATTCCCAGGAACACCTACAGACCCAAGACCCTTTGCCTACCAAGACTCTTCTGCCTTTTGTTTTCTATTTTTCTCTAACGATCTCCTTAGCCTTCATTCTCATATTGTCTCCTTTCTATAGTTTAGAGTAGCTTAGTACTATCCTTCTGTTTACTCTTTTCTCATCTTGCTTTCAGTTAATTACACATATATATATTTAGTGTCTTCCCTTCCTCCTCTTATCCAGCTCCTTCATATATATTTGTTTATTGCCTTTATGTTACTCCAAATAAACCCTCTCTTGTATATGTTTATCTGAATCTTTGTTTCCCTTATTGCATATTGGGCTCAATCCTACCACCCCAGAACCAGCACCTGACAGAAAGAAAGAGACTACAGTTGAAGGAAGCGCTGACTCTGCCATTTATTTTCTTTCTTTTTAATGAAAAGGAAGGACTCCCTGGAGAAGAACCTAATGTTGGGAAAGGGCAAAAAGAACAGGTGACTACCGAGAATGAGGCCTGGAGGAACGTTGTTCATGGGGTCGCCACAGGTCGGACACGATGTTGCAACTAACAACAACGACCCAAAGCACCGTTTTTACGCTTGTTGATGCTAGAGATGCCTTTATCAGTGCACGCTAGATGAAAGAGTAGCTACCTGACCACGTTCTGGACTCCTTGGGGTGGAAAGAGTTGGCTCAAACTGCCATTTGGTGTCTCTGTAGCACTGGAGGCAGTGGTGTATTTAGGTTTTGTGCTGCCCTAGGCCTGACTAAACTCGTGCACCCCCTAATTTAAATTTGACACACCCCTTCCTGTCAAGGGCACACCTCTTCCTGGTTAATCCCCACCCTTCCTTTTTAAGCTCCACCTTTTCCTCTTAGAGCTCCGCCTTTTCCTCTCTATATTAAAAGTGGATACCAAGTGCCTACTTGTATATTTTGTATACCATTTCAAATGTACCTATTGCGATAAATAAAATTATGAAATGTTTAAATTCAAGCATTTTTACAAAGAACAGCCACGCATTTCAAGTATACTGGATCACAGCCGCTCTAATTGGTTGAACAATAAAATCCACAGAAACCTGCACTGCATATGAGTGTATCACAGAGCTGCACAGCAATAAAACCCACAGAAATGGGCACTGTGTATGAGCATATCAGAACTGAACAGCAATAAAACTCACAGTAATGTGCAGTGTGTATGAGCGTATCCCAGAGCTCCAGGGCAATAAAACTCACAGTAATATGTAGTGTGTATCACAGAATCCACAGCAATAAAACTCCCAGCAATGCAATGTGCGGTATGTGTATCAGCGTATCAAAATCCACAGCAATAAAACTCCCAGCAATGTAATGTGCAGTGTGTATGAGTGCATCAGAATCCACTGCAATAAGACTCCCAGCAAACCGAGTGAATATGAGCACACAGCAATTATTTATTCTATATTTACCGGCCTCCGTCTGCGGTAGGGCTGTGTGCAGAGTCAGCAGGGACTGTGTACGGACTCAGGATCGCGGCTGTGTCTGTGCGTGGAGCCATCTTGTCAGCAGTGGGGTGCCACTGCCAGAGGGTGCACCGTGGCTTTGATTCCCTTCTGGTGGGTGTTCAGTCCAGAATAGAGTGAGAGTCCGTGTTAATGAAAGGGCGGGCAGCTGCGTGCGTGTCACGTGGTTCAGCCAGTCAGGTGGTACAGAAAAAAAATAAGTAAACTCAGTACCACCTGACTGGCCGGACCGCGTGACCTGCACGCACGCAGCCTCACCAGGAGCCAGGCAGCTCAATGACAAATTTCTATCACTGCAGTGCTGGTTAAGGAAAGGTCCACTTTAAACAGCAGTAAGCAGACAGGGCTTCATATACTGCTGATTATCCCCCCCCCTTTACCTGCCATTTACTGTCATCTTCTCTCTCTGCAGAGAGAAACAGCAGAGAAATGGCAGTGAAATGCCCTGATGTTCGGTGGTTTCAATCAGCAGGTTTATTCAGGCGAACCCCATAGGTTTCAATGTTAAAAATATTCCCGTTTTTATGCAATATCTAATAAACCATATATTATTTTAATCTGCAGTAAAAAGTCTTTGATTTTTTTTTAGTACCCTTTTGTCACTTTTCAGCAAAATCCCCCCCCCCTTTTTTTTAATAGCGGTTTTTCTTTTTTCTGTAACAGAACTTTTTATTATCAATCATAGGATCTTCTATGTAAATTCCAGACATTTTCGTGCAGTAGTTCTTTTGAAAGCAGCAGGCCACGGGTTTGCGGTGGCAGCATTCAGCGGCCGACTCCATGCACTTTGGGGACCCTGCGGTGAATGGTGAATTCACTGCAGGGTGGGGAAATTTTATTCCCCGAAGTGCAGGGAACTACAGAACACCAACATGTTGGCGTCATTTCAGTGTTCTGTGAGTAACCCATTTAGTGGTGAGGTTTTTTGCTGCCCCCTGGAAAGTGAAAGCCTAGGCCTTGCCTACCCAGGACATACTTGAAAATTAGTGAAATCTCAATGTATCCTTCCTGGCAAAATACTTTGCAAAAGTAAAAAAAAAAAAAAAAAAGTAAAAATTTTTTTAGGGGTGGGGCCACCAGTGCGGGCCGCCGCCCCCTGGAAAGTGCCGCCCTAGGCCTAGGCCTTGTTGGCCTAGGCCAAAATACCCCACTGACTGGAGGTCTATCAGAGAGAGCAGCATGAACGGTTATGTGGGCTCCACAGAATGGAGCCAATAGTCGATGACGTTCTCATATTTGGCCGTGGTGATAAAGATGACCACGATGAGAAGCTAATGGCGCTAGCGGATGATTGCGGACAGGTGATGCTGAGACTCAGCATAAAGAAATTGCAAATCAAGGTGCAGGAAGTCCATTTCCATGGACATATCTGTATCTATTGCACTTGTTTCCTGTGTTGCGTTTCCTGTTCCTGTTCTGCTGCTCTCTTCTAAGAGCACGGCTTCTGTACACTAACGGCTTTACCGTCACTATTTACACCACATGAATCAAGGGCATTGCCAATGCTGGGCAAGCCAGCCACTCGTTCCTCTGTTCTGTGATTGGCTCGCCAATCCATGCCGCTGTACGATTGGCTGAAATTAGACACCTTATAAATAAAGAACCTGATGGTATGTCAACATGTGCCCACCCCCCTCTCTTGCTCTGCGCTGTGATTGGCTGCAGGCCAAAAGCCATTTCATTCACAAGCTGTTCCTCTGCGGTTGTGCGCATTGGGGCCAGTCCGGTGTGTGGAGGTGTGCTCGGGCTGCTGCGGGTCTGACCCGGAGTTCTGAGGTCTGTGAACACATGGCATCCAATGGGTTAAAAAAAGTAATATGGGACATTCAAGCCTCGAACTTGCTGGGGATTAAGGTTGCAAGATCACAAGCATGCTGAGGATGGCAGTTGCAAGGTCCTGAGCATGCTGGGAGTGGCAGGTCTTACAGCTGAGCATGCTGGTGATGGCAGCTCTGAGCATGCTTGGGATTGCAGTCCTGCAGCTCTGAGCATGCCGGGGGTGGCAGTATTGCAGCCCTGAGCATCCTGGGGATATGAGTGTCAAGGCCCTGAGCATGCTGTGGATGGCAGACTCGCGGTGTCTCCCTGTCAGCTTGCAGGTCATGGAGGATGTGGGCAAGACATTGCGAGTCGATACAGAAGCTCCAGGAGTAATTTTTGACAGGAACCCGAAAACCGTCATCAGGACATCTCGATTCTCTAATGGTGACTGTGAGGAAGATTATGCTGGGTGTGTCGGGGAGCCAGCGTACTCAGCAGCCTGTGCGTTTATTAGACGCCCGATCCTGAGGAATCCATAAATCACTTTATGTTAAACCCCATGCTGGTCATTCACCCTGGTTCACAATCTTGTCCTCATGTCGTTTCCTCAGACCAGGCGATCCAGCTCCATCGAGGGAGTCCTTGTTTTTATCAGACTCTGACGGTAATAACAAAACGCACGGCTGTCAAACTTCGGACCCCCAGATGTTGATGCCTACAAGTCACAGAATTCCTTCACTGCAATAGATGGCCAGAGACTCATGGGAGTTGTAGTTCAGAAACCTCTGGAGGGGGATAGAATTTGACAGCCCTGCCATACAAAGCTGTGTGTACAGCATGGCTGTATTTCAGAGTTAATACACAGGGCCCTACACTAATAGCAGTCTCAAGGTAAATATAAAGACAGGAAGCTGTGAAAATGGCCATTTCACCTTTTTGATCAAAAAATACACAAACATCCTCCTGCAAACCATCTGTAAGGGTGGCGAGTGCCATGGTGAGACCCGGGTTCAGGGGGTCTGAGGCCAGTATGCAGGGACACACACAGATGGTACCTTTTGGGTAAACAGACACAGGGGAGTTCCAAGGTGCAGTACGAGAAGGCAATCCAGAGAATGGTCAGTGGGCGAACTGTGGTCAAGGGGCTGGTACAGGGCGGTAGTCTGTAGGCAAGCAGAGTCTGGTACACGGTAGAATCAGGAATAAGTCTGAACTGGTTGAGGGGTATAGACTCAAAAATGAGGCGAGGTAGACGGGTGTGTGGTCCTTTATGGAGACAGGTAGGGGTGTGGTTTGTGTTTTAACTGATTGTGTACTGGTTACTAGTGCTGACCATGAGGGCAGCACTTTTCACGTAGCGGTTTCTGGAGCAGGCACGGATCCTGACCCCATCCAACTGCAAACAGAGCACAGGATCATCCCAAACAATTAAGTATTGGTTAGATACATACCAAGAGCAACTCCACATATCTCACAAAGGAGCCGGAAATCTCTCTATCTTTCTCTCGGAGAACCACGTTTAATAACTGGGAGGGAGGCAAATATTCCGGTGTGAGATTCCTGCAGACATGAGCCCCCCCCCCTTCCATACTGTCAGGGGTGCAGGAAGAGTTTTCTGTACTAAGAAACCACTCGGGTCAAAAATTGACACCTCCTCCCTCTCCTCAGTAATTGTGCAGGAGGTGCTGACGGCATCTGTACAACTATTTTCTTAATATCTCAGTGTAAAATACTCACCTTTTGTCCCTCGTCGCTGGGAGCCACCTCCTCTTCTTCTGCTCCAGGGCTTACGTAAATTGGGTAGCCTACGCAACGTTCATACATAAGTTACGCAAATTGTGTATCTCATGCAAACATTTTTCGGAACGTTGGATTGGTGCTGTTGTCACGGTTCAGGCAAACCAAAGGAGAGCGGCGAGGGTACGAGCCCAGGATGCAGTGACACACACGGTAGGTGAAGATGCGATAAACGGGTTTATTTAGTAAATACACAAGTAGCGCTACTAAGGGGCGAGGCAGAAATGGAGCTGACTTTGGATGGCCACTGGCTGCATGTCACACAGAACAAGACCACAGGACACTGAGAACAGGACAACAGGAAGGGAAAGGGTTAAGGGAGAGAACAATAGAGGAGTGACTATAAATAGGGAATGGGACAGACCAGGCAGAACATGTGATCCCAGGCTGGCTGCAGGGGAATCCAGGAACGGAGGGAGAGGAAGGGATAACTCAGTCAAGGGTATGAGCCGGCCCGGATCGGCTCACAATTGGGACCGGAGATGGAAACGTGACAATTTTTGTATGAAGAGAACTGAATTCAACCTCTATTTATCAGATTAATTTCTGTGCACTGGAAGCCTCATATCTCAGCTTGGTCTAAAGCCTCACCCTAGACCTGCCACTGCCGGCAGACTTGACTGGGGTGCACCATACAGAGGGTCACCATGGCTTTAGTTTCTCTGTACAGTTTGTGTTCTTACATTGTCCTTTGTAATATTTCCTGTATTCGGTGATGTCAGATTTTGGGACTAGACTTTTCTTACCAAATGCTCACTCCATTCCCCGTCTCTCCTCCTCTGACCCCCCCCCACACACACACACATTTTCAGCTGGTTAGGTTTCACACGCTTTTCCTTTTTTTTTTAACTCAAACTTCAACATTTTTAGCTGCTCTCCACATTGCCCGCCTGGTCCCGAGTTTACTTTTATGCTGTCCACCTTCACTGGTTTCCAGTACTCTATTTTCACCTTATTAACTTCTTCTCAGGTTCAGTTTCCACAGCCTTCTCTGCTCTCTCCCTTTATGACCTTTAGATTGTAAGCTCATCTGTTCCATTTGTATCGGTAGGACTTTTGCTTCTATCTTCCGTCTTGTAAAATACTGCAGACTATGTTGGCGCTATATAAATGCAAGTCAAGGGAGAGGGTATTGAGTGACAATAACATATTCAAAAAATAAAAGTCTGAACCGTTGCAGGAAAAGTATAGTGTAACGGGCAGTAAGAAAACCGGTCCCTTCAGTCCGGCTCACGTGGTGGTGGAATGGCAGATGGGAGTGGTTGAACCCCCTCAGTACCAGGGGGAGCAGGAGCCAGGGCCCTTGGGGCTGCCAATGTCCAAAGGCTTCAGGTAAAAGGAGACACTCATTGTCGAGTCAACTAGGACCCGGAAACTGCTCTGTAGTATAAGACACAATGAGGCCTAAGCTACTGTCATGAATACAGCAAACGTGCGCGGAGAGCCTGCGCTCGGACTGGATCAGTGCAGACATGAGTTCGGTTCTCCGCCGGGCTATTCCAGGCTGGCTCTTTTCACACAGCACTCACACTCCTTACCTGGATTTCTTATTTGCTGCAATAAATCACCTTATCATCTCCAACGCCGGGAGCAAGTGTGGAGTTGATGACGAAGTACGCAATGTCGCACTGGTCATTTAAGACATAAGTCACTGCACTGGTTGGAGAAGAGGTGGGACTCCATTGGACCCCTGTATCTCCTTTCTAGACACCCACACGGTGAATTGTGGTGTCATTGGACAGGTCAATGTCTGGATGTTCCAAAGATACCAAGCATGCCCATATAAAATGAAAAAATAAAAATATATCTTTTTCTTTCTAAGGCAGTGGCCATTTTTCATGTATAAAGTGAGCAATGCTGCTGCAATTACTCACCTTCTCATTTCTCACACAGGCAGCAAAACGACGCCACAATACACATAGCTTACCATTCTTGCCTGAAGAGTTAAACGTTTTTTTTTATAGGGAAAATAAAAATTATTTCATAAAATAAAAAGGCTTTATTGGTAAAAATAGAAAATCATAACAAAAATAAAACTATTTTAACATTCGGTGCAAAACATTACGCAAACGTTTCATTTTATAAAGTGGTGCTTATTTATTTCAGTAAAGTGCACCTGTCATAGGAAATACCTGTTTTGCCCACAGACAGGGCATCACTCTAGATCACCATTTTTTCGCTGACCTGTGTAACCTGTGACTTGTGGCGTTCCCCCACATAATGTGCAGCATGTCGCAAGGGGCCGCTGCAAGCTGAGAGCCGCCCTACAAGATTCCCCCGCTTACTCAGTGTGCTGCGTTTGCTGTCAGTCACAATCTGACAGGTAGAGAAGCACACTGGTTGAGCAGGGGGCATCCTGTAAGATGACTCTTTGCCTGTAGCGGCCCCTCTCCCAGGTACCATGATGCAGGTCACTTGGGGGCCGCCAGGAATCTTTAAGCGGGAATATTTTCCTTTTTTCAGATGTGTAGGTGAAAAATTGCTGATCTGCATAAAGGAAGTGATGCTCTGTCATAGGGAGTGATGCTCTGCCATAGGGAGTGATGCACTGTCATAGGGAGTGATGTTCTGTCGTAGGAAGGGATGCACTGTCATAGGGACTGATGCTCTGTCACAGGAAGTGATGTGCTGTCATAGGGAGTGATGTGTTGTCATGGGGATTGATGCCGTTATAAGTGATACCTTGTCATAGGGAGTGATGTGCTGTCACCGAGAGTCATGCCCGGTCATAGGGAGTGACACCCTCTCATAAGGAGTCATACCCTGTCAAAGGGAGTGATGCCCTGTCAAAGGTCTGATGCCCTGTCACAGGGAGTGATGCCCTGTCATAGGAAATGATGCCCTGTCAAAGGGACTGATGCCCTGTCACAGGGATTGATGCACTGTCATAGGGAGTGATGCCCTCTCACATGGAGTGATGCCCTGTCACAGGGAATGATGCCCTGTCACAGGGAGTGATGCCCTCTCACAGGGAGTGATGCCCTGTCAAATGAGCAAAACGTGTTTTTCCCACGACAGATGTTCTTGACACACAACCTATGCAGCTGATCCTTTTAAGTGCTTGACAAATCATAAAGGAATCAATCAAGATCATTTAAATCTAAGTGAAAAACGGATCCATTAAACGATGGGACGGCCCCCAACTGTGCAGCGAGTCGGTGCCCCGGCCTGCAGAGTCCATCTACAGGAGTAACAGATAAACAGGAACTTGTGCTCAGACAGTAACCTGTAACTTTCACATCCTGAGCGAGTAAACGTCTCACTGCGCTCCATATTTAGTGGCAGCTTGTGCCAGAATGATCTCCAAGGAGATAATACGAACGTGACAATCATTACAAACGCTGACAAACTTCAACGCCTGATGGGAAATAAAACGCTGGGAGCAGAACATTGCTCGGCTACTGCATCTCACTGAAAACAAACATAGTGCAATTTCCCACCAGATCAACACAAAATAGCACATGTACGCTCGCTAAATTCTTCAAGACAACCTTGAACTAGCCATAATGACTCGATAACTGGGCACAGTGACTGCTTTATGACCCAACATAGAACTACAGGTAATGGGGTAACGTTAAAGATCTCCATAAAGATCCACACAATTTGGCAGAATGAACTGCATGATGTCCACCACGGCCTTGTCTACCTGAGTTTAGGAGTCATCTGGTGCATCAACATAATTTAAAGATGCATGGACCACCAATATTGCAGATTATCCTCCTCGAACGGTCATAAGACTGGTAATAGAACCTGATGATTAGGTGATTTTATGATCACCTTTTTATATTATGTGTATCAGTGCTACCTTCGCACCTTTGGTTCCGTCAAACCAAAAGCTCTCCAAAAAAACAATAACTAGCCAGACACATTGGTTTCTTTGGGACTTGGTATGGAAGTAAAGATAATGTCAGCCTGGATAAAGGTCTCATGTAGATCCTTGTAAATTGACTAAAGGAACAGGGTGATGTTCACCGCACCCTGGTCTTCACTGGGGAAGTCCTCTGGAGAAATTATACGAGCCATATTGAGTTTCGTAAGTTGACTGATGTAGGAAACGTCTTGTTGGACAAGATCAAACGAGGTCTCCTTTTGAGCAAAACCTCCTCTGGTGGCGTGTTTCATCACTGTTCATTCCTGCAAACTCTTAGATTTCTACCGAACCTTCTCCAGCATGGGGCACAGCAGATACACAAAGGACGAAACGCAACATAAGGCTTCCTTTGGACATGCAAGCTCCATGCAAGTGGACAAACATGAAAGTGTTTAAGTTCAGAGGTTTCTCCTCCACCTATTCACTTTTTTGGCAATCGCCTGTAAATACTCGATTCCCAAGTTGCATATTGTGTATTTTCTTCTCAAGAAGAACCCCAAAACTCTTTTTATGCAAATCAACTGATGTCTCCTCCTGTCTTCTCACCGATGTTGCTGACCTACAATTCACAGAATTCTTCAAACGCAACAGCTGGCCAGAGTCCTGGGAGTTGTAGTTCAGAAACATCTCGGGCGACCAAAGATTGAGATCCCTCATTAAACCATTCCCAAGGTCCATTTTTAGAGACGGTTAAAGGATTGTTCTCCGGTATGACTTCTCTGATGACGTGTAAGGCCATAATAACTTTTGAAACCCACATTCCAGTGGTCAAATGTTTTTTATCTTGCGTGGAAACACTTTTAGATGAAACGAGACTTGTACGATGCTTCTGACTTTACTCACATTAATTTTGTTTAGATGTTTAAGTTGTTGGCATGAATCCTCTGGTGTTCAGTGAGGCCATACCTCCTACTAAAACATTTCCCACATTCATCACACATATGTGGCTTCTTTCCTGTGTGGACAACTTGATGTGCAGTAAGATATGCCTTGCATGAAAAACCTTTTCCGCATTCAGGGCAAATAAATGGCTTTTCACCTGTGTGAAACCTTTCATGTACAACCAAACGTCTGTATTGTATAAAACTCTTTCCACACTCAAAGCAATTAAATGGCTTCTCATTGGTGTGAGTCCCCAGGTGCCTTACAAGATCAAATTTCATGGCAAAACTCTTTCCACAATTGTCGCATTGAAATGTTTTTTCTCCTGTGTGACTCGTGCTGTGATACACGAGGCTTGATTTATGGTAAAAACCTTTGCCACACTCTTTGCATTCAAAGGACTTTTCACGCGTGTGAACCCTCTGGTGTGCAACAAGAACAGAATAATGAGGGAAATTTCTCCCACATGCACCACAAATAAATGTGGTTTTGATGGAGTGGACTTTCCGATGCCGAGTGAGTCCTTGCCGTAATTTAAAGCATTTCCCACACACATCGCATTGAAATGGTTTCTCTTCCGTGTGGATGCTCTGATGTAAAGTAAGATGATGCTTGATACGAAAACACTTCTCGCAATTGGAGCATTTATATGGTTTCTCTGCTGTGTGGATTCGCTGATGTGCAACAGCACTTGACTTGGTTGTAAAACCTTTTGCACAATGAGGACAATTAAATTGCTTCACACCCAAGTGACTGTACTTGTGCGCCACAAAATGAGTAGAGTGATTAAAGCCTCTCCCACATTCTGAACATTTATAGATGTATTCTCCCCTGTGTTCCCTCAGGTGCATATGGAGGGTCTGCCTGTGACTATACCGCTTCCCACATACAGTGCACAGGAATGGTTTCACCGGCCGATCCTCCTTCTCCTCTTCCACAGAGTCTGATTCAGAAACGGTGGCTTCACTCGGGTCAGAGCTGTCACCTTTAGCCCTTTGTGGACGATCCAAATCATTAGGTTTTGCCTCTGGGTCCTGCATGTTCTGGAGAGCTTCACCAGATTCAGGAGTGACATTTTCTTCAATGTTCCTGCTTTCATTTGCAAACGTATAACTTTCCGGATCGGCTTCACTACCGGCATCTGCTGTTTGAGGGGATTTAGGATCACCAGGGCTGTGTGTGTCCATGCTGATTACCTCACAGTAAGCCGCTACCTCCATCACAGGAGTAAGTGGAGATTCACCTTGTGTACACCCTTGGTGTGTGTTGGTGACAGCCGAGGGAAGCTTTCCCCCTGCATACGAGGCTGATTGTTCCTCAGAGTCAGCACACGCACTGTCAGTTGGTGCAGAATCGATAGGGTTTTGTGTCAGGTGTGTTAAAGATTCAGGATGCTCGTCTGCTGTTTCCCCGGACTTCATATATTTTCCACCATCGTCAGCTTTATTTTCATCTTCCATTCCAAATTCAGATGCTGAAACAGAGGCGTGAAGAGGGTCAAATGGAGGATTATCTTCAAGGGGAAAAAAACAAACAACTGTAATCCCATGTATTCAGAGTCAAGCAGAAAGCTAAACTGATAAACCGTCCTCTTACCCAGCAAGGCGAGCGGCTGGTGGTCCGCCATCACGACGTCCTTGTGTCTTTCCACATACTCCCAATCCTCACAGTGTATAGGAACCTGACACACACAATGACACAGTCACGATCCAGACACAAGCCTTGGTGTTGGTGTATAATGTCCCATTCCCAGCAGCCTCACCTCTCCAGTCAGCAGACGGATGATATGGTTGCTCAGCTCCAGGATCTTCTGCTTAACTATTGGTGAGGGAAGAAGACGATCTGTAAAGGGCCCATAAGATCCCTGTGCCACATGGGGGCCGTTGATGCGCTCCACATTTTCATTGGGTTTTTTCACTACCACGTGACCCTTAAAATAAAGAGTCAGTTAATTCTATGTGCGTTATCTCCTGGGGATTTGGACGGTTTAAACACAAAACCTCACTTTTTATTATTGCAATTTGTCTGAAACCCACCCAAACTCCATCAGTTCCTTTATTAGATCTGCTATAATCGTGTCATTCCCGTGACGGCTCACCTCTCCAGTCAGCAGGTGGAGGATCTCCAGGGTGAGATCCAGGATCTTGTCCGTCCTCCGATCCCGCTCCGTGTCCATTATCCCCGGGTTACAGGGACGCTGTGAGAGCGAGCTGTGCTCCATTTGGGGTTGATCGAGGTCACGGCTGGTCTGTGCCGAGACACATATGTTCTGATTCAGCAAAACAGTGACAGTAAAGATTCTATAAATCATTATTTGTGTTTTGGAGAGAAGAACCCAACAGATTCACAGGATGCGGAGTTTTCCATCATGATGAATGGAGCAGCCCTCATAAATACGTGTCTGGATTCCACGGGTTGTTACCGTAACCTCAGAAACGAGACACCCCATTGCATGACATAATTGGGACATTGAAACAATATTGTTTGCAACAATATGTCCTGTTACTGTATGATGAGCGGGATACGCTGATTGTCATCAAGTCTCCTAACACTGAGTCTGCAAGGCCTTATTGTTGATGGAAGCATCTGCTTCTTTTCTTTGATCCCTTTTGATATCTAAGAGCTCGATTTGGAATATCTGCCGGCTGACGTCCTACTGGGGAACGATTTGGGAAGCCTTAACTCTTCATTTCTGTCACTGTGGACTAAAGGCAGAACATAGATCCCGGCCTGTAACCCGTAACCATACCAGACAGGCAGGCACTGAGGAGATGCAGATGCCTCCCTTGTTTGACCGGGAGCAATACTGAGCCAAGGGGTTTAAGCTGTGGAGTAGAGTGTAATTATTGAAGTTCGTATAATGTGGGAAAAGTGTGCAAGCTAACCTGGGTACAAACCTGCCTGTCTGAGGTCTAAACCTGGTTAGTCTACCAGAATGGGGGGATAAATGTGCCGGAAGCCCCCACACAATGCAATGATGTGAGTCGGTGACTGACCCCTTCACTCCATTCTATGACCAAAGCCACACAGTGAGGAGCACGTGATGGAATGGAAAGAAACTGTGGGGGGAGGGGGCAGTTTACAACACAAAATATCACACAATGGATGCGTCCAGTGACACATACAGAGGAAAATATCACACAATGGATGCACCCAGTGACACATAGAGGAAAATATCACACAATGGATGCGCCCAGTGACACAGAGGAAAATATCACACAATGGATACACCCAGTGACGCATATAGAGGAAAATATCACACAATGGATGCACCCAGTGACACAGAGGAAAATATCACACAATGGATGCACCCAGTGATGCATATAGAGGAAAATATCACACAATGGATGCACCCAGTGACACATATAGAGGAAAATATCACACAATGGAAGCGTCCAGTGACACATACAGAGGAAAATATCACACAATTGATGCACCCAGTGACACATACAGAGGAAAATATCACACAATGGATTCAGCCAGTGACACTTATAGAGGAAAATATCACACAATAGATGCACCCACTGAGACATATAGAGGAAAATATCACACAATGGATGCGCCCAGTGACACATATAGAGGAAAATATCACACAATGTATGCACCCAGTGACACATATAGAGGAAAATATCACACAATGGATGCGTCCAGTGACACATACAGAGGAAAATATCACACAATTGATGCACCCTGTGACACATACAGAGGAAAATATCACACAATGGATGCAGCCAGTGAGACATATAGAGGAAAATATCACACAATGGATGCACCCAGTGACACATATAGAGGAAAATATCACACAATGGATGCACCCAGTGACACATATAGAGTAAAATATTTCGTTATCTTACATGTGCTTTGTTTTTCTGTTTAGTTATCAGCAACATCAAATAAACACAATAAGGACATGTCATATTTTGATGGTAGCGGCCCTTTAGACAGCCCAGGCTCTATCAGCCTTTTGCTAAAGATCTGGGCACGGAAAAATTTCCATAACGATGTATGAATGTCAGTGGCACCTGTGCGATACGCATTGCTGTAAGTTGGCCCCTTATCTGACAGGAATGCTTTCTATTGGCTCTTTGTCCGATACCCAGAAACACTTTGTGAGGTCATTCTTTATAGTCAGTTTATATTGTTTATTCCTTAGTCTTCTTTGGTCCATTGGTGTCCAGTCATGGTGTTACATCACTGTGATTATATCAGCTGTGTGCAGTATGTGCGTTTGTCACTGATTGGTTTACACCATGGCTGTCAAGCTCCAGCCCCCCTGATGATTCTCTACTACAACTCCCATGATTCCTTGACTATCTATTGCATTGAAAGAATTTTGGGATTTGTAGGCATCTATTTGTTTTATCACACTGTGTGTATTGGTCTTGCCAATGACCACTTGGATGGCCAAACTTAGTTTTCACGTCCTCTAGATGAAGCTGCTCCTTTACAAGTGGAGCGCCTGGATCCCCCTTTTTTTGCTTCTTACAGCGTATAGGAATCTGACACCCACAATGACACAGTCACCATCCAGACACATGCCTTGGTGTTAGCCTATAATGTCCCATTCCCAGCAGCCTCACCTCTCCAGTCAGCAGATGGACGATTTGATTGGTCAGCTCCAGGATCTTCTGCTCAGGCAGTGGACCATGAAGTGGAGGTTCTGAAACAGGGCTGCAGGATCCGCTTGTGTTGTCTTTGACATTCTTTCCTGGGTTTTTCAGAACCATGTGACCCTGAATAATGAAAGTGACACCAATACAAAAGGAAATGTATATCTTCTAGTAAATTTTCACACATTCTGCCCGGCTCTCTCCTGATCCCAAAATCAACCACGCAGATTATTATTTCCGTTTGTGCTTCACATGCGCCAAACTCCGCTCGACCCCCTCCTAGATCCGCTATAATCGTGTGATTCCTGTGACGGCTCACCTCTCCGGTCAGCAGGTGGAGGATCTCCAGGGTGAGATCCAGGATCTTCTCCGTCCTCTGATCCCGCTCTGTGTCCATTACCCCCGGGTTACAGGGACGCTGTGAGAGCGGGCTGTGCTCCATGTGGGGTGGATCGAGGTCACGGCTGGTCTGTAACGAGACACATATGTTCTGATTCAGGAAACGTGAACAAAGTGTAATGACCCAGTGACAGGAAATATTCTATAAATCCAAGATCACCCGGCTGATTCCCAGGATCCGGAGCTTGTCAGACCCTGCTCTTCTGGCCTGAGGAAAGTCACAGTATAATAGAAGCAGCAGATCCACACGTCACAGGAGCCTCCTCACTGAAGCAGACATGGTGCCCGGCTCTCATTTCCTCTCCATGAGCCCCCTGACAGCCTCTTCCCTCCCCCAGTCTGGGGAGAGTCCCTCCCTGTTATCCCCCTGACTGCCTGGAACCCCCCTGCCTCTCTTTACCAAGGACTCCGGGGCTGGAGCACATGAAGCCAGGAGCCACAAGCCAGGAGCATGCACCGTGTGGTGTCCCTTGCTGGGCTGGCATGGGGTTGGCCGCCATTTTTCCCGGTGGGTGGGAGGAGGGTTAGCCATCTGCTTGCTGAACATGGGATGCAATAAAATAACAAATGATCCGCCGCTTGTGAGTCTTCCTCCCGCAGCCGCTACTTGGCCGTGTCCCACGTGAGATCACGCTGCCAGACACGCCTGTCCCGCCACCAGGGAGTGGTTTCCGCTTCCGTGTTTGCGTTCCACCGGCCCATTCCTGTGCGTTCCAATCCCTCATGGCTATGTCACGTGCTCTAAGCCGAGGAATCAGCGCTGGGAGAACAGGGAGGGCGTGGTCGAGGTCACTCAGGACCAGGCTGGAGGATCAGGGGAGATGTAGTCCCCAGCAGCTGGATTGCCAATGGTTCCCAGTCAGGGTTACCATGAGAGAAACAGTAAATGCACACTGAATCTCAGACAAACAAATGGGAGCTGCAAACCTAAAGACAGGAGCACCCCTCATACAGTCCCAGGAGAATAGAAACTAACGAAAAACAAGGAGGCGCACCGTAAAGTAAAAAAAACTTTATTAGAATTAGAATTTACACAAAACAGCAGAGTATATCAAGTTGATGAATTTCCAGCAAAAAAAAATCCATATATATGCCCCTAAATTGCCATAAATAGGTACAAAAAGAAATCGGTAAAATGGTGCACAGATCTACAATGATAATAATAAACGTTCAAAATATCACAAACCAAAAGGAACGCATCAGATTAAACCATAACTATAAAGCGCATGAGTAGACCATCACCTGTATCTAAACCAATCACAAGTGTATAATGCTGGTCACTATACATCCATGTGTGAGCTGGGCATTATACTGTAGTGGAAATAGGCTGGAAGATGGCCGCCATTGTGGGCCAGGCAACCATCTTGTTCAGAATATTGGTTCACTTGAAAATAATTAGGTAGTGTAGCGCTCACTCCCGGAGGAGCCGCTGAAAATGAACCACGGGTCAGTCTCTCCGCACTAGGGAATAAATATACTCCAACACAGTTGTGAGTTTTTATCATTTAAATAGTTTACTAAAATCTTGAGCAGATGTTGAAGCACGGTATTCACAAGTATTATTACAGTATTTTCGTATTACGACAAACGCGCAGCGGAAAAGAAAACGAAACACGAGGCTTCGTATTTCGGAAAATAAAATATTCGCGACCGAACATAAAAGAATGCAATTTCCCGATAGTTCAGAAAAAGGGGACACGTAGCGAAACTAAAAACATACAATCCCTTCGTATTACGGTAAACGCGCAGCGGAAAAGAGAAAAATATAGTTCGGAACGTAACTTTATCTTTAACCCCCTTGTTCCGATTCGTAACAGAATGAGTCCTGCACAGGTTAAGTCCCGGAATGTAAAAAGGTGTATATATATGTGTATGGTACCCGGGTACTGTTCAACTGGCCAGTGAATTTATATGAAGGAAAGTCTTCGACTAGTCAGTTGGGGCCCTGTGGACTTTAACCACTTGAATGCTAAGGACGCGCTCAGCGCGTCCTCAGCATTCCCGCTGGTGTGCTGAGAACGCGCTGAGCGCGTCCTCACATTGGGGTCAGCGTTCGGCCGGGTTCCGGCCGATCGCTGGCCCCTCCGGTGCGGGCTGACATCCTGGATGTCAGCCGCGCATCCGGACCAGCAGCCGCCAGCATTAGGTGTCATCGCGGGGGCGCGATGACACCTAATTCAGGCGCCCCCCCCGCATGTGCGGAGGAGGCGCCTGAAAGGGAGGGGGGGGAGGTCCTTCGGACCTCTCTCCCTCCCGATCGGCGGCGCACAGGGGGTTAACCCAGGCATCATTTGGAAGGGCACAGCCTGCCCTTCCAAATGATGCCTGGCATTAACCCCTGGGGAGCTGGATCGCGAATCGGCGCTGAAAAAGCGCCGGTTCGCGATCCTTTCCCGGAGCTGGCCGACATCTTGGATGTCGGCCAAGCCTCCGGGAACTCCCCCAGAGGACTGGCGTCATCGTGCGTAGCACGATGACGCCAGTCCTAGACTTAACCCCTAACTGCCACCAACTGTGGAGATAGGGAGTTCCAATGAACTCCCTATCTCCCGATCCGTGGCAGTTAGGGGTTCAATTTTGGTATCGTTGGATCGGCCAGAGCATGGCCGTTCCAACGATACCAAACACTACAGTGAAAAATTTTGTAAAAAAAATAAAAAAATAAAAAAATAAAAAACAAATTAAAAAAAAAAATTAAAAAAAAAAAATTAAACACTTTTTTTTTTTTTTGGGTTTGTTAATGCAGCAATATTGTTCCCATTTCAATTATAATGTGAACAATGATGCTGCACTAACGATTTTTGTATGCGGTGCGTTTGTTAAAAATGTCATTTTCCCCAAAAAAAAATGTAACGAGACCCCATCTCTAATTTTTTTAACAAGCGCACCCCATACAAAATATAACCGCAATTGCTCGCATGTTAAAATGTGGAAAAAAACACTTTACACATTGTAAATTATTGAAAATACATATTTTATTGCATTTTTTGTTATAATATACAGACATGACATAACGTATACATATAATAATGACATATTATGAATCTACCGAGTCTGACGGAAAGAACGATATATAATATGTCTGGGTCATATACTAAAATAAGCCTTCAAAACACGTTTAAACATGATGCGCAAAACAGGTAAAAATGACCTCAGCATAGGGGCGGGAAAAGCCTCAGCAGCGAAAGGGTTAAAGAGAAAACAGCAGCTTGACCTTTAATCACAAACAGCCTTGGAGGCCTCTCACCCATCCGACGCAGGCTTTAGGCTCCGCTGACCCAGGACGTCTCTCCTCCGGATTTTGACTGGGGATACTAGCGGCCGGATCCATTGTCTGACTTCATGCAGCTTGTCCAGCTCACCGCCTGCTCTCCGTTCGATTCCGCCGGTCTGCAGCAAGGTCTGGGCTCTGGCGAGTCTCCTTCTCCTCAGGCTAAGTGACCCAAACAGGAATAACAGGTCTCCCTCGGGCTTTGGCCTAGGTTCTCCCGCGATCTCCTCAGTGCGTCTGCTTTCTCCTCTTCCCTGGCGCGCTCTGGAACTTTCTCCACGAGGCAGAGGATGTAAGGGTCCAGTCCCCACCCACTTCCTGTCTTCTTGCAAAGCATGCCGGGCATTGTAGTCCCAATGTCCAGTATCTCTGATCGCGATAGTCTCCATCTTGTGGCCAAAAATAGGTACTGCCACAGCAAGATTTTTAACACAGCGCTACACTCTCCCCCTCCTAGAACTCTTGGGTCTCTCCAAGGAGGTACAACAGTTACATTACATTTCCACAATATTTGAATACAATTTACATAACATGTACAGGTTCAGCAGCATACATGCAGTGGGTTAGGAACACTTCCTCAAGTTGACTCATATTTTGGGCTACCTCAGCTAGCATAGCAGACACTTCAGGCAACCTCCGCACCGTGGTGATGGCCTCTTCAGTGCTATGTCCTGGCGAGTCGTAGGTGAGTCGTTGGGGCGGTCGAACAGAGCGTTTTGGTTCTGGCTCAATCAGCTCCTCTTCAGGTGGAAGTACTATAGGCGTTAGCTCAATCCCTCTCTCTATCACTGGAGCAGACGTTTCTTCAGAGTATGATCCCTCCAGCGAAGGCATAGAACTATAATCACCTGAGTAAGCTTCCGGAGCTACCGGAATCCCCACAGCCTCAGGGACTTCCAACTGAAATTCAAGAGGCTCAGGGATATCAACAGTCTCAGGGACTTCCAACAAGAATTCAGGAGCTTCAGGCCTCAAATTACTCTCCCATCATTCAGGAACGGAGATAATCTCTTCAGGCTCCGGTGAACGTATCCAGTCCAGACAGAAACTTTCTTCCTCACTGTCCCTTTCGCTCTCTTCGACAACCCGGGTCTGCTGAGACTGAGTAACAGGAGGCAAACATGGAACAGGCGGATTTGGCAGAGGCAGTTCGTCCCCAACTGGCATCCTTACAGCCTCTCTCAAAGGTAACAAATGATTTCGGTGCCAGTTCTTAATAGGCCCAGCCTTTCCATCCGGGCGAATCTGATACACTGGTAGACCCGGCAGTTGTTTGCAGACAATGTAAACATGGGAACTCCACCTATCCGCCAACTTGTGTCTCGCAGCAGCACCCAAGTTCTTCAATAGAACCCTATCACCGGGTTGTAGATCTTGTATTCGAACTTTCAGGTCATAGTTCCTTTTGTTTCTTTGCTCCCTGTTTCCCGAGGTCAAACGGGCCTGTTCAAACGCAGAAGCCAGATTCTTTCGAAGCCTATCCACGTAGTTCTATGGGAAGCTACTGATGTCTGGTCTCTAGGATAACCCAAATGCCAAATCAACCGGCAGTCGAGCCTCCCTTCCGAACATAAGACGGTACGGCGAGTATCCAGTTGCATCACTCTCCGTACTGTTATATGCATGCACCAGAGTAGCTATGTGCCGACTCCAACTCTGCTTCTCCACATTCGACAAGGTCCCCAGCATGTTTAGCAGTGTGCGCGATTAAACCCTTCAGGCTGAGTATCACCTTGAGGGTGATATGGTGTAGTGTAGTTCGGGTTTTTTGGATTCCCAACAGCTCTAACAATTGCCCCACCAGTCTGCTTTCAAAGTCTCTACCCTGATCAGAGTGTATCCTCCTTGGCAGTCCGTAGTGAACAAAGAACTTTTCCATCAACACCTTGGCCACGGTCGGAGCGAGTTGATCTTTTGTAGAGAATGCTTGGGCGTAACGGGTGAAATGATCAGTCACTATTAGAATGTTCCCTTGCCCACTAGCATCCGGCTCTAAGCACAAGAAGTCAATGCACACCAAATCCATGGGTCCCTGGCTCTGCAGATGGCTCATTGGAGCAGTTCGGGTCGGTAGAGTCTTCCTCTGAATACACCTTAGACAGGAGTGACAATAGCTTTCCACTTCAGCTCTCATGCAAGGCCAATAGAACCTATCTCGCACCAGCTTAAAAGTTCTTTCAGCACCCAAATGTCCATGCTCATCATGTAGTGATCGCAACACACTCTCCCTATGTTTAGTAGGGAGGAATAACTGTTGAATCTCTTCAGCGCTAGTTGACGGGCCCCTTCGGTAGACCACCCCATCCAACATCTTTAACCGCTCCCACTCTTTGTAGACCAATCTGGCTCCACTCGGGGAGTTGGTTAACAAAATCTCTCGCTGGTTTGCAGACAGGGCCTTTATGGTCAAGGCAATTAAAGGGTCTCTGGCCTGATCCGCTTTCAAGTCCTGTCTCGAAAAGGTAGGTAAATTTTCATCCCTTAACTGCGTAGGGTTACAATAGAACTCAGGAACAGCCGCAGCCATAACTGCTATGGCCTCCGCTTCAATCCCTCCTTTGACCCGGCGCTCTGTTCCTTGACACAAAGCTTGCACCCCGTCTGGAGTCAACTGAGTCCATTCTGTAGTGTAGGGTCTTCTCGGCAACGCATCAGCATCTCGATTATTCACCCCAGGGCGATACTGCAGGCTGAACCGAAACCCTGACAGAGCGGCCAACCACCGATGTCCCGTTGCGTCCAGTTTTGCGGTAGTAAGGATGTAGGTAAGAGGATTGTTATCCGTCTTGATCACGAACTCAGCTCCATACAGATAGTCTTTCAACTTGTCTACCACTGCCCACTTCAAGGCTAGGAACTCCAGCTTATGAGTAGGATAGTTCTTCTCCGAAGGCGTAAGGCTCCGGCTCACGTACGCTACAGGCCTCAGCAATCCACCATACTCCTGATATAGGACTCCTCCCAGACCTTCTCGGCTGGCATCCACATGTAATTCATACGGCTTATGAGGGTCCACATAGGCCAAAACAGGAGCTCGGGTTAGACTCTCTTTCAGCTTTATGAAAGCTCCTTCACATTGACTGGTCCATTCACCTTGTATAGACTCTCGAGCTTTCCTTGGCCCCGGAGCGGACGGGTTTTTGTCAGAGACCTTGCAGCCTTCTTCGGTGGTTTCCTTCTGCAGGAGTTTGTTCAGTGGTTGAGCTATTTTGGCGAATCCTTCCACAAATCTTCGATTAATATGAACAGAATCCCAAGAAAGATCTAAGCTCAGTGACGTGTCGGGGTCTAGGCCAAGAAGCTACGGCCTCCAACTTCCGAGGATCTGTCGAAACACCTTCTGCTGAGACCACATGTCCTAGATACGTAACAGACGGTAGGCAGAATTGACACTTCTCCAGAGACAGTTTCAAACCCTCTTCGTGGAGCCTCTTCAAAACCTTCTCCAGACGTTGTTCATGTTCTTCCAGAGTCTTTCCAAACACAAATTATGTCATCCAGGTACACTAATACTTCAATTAAATTCATATCCCCGACTGTCTTCTCCATCAACCGTTGGAACGTAGCTGGAGCCCCCGTAAGGCCTTGAGGCATCCTGTTGAATTCAAAGAACCCTAGTAGACAGATGAACGCAGTTTTCTCCTTGTCTTCAGGATGCATGGGTATCTGATGATATCCACTTCGCAGGTCCAGTACACTAAACCACTTTGCTCCAGACAAACACTGTAGGGCATCTTCTATCCGAGGAGTGGCATATTGATCGGGGATGGTTCTCCGGTTCAATGTGCGGTAGTCTATACATAGGCGGACAGAACCATTTTTCTTCCGGACCAACACTATGGGAGATGCATATGGACTCCTGGACTCTTGAATCACCTCGGTTCTTTGCAATTCATTCAGTTGCTCTCGCAGATCATCCAAGTCTCCCAGCGGAACTCGCCTTGATCTTTCACGAAACGGCTTGTCTTCTTGTAACCGAATGCGGTGCTCAGTACTCTTAGCTAGGCCCACATCGAACTCATCTTTCGAGAACAATTCCTTCCACTTTAGGACTTGAGACTGAAGACGTTTCTTCCACTCAGGTGAAATGGGAGCGTCTTTGGGGTAGAATCTTTCATCTGGAATCTCTTTATCCACTCCCCCTCCTAAATCACTAGAGAGGGGTGTAGCAGACTCTACTTGCCCGATAGGCATTCGTGCTTTAAGGATTACTGGAGAATCTGTCACATTGCACACACTGACCGAGACTCTTCCTCGTGTTCTCTTCAAGGCTTTGGTGGAGATTATTTCAGGAATTACTTCGACTCCGGTTTCACTCCCGTGATTAAAATCGGTTCCCAGCACCACATAGGGACCTGGTTGCGATCCGTTCAACTTGACTGAAGCCCGGAAGCTTGCTACTTCTCCTGCTTGCAGAACCTTCTCTGTTCCACCCAGTCTCCACAGTCTTCCCACCTCGGCAGGTGCCTTTCGTTCTTCGACCATCCTCTGATAGACCGGACGTAACATTGGGTGCACTCCTTGAGTTGAACCTTCTTCCAACACGATAGGCGTCAAGAGACGCCGCACTAGGTCAGTATTCGTCCCCACTATCAGGGAGCTTCTATTCGCACCCGAGGGTCGAGGACACACAATAGCCAATGCATCACAACCCCCAGACTGCCCGATGACTTCAGATCCGATCTCCAACCTTACTTGCAGATACCCGTCATAAGGGAGTTTCTCAGTGCCGATACCCCATATTTCCAAATCCTTCAATTCTTGCAAAGGAATGTGCTTTAAGTGTTTCTCATAGAAGTCTCTGTAGATCAATGTCACTTGAGCCCCTGAATCTAACAGGGCTTTGGTGTAGACTCCTTCCACTTGGATTGGCACAATAGGAGAAGGACCTATCAGTTGGTCAGGAAACTTGGTGGCGGCATCCGGACACTTAGACCCAGTTTGCTGTACCCTGGCCTTTTTCTTGGCCCGTGCAGGTTTTGGGTGTGCATTGCTTCCCCATGACGTAGACCCGGACGCTAAGGGAGTGACTCTTTCAGTCCTGGCAGGCTCAGCAGTTGGCTCGGCTTTGGGCCTTCCCGCCCTCTTAGTCTTGACTTGGTTTCTGGAGCGGGGTTCAACCTTCGGGCACTTAGGTTGCTCCTTCACTTGTGCCCTCTGGCGTTTCCCGCCGGTGAGGTAGATAACAGTCCTTCTAGGGCCTTCAACAGTCCCTCGACTCTATCCTTCTCAGACTTTTGGCCTTTGCACTGTGCGCGGAAATGGCCCATTTCTCCACAACCAAAACATCTCTTCTTAGAGAGTGGAGACGTAGTTGCTTGTTGGGATTTTGTTAGAGGACTTGGACCAGACGCCACAGCGGCTCCCGTCGTCTGCATGTCTGTGAGGAATTTCTGCATTTCTGCCTGCATTTCGGTCACCTTCATCAATACTCGGCACAATTCCGCATGCGCTTGTTGCAATTCAGCTTGAGCTTCCTGTACCTTCTTGACGGTCTTGGACAATTCACCACGTTCAGAGGGGTTCGATTCTTTAGCAGCCCTCTCTGTAGATTTAAAAACGACCAGGTGCTCTTGTTCGTCCTCGTCCGATCCGTAAGTATCTAGGGAGTCGCTTTCAGGCTGCAGACCGTCACTATGCCTCACAGGTTGTGCATAAGCCCTTTCCCCCCGCCTGAAGGATTTCTCTTCCAGTAAAGCCTCTTCTTCTCGTACAACTCGGATCAGTTCCAGGTACTTCAATTCTTGGTTACCTGCTCTGCTTCTTAGCTGTATCATTACTGGATCTAGAGGTTGAGAGCCCCTCAGGATCTGTTTTATTCGGATCTTATCTACTTCGGCCGGTTCGGCCCCTTTCTTGAGAAGTATCTGGTGTAGAATCTTATCTAGGCGTCTCATGTACTCGGTCATCCTTTCACCTCTTCTCTGGTAGGTGTGTTCGTACTGATATACCAGTTCGGCCGCCTTTTCGGTTCGCCCAAAAACTTCTTCAAGAACGTTTAAATAATCTAAAGCAGTACAATCTTTTCTGCTCAGTTTTAGGTTTCTCACCGCTTCTGATGCAGGTCCCTTTAAACTCTTGGTGATCCTTTGCTTTTTCTGGGCCTCAGGGACGTCCCACTCATCCAGAGCCTGCATCGCCTGTTCCACCCATTCTTCAAAGGTTTCTTCTCCCGCCGGAGTTGGTATGTTTCCTGTGAAATTTCTTAACCGTCGATAACCGAAGTTAGTGTGAGGAGGGCTTGTTTTCTGACATTTAGCCAGTAGATCTCCAATAGCCACGATAAATTCCGGCCCGATCATGGCCAACGGACTAGGCACGGGAACACTTGCGGATTCGCCACGTGGCGCACTTGGCTGAATTAGTTGGACTTCCACCTCATCGGCCAGTTTCACGCTCGCGCCCTGAAAACATGGTGGAACACCCTTTCTCCACTCGAGAAGAACATACGTGTGAGAAGTATCTGGGTTTTTCTTAATGTCCAGTATTAACCCCCGATGATCTGGTGCTAGCGTGGCCACGGCCTGGCGGATCTGCTCTTCGGCCCAAGTGTCTGCAGGGATATCCATGACTATACAACATTCTAACTGACTACTGTGCTCCTCACACCATTCGGCAACAGTGTCTGGATCCATATTTAACCCTTTAGATGCGGTTTTTCCAGAGACTGAATCCCGGACGAGCCCCCACGTCTAGCGCTCACTCCCGGAGAAGCCGCTGAAAATGAACCACGGGTCAGTCTCTCCGCACTAGGGAATAAATATACTCCAACACAGTTGTGAGTTTTTATCATTTAAATAGTTTACTAAAATCTTGAGCAGATGTTGAAGCACGGTATTCACAAGTATTATTACAGTATTTTCGTATTACGGCAAACGCGCAGCGGAAAAAGAAAACGAAACACGAGGCTTCGTATTTCGGAAAATAAAATATTCGCGAACCGAACATAAAAGAATGCAATTTCCCGATAGTTCAGAAAAAAAAGGGACACGTAGCGAAACTAAAAACATACAATCCCTTCGTTATTGCGGTAAACACGCAGCGGAAAAGAGAGAAAATATAGTTCGGAACGTAACTTTATCTTTAACCCCCTTGTTCCGATTCGTAACAGAATGAGTTCCTGCACAGGTTAAGTCCCAGAATGTAAAGAAGGTGTATATATATGTGTATGGTACCCGGGTACTGTTCAACTGGCCAGTGAATTTATATGAAGGAAAGTCTTCGACTAGTCAGTTGGGGCCCTGTGGACTTTAAAGAGAAAACAGCAGCTTGACCTTTAATCACAAACAGCCTTGGAGGCCTCTCACCCATCCGACGCAGGCTTTAGGCTCCGCTGACCCAGGACGTCTCTCCTCCGGATTTTGACTGGGGATACTAGCGGCCGGATCCGTTGTCTGACTTCATGCAGCTTGTCCAGCTCACCGCCTGCTCTCCGTTCGATTCCGCCGGTCTGCAGCAAGGTCTGGGCTCTGGCGAGTCTCCTTCTCCTCAGGCTAAGTGACCCAAACAGGAATAACAGGTCTCCCTCGGGCTTTGGCCTAGGTTCTCCCGCGATCTCCTCAGTGCGTCTGCTTTCTCCTCTTCCCTGGCGCGCTCTGGAACTTTCTCCACGAGGCAGAGGATGTAAGGGTCCAGTCCCCACCCACTTCCTGTCTTCTTGCAAAGCATGCCGGGCATTGTAGTCCCAATGTCCAGTATCTCTGATCGCGATAGTCTCCATCTTGTGGCCAAAAATAGGTACTGCCACAGCAAGATTTTTAACACAGCGCTACAGTAGTTTTTAGTTGCAACTAGAATCAGGCATATATAGAAATTTAGGAATGTGTTGAGATTAGCAGAAAAACAATTAAAGCGCTGAGAAAGATCTCTGCTGTTCCCGGCACAGAAGAAAGATACATCAAGGTCGTTGGGGCCCGCAGAAATACAAAGGAGTATAAGTGCCATCTGTAACAAATAATTGAGGAAGCTAGGGAACCAGGCGCAGCCCGGAACAGTAAGAGTAACTAATCATGATTTATTGTTACTAACACAAAGTTTGCCAATTTACGGCCAATTAATGAAATGTCTTTTGTATTAGACTAAGGGAGGTACTAACCCACGTGGGGTGGGATAGAGTCACCGGGAGGTGGGCTAATTGGGATGTCCCTAATTATGTATTTGAGGTATAAAACCTCAGGACACTGTATAATCGAGGCTCAGTCTTTGCGATTCAATCCTGTCTGAGCATTCTGTGACGTCACAATAAAGTTTGCCTTTCCTGAAGAGACTCGTGTTCAGACAATCCTTACTCGTGTCCGGTCCGGCCTCGTCCCGAGTGAACCAAGTGGATTCCGGTAACAATACATCCATGTGTGAGCTGGGCAATATACATCCATGTGTGAGCTGGGCAATATACATCCATATGTGAGCTGGGGCACTATACATCCATATGTGAGCTGGGGCAATATAAATCAATGTGTGAGCTGCTGGGGGCAATATATATCAATGTGTGAGCTACTGGGGGCAATATATATCAATGTGTGAGCTACTGGGGGCAATATATATCCATGTTTGAGCTACTGGGGGCAATATATATTCATGCACACACTGCACATTACTGTGAGGTTTATTGCTGTGGAGCTCTGTAATAGGCAGTGTGTCAGGATTCTACAGTATCTGTTAAAGTGATCGGCAGTTTCCCACGTTTTCCACAGGATCTTTCTGTACCGGGGTGTAGCCTTAGCTGCATTGAGTGTGTGATGGCTGCTGCAGCAGTGCGGTGGCCATCTGTTAATATGGAGGGGGGGCACAATTCGCTGCTGGGTCCAAGTGGATTTTCAAAAAGGTTATTTTTAGGAGTTCAGAAATGAATTCTTTAGCACAATAATGTACATGTGGGTGTTGCGTTGTAGGGGTGGGTTTTTTTATGGGTGTGGCCTCCTGTGGGTGCGGAACAAGGGGGGGGGCCCATGACCTCCTATTGTCCGGGGGCGCCATTAGTTGTCAGTCCGCCCCTGGGTCAAAATGAGCTCAGCGCACACACAGAGGGGAAATGGCTAACCTGGTTATATTTGGTATCTATGGAAAGGTCATTGTAGCAGATCAGCTACCCTGCATGGGTAGCTCCGTCTGCGGCGCCGAGTCTTGCTGGAGAGCTTAGCCGGGTAGCGAGCTAGCAAGGTGGGATAGAGATTGGCAGCAGTCCTTGGATGATCTGGAAGCAAAGGATTCCGTAAAGCTGGCTTCTTCAGTGATTATGCCCTCCCCAAATACTAGTCGTGACTCAGTACAGGTTTGAAGGTAAATCAGAATGTTTAATGAAAAGCAGAACATACATGGTCCTTTTATATGGTACAGTCCCATTGTTCTCTCCCATGCCCGCCCCCAGACCCCTGGAGTGAATTCTGCACAGGGGCTAGTCATGCCCAGGTTCTGATTGGTTGGTTCCAAGACCATTGCAGGCTTCTCTCAGGTCCTCTCAAGTCTTCACTTGGGTCCACTGGTTGTATGCAGATGAAGTCTTCACCTCACAGTGACCACATACAGTGATTTACATAACCCATTGTAAAGGGAATCAGATAGTGGGTGGCTGAGACAATGTGACTCCCAGCCTTTCAGAATAGGTAAACAGATAACAGATATCTACAGAGAAAGCACTTTTGCATAATCCACAAGTTACACAAACCTATTGTACATTCTATACGAAGGAAAGCATTTGACTATAGTGGCAGGTAGTGTTTTTAAAAACCACATTTAACTAAAGAAATATAAGTCTATTTAAAACTAAAAATGAGCGATTGACAATATATTTAAAACCACACAATATATCTGAGCATAAACAAGCAGGATGGGTGCGGGGAAAAACATGATTAATTAGAAGTCTAGCAACAGTTTTACACTAAATCTAACAAAGGAAATTAGTTCCTATAAATAAAGAGTAAAAGAAATATAACAAAATAAGAATGAAATTAAACTAAATAAATCCTGTGGCGGCCGTTCCGTCACAGTCATCATCTGGCCTTTCCAATGATACCTCACTTGTCCCTCTAGCCCTTAGGGCCCCATGAGATAAAGTAGTCTAAATTATTGTAAATTGGAAAAAAAACACCATTGGGCATAGTTTTATAGGTGAAAATCCCAAAACTCTCTCTAAAGGCCAGATTTTTAAAAAATGTCTCCCTCTCTCCAGCCCAGACCACCTGCTTATATCCCCATCCACTTAACCTCTGTCCAGTTAAAAAGGGGGCAATTAATTATTACGAGGTGAAGGTTCACTATGGTCCTTTTTCTGTTTTAAAAAAATATTATTTCTATGCTCTAAAATCCTCACTCTGAGGCGTCTTATGGTTTGACCCATGTTTTTGGCTGGCTCCGCACGGGCATTGTAAGAGATATATTACATTCTTACTAGAACAATGGACGAATTGCTTTATTCAATATTCCTTTTTAGTATTCGTTCATGCCAATTAAATCACTTTTCTGGCTTCTGAACTACAGGCTAGACATCCCCCTCACTTAAACCCCCCCCCCCCCAGTGGTTTATCCACTAAAAATCTATCGTTCCCTACCCCTTCTGGTGGGATAACCCCTGGGGCCAACATATTTTTTTTTCTCCCTGTATTATATTTATTCAGGCCAGGAGATGGTCGCCATTATGAGCCAGGCGGCCATCTTGTTCAGAATATTGGTTCACTTGAATATAACTAGGTATATTTTAGTTGGAATTAGAATGAAGCTTACATAGAGTTTTAGGAATGTGTTAGATTAGCAGAGAAGCAATTAAAATTAAGGAAGATCCGGGCCGTTCCTGGCACACAGAGACAGGATGAGGGATGGATACACCAAGGTCACAGAGGCCTGTAGCTGAGACAAAGAAGAGCGTGGAAAGCAGACCAGACCTTATCTCCAGAAAACAATAAACAAGCCCAAGGGAGGTGGGCACAGCCAGGATCCAGAGAAGTAGCAAATCATGTTCTGTCAAACTAACATGAAGCTTGCCAATTTATGACCAATGTATGGAATGTCTTTGTAATTAACCAAGGGAGGTACTAACCCACGTGGGGTGGGATAGTGTCACCGAGAGGTGGGCTAATTGGGATGTACCTAATTATGTATTCGGGGTATAAAACCTCATGTCACTGGGGGTTCGGGGCTCAGTCTTAGCGATTCAATCCTGTCTGAGCATCTGTGATATCACAATAAAGTTTGCCTTTCCTGAAGAGACTCGTGTTTAGACAATCCTTGCTCGTGTCGGCCCGGCCTCGTCCCGAGTGAACCAAGTGGATTCCGGTTACAATACTATAGTTACATGTAAGTATATGGTCACTTATAAGGGATACAGTATTTAATTCTGATATTTTTTTATACACGTTATCATCATGCACAAATCACGTAATCCTATTTATTTACATCACACGTATGCACAATATAGATATTATCCCTATATATCATCACTTTTTTTTTCTTCCCCTCCACCTTCGATATCTAATACTTTATAACAGGGCTCAAAATTTCAAGTCCCAAGCTACTAGCCAGGCCTTAAGAGTTACTTGCCCCTAGTTGCCCCACCTAACCCTTATCCTGCCCTGCCTGCATCTGCAGTTCAACTCGCCCTCATGTAATTTCCACTCGCCAAATGCGAGCAGGAGAGTGCAAATTTTGAGGCCTGCTTTATAATACAAACATACAAATCACAGGAAAGTATATGATTATATTTATAACATTTCAATACATATTCACGTTTTTGTTAATATTGGGGATTAAACAGAACACTTCATACACTTTATACGTCACTATTTGTTTTTTTTAAATAATCATCACTTTTTATTTACACTTTATTTTGGATGTGACGAAGTTAACATACAACCATACATATGGAACCTGCACTTTTAATGCTCGACATTGCAAATTATACCACGCGTTCATAATTGGTTTAATACACATGTATCCCCAATTAATAATATAAGTTGGGATATTATTGTTGGATATTTTATCAAACTAATAGAACCACTTTATCTAGTTGCAGAACAGTTTGGAGGATTGTAATAAAATTAGTAGCGATCCAGCAGAGTACACTACGATGTTATAAAATGTCACCTTTTGTCTCTTACTGTTTATGTCTCTTGTTTTGAGATATGGTATCCTATGGAGTTGGTATATTGGAAACTCTAATAATAACGCCGAAACATCAGACGGCCCATGTGTGGACGGGAGAATTCCGACCGGAAGTTAAACTATCGGTATATGGAGCGCGTTCTTAGTATTACATACTCTAAGGGCTATATTACGATCATCACACTAAAACGGGGACACTAAGGAGAAAAAGCTGTGCAAGATGGCGGCGCCCGCATCGAACGCATACAATGTAGACGGAAGAACAAAAATGTAATTTGGACAGGATGTGGGGACAATTACTCAATTTATGGACACTATATAAGAACTATCGGTCCTTGTATGTGATACCAGCTGATGAAGCCGCTCCCCTATGCGGCGAAATGCGTTCTGGCTTATTTTATCGTGTTTTAATATTACATTTTTATTTTTTCCTGCATTCTGTCCTAATCCATTATTCCTTGGATCCTTAGTGGTTTCTCTTGTGTTTTCCAGACCCAAAAACCCATGGGCGTCTTGTCTAGAGCCAGATGGCTCCTCCAAATGTAAGTATAATATCTGAGAAAAATTACCTGTGAGTTCAGTCTGATCTGTGCAAGGATTGTTCTTTTCTCTCCTTTAATAGCATACTGGTGGATGAAGTATCCTGAATAAGGTGGGAGTCACCTGAGAAAATTGAAGACAAACAACCTGCATGTGTGTATCCACTCAGAGCCGGTGTTTGGGCTCTTTTTTGTGAGCGAGATATTTCTTGTATCCACCTGATTTATACTATACATATTGTACTGCACTATTACCTGTACCATTTGTATTTTCTATGTACTCGTGAGACCCAAGGACCCCAAGTAGCGTATCTGCGCCATACCAGGTCATAATTCTTTATTGGTTTGTGTGTTCTGGGTTTTGGGGAAACCTCTAATCTCTGGTACTGGCCACCTGGGGTGCCTTGGTGGTGGATTCACGTTTGCGTGGCGCTTCACCATCCTTTGTGCATATTTTTCAAAGGCTGCGCCTTTTTATTAGGGATGAGCCGAACACCCCCCGAGTTTGGTTCGGGCCCGAACCCGAATTTTTCCAAATGTTCGGGTCCGAACCCGAACCCGAACCCCATGCAAGTCAATGGGGCTGAAAATTCGGTTTTTAGATTGCCCTCCAAGAGGGCATATATGCTACATATTTGCCATAAAAGGTGTATGGGGGTCCGGGTAGTGCCCTGGGGGACAGGAAACAAGGACAAAAAGTTTTAAAAAAAACGTTTTTAAAGGGACAGTGAGTTTTCCATGAAATAAGGGTTAAAAATAAAAATGAAAATTCCTTCAAATATCGTGCCTAGGAGGTCCCCATAACCTGCCCGTGAAGTGGCGGATTTGTAGGATGTATAGAAACACGTAAAAACAAAAAAAATGATGTTTCAAATGATGGTAAATGCTTTTCCTTTAATCTATCCATAAACAACTGCTTGGGGCGGCAGTCTGTATGAAAAGAGGAGACATTTTCGTACACGCAGAAAAAGTTTACTGATTTTTTTGGCTAAATTATTGTGAAACTTATGCAAGCTTTGGATGAAAGCACCTTGCATTGGTCCTTTAGCGTCCCCAACAGTGCCGTCACACCATAACCCCTCTGAGGATATAAATCTGATACAGGCGTCAGTGGCAGTGCACCCAAATATTGTGCTTTTGGTGCCAGGCCTGCAAGTACTATCATACAGTAACCCCTCTGTGGTATTGTGGAAGAATGCAGGGGTGAACCTTGCGGTCCTATATTAAAAAGATATGCATCTGGTTAAGGCGTCAGTGCACCCAGATATTGTGCCTTTGGTGCAAGACTGCCAGGCCAGCAAGTATCATCATACAGTAACCCCTCTGTAGTATTGTGGAAGAATGCAGTGGTGGACCATGTGGTCCTATATTAACCCTTTCACTGCTGAGGCATTTCCCGCCTCTGTGCTGAGGTCATTTTTACCGATTTTGCTCATCATGTTTAAACGTGTTTTGAAGGCTTATTTTAGTATATGACCCAGACATATTATATATCGTTCTTTCCGTCAGACTCGGCAGATTCATAATATGTCATTATTATATGTATACGTCATGTCCTGTCTGTATATTACAACAAAAAATGCAATAAAATATGAATTTTCAATAATTTACAATGTGTAAAGTGTTTTTTTTTCACATTTTAACATGCGAGCAATTGCGGTTATATTTTGTATGGGGTGCGCTTGTTAAAAAAATTAGAGATGGCGTCTCGTTACATTTTTTTTTGGGGAAAATTACGCGATTTTTAACAAACGCACCGCTTACAAAAATCGTTAGTGCAGCATCATTGTTCACATTATAATTGAAATGGGAACAATATTGCTGCATTAACGAACCAAAAAAAGAAAAAAAAAATTGTTTATTTTTTTTTATAATTTTTTTTTAAAATATTTTTTTATTTTTATTTTTTTTAAAAACTTTTTTCATACTCATGTTTGGTATCGTTGGAACGGCCATGCTCTGGCCAATCCAACAATATCAAACATTAACCCCTAACTGCCACGGATCGGGAGATAGGGGGTTCATTGGAACCCCCTATCTCCACCATTGGTGGCAGTTAGGGGTTAACTCCAGGACTGGCGTCATCGTGCTATGCACGATGCTATGCTATGCACGATGACGCCAGTCCTCAGGGGGCATTCCCGGGAAAGGATCACGAACCGGCGCTTTTCGGCGCCGATTCGTGATCCAGCCCCCATGGGGTTAATTCCAGGTACCGTTAGGAAGGGCAGGCTGTGCCCTTCCAAACGGTGCCTGGATTAACACCCGCAATGCCAGCGATCGGGAGGGAGAGAGGTCCGAAGGACCCCCCCTCCCATTCAGGTGCCTCCTCCGCACATGCGGGGGGCGCCTGAATTTAGATGTCATCGCGCCGCCGCAATGACATCTAATTAGCCTGGCGGCGGTTCCGGGTGCTGGGCTGACATCGAGGATGTCAGCCCGCACCGGGGGGCACAGTTATCGGCCGGAACCCGGCCGATCGCTGGCCCCAAAGGGAGGACGCGCTCAGCGCATCCTCCGCAAGGAACGTTACCTGCAGGTGGATGCGCTGAGTGCATCCTCCACAGCGAAGGGGTTAAAAAGATATGATTCTGGTCAAGGCGTCAGTGCACCCAGATATTGTGCCTTTGGTGCAAGACTGCCAGGCCAGCAAGTATCATCATACAGTAACCCCTCTGTAGTATTGTGGAAGAATGCAGGGGTGGACCATGTGGTCCTATATTAAAAAGATATGATTCTGGTCAAGGCGTCAGTGCACCCAGATATTGTGCCTTTCATGGCAGCTAGTGCCTTCACACCGTAACCCTTTTGTGGTATTGTGGAAGAGTGCAGGGTTGGACCCTGCGGTTCAAAAAATTAAAATGATATAAATCTGGCACAGGCGTCAGTGCAGCCAAATATTGCGCCTTTCATGGCAGCAAGTGCATTCATACCGTAACCCTTTTGTGGTATTGTGGAAGAGTTCAGTGCTGGAGGTTTTGTGCATGCAGAAGACATCCCCGATCTATTCCGTTACGTCAGCATCAGGGGGTTGATAGCTGCTGATCCAGGAAATTTTTATAAATGTCAGCCAGTCTACAGAGTCGGTGGACAGACGCACTCTTTTGTCTGTGACAAAACCTCCAGCGGCACTGAACGTCCTTTCAGAAAGCACGCTGGATGAAGGGCAACCTAGTAGCTGCATAGCATATTGGCTAAATTCTGGCCAGTGATCCAATCTCAACACCCAGTAAGCCAGGGGATCATCTGCTGGAAAGGTATCCAGGTCTGCCCTTGCCCCTAGGTAGTCCTGCACCATATGGTGAAGACGCTGGCAATGGGTGCCTACATTTGACGTCCCTGGGCGTCGTGGACTAAAAAAATTTAAAAATGCATCAGTCAAGCGGCCCTGGCCTTCACCACTATACCTCTGATCATCCGCAGCCTCAGAAGCACTTGTGTCAGCACTTGGTAATCTACCAGTGCCTGGAAAGGTGTTACACAAGTGTCGCTTTAGAGCATCCTCAAGTTTTTTCATCCCGTGCTCCCTCTGTGCGGGCAGGATGAGCTCTGCAACTTTACCCTTGTATCGTGGATCAAGAAGGGTTGCCAACCAGGAATGATCCCTCTCCTTGATAGCACGAATCCTGGGGTCCTTTAGCAGGCTTTGCATTATTAGGGAGCCCATGCAGCGTAGGTTGGAGGTGGCATTAGCTTCCGAGTCTTCCTGGTCAATGAGGATGACCGTATCGTGCACTTCCTCCTCCCAGCCACGCACTAGCCCTTCTGTTTCTGGGCACACAAAACCCTCTCTTGAGGAATCCCCACCTTCAATGCCCCCACTACTTAAATATTCCTCCTCTTCCTCCTCCTGTCTGATCTGAGTAGGACCCGCTGGAATGCTGTCTGTGGAAAGACTGGGGCCTTGAGAGCTAGGGAAGGCCTCCTCTTCCTCCCGCTGCTCTGCCTCTAGAGCCACATCTATAATTCCCCGCAGAGTGTGCTCCAGCAGGAACACTAAAGGAATTGTGTCACTGATGCATGCACTGTCCCTGCTCACCATCCTCGTTGCCTCCTCAAATGGTGACAGTACACTGCATGCATCCTTGATCATCAGCCACTGCGGGGGCAAAAAAAACAAGTTGACCTGAACCTGTCCTTGTGCCATACTTACACAGGTACTCGTTGATGGCCCTCTGCTGCTTGTGCAGACACTGCAGCATTGCTAATGTCGAGTTCCACCTGGTGGGCATGTCACAGATCAGACGGTTTGTGGGAAGGTGGAATTCTCTTTGAATTTCTGCCAGGCGAACGCTTGCTGGGAATGACCGTCTGAAGTGGCTGCAGACTTTTCTGGCCTGGCTGAGAAGCTCTGGCAGCCCTGGGTACTTGGTTAGGAAACGCTGTACCACTAGATTTAGGACATGTGCTAGGCATGGTACATGCGTCAATTTACCCTTGCGTAGGGCGGAGAGAAGGTTGCTGCCATTATCACAGACGATCATTTCCAGCTCAAGCTGGCGTGGTGTTAACCATCTCTGCACCTGGCCCTGCAGAGCTGACAGAATTTCTGGCCCAGTGTGGCTCCTGTCCCCTAAACAAACCAGCTCAAGCACAGTATGGCTTCTTTTTGCTTGAGCCATTGCATAGACCCTGTCAGGCGTCAGTTTTTTTTTTTTTTAAATTCGTTATTTAGAGAATTATACATAACAAGAAATTCACGAAATCAAACGTAGAAAAAGACAGCCGTCTAGGGCTGGCCAAACTAACTACGGTCAGACAGTCAGATAATGTAAGATGCAAGTAGTAACAGGTCAATAAGGGAATAATAAAAACAAAAAGCAAGAAGTCCCAACCTCAGTGAAGGAAGAAAACACAAAAGAAACACATAAGCATGTAGGACTATCAACGTAAATGCCATAAATTGTCCTGATAGATTATACTCCGAGCTTATCTATAGACCAGTGACACGTAAACAGAGAAGAAAAAAGCTGGGGGGGGGGGGTAAACAATATCGCTCAGGTCTCAGTCTGGCTGAAGTTCCGGAGGGTCCGGCGAGATGCCCGCCGCTTCAATCGGACCAGGCGGTTTCAGGATCAGTGATGGTGTAGGGGACATTATTATGTGTCACCACCAATGCTCCCGCCAAGCCCCACCGATAACGGATCCCCCTCCGACGAAGAACCGCAGACACAGGACGGAACCGCCTCCGAGCAAGCAGAGTCTGGAATGGAAGGTCGTGATACAAAGCCAACGTGGAGCCCTCAAATTTCACTGGATCTCTTGCGCCAGGAGCAGACATAAGCTTGACCTTAAATGCTACGTCACGAAAGGCCACCACGACATCACGGGGTGTCCCCTTCGAAAGCGCCGCAGGTTTCCGAACCCTGAATACCGATCCGATCACATCTGGCTTGTCAGGAGGGAGTCCCGCCATCCGAAGGGCCAAACGAGACACATAAGCTGGGAGTTCATCCGACGACACAGAGTCCGGGATGCCTCTGACCCTGACGTTACAACGGCGGTGTCTTGTTTCCAGCATCTCCACAGAGCGGGACAAAAGCTCAACCTGGGATCTTAGACCAGCGACCTGTCCCAACAGGTGAGTATGTTCCGATAGCACTGTAGAGGTCATCGCCTGCACTGCTGTCACCTGCGCACGGATTGTTGCAACCTCCTCCCGAACCGCCGCCACTTCAGGTTTCCATACCCCCCGGATCTCCCGGAGTTCGTCCAGGATCCTCCGAAGGTCTCTTTTCGTAAGAGGAAGATCATCATCCTCCTCCTGCCGACTTTCCTCAGGCTGTGTCATACGGGTTTCGAGTGAGGTCGCTCTCGTTTTGTTGCGGTTGGGCACCCGGTCTCAAAACGTCCTGTCGTAATGAAGCCACACTACTGCTGTCTGAAAGCTGGTGTTCCTCGGCCAAATCCCCGTCAGAGAGGCCACCAGCAGTAAGTGAGGCACTCAAAGACGCCGTCAGCGCTGCTTTTCGTTTCTTTTGCGCCCTTTTTTTGCTGCTGCAGATAGTGGTTGGGAATCTGGTGTCCGAGATTGTGGGGAGATCCAGGTCATCGCAGAGCTACCACCCGAGTGCCAGGGGTCCTCTTCATCTTCCGAAAAGTCATAGCCCGGGGGGAGGGAGGAGGAGATCGCATCTCCCTTCGAAGTGGACCCACCTCTCATGGAGTCCCGAATGTCCCTCTGTCTGGACCGCAGCTTTTGTGAGCGACCGGTGGGAATGTCACCAAAAGCGCAGGCACAAGGAAGAAGAGCGGTAAAAGGTCTCAGAAATCTCCTTCCATGCTTCTAAAATGGCCGCTAGTACTAGGCCCCGATTGTGCCGCGGGGGTTAATCCGCTCCGGAGCGTCAATTTCGGGGGTAAGGCAAACTCACCGAGTCCCCCAGTGCCCCCAGAGACCGTAGAGCGTTTCTCAAGTGCGAGCAAGCGGCGGAAATAACTTTAAAAACCGTGTTTATCACGGAGCTCCTTCAACATGCAGCCGCTCGCTTCCTCGGCTAGCTCCGCCCCCCATCAGGCGTCAGTTTAACTGCCACTTTGCCAGAGACAGAGAAGGTGGAGGAGGAGGAGGAAGAGGGAGAGATGGTGGTGGTGGAGCAGACAGACCTCATCCACGCAGCTTTCTGGAGGCGTGGTGGATGAACAAGCTCCAGCACAGAGCCCGTCTTGGATCCCTCCCAGCTGCAATCAGAGTTACCCAGTGTGCCGTGAAGGAAATGTAACAACCCTGTCCATGCTTGCTGGACCACATGTCTAAAGTCACATGCGCCTTGTTGCTGTCTTGCTGACTGCCTTTCCCAATGACTGGATAACATTGTCTTCCACGTGCTGGTATAGTGCTGGAATGGCCTTGCGTGAAAAGTAATGGCGTTTTGGAACCTGCCACTGTGGTACAGCACATTCAGCAAATTCACGGAAGGGAGCAGAGTCCACCAGCTGGAAAGGCAGCAGCTGCAAGGCGAGTAATTTTGCTAAACTGGCATTTAGACGCTGTGCTTGGGGACGGTTGGGACTATATTTTTTCTTACGCTGCAGCAGCTGCGGCAACGTAATCTGACTGCGTAAATCTTCAGCTGCTGGGAGGATGTCACATTGTGAGGAAGAACCTGGTACATCCATTACTGTAGCATCATCCTTGTCAGTGGAGGTTGTAGGCAATGACATGGCAGGACATACAGTGGGGGTAGAGACAGATGAGGAGGAGGAGGACCTACGCAAAGTTTTGCGCCAATGGGATGCATGTTGGGTGGTCATATGTCGCCTCAAGCACGTGGTACCCAAGTGTCCGGTGTTTATCCCACGCTTCAGCCTCCTCTGACATAGATTACAAATAGCAACGGTGGGGTCTGCTGCACATTTCTTAAAGAACTCCCAGACAGCAGAGTTCCTGCATGTGTTCTTTGAGACAACAGCGCTCTGCACCGGAGCAGCTCTGACATCTGATGCCTTGGACTGGCTAGTGCTATGGTTGGTCACAGAGGATGTTGTGCCTCGTGTTTGCTGTGCCTCCTCCGCCTCCTCCCCCTCCTCCTCACTTGATTCCTCAGTTCGATCTGGCACCCAGGTGGAGTCAGTGACCTCATCATCAATGTCATCTTCACCCCCTATCTCCTCGTCGCTGGAGCCAACTTGGCAGTATGCTGCAGCTGCTGGGGCAACATGAGTGCCAGTTATTTGTGTGTCATCACTGGCACCCCCTTCCTCTAGGTTGATTATACTCCCTTGCTCAACCTCAGAGATTGAATCAGAGCACTGTAGTTGCTGTGCATCCTCAAGCAGCATGTCACTGTCATTGTAGTCAAACAATTCAGCTGACTCCTCCGTGTGTGATAGCGAGGCTACGGCAGGAGTAGCTGTGGACATGGAGGCTGCATTAGATGCTTTGGCAGCTGAGGTGGACTGTAAAGCACTAGAAGCCTGGCTGGCAGAGGACTCGGAGGATGAGGATGGCCTGGCTAGCCAATCCACCAAATCCTCTGTATGTTGCTGCAGGTTAAGAAGACGACCAGCACCAGTTATAAAGGACAAGCGTGCCCCTGCAGAGGATGCACCACGTCCACCACGACCAGAGGCACAGCCTCCCGACACAGGGGCTGCTTGCCCTCTTATCTGTGTCTGGGAGCGTCTGCCTGTCCTTTTTGTTCTTTCAGACATGGTGAGTGATATATAGATTAAATATATACAGAACTCTGATTCAACTCTGGTATAAAGATTAAAGATTTACAGAACTCTGGTATAACTCAGTGAGACACCCTGATAGCTGGCAGCCAGTGACAAGACACAGATTACAATTTGCAGAAACCTCCTATAAATCATTGAGACCCCCTGATGGGTGCCAGTGACAAGACACAAACTTCGATTCGCAGAAATCTGCTACAAGTCAGTGAGACCCCCTGATAGGACCCCCTGATAGCTGGCAACAGTGACAAGACACAGATTACCATTCGCAGAAACCTCCTAAAATGCAGTGAGACCCCTTGATGGGCGGCAGTGAAACCTCCTATAAATCAGTGAGACCCTTTGATGGGTGGCAGTGAAACCTATAAATCAGTGAGACCCTTTGATGGGTGGCAGTGAAACCTCTTATAAATCAGTGAGACCCTTTGATGGGTGGCAGTGAAACCTCCTATAAATCAGTGAGACCCTTTGATGGGTAGCAGTGAAACCTCCTATAAATCAGTGAGACCCTTTGATGGGTGGCAGTGAAACCTCCTATAAATCAGTGAGACCCTTTGATGGGTGGCAGTGAAACATCCTATAAATCAGTGAGACCCTTTGATGGGTGGCAGTGAAACCTTCTATAAATCAGTGAGACCCTTTGATGGGTGGCAGTGAAACCTCCTATAAATCAGTGAGACCCTTTGATGGGTGGCAGTGAAACCTCCTATAAATCAGTGAGACCCTTTGATGGGTGGCAGTGAAACCTCCTATAAATCAGTGAGACCCTTTGATGGGTGGCAGTGAAACCTCCTATAAATCAGTGAGACCCTTTGATGGGTGGCAGTGAAACTCTTATAAATCAGTGAGACCCTTTGATGGGTGGCAGTGAAACCTCTTATAAATCAGTGAGACCCTTTGATGGGTGGCAGTGAAACCTCCTATAAATCAGTGAGACCCTTTGATGGGTGGCAGTGAAACCTCTTATAAATCAGTGAGACCCCTTGATGGGTGGCAGTGAAACCTCCTATAAATCAGTGAGACCCTTTGATGGGTGGCAGTGAAACCTCTTATAAATCAGTGAGACCCCTTGATGGGTGGCAGCCAGTGAGAACACACGGATTATAACAATTCCCAAATATTTTGTAGAAATTAGTGAGCCCCAAAATACTGCGTGGTACTGGCTGTGTGACAAGACACAGATCACCTCAATTCACAAATGTTTTAAAGAAATTAGTGAGCCCCAAAAAAACTTGATGGCACAGTGACAAGACACACATATCAATTCCCTGATATTTTGTAGAAATGAGACCCCCCAGACCCCCCCAGTAGCGTGGCAGACCGGCAGTAGCAACACACAACAATCTCCTCTGAAATTTCCTCTGAAATGCGTGCAGAATCGGCGCGTGGAAACGTTATATAGTGTGTTGCGGGACTTAGCTCTGTGAGCCCGTGATTGGGCAAAATTTGCCCAATCAGGACTCTGAGCGGTGATTGGCATACTGTTGAACCTGTCTTGCACCAGACCTGTGGTCAGGTGCAAGGCTGTAGCCAATTACGAGCTTCAGGCCAGTGGGAAAATGCATTGTGGGCCATTTTGATGCATTGTGGACTCGAATATGCGCCGAACACCCAGAAATGTTCGGAGTTCGCGATCTACCCGAACAGGCTAAGTTCGGGCCGAACTCCGAACTGTCCGAACCCGAACCGCTCATCCCTACTTTTTATATATGATTCTGGGAAACCTGGGCAGATGACCCTTTTAGGATGCGGAGAAAGCCCCCTGTATGGCGCTACACGTAGTAAATGGAAGGAGATATTGCTTCACGATATCTTAAATACACAATAAAATGCATAAGTCTAAATCTTGTACACAGAAAGGTGATACAAAACGAGAGAAAAACGAGAGGAACTGAATATTTTACATAAAAACGTGACTTTATGAAAAGTCGTGCAAATTCAGTGAACATTGTGAAAATGGGTGGCCTTAGCGCCACCTTGTGATTTAAAGTGCCTATATACAAAGTGTAACACATGCAAATTAACCTGATTTATAAATTGGTGGTACAGCGATACTTGGGGTCCGAAGCTAATACTCCTTGCTAACCTCAAAATGTAAGATAGAGTCGTAAATCACCAAAAAAAAAAAGCGTGCTTGTATGAGTGTCACACAAAGTTCAAAGTTCAACACCGGAGGCTGGTGTTGTCCTCATAAACTCCAACAGAGTAAGGGATATACACTCGCCGGCCACTTTATTAGGTACATCTGTTTAATTGCTCGTTAACACAAATTGCTAATCAAAGAATAGAAAGTGGGTTGGGGCTGATAACAATTTGCAGATTAAAATTCTACAATAAGATCAATACAAACGCCGCAATCAAAAAAGCAACGGGAGCCCACAGAATCTAGCGCCGAGTAACCGTGTGTGGGGGCGCCGACAGCCCACCATCCTCATCCAGAACATCAAAGTGAACGGGTCTCAGGCTGCTAGATAAAAGAATTTATTCATGGGAGTAATAACCCCAAAGGCAAAATCGTCGTGACGTTTCGGCCTCAAACGGCCTTAATCATACATACAGAGTGAACAATACACCTCTCTTTTAAACCCGTATTAGCCAATCCAATACCCTCTCTCCTTAATCAACAGGTGTATAGCATTGTCTACTCCAAAACACGAATAATTATACCTAAAATGTGAATATGCAATGACAAGTTAAATATAACTCAAAAGAAAAATGTGAAAACAAACAATAAAACACGGAAGCATATAAACAAAAAAACGAAAAGAGCTCATACTCTATCGCACTCGGATGTAGCGCGATATAATGGGGGCCCTATCAGATGATCTGTGGGAACATAAAACAACATGAATATATGTATAGCCATATAAAGCGAAAATATACTCTATGTAGGGACAGGGCACACTAATAACAATGATGTAAATCGAACTCCTTGTTGAGGCCCCTAGGCCATAGTGTATCAAGCCTATGTATCCAGCGCTTTTCTTTTTGTTTTAACAATTTTTTATTTTTTTTTTAAATTTAAAGTTTTTTATTTTGAAATAAGTCAGCATTACATCATACTGTAAAATAATGGATGACCTCGCAGGGCCAAACAAGAAGACATAACAAGCAACGGAAACCACACATGGCCAAAAAAGTGTCATCGTAAAAACAGCGAATCGAAAAAATCTAAGGATAGCAATATGTTAGCAGAAAACATCCCCTAGACGGGGGGTCTCATCAAGGTGGGAAATCAAACATATATAAATGCAGCCACTTAAGGCCGGCCAAGGTAACTACGGTCAGCTGGTCAAAAAACATGCGTCGCAAAGAAGGACAGGGCGGTAAAAATAAGTAAAAAGGCAGAAAGTACCATGTGCAGGCAAAAAAGCAAAAGCCCTATGCAATGCAGGCTGGGACTGATCAAAACAAATTACGAACCGTCCTGAAAGTCCAGGCACTAGGCCAAGCTAGAGACCAGGGACACGTAAGCATATAAGAGAAATGCAGGGGAGGGGGTGTAATTCAGTAAAGCTCAGACCTGGGGAGGTAGAGGGCATAGAAACCAGCCTTCAATCCGGTCGAGGGTCCGGAGGATCTGGTGAGAGGCCCGCAGCCGCAAGGTCAATCCAAGCCACCGCGGGATCCGTGATGGTATAGGGGACATTTGCGTGGGTCACCACCAAAGCTCCTGCCAGACCCCAGCGATATCGGACACCCTGTCGGCGAAGAACTGATGTCACTTCACGAAAACGCCTGCGAGCCATCAGGGTCTGGAATGGGAGATCATGATACAGGGCCAGAGTGGAGCCCTCAAAGCGTACGGGATCCCTCGCGCCCGGAGCAGACATAACCTTGACCTTGAAAGCCACTTCACGGAAGGCCACTACGACGTCTCGAGGAGCCCCAGGTGGGTTCGTCGCAGGTCTCCTGACCCGAAACACCGACCCAAGCATGTCAGGTGTGTCAGGGGGAAGCCCCGTGACCTGAAGCACAAGACGAGTCACGTAGGACGGCAGAGCGTCGGAGGTAATAGAGTCCGGGACACCCCTGACCCTGATGTTTCGGCGTCTGTGTCTCGTTTCAAGCATCTCCACAGAGCGTGTCAGAAGTTCGACTTGGTATCGCAAACCAGCAACCTGACCAGACAGGTGAGTTTGTTCCGTTGTCACAGCAGAAGTCGTCTCCTGTACCACCTTCACCTGAGCACGCATCGCCGCTATCTCCGTGCGGACCGCCGCCACCTCAGGCTGCCACACCTCACGTATCACCCGAAGCTCCTCCAAGATCCTGCGGAGATCCCCCTTCGTGGAAGGGAGATGGTCGTCCTCCTCCTGCACCTGTTGCTGTCGAAGTCCCGTCCCCACTGCAGACCGATGATCCGAGGTCACACTATTACTGGCGGAGGTAAGGGGAATCTCAGTCGGGTCCCCATCAAAAATATCCTCTGTGTCCGGCGTTGCCCCGGACGATGTCCGCATTGCTGATTTTCTCTTCTTCTGTGCCCGTTTCCTAGCAGCCGCCGAGAGGGGTCGGGAGTCAGACGCCGGTGACTGCGGGGCAAGCCAGGGCATCCCAGTAATACCCCCTGAGGTTCATAGTCGCTGTCAGCCTCCGAGGAGCCATAGCCCGGGGGGAGGGAGGAAGAAGCAGTCAGTCCCGTAAAAGCGGACCCACCTCGCAAAACATCCCGAATGTCCCTCTGTCGGGGGGCCCGTCGCTGGGAACGACCGGTAGGCATGGTTCCGGAGATGCTGGGCTGGCACGAGGTCGCAGGGCGGTGAGGGAATCTCAATACGCCTCGAGTAGGCTTCCAAGATGGCCGCTGTGACTAGGCCCAAATCGCGCTGCCGGCAGCAATCTGTCCCCGGGCACGAAACTCAGGGCTAAATCAGGTACCTCAACTCTCCAGGATCCCTCTAGCCAACCGGGAAGCTCACAGGGCAGTGCAAACGGCGAAAAAAGCAATAAAATCCGTGGTAGACACAGAGCTCCTCCAAAATGCTGCTGCTCGCTTCCACAGCTATCTCCGCCTCTTGTTTTAACAATTTTTTTTTTTTTTTTTTTGTATTTAAAATTTTTATTTTGTAAATAAGTCAGCATATAATCAAACATAAGAAAGCAAGGGCCACGCAGGGCCATCCAAAGCAGAAGTATCACGTGTGAAAAATAATAAACATCCCCTATAGGGGGGGGTCTCAGCATATAATAGAATCAAAGGGGGGAGGGAAGGGGGGTAGCGGGTGGAGAAAAAACAGACAAGCATAAGGTGAGGGCCTCGTAGGGCCTCACATAGTCATCTGTAATAACTTCGACTAAAGAAAAATAACAAATAAGCATAAACAATGAAATTAGGGGCGTTTTCAGAAAAAGATTGCAAAAAGAAAAGATGGGGGGAATATAAAAGGATGGCAATGGCCAAAATTGTGCCTGCCCTGGCGGATACCCATGCGGCTTAAACAACCACGAGGGGGGGCCACGGGGGGAAAATGGCACTGAGGCCCGGGCATTCGGTGGCATAGCCGGGCACCAGGCCACGTCTGCACCTCCCGAATTATCCCGTATAGCCACAAGAAACACAAAAGAAGAAAATAGAGGAGAAAAAAAAAAAAAAACAAACAAAAAAAAAAAAAACAAAAAAACGCATAATACGGCAATGATACAATGTCGGCAACCATTGAACTCAGCTGTTAATCAGGAAGAATATAAAGTCTGCATGTACTCTGCGGAAAGCCGTATTAAAAAAAAAAAAAAAAAAAAAAAACATAAAACATGTAAGACACGTAAACAGAGGGGGGGGGGTTCATGTTGGAAAACAGCAATATATCTAAATGCGGGGGAAAGGGACAAAAATTGGGAGAATGTCCCCAGCCAGGGAATATCAAAGAAGAGTCGTCTGAATCTGCGAAAAACAGCAGAGGGTCCATAGCCGGAATCAAAAAAGGGGGTGATGTAGAGAAATGCAAAAAAATTGCTGTCAACCTGTGTCCCGGAACGGTAACGGAGCCAGAACAGGCAGAGCGAAGCCGAATAGGCCAGGCCATGTGGCAAGAAGCAGGGCTGATATTGCGAAAAATCCCCCGCCGACCCCGCAACACCAGACTTCAGCATCGCAGAGGAGGACCGTAGCTGGTGTCGCAGCGAGGAACGGCAAGAGGGACCGAGACAGCGACTTCCTCCCATCAGCAAGCAACAAGTAGCGGTCATACGGTCCCAAAGTCGCAGTCGTTTTACGGGTGTCCAAAGCCATCACCGGGCACTGTTCCGCAGCGGTAGTGGGTGCTTCAGCCTCCGCGGGGTCCTCACGAACAAGCATGCTGCAGGCAGCCGAACGGTTAGGTCCCGCAGGGTCATCTGGCGGCGACATCACGCCCAGCGGTCGAGCAGCCACCTCCAGGGCCATCTCTCCCCGACAGCTCCTCAGCGCCGACAGCATCCGCCGACAGACTCCTCTAGTAAGCAGGCCATCTTCATCCTCCCCCGACAGGATAATCAAGCAGGCGTCCAGGCCTGAAACCACAGCCCCGTCACCTCCAGAAGGGGGAGGGATCCATCCTCCCACCACCTCGCAGGTCCGTCCGCCGCACCCGGGGGACATCCGTCTGGTTTGACTGGGAGACGTGGGCCCACCATCTCCTCAGCCCCCAGCAGTATCTGGGTCGGGGCAGACAAACCAGCAAGGCCGGTGAACATTCGGCGCCAGGAAGAAGGCCGCAAGATGGCCGCCGGCGTCTCTCACCAGCCAGGGTCAGTAGCCAGAAGCAGAGTCTCTGGTCCGGAGGGGAGGCTAAACGGGCTCCGGACAGGTCAGTACCGGTGGCCAGCCGCACAGGAACCCCTAAACACAAAAATCAGAGCAGGGAGAGTCAGCTGGGGGTCCCCAAACAGGGAGGACATGCGGAGCTCCACAGAAACACGTCCATTCCTGCCTGCAGCCGGCCACGCCCCCCTTGTTTTAACAATTTAATCCTATCTCCTCCTCGCCGTAAAACTGGGACATGGTCTATAATCTGAAACCTAAGTTGTGCAACATTATGTGTATGTTTCAAAAAATGTTCAGGTACCGGCAAATCACTCCGGCCAGTCCTGATGGTAGACTTATGTTTTGAAAAATGTTCTTTCATCTTTGTCGTGGTTTCCCCCACATATAATAAGCCACAAGGACACTTTAATACATAAACCACAAACGTTGACTCACCTGTATAAAAGTCCCGAATCCAGATTTTATCACCCGTATGGGGGTGTAACAAAAAATCTCCCTTAATCACTGCGTTACAAGAGGAACAACCAAGGCATGGAAACGTGCCTTTTTTCGGGGTACCCAAGAATATTTGCTGTTTTACCTTCATGGGGCCAATATCAGCTTTAATCAAATGATCCCTTAGATTTCTGTTACGTTAAGCATTTTACCCTTATTTCTCTTCCACCATTACCTTTCTCTTAAGTTACCTTTACTTCCCTTCAACCCCCCAAACCATCCCCCCCACCCCCCCCCCCTCTCCCCATGAATAAAAACACATGACAAAAGTATTGGCGGTTTGAAAAGGTCACGTCTTTTATTTATAATCAAGGCCAAAAAAACATTGCCTTTGTGGCAGAATTATCAGCGATCCTCGTTTTCTTGGAATAGGTAACACCAGATAACACTGGTACCATATATCCAGCCAGATAACACTGGCAACCACAATGAACCACCAGCATTGCCCAGAAATAGCGGCCGGCCCCACGTGGCTAAGCTAGCGCGACCACACGCTGCTCTCTTTATAGCAGATAGCAGGCCCGGGAGGATCTTCAAACCAGGAGGCACCTGTGTTTGGCCGCACAAACCACCACACAGACCCCCAGATCCTCCCCCTCTATCGCCTCTCCACGTGCCAGGGCCGCATATTTCACCGCCCGAGGTAACTGTCCATGTAATCCCCTCAATTTTGGCCGCACAAACCACCAGCTGGCTTAGTGTAACGTGGTGAAATGATCTGACTGCACCTCAACTAACCATGTCTTTACTCAAAAAACAATCCTCCGGCTTTGGCCGTAGAAAAACCACCAGCTGAAGTAACTGTCAATACAATCCCCCAGCTTTGGCCGCACAAACCACCAGCTGGCTTCATGTAACATGGTGAAATTACCTGACTGCAGCTCGACTAACCATGCCCATATCTAAAGCAATCCACCGGCTTTGGCCGCACAAACCACCAACCGGCTTCCTGCTACATGGTATGACTCCGTATGGGAACCCACAGGCGGTCTTGAAATGACTGGCGGAATCACCACTTCATTTGCCCCTATCCGTGGTCAAGCTGCTGTCTGACGACGTGACCTTTTCGACTCGGTGAACAGGCAGTAACCTAAAAACAGGGTGGGTAGGGTGGGAAAAAGACAAAGGTTAGACTGATTTCTTCTGTCCTTTGCTTACCCTTTTCTATTACCCCTGCCCCTCCCCTTTCTGTTATCTGCCCCCGAGACCCAATCCCAGCGATACCCTGAAAAAAAGGGTGAACCATTGTAACTCCTCCCAACTTTCAACTCTTTTCTTTAAACAGGGAAATTGCTTAAGCTTTTTTCGTTCCCATCCAGTCTCTCATCAGTACTAAGCATTTTACCCTTATTTCTCTTCCACCATTACCTTTCTCTTAAGTTACCTTTACTTCCCTTCAACCCCCCAAACCATCCCCCCCCACCCCCGCTCTCCCCATAAATAAAAACACATGACAAAAGTATTGGCGGTTTGAAAAGGTCACGTCTTTTATTTATAATCAAGGCCAAAAAAACATTGCCTTTGTGGCAGAATTATCAGCGATCCTCGCTTTCTTGGAATAGGTAACACCAGATAACACTGGTACCATATATCCAGCCAGATAACACTGGCAACCGCAATGAACCACCAGCATTGTCCAGAAATAGCGGCCGGCCCCACGTGGCTAAGCTAGCGCGACCACACGCTACTCTCTTTATAGCAGATAGCAGGCCCGGGAGGATCTTCAAACCAGGAGGCACCTGTGTTTGGCCGCACAAACCACCACACAGACCCCCAGATCCTCCCCCTCTATCGCCTCTCCACGTGCCAGGGCCGCATATTTCACCGCCACCAAAAATGAGGACCCTCTTTTTCCGCCACCAATAAAAGACCGGGACCTTTTCACTTACCTTACACAAGGGTCTTTATCAGCCCTTCGATGTTGCCTCCGAAAAGGTTGTTCCTCGCCTTGGACAAATGGACCCAGTCATTGAAAAACAATTCCTCCTGCATTGTCACTATGTTCTGATGCTCCAAAACCTTTCCTCCCATCTCCAGCATAATCTTTTTCGCTGCCTGGTTTAGCTTCTTTCTCCCGATGTATCCTGCACCCTGCAGTTCCTCCTCACTAATATAGCAATTACGTTAGACCACACTATCTGAACATCCGGCCAATCCTTCCTGAACCACCTAAGTGTTTCCCGGACCCTATTCTGCAAATCTATCGTTGTCATAGCCCCTATGTCGTTACCCCCTAAATGCACTATCATTATATCTGGCTTCCCCCACCTTCTCCTAGATTCCTGTGCTACCCCTAAAAACTGCGCCCACCCCATACCCCTCCTTCCTATCCACCTAATGCCCGCTTTAGTGAGGCTGAACCCTAAGTTCACTCCCATCGTTGTGCCCACAGCGTGAACAGCCGCCCAGTGCACATAGGAGTGTCCCAGGATCCATACTCTCTTCGCCCGCTCTAAAAGAAAAAACCCAAAAAACTGAATATTAACGTTCAAACACATACCAACTTTTTATCGCGACTGTAAATTGAATCAGGGTTATATACCTACCCCCGCTTATTCACAACCCTCTCCTCTCTAACTTAGTAAATTATGAAATACCAGCTAGCCTGCTAAGACCGGTGCCCTTTAAACAAATTCCCTTTCCCCATCGCTGTTTAATCCTAACTGCTCGCGATCTGCCAGAGAAATGAAGGTTTATTAATTATTTTATTTTTTCCCCAAAAACAGAATATCCCCTATGTCGTTACCCCCTAAATGCACTATCATTATATCTGGCTTCCCTCACCTTCTCCTAGATTGAATATAGAATATTTGATACAGTCCTAACCTCAACATCTGAGGGTTGGGATTTAGGGGTTATTATTGCAGAGGATCTAAGGGTAAGTAGTCAATGTAATAGAGCAGCAGGAAATGCTGGCAGAATGCTTGGTTGTGTAGGGAGAGGTATTAGCAGTAGGAAAAGGGAAGTGCTCATGCCACTGTACAGAGCACTGGTGAGACCTCGCTTGGAGTACTGTGTGCACTACTGGAGACCATATCTCCATAAGGATATAGACACCTTAGAGAGAGTTCAGAGAAGGGCTACTAAAATGGTGTATGGCTTGAAGGAGAAAAGTTACCAGGAAAGGCTTAATGATCTTAACATGTATAGCTTGGAAAAAAGACGAGACAGATGAGATATGATAGAAACATTTAAATACGTAAAGGGAATCCACAAGGTAGAGGAAGGGCGTATATTTTAAATGAAACAAAGTAGCAAAACAAGAGGACATAGTTTTAGATTAGAGGGGCAAAGGTTTAAAAGTAACATCAGGAAGCATTATTTTACTGAGAGGGTGGTGGATACATGGAACAGTCTTCCAGCAGAAGTGGTAGAGGCTAAAACAGTGATTGAATTTAAACAGGCATGGGATAGGCATAAGGCTATCCTAAACAAAAGATAAATCCAGGTAAAGTATCCATGTAATTGGGCAGACTAGATGGGCCGAAAGGTTCTTATCTGCCGACATTTCTGTTTCTTTCCATCCCAGCAACGTTACAGCCTTTTCCACAGCCGCTTTGAATTGCAACCTGGACAAAATTGGTTCCATCCTCATGCCTCAAAAAAACCCAAAAAAACCAAAACATATGGCCGTTTGCAGGAGCCGCCTCAAAATAACCTCTTACATAACACCGGGCATACCTCCACTTAACTTCTGTATTACGCTCCAGTCTTTGTGTAACATACCCTCCCCCCTCTAAGTAATGGATTCCTTTTGTTTTCACATGCTTCTATCAGCCCCTCGCCCCCCCAGCAACCAAGGTCGCCCAGCTCATGGTTATCTGATGCATTGTTCCTAGCTGGATGTGATTACATTGTCTCTGCACCTTTCCTCTCTGTGTGTGTGTCCCTTGCACAATGTAAATCAATGTAGTCTCCATTTTGAGTTGGGCCATAAGCAGTACTTCTGCGGAATACTGACTTCAAGGGGAGCAGTCTGCCCGTGGACAGGAACCCCTACGTTACAGCCTCGTTCCTCGAATGCCCCCTGGGTTAAGCTAAATGGGGACTTCTCTAAGCAGTGGTCCCCAACCCAGGCCCTCAGGGCCCACTAACAGGCCAGGTTTGCCAGATATCTGAAGCACAGCACAGGTGTTATGATTTGCTGCTCAGTGATTGCAGGATTCAGTCTGCATTTCCCCAAGGTGATCTGCAAAATCTGGCCTGTTAGTGGGCCCTGAGGGCCTGGGTTGGGGACCACTGCTCTAAAGGACCAGCCATTCTACCTAACAGCACCTCCTTCCCCCACTTTTCTCTCAATATTTCTGGCAGTTCATATGCTGATTTCAACTGCTTTTCTTTCCTACCCCCCTTCGCTTCACCCCTAATCAGTATCTTGAAGCCTTCCATAAAAAACCCTTACTCCATTCTCCTTATCCTCCATCTTTAAGGCTCGCCAGCCTTGGAATCCTTTACCAAGTCTTTAACCCATGTCTTTAACCCACGTCTACCAATGAAACGGTTTCTTGCTTAGTATATTAATCTATAGGCCCGAAGTTAAGTCAACCTACCCAAAATAGTGAAACAGCATCTGCTAACATACAAAATCACTGTTTAGTTGATAAACCTCTTCAGAAATTATAACAGACACATTTAGATGTGTATTTGGTTAGTAATTGTTATATTCATAAGTCTGGCAGAAACCATCTGGATTAATTTAGTTGCGCAAATGTAAGTTTAAACAGATTATACAGTTACTGCTGCCGCACTTCCTCATTGACAGCAGACCATGTGACTTTTTGAGGTTTAAGATGGCTGCCAGCCATGCGGTCACTGATTACCTATGTTTATAAGATCATACAGACTATACAAATAATAAGGTTTGATCAAGTATTACAAAGTGAAGCAAATATCAACGAGCATATTCTAGCTAAAGTGCAAATCACTACAACGGGTAAATTAGTGCGTATTTAACCAAATAGATTACACACACACACATACAGTATAATGTCAAAATAGTGACAAATTCACAGAATTAATACACTTAATACTTATCCACTCCCAGGCTTTCTTATGATGATGGTACGAGTGGGAAGGATGAGGGAGTTGTTGCTCATGTTTCCTCCATTTCGGAGATAAGTCTCTCCTCTCCCTCAATAAAGACAAAGTTAGCATTCTGAAATAATTATTTACTCACACTGTAGCAAGTGCGCAAAAAAGATTGTACATTACTGCTGTGTCACTTCAAAAATTGCCTCAATTAGTATAGTGAACTTAAATACAGTATACAAATGAGTTTATTCATCAACTTATTGCTTAGCTCTTGGAGTTACTTTATTTATTTCACATACGCCCAGGTGAGACAACCCCCCTCCCTTCCAGAATTCATTACAGATAACAACAGGCTCCAGCCACTGGACAATAGAAAAGCTCCAGTCACTGGACAATAGAAATAACAGTCATCACAAGGGAATGTTTACCCTAGCTTCTCTAAACAGTGTGCTTAGGGAAACCCAGGATGTTAGAGTGCAAGCTCTTGAGCAAGGGGCCTCTCCTACTGTTTAATGAGTGCAAAATATAACAACTTATAACTGTAACATACAGATACACACTTTGACAACAGCATAGCACATCACACAACACTCTACACTATATACAGAGACAATAAACTGTAAAGCAAAATACTTGCAAATAAACATTGGGGCGGCCGTTTTATCACAGGTTGCTTTGTATGCTTCCGGCCTGTTCAGTACAAAAATGACTGCAGCTCATTAAAATGTATCGATTTTGGAGTGCTATTTGGTGCTAAAACACCCACTATTCATGTGTGTGATTCTTAAAATTGACCGTCAGTCATTTACTAGAGTGAGCACTTTAACTATAAAGGCACAGCAATCTTCAGACAGACGCAGGCACAATTACTGAAACCCAAATGCACCTAATAACATACAAAACAACAAATCACTGAATTCTGGCCGAGTTATACCAGAACAATTAACCTATTCATAATTACTATCACGCAGATACTGCACAAAATTAACAAGGGAATACAGTATTGCAAAGTGTAACGAATATCAAAAGCATCTACTAAATAAATCTACAAATCAATACAATGGAAAACCTGCACCTATTTATCCAAGTAATAATAGAACTAGGAATATATATATATTTAGCAGACTATAATAATAGGGAATATATAATAGATTGATACAGCCAGTAATACTTATCCAGTCGTTGGTTTTCATATGCTGATGGTGATGGTAATGGTAAAATGGAGTTGGCTGTCCAAAAAGACAAAGGTTAGACTGATTTCTTCTGTCCTTTGCTTACCCTTTTCTATTACCCCTGCCCCTCCCCTTTCTGTTATCTGCCCCCGAGACCCAATCCCAGCGATACCCTGAAAAAAAAGGGTGAACCATTGTAACTCCTCCCAACTTTCAACTCTTTTCTTTAAACAGGGAAATTGCTTAAGCTTTTTTCGTTCCCATCCAGTCTCTCATCAGTACTTATATGCAAAAATGGGGGGATTATGAAAAAATGGAATCTCTCTATAAGCTCTATGTAAAATGCCCCAATGTCTCCTAATGACGTTATTAATACGTCCACTAGCCTGACTAAATTTGCTAACAAACGGAATCCGTGTTTTGTGGCGATGTTTAGGTGTTCTCCCCGAGATCATAGTCGTCCTATCCAAACTCTCCACCCTATGTAATTCACGTTGAAGGAGGGATGCAGGGTAACCCCGTTTTTTAAATTTATTAATCATGCCTTCTAATCTGTCCTTGCGGACCCTGGGGTCTGATACATTCCTAGCCACCCTCAACAATTGGCTACGTGGTAAGGATCTAAGTGTATTAACTGGGTGGAAACTCCGGAAATGTAGTAAACTATTTCTATCAGTGGGTTTGGTAAATAGATCACTAGACAAACGTTCTCCTTCTATTATAAGTGTTAAATCTAAAAAATCTATCCTCTCTCGACTATATGTCATAGTGAACTTAATGTTCTCATTAACCCCATTAATATCCTCAAAAAAAGTTTCCAATTCCTCTAAATTACCAAGCCAAATTCCAAAGATGTCGTCAATATAGCGCCACCAAAGGTGGACCAATCGAGTAAAAATCAGATGACTATATACAAAATTTCTTTCAAATGCATCCATAAAGAGGTTTGCATAAGCTGGCGCCATATTGGAACCCATTGTAGTCCCCCTGCATTGTCTATAGACATAGAAACATAGAAAAATGTCGGCAGATAAGAACCTTTCGGCCCATCTAGTCTGCCCAATTACATGGATACTTTACCTGGATTTATCTTTTGTTTAGGATAGCCTTATGCCTATCCCATGCTTGCTTAAATTCATGTCCATGTCTCCAAAGAGGAAGAGATTATTACATAAAACAAAATGCACAAGCTTCATTAAGAAAACTATTTGGGTCTCAGAAAACATATTCTCCTTAAGTGCCTCGTTAACTGCTCTTAGGCCTTCTTCATTGGGAATTGATGTATATAGACTAGTCACATCCCAAGTGAACAGGATGACTGGTCTATCTAAAGTCAAACTTTCCAAACGATGCAAAACATCCTTACTATCCCAAATGAAAGACTTCGTCTTTATAACAAGAGGCTGGAGAATCCTATCAAGGAAGACCAAAATGGGAATCCGAGCTCGCCACTATCGGCCTCCCTGGAGGATTAACCAGACTCTTATGCACTTTAGGCAACACATAAAAAACTGGCAAGATCCCATGATCCTTTTTGAGGTATTGATAAAGATCTACATCAATAACTCCCGCCTCAAGGGCCTCCTTCAACATGGAATCAATTGTCTCTTTTAAAGACTGTGTCGAAATCACTGACTAAATAGGTGTCCCTGTCCTGTAATTGACGTTCCACTTCCTTTACATAGTCTACTCTATTCATGATCACAATCGCACCGCCTTTATCGGCTGACTTTAAAATAATAGCTTTATTCTCTTTTAAATTCCGTAATGCCTTATATTCTTGATGCAACATATTAGAAAATCGTGTCCCCCTAGGCTCCTCCAAAATCATATCAATGTCCTGATAAATGAATTGTGTAAATGTCTCAATGGGGGGCGTGGTCAGTGGCACGAACGTACTTTTGTTCCATAGTTCCAATTGTTTTGCGCAAAAAGAGTATCCCCTCCTTTCACTATTGGAACATCTTCCTTCTCATGGAAAAATACTTTCAACTTAATAGCCCGGAGGAACCTTTTGATGTCAACTCGCAGAGAAAATGAGTCAATATTACTTTGTGGACAAAAAGAAAGACCCCTTCCTAGTACCTGTTCTTCTATTGCTGTTAATTGGTGATTAGTGATTAATATCTCGAACGACGACGTGTCGGATTGTACATTTTCGGATGGTACATTTTCTTCATACGTGTTGGATTCTGTCTCACGTCTCCTCCTGCGTCGCTTTCTCCTCCTCCGTCCATGCCTGGACGACCTATGGTCAAAAAAGAGGAGGTGGGGGCATGTGAAAACATTTGGTCATCTGATGTTTCCAACTCCGTGTCAGTAGATACATTTGTCGACATATTGCCTTTATCCCCTCTCTTATTAAAGCGGGGTGTCTGTCGTACTCTCTGTGGTTTCCCCATCCTAGGTAAATTTGAGGGTTCCCTCTGTGTCCACTTGTATACCCGTCCTCTTGAATAGTCCTCCATATCTCTAGCAAATTTCAATCTCTTTCTGTTCTCTATCTCCAAGCGCATGTCCTCCATTCTTTTGTTTAATTCCCCATGATACTGCTCTAAAGATTCTGCTGTAATAATTTCTTTGAGCTGTTCCTCTAGTGCCATAATCTCTGTTTCCAATGATTTCATATCCTTCTGTAGTTGTTCTATAGTTGATAAAATTAAATCAAATGAACATTTGTTCAGTATCAGTTCGAATTTCTGACAATATGCCAAGTCTTCTGAAAACAGAGTGGGTTTTAATCGGATACGTAATCCCCGTGGGATCCTTTTCACTTTGAAATACTCAGTTAGTGTGACGCAATGTAATTTGTGGCTCACCAATCTCCCCTTCATCTTCTCAATTTGTGCTTTGACTGTTACCTCTCCCGGACAATTTAAAAAGCACTCCTCAGTAGTGGAAGTGCCCACAATCCGCGCTGCATCCTCTGCGGTGTAAGAGAAGACTCCTTCGGGGGTGCATGCATCCTCTCCCATCTCGATTTTCTCAACGTACCCGCGAGTGTGTGTCCACTCGTTTCACTTCCGGGTGTCGGGGCTCAACCACGTGATCGCGGCTACGGCAAGCAATAAGATCAATACAAACGCCGCAATCAAAAAAGCAACGGGAGCCCACAGAATCTAGCGCCGAGTAACCGTGTGTGGGGGCGCCGACAGCCCACCATCCTCATCCAGAACATCAAAGTGAACGGGTCTCAGGCTGCTAGATAAAAGAATTTATTCATGGGAGTAATAACCCCAAAGGCAAAATCGTCGTGACGTTTCGGCCTCAAACGGCCTTAATCATACATACAGAGTGGACAATACACCTCTCTTTTAAACCCGTATTAGCCAATCCAATACCCTCTCTCCTTAATCAACAGGTGTATAGCATTGTCTACTCCAAAACACGAATAATCCCTACATAGAGTATATTTTCGCTTTATATGGCTATACATATATTCATGTTGTTTTATGTTCCCACAGATCATCTGATAGGGCCCCCATTATATCGCGCTACATCCGAGTGCGGTAGAGTATGAGCTCTTTTCGTTTTTTTGTTTATATGCTTCCGTGTTTTATTGTTTGTTTTCACATTTTTCTTTTGAGTTATATTTAACTTGTCATTGCATATTCACATTTTAGGTATAATTATTCGTGTTTTGGAGTAGACAATGCTATACACCTGTTGATTAAGGAGAGAGGGTATTGGATTGACTAATACGGGTTTAAAAGAGAGGTGTATTGTTCACTCTGTATGTATGATTAAGGCCGTTTGAGGCCGAAACGTCACGACGATTTTGCCTTGGGGTTATTACTCCCATGATTAAATTCTTTTATCTAGCAGCCTGAGACCCGTTCACTTTAAAATTCTACAATGTCAGACATGTGCTGCTCACCCAATAGTGTGTACCCCTTACACACCGACATGGTATATAGCAAAGAAGAAAAGGTATCAGCGCACTTAAAACTCAAATCAACCGTGGTAAAGTATGTCACAAAAACTGTGTACTAAATAAAGCAGTTCCAAAATACTTACTGGAAGCAACTGATTCTATACGGTACACAGTTACAAGTATTTATAAAGTGCCAACAAGTTCCGTAGCGCTGTACAAAGGGAGAAACAGAATAACAAATATACATACGTTACACACTCGGAACAGATGGAGGGAGGGCCCTGCTCAAGACCTTACAATCTAGGAGGAGAGGGGTGGTACATTAGATGAGGGTTAATAGGATAAGTGAAGTAGCGGGTTGCAGAAGGGCTGTATGGGAGAGGAGCAAGAAATGTGCGGTGGAGAATTATGGAGTGAGCCGATAGGCTTCTCTAAAGTAATGCGCATTCAGAGACTTCTTGAAGGACTGGAGAGACGGGGAGAGTCTGATGTTGCAGGGGAGGGAGTTCCATAGAGAGGGGGCAGCTCGAGAGAAGTCCTGAAGACGGTAGTTGGGAGTGTGGGTACAAGGAACTGATAGCATCAGATCATTGGCAGAGCGAAGTGGTCGGGATAGGATATACCTGCTAATGTGGGAGGAGATATAGTCAGGGGTGCAGTTATAGAGAGCTTTGTAGGTGAGCCCCAGTATTTTGAAATGGATTCAAAAGGAAACAGGGAACCAGTGTAGACCCTGACAAAGGAGTGAGGTGCGGGAGGTGAGGTGACTGAGCCTGGCACAGACGTTCTTTACAGACTGCAGAGGCAGAATCTGGGATCTCTTAAGGCCAAAGAGAAGGAGGTTGTTGTGGTAGTCAATGCGGGAGATAATACACCATGTATCTATATCATAAAATGGAAACAGAGACTACTATTGTACAGCGTATTGCACTAAAGCAGTTTGATTTATAAAAATTGCTGGTCTCACAAATAGGGAGATTTTTATGTACAGCTCAGTCACTATCCGGGTTATTCAGAGAGAGGTGAAAACCAGGAGAATGACTGGAGATGTGAAAATTCTAGGTCAAAATAGCCAAACCAGAAAAATTCTCCCATTTATCTCACTTTCCAAATCGGCTATTTTGACCTAGAATTTTCACTTCTCCAGTCATTCTCTAGGGTTTCACCTCTCTCTGAATAACCCTGTATGTGTTTGGACCAATATAGGGGCCTCGTCCCATTAACTCCAGCGTCAATGGCTCACGCTCAGCTTTTCCTCTCAAGCTGGTTTTCAGCCTCAAGAGAAAAACAGCATACACATTGTGCAGATCCCCACACTGATAAAATCCCAAATGTAGCGGTATCTTGTCAATCTCACGTGTCTTCAAACCTGCTGGCTTAGGTGGCCCTCCCTGTTCCTCCTGTTCCTTCTACGGGTTACCGGTATACTCTTTTTGTTGATCACACCAGCCAATTTCTTTGGTTAAAAGTTATTAAACAAATTGTAATTTTTTTTATTAAAAGTGGATCACCACTTGTTGGTCAATGAAAAACATAAAATAACAAAGTAGTAAAACCGAGACGCGTTTCGCTTAACTCTCTGTAGGCTTCCTCAGTCGGATTAGTCCCCACAAAAACCCTAAAGTGCCTTTTATAAAGGTCTGCCAATATCGCCAATCTTGGCGTACATTTAATCTTGTGGCAATCGAGGGAATTCGCATAGCTGGGAGCGAACCTTGTCCCCATGGCTCTCCCACATTTCTGAAAGAAAACTGAGAATTAAACCAAAAATAATTAAATTCAGTGGAAGCTACTATAAAATAATTATGAACCTCACCCAATCACTGTTTTTATTCAGCGATAATCTGATGGATTCCATCCCTTTCTCATGAGGTACACTGGCATATAATGAAGTAACCTCTATGGTGGTCATAATGAAAGTGAATCCCATTCTAGCTGATTTGTTTCATTCAAAATATGGCAGGTGTCTTTCACATAAATTATTCTGGTGGGAACTAACTTTTGTAAAAAGAAGTCTTCATATTGTGATAAATTAGAAGTGAGGAAAACAATCCCACTAATAATGGGTCGACCAGGGGGCTGTTCCAAATTTTTGTGCATGATGGAATTTTTTTTTGAGAAAGTATTTTACCAGGAAGGATACTTTGAGATTTCTCTTGTTTTCAAGTATGTCCTGGGTGGCGATGCGAGTTAGGTGTCTTGCTCAAGGACACTTACTGGGGATCGAACCCATAACTCCACAGGCTCTCTCCATGCAGGGCAGTGATGTTACCTCAGACTCCACCCAGCCGGTACTTTACCTATCATGATCAGGCAGCTATGAAATTAGATAGGCTGAATAAATGTTTATTGATGATCATGTCCAATAGATTTTGTCTTAAAAACTGTCTTTGAGCAAAGACTGGCAGTTTGAAATATGAAATACCCATTTCCTACGCAGGATCTGAGGTCGGCCAATTTCCTGACAAACTGTAAGAACAAAGGAAGAAGCCGATGGAAACGAGGAAGTAAAATGCCAAGCAGGAACCAGATGGTCTCATGGCAAAAAAATATGGTAAATGCTCTGTTTAAAGACTTTTTGCTACTTAATGTAATTTTTATCTTGCATTAATTGTATTTTATCTGTTAATATGCTAATTTGTGTAGGCGTATGCTTCTCTGTGATAGGACAGCTGTATTTCCTGTTAAAACGTTGCAGTGGTTCTCAACCTGTGGACCCTCAGGACCCACAATTGTCCTTGGTCATTATGTCGCGACCCAAAAATAATTGAATTTCTGAATCATTGTAATTTATTCTACTATGCGTCAGGTACGTTCAGCGACTTAATGCACTTTTTAAAAAATTTGTAAACAGAGATTCTTTGCAAAACGGATGGTGCGTCTCTGCCGCTGCGCGAATTATTCCTTCACAGCAGTGGCAGCCTGCCCCCCGTGAGCCAACACAATTTGCGTAGCTGAACACTATGCTAGTCGCATAAGATCAAGCTGGCCAAGCGATTGAGACGTCTGCTGCGCGTGTCTGGCGTCGCCTACTTCCTGAACCTACGCTCTTCAGTGCCTCAGAGAGACACTGAGAGCAATGGAATAGCTTGGACCAATGGGAAAGCTCCAGGGAGGCAGCACCGCCTGAGACCCGCTGCCGCAAGTAAGATGCTGCAGTGGGTCCCAGGCATTAGAGAGGCCTGGGGGCACTTGCCCTGTGACCCAGTCCACCCCTGCTTGCCACCCACTTTTGGGTCGTGACCCACTACTTGAGAAACACTGATGCAATGCATATATGCTATTGTAAAGAGGAAATTAATTAGAGAATTAAGTGAAAGAGCTTGCCATGTGTCCGCGTGGTCATTTCTAGATGGTTGGATTCTCTCGGATAGATCCTGATGATATTTTGTTCCGGCGAGACGATTTTAACCAGTTGGAGGTTTGCAGAATAGAAGAATATGTACACACATCAAGCAGAGGCTGAATTTTCAAGCTATCGGTGAACCTTTGGTAAAAAGCTCCAAAGCTCCCTGTAAAAACAACCTTAACTAATTCTGGAACTGTTTAAGGGGATCTTTTGGCAATCTCTCATAGACCTGGATGTCATTCAATTGGAGACACACCTCAGACATGTAGTACTCTCTATCCATAATTACCGTTTATTGGGGGTCACTCTGTGTATTGGGGGCCACTCTGTGTATTGGGGGTCTCTCTGTGTATTCAGTCACTGTCTGGAGTAGAGTCCCCCCAATCTGGGTCCAGTAATTCTGCCAGTAGCATGGGATTGACACAAAGCACATGAAGCTGATGTTTTAGCTCTGTATTCGGCTAGCATCTTATTCGGGGACTGAAAGTGAATTCTAATTCGCCCCGCATCTTATCGATGAAAGAATTATGTCAATAAAAAACTGTTTTATAGCAATTGGACATGTCTAACACAAAACCATATGAAGAAATCTATTTATCTTGATAACTGGCACCAAAACGGCTCCTCCCCCAGCGCCACGATGATACGCCACGATTATGACTCCATAGGACTCTATGTAGGGTTGCGTTTCTGGGACGCGAGCCCTGCACAATCTCGCTTGATCGCACAGCGCCGTGGAGAGTTCACAGAGGGAGACTGGGAACTTTTTGTTCCCAGTCTCCCTCTGCTCTGGGGGACAAGAAGCAGTGGATCGGGCCATCGTTCTCGCCGCGGGATGAGATGTAACGGATTTATTAAGGAGGTTTTAGGGAGTGCCAAATGATTTTGCAAAAGCGGAATTGTGACGGAAGCCGCTACTTGGGTCAGTTTGTGCCTTGCTCCGTTGATGGAAAGAGAGTAGCGTAAGAGCCGCTTGTAATTCCCATGGATCCCTGCTGGGACAGACGCCGTTGCTTGGTGTGAGGAGATCCGCTGCTTGAAGCCAGTAAAGCCGTAGCAGACGGTGGTCTCTATCAGCCCACGAGACGGCTGTAGTAGAGCCTGTAGCTCTCTGAAAGTGTGCGTTCACATCTTTCTATGAGAAGAAATATTAGGCTTTGTACGCTGCTTTCTTCTATCCCTGAGGACAATCATGACCATTCAAAGTAAGCAAGACTCACTGGATTATTTTCTCCTGGTTTATACTTCACTTAAGCTTACATTGCTCATATGTTTTCAACCAAACACATCTGGTGTACAGGAAGCGCTGTTCCCTCTTATTTCTTGCTGGTTCCAATCTCCTCTCTTATTAGTAGGTACATCCCATCCCGACCACTTCGCTCTGCCAATGATCTGATGTTATATCATCTCCTCGTACCCGCACCCCCATCTCTCACCTTCAAGACTTCTCCCGAACTGCCCCCTATCCTTGGAACTCCCTCCCCAACATCAGACTCCCCCGTCTCTCCAGTCCTTCAAGAAGTCTCTACAAACACGTTACTTCAGAGAAGCCTATCAGCTCACGCCATGATCCCCCACTGTACATTTCTTGCTCCATCTTCGCACCCAGCCAACATGCTTCCCGCTACTTCTTGTGCTCTATTTACCCGCACCTAGTGTGTCCCCCTCTCCTTTTAGATTGTAACCTCTCAATCAAGGTCCGCTCTCCTACTGTTCTGTGTATTTATCTTGTAGGTATATTTGTTATTCTGTCTCACCCATTGTACAGCGCTACGGTACTTGTTAGCACTTTATAAATACTTGGAACTGTACCTTTATAGAATAAAAGGTTTTTATTTGTAAACTAGAACATCTTAACAAAAATAAAAACATTTTAACATTCAGTGCAAACGTTTCACTTTATAACGTGGTGCTTATTTCTTTCTTTATTAAAGTGCACCTGCCATAGGAAAAACACGTTTTGCCAATTTGACAGGGCATCACTCCCTATGACAGGGCATCGCTCCCCTTATACAGATCAGCATTTTTCCAGACCTATATGATTGATAAAGGGGAGTTATTTGTTTTTAGAAATCTTTGCTGGTCCTTCATGTGACCTGTGCCATGCTGCAGGGGGAGTTGCTGCTACATGCAGAGAGACGCCCTGCAGCATGCCCCCGACCAGTCAGTGTGCTGTGTTAGCTGTCTGTCATGATCTGACAAGCAGCACCCTGAGAGTGTGGGAGGACCATCCAGTAGGACAATTTTGCCTGCAGCGGCACCCGCCCCCTCCCCCCCTCAACATAGTGCACGTCACGAGGGCGACCGGCAAGAATTTTTTCACTTATATAGGTCATGCTTATCTACATAAAGGGAGTGATACCCTGTCCTCGGAAGTGATACCTTGTCACAGGAAGTGATGCCTTGTCAAAGGGAGTGATGCCCAGTTATAGGGAGTGATGCCCTCTCACAGGAAGTGATACCATGTCACAGGAAGTGATGCCATGTCACAGGAAGTGATGCCTTGTCATAGGGAGCAATGCCATGTTATAGGGAGTAATGCCTTGTTATAGGGAGTGATGCCCTGTCATAGGGGGTGATGCCGTTATAGGGAGTGATGCCCTGTTTTAGGGAGTGATGCCCTGTTATAGGGGGTGATGCCGTTATAGGGAGTGATGCCTTGTTATAGGGAGTGATGTCCTGTTATAGGGGGTGATGCCGTTATAGGGAGTGATGCCTTGTTATAGGGAGTGATGTCCTGTTATAGGGGGTGATGTTGTTATAGGGAGTTATACCTGGTTATAGGCGGTGGTGCCTTGTTATAGGGAGTGATGCCGTTATAGGCGGTGGTGCCTTGTTATAGGGGGTGATGCCTTGTTATAGGGGGTGATGCCTTGTTATAGGGGGTGATACCTTGTTATAGGGGGTGATGCCTTGTTATAGGTGGTGGTGCCTTGTTATAAGGAGTGATGCCCTCTCACAGGAAGTGATGCCCTGTCACATGAAGTGATGCCCTGTCATAGGGAGTGATGCACTGTCAAATAGGCAAAACCTGTTTTTCCCATGACAGTGGCACTTGAAATGCAGCCTATGTAGCTGATCTTTTTAAGTGCTTAACAAATCATAAAGGAATCAAGATCATTTCAATCTAAGTGAAAAAATGATCCGTTAGAAACGATGGCACGACTCCCAACTGTGCAGCGAGTCGGTGCCCCGGCCTGCAGAGTCCATCTACAGGCGTAACAGATAAACAGGAACTTGTGCTCAGACAGTAACCTGTAACTTTCACATCCTGAGCGAGCAAACGTTTCACTGCGCTCTGTATTTAGTGGCAGATTGTGCCAGAACGATCTCCAAGGAGATAATACGAACGTGACAATCATTACAAACGCTGACAAACTTCAACGCCTGATGGGAAAAAAAACACTGGGAGCAGAACATCGCCCGGCTGCAGCATCTCACTGAAAACAAACATATTCCGGTCCTGTTCAGTGTTGGAGTCCTCTGCTGCATCAACAAACTAAAGATGCATGGACCACCAACACTGCCGACTATCCTCCTCGAACGGATTATAGAACCTGATGATTAAGTGATTTTATTATCGCCTTTTTATATTACGCTGTCCAAGACAACCGTCAGACCAAAGCTGCCCAAGAAAACAATAATGAGTCAGACGCATCGGCTTCTTTGGGACCCAGTATGGAAGATAGTGAACACCTGGGTAAAAGTACCATGTGAACACTGCAGCCTGGTCACAGCAGAAGTCCTCCTGGTCATCATGAAGATGCATAGAATTTGTATGATAAGCCATATTGAGATTCGTCAATTGACTGATGTAAGGAACGTCTTGTTGGACAAAATCAGGCGACGTTCCCCTTCGAGTAGAGCCTCCTCTGCCAGCGTGTTTCACCACTGCTCGTTTCTGCAAACGCTTATATTTCTACCAAACCTTCTCCAGCAGAGAGCTCTCTTGGTGTGTCCTGTGATGGGACACAGCAGATACACGAGGAAGGAACGCAACATAACGCTTCCTGTGGATATGCAGGCTCCATACGAGCGGACAAACATGAAAGTGTTAAAGTTCAGAGGTTTCTCCTCCACCTATTCACTTTATTTCTACAATCACCTGTAAATACTCTATTCCTAAGTCAAAAAATTGGCGTCTTCTTCTCACATAGAACCCAAAAATAACTTTTCCAAATTAACTGATGTCTCCTGTTTTCTCACAGGCTGAGTTTAATGCTTAAATTTGAAACCTTGAGATGCTCCGTAGACTGTGTGGCTCTTGTATGATTCATGCTGTGGGGACAACGGTCTCCAATTTCGGGTGTTTAAATGTACTCTTTGGTTTGTCTCTTCTAATGTAAACGGAGCGTAAGCTTTCATTTAAACCAGAGATGTCGAACTCCGGCCCCCCCAGATGTTGCTGGCCTACAAATCTAAGAAGTCTTCAGACGCAATAGCTGGCCAGAGAATCCTGGAAGAAGTAGTTCAGACACATCTAGGGAGCCGGAGTTTGAGATTCCTTGTTTAAACCATATCCAAAGTCCATGTAAGAGACTTTCAAAGGGTTCTTCTTCGGTATGAATCCTCTGATGACTTGTAAGGCCGTTATTATTTCCGAAACCCACTTTCCGACCGGTCAAATGTTTTTTTCTTGCGTGGAAACACTTTTTCTGTGAAAGAAGACTTGTACGATGCTTCCGACTTTTCCTGCGTTTATTTTTGTTTAGATGTTTAAGTTGTTGGCATGGGTCTTCTGATGGTCAATGAGGCCAAACCTCCTAGTATAACATTTCCCACATTCGTTACATTTAAATCGCTTCTCTCCTGTGTGGACAATCTGATGTGATGTAAGATATCCCTTGCATGAGAAACCTTTTCCACATTCAGGACAAATAAATGGCTTTTCGCCCCTGTGATTTCTTTCGTGTACAACCAAATGAGAGTATTGTGCAAAACACTTTCCGCATTCAGGACAGCTAAACGGCTTTTCACCGGTGTGAATCCTCTGATGCAGTACAAGAGCTTGTTTCATGGCAAAACTTTTCCCACATTCGTCGCACTGAAATGCTTTATCTCCTTTGTGGCTCAAGCTGTGATACACAAGGCCTGATTTAGAAGAATAACTCCTGTCACATTCTTTGCATTCAAAGGGATGTTCCCCCGTGTGCACCCTCTGGTGTGACACAAGACCAGAATGATGCTTAAATCCTCTTCCACAATCACTGCATATAAACGCAGTTTGGCTGGAGTGGACCGTCTGATGCCGTTTGAGCGATTGCTTTATTTTAAAGCATTTCCCACACACATCACATTGAAATGGTTTCTCCTCCACGTGAATCCTCTGGTGTAAAGTAAGATAATGCTTAGTATGAAAACACTTCTCGCATTCGGAGCATTTAAATGGTTTTTCTCCTGTGTGGATTCTCTGATGCAAAACAGCACTTGACTCAGTTTTGAAACCTTTTCCACAACAAAGACAACTAAATGGCTTCACACCCAAGTGACTGAACTGATGCGCCACAAAACGAGAAGATTGATTAAAACCTCTCCCACATTCTGAACAGTTATAGATGTAGTCTCCCCTGTGATGCTTCATGTGCTTATGGAGGGTTTGCCTGTGACTATACCGCTTTCCACATTCAGTGCACAGGAATGGTTTCTCTGGCAGGTCCTCCTTCTCCTCATTGAGAGACTCTGATTCACAAATGGTGGCTTCACTCGGGTCAGAGCTGTCACCTTTACAACTTTGTGGACGATCCAAATCATTAGGTTTTGCCTCTGGACTGTGTGTGTCCATGCTGAATACCTCACGAACAGCTTCCTTAATATGAGTAAGTGGAGATTTACCATCTGTCTTGGTGACAGCCGAGGGAAGCTTTCCCCCTGCATACGAGGCTGATTGTTCCTCAGAGTCAGCACACGCACTGTCAGTTGGTGCAGAATCGATAGGGTTTTGTGTCAGGTGTGTTAAAGATTCAGGATGCTCGTCTGCTGTTTCCCCGGACTTCATATATTTTCCACCATCGTCAGCTTTATTTTCATCTTCCGTTCCAAATTCAGATGCTGAAACAGAGGCGTGAAGAGGGTCAAATGGAGGATTATCTTCAAGGGGAAAAAAACAAACATCAACTGTAATATCGTGTATTGATGCAAAAAGCTAAACTGATAAACCGTCCTCTTACCCAGCAAGGCGAGCGGCTGGTGGTCTGCCATCACGACGTCCTTGTGTCTTTCCACATACTCCCAATCCTCACAGCGTATAGGAACCTGACACACACAATGACACAGTCACCATCCAGACACATGCCTTGGTGTTGGTGTATAATGTCCCATTCCCAGCAGCCTCACCTCTCCAGTCAGCAGACGGGTGATCTGATTGCTCAGCTCCAGGATCTTCTGCTTGACCGCTGATGAGGGAAGAAGATCATGGGGGCCATCTCTGTGTTCTGCACTTTCATTGGTTTTTTTCACAACCATCTGACCCTTAAAATAAAGGACATTTTAATATAAAACAAACATTTCAAGAAGTAGTAGTTTTGATACCCACCCAATCACCAGCAATCTCTTTATTAGATCTGTTATAGTCGTGTCATTCTTGTGACGGCTCACCTCTCCGGTCAGCAGGTGGAGGATCTCCAGGGTGAGATCCTGGATCTTCTCCGTCCTCTGATCCCGCGCCGTGTCCATTATCCCCAGGTTACATGGACGCTGTGAGAGTGGGCTGTGCTCCATGTGGGATGGATCGAGGTCACGGCTGGTCTGTAACGAGACACATATGTTCTGATTCGGTATAACTCTGTATTAACACGCGTTACAGGACAGAAGACGTGTTTGTACATTTCCCTGAAACTGCAGGACCAGCTCCTCGGGTTTGTGATCTTCTGGATTCACCAACGTGACGTAAACACAACGAGGGAAGATCTCAGCGGATATTACCGCAGATCCCCAGCTTTTCCATCAGGATGAATGAGCGGCCCTCACGGTCTGCGGATTATTCACAATCTCCCGCATAAATACGTTTCTGGATTCCATGACTAGTGAACGTAACCCTAGACATGATACACCCCAACAAATGACATTATTGGGAAGATCAGACAATATTCTTTCGGACGATTTCCCATGTGGGTATGTGGGCCTTGTAGCTATAGACACAAGTGGATTTAACCGACCCCCCCTGCACTAATATACCCAGCTCCTCTGATTGTGGTAAGCTGGTGACATCATGGAAAAGAAAAATTAAAAGATCCACGATTGAGAAAATGTTTGACACAATACTGAAGGTTACTGTATGACGCGCGGGATACACACGTCTCCTAACACTGGCTGTGTGAGTCCTTATTGTTGTTGTAAGCGCTCTACATCATTTTGTTATTTTTCCCGTTTTTGCGAAGATCTTGATTTGATTCGGGCTGTAGCCAAAATCGGGACATTTTCCGCCATTTTTTTGGTCCTGGAGATTCGAATCCAACCTATTGGCATTTTGATTCTTGATAAAACACTTGGCTCGGATATCGGCTCTCACGGTTATACATCTTAAAGGAAATAGAAAACGAGTAAGTATCTGGCGCCCCCTAGTAGATAGGAATGAACAGTGCAATGATTAAACCAATACTACTATAGACCATAAACCATAAGAGTCCTTGGTAAATTGAGTTGCAGTTCAAAAGTCAGCAGCAAAAATTCACACACAAGGTGGTTCACCTCCAACCACCGAATAATCAAGGCAACAGAAAAATGTGGTGATACTCTGCACTTCCCTCTTAAGTAATGGGTATTTTCGAGTGGGAGATCTTCTTATTATGTTGTAGATTCACTTTTCACATATGATCTTCAACCCTCGAAAGAAAGGGGATAAAATGGCAACATAGTGTGATATGCTTAAATCTTCTGTGCCCCCCAAATAAACATGCAATGGTTCAACTCACATGTGGAGGTGTCATAAATCAGACACTAGATGTACTGCACCACCGGTGTTATTAAGGAGATACCGGACTTCCCTTCAGTGCTTCCGTTTGAAGATATTCCTCCAGGAAATAAAATAACAGCTGCAGGACCTTAGATAAAGGTGTATGGAAATTTATTTCTTTAAAACAATTAAAACAAATTAAAATTCGAACGCCAAAACTCGTTTCGCGAGCAAGTCGCTTCCTCAGTCGGCAAAAAGTAAATGATTTTTGTTATCCTGCAGTGTCCTTATATCCCCTGATGTCCTTAGCATAATTGGATGGCGGAACGCCTGTTTTTCGAAACTCGGCAACCTCCACTGCGCATGCGCGGGGTGCCGTCCAATGCCGTCTCGCATTCTCATTGGACGGCACCCTGCGCATGCGCAGTGGAGGTTGCCGAGTTTCGAAAAACGGGCGTTCCGCCATCCAATTATGCTAAGGACATCAGGGGATATAAGGACACTGCAGGATAACAAAAATCATTTACTTTTTGCCGACTGAGGAAGCGACTTGCTCGTGAAACGCGTTTTTAATTTGTTTTAATTGTTTTAAAGAAATAAATTTCCATACACCTTTATCTAAGGTCTTGCAGCTGTTATTTTATTTCCTGGAGGAATATCTTCAAACGGAAGCACTGAAGGGGAGTCCGGTATCTCCTTAATAACACCGGTGGTGCAGTACATCTAGTGTCTGATTTATGACACCTCCACATATGAGTTGAACCATTGCATGTTTATTTGGGGGGCACAGAAGATTTAAGCATATCACACTATGTTGCCATTTTATCCCCTTTCTTTCGAGGGTTGAAGATCATATGTGAAATGTGAAAAGTGAATCTACAACATAATAAGAAGATCTCCCACTCGAAAATACCCATTACTTAAGAGGGAAGCGCAGAGTATCACCACATCTTAAAGGAAATGTCAGCTCTAGCGTTTCAACTGGAATTTATCGTTATGCCGATTTCTGGGGGGAAAAAACTTGCTGAAAGTTGCTGATATACCATTTCTCAGGCAGGGAAATAGAGCGAATCAGACTGGAATATTTTATTAAACATTGGATATTGCAAACAGTCATGTTTAAAGACACAAATCTGTATGATGCTGGATGAAAATAAGCTTTTAAGGTCGTTTTACCGGTCACTTTTTTTTGGACCATTGGTATTTTTAACACGTCAGAATTGGCTGATTATTTTCAATTGATTCAGCCGTCATTTAAAAAATATATATATATATATATATACAGGGAGTCCATAAAGTCTCTGCAATTTCAAAAATGTATTCCAAAGGCAAATGGAAAGACAGATAAGTGAAAATTATTACAAAATGAGACGTATATACTGTATTTAGGTTTTTTTTTGCCTCATTTTATGCACCTCTATATGGGCACCATTAGTTGCACGAAGCACATCAAGACGGTGCTGGATTTCTTGCCATGTTGGCTGTAGCTTCCCCTCATCAATGGCGTCAGTGATCCTCTCCTTTAGATGAGTGATGTCCCTTTGTACCTTTGTTCCATACACCATATCTTTAACACAGGGCTCAAAATTTCAGGTCCTGAGCTACTAGCCAGGCCTTAAGAGTTACTCGCCACCAGTTGCACCACCTAACCCAACCCTAACCTTTAAATCTGCCCCTAAACACACTCTCTTAAATTATTATTTAATTATAATTAACATAAAGCAGTTTAAACAAAGAAAAATAATGTGTGGCGTGTATGAGAGTATCGCAGAGCTCAACAGCAATAAAACTCACGGTCATACACACTGCACATTAATGTGAGTTTTATTGTTAGGAAGCTCTGTGATTTGCTGATACACACTGCACATTACTGTGAGTTTTATTGCTATGTAGCTCTGTGATACGCTCATTCACAGCACACATTACTGTATCACAGAGCTCCACAGCAATAGAAATCTCACAGCAATGTGCAGTGTGTATGAACGTGAGTTTTATTACTGTGGAGCTCTGTGATACGCTCATACACACGGCACATTACTGTATCACAGAGCTCCACAGTAATAAAACTCACGTTCATACACACAGCACATTACTGTGAGTTTTATTGCTGTGGTGCTCTGATGCAGCAAGTTGCAGTGTGTATAAGTGTATCAGAGCATCACAGCCATAGCTCACAATAATGTGCAGTGTGTAGGAGCGTATCAGAGCTCAACTGCCTTTTTTTTCACCCCCTCTCTTATTCTTTTTACCCCTTTCTTTCCCCCCTCATTCTAATTTTTTCCCCTCATTCTCATTCTTTTCACCTTTCTTTTTCCCCTTCATTCTCATTCTTATCCCTATCATTCTTTTTTACCCCTTTTCCCCCCTTTCTCATTCTTTCACCCCTCGCTTTCTTTTCCCCCTCTTCCTTCATCTTCCTCTCCTTTAACCCCCCTACCCCCCCTTCAGCAGTCACCTACCAAGTCAGAGGTGCTGCAGCACGGAGGCTGGGTTGGTGCCGCCCCTCCCACGCATCACCTGACCCACCCACGTGATGCGTCGTCGACTCGCAGCAGTGTGGGTGGGCAGGTGACCCTCGCAATCCTCACAAGCCGCGCGGGAGGGGGCAGCCACAATCGGTCAGCTCCGGATTCGGACTCCAAGAGTCCGATACCGGAGCTGAGAAGCAAGGAGGCGGCGGACTACTAATCCGGGTCTGAGCAACTCGCGGGCCCGATGGGTCAATCCGCCCCACTCGCCCGCAGCTAATTTCCACTCGCCATATGCGAGCAGGCGAGTGGAAATTTTGCGGTCTGCTTTAACATAACCCCATAGAAAGTAGTGGAGGGGAGTGAGATCTGGTGAACGGGGTGGCCAGGGAATTGGGCCCCCTGCCTTCCAAACCACCGCTCTGGAAATGTTTAATTTAGGAACCCACCAACATGCTGTCCCCAATGTGGTGGTGCACCATCTTGCTGGAAAATGATGGTTGGTTGAAGGTCGTGTAGTTGTGGTGCCGCGTATTCAGTCAAAAGGTCAAGATAAGAGGGGGCGTGGCTGGCCTGGCTCTGGAGCAGACGTGCCTTAGCAGAGCTCCATCAATAATCGCTGAGAAAGAGTGTTTTTGTCCAGGCTTTACTCTCCGAATACCCCATGCAGGAGTCCCGACGAGGCTGGCCACCAGGGAAAGTGCTCTGGAGTCTGCTTGGTCCCCCCTTCCAGAGCCCAGAGGAGTTTGCAGCCCTGTCTCGTGGCTGAAGTGTCTGACCGGCGGCCATCTTGGGGCCTGTTTTCTGGGTCTACCTTGACCTAGCCCTCCCTTCACAAAGTTTTCCGTCTTGGGAGGTCGGCTGTTGTGGGATCGGAGGATGGAGGGCCCCCATCTTCCTCGGATCGCAGTGGCTGAACGCCCGACGGGACTGGCGGTGACGCATATGGCATGGCGGCCGCTGTCGTATCTCCCCCCTACCAGAGACCTGGGAGCTGTTCTGGGGGATCTGGAGGACTGCCTACGGATGTTGCCGGGAGATGAGGGGAGCCCGCTGACCCACGGCGCCTGCCGACGCATAATGGCTGTGCTGCGGGATGGCCGGGAGGCGGACGCAGAGGCCCCAGCTGAGCATAAACCGGAGGATGCCTTACCTGCCGGACGGGGTGAGAGCCCTTCCGGCACAGGGGAGGTTTGCTGTGATGGAGATGGGATGGAGGCTGCCGCGATAGGAGACGCAGTGGAGCTGGTGCGGCCCACGACGGAGGGGTTGCGAGGCACTGCTGTCTGTTTGCCTGTCGGCAAGCGAAGTGCACCTAGATCGAGCTGCAGGGCTTCGGCTGAAGCCAAATCGTTTGCGGAGTCAGAGGAGACAGACCCCTGCCGGGGACCTGGGCGGCTTGGAATGCATGAGTTAGATGGCCAACCAGTCGGAGTAATGATGCAGAATCCTAGACCCGACATCGTGGATGAGGAAGCTGAGAGAGGGCCGCTACCTGGGAGTCTTACCCCGTCTCCTGGAGCGGAGTTGCTCGCGGCTCTTATCCGGGAAGCAGGCTGTCACGCGATCTGGCTGCTACCGGAGCAGCGAGCTTTGCCCCTTGTTGGAGGGCCTCTGCGTCCTGAGAAACCTGGCTTGCCCTACCTGCGGTACAAGAGTCCCCATTCCGAGACGCTGGCTGATGTGTTTTTCTTTTATGAACCACACCATTTTTTTTTTATTATTATTTTGCCCCCTTCCCCCCCCAATCCCCCCCCTACTCTTATTATACGATGATGCTTTCTCCCCACACTTTTTTCATGCTGAGACTTTGTTTTTGTGACTCTGGACACGCTTCGAGGACGCTCTCTTCTCCTTCCATTTTTTTTTTTATTATTTATTTATTTTCCTACCTTTACTTTTTATTTTTGGCGCAACGGGATGTCTCGGGGACCGGGACTCCCAGGCCTAGTGCCATTTAACCCCCTTGGCCTCCCACGGTCCTTTGGACCTATGGAATTTACCAGGGACGGCACAGTTCAGGCCTTTGCCTCTCCCCCACTGTATTGTTTCCCCCCCCCCCACCACCATTTTCCTTTTTTAATTTTATTTTTTGGAAGCTTTTGGATGTATCTTTTCCATGTAGTGCGCTCAGATACGTAGCTGTTGTTTTTTGTAAAGACACACCTTCTCTCTTGCAGAGTTTTCCCACCTAGATGAGACCCCCCTTTTAGGGGATGTTTTCTGCTAATATATTGCTATCCTTAGATATTATTATTATTTATTTTTTTTTCCATTCGCTGTTTTGACGATGACATTTTTTGGCCCTGTGTGGTTTCAGTTGCTCGTTATGTCTTCTTGTTTGGCCCTGCGAGGTCATCCATTATTTTACAGTATGATGTAATGCTGACTTATTTCAAAATAAAAATTTTAAAATATAAAAAAAAAAGGTCAAGATAAACATTTGCAGTAATTGATGTCTCGCCAAAGAAAAACGGACCAATGATTCGATTGCACATGATCCCGCACCACACATTCATCTAAAGCAGAGGATCACTGATGCCACCATTGATGAGGGGATGCTACAGCCAACATGGCAAGAAATCCAGTAACGTCTTGATGTGCTTCGTGCAACTAATGGTGCCCGTATAGAGGTGTATTAAATGAGGCAAAAAAAACTTAAATCTATCAGTCTCATTTTGTAATAATTTTCACTTATCTGTCTTTTAATTTGCCTTTGGAATAAAGTTTTGAATTTGTAAAGAAACTTTATGGACACCCTGTAGATCGGCCAAAAGCAGACGATATTCTTTCCAATCAATCGACTGATAGAATTAAATAGAGGCCTAAATTTGGGAGGAAAATTCATCTTTTGAATTCTCAAATTGTTCATCATCTATACATCTGTTTTCAATTAAATGCTTTAAATTCATAAAAAAAAAAATACAATGATAAATACCCTCTAAGGCTGGGCTGTCACACAACGCCTGCCCCAGAGGTTGATCAACTACAATTCCCAGGATTCCTTGAATGTTCTAAATGGCCAGAAAATCATGGGAGTTGTAGTTCAGAAGCATTGGAGGGACAGAGTTCTATACAGCTCTGCTCTAAGGAATCCCAGGTAAACTCATACGACGCCTAGCCAGCACAAAGGGTATCTGAGCATTGTGGGAAACGTTCCTGATGAATAGCATATGAGACCAGGTTTCCAGTACGTATTGATCCACTAAGGTTTGTGCTGATCAGCGTTTTGATTGTTATGTCCCCATATCTTTGTGTTGTGGCGAGTCAACAAGCTTGGTGTTGGCGTATAATGTCCCATTCCCAGCAGCCTCACCTCTCCAGTCAGCAGACGGATGATCTGGTTGGTCAGCTCCAGGATCTTCTGGTCCAGTAATGGTGAGGGAAGAGGAGGATCTGTATCGGGTCTGTAAGATCCATCTGCCACATTGCTGTGCTCTGAACTTTCATTTTCTTTTTTCACAACCACGTGACCCTTAAAATAAGAACAAGATTAATATAAAACTTATGTTCAACATGTTCTTATTGCTCAGCTCCAGGATCTTCTGTTCAACAGCTGGTGTGGGAAGAACATCATGGGGGCGCTTGTGGTGCTCCACACTTACTTTGGTTTTTTTTTCACAACCAAGTGACCCTTAAAATAAGTCAGATTAATACAAAACAAACAAATCTTCAACAGGGAGTTGTTTGAAACCCACCCAAACACCAGCAATTCCTTTATTAGATCTGCTATAATCGTGTGATTCCTGTGACGGCTCACCTCTCCGGTCAGCAGGTGGAGGATCTCCAGGGTGAGATCCAGGATCTTCTCCATCCTCTGATCCCGCTCCGTGTCCATTATCGCCAGGTTACAGGGACGCTGTGAGAGCGGGCTGTGCTCCATGTGGGGTGGATCGAGGTCACGGCTGGTCTGTAACGAGACACATATGTTCTGATTAAGGAAACGTGAACAAAGTGTAATGACCCAGTGACAGGAAATATTCTATAAATCCAAGATCACCCGGCTGATTCCCAGGATCCAGAGCTTGTCAGACCCTGCTCTTCTGGCCTGAGGAAAGTCACAGTATAATAGAAGCAGCAGATCCACACGTCACAGGAGCCTCCTCACTGAAGCAGACATGGTGCCCGGCTCTCATTTCCTCTCCATGAGCCCCCTGACAGCCTCTCCCCTCCCCCAGTCTGAGGAGAGTCCCCCCCTGTTATCCCCCTGACTGCCTGGAACCCCCCTGCCTCTCTTTACCAAGGACTCCGGGGCTGGAGCACATGAAGCCAGGAGCCACAAGCCAGGAGCATGCACCATGTGGTGTCCCTTGCTGGGCTGGCATGGGGTTGGTCGCCATTTTTTCCGGTGGGTGGGGGGAGGGTTAGCCATCTGCTTGCTGAACATGGGATGCAATAAAATAACAAATGATCCGCCGCTTGTGATTCTTCCCCCACGCAGCCGCTACAAGTCTGCGTCCCACGTGAGATCACGCCGCCAGACACGCCTGTCCCGCCACCAGGGAGTGGTTTCCGCTTCCGTGTTTGCGTTCCACCGGCCCATTCCTGTGCGTTCCAATCCCTCATGGCTATGTCACGTGCTCTAAGCAGGGGAATCAGCGATGGGTGAACAGGGAAGGCGTGGCCAGGGTTACAGAGGAATATGCTGGAGCTCAGAGGGGGATGTAGTCTCCAGCAGCTGGTTGGCCATTGGTTCCCAGTCAGTGCTTTACTCTGTGTGAATCCCCTGTTACTGGCAGAATGACTGAACCCAGACTGGGGGGGGGGGACTCCACACAGTGACCCCCTAATACACAGAAAGTGACCCCAATAAAAAAAATGAGCCCCCAATACATAGTGACCTCACAATACACAGACCAACACCCAATACACAAAGATACCCCAGAATACACAGACCAAGCCCCCAGTACACAGAGCAACCACCCAGTACACCGGTACCCCAAAACACAGCGACTGGCCAATACACACAGTGACCCCCTAATACACAGAGCGAGCCCCCAAAATGCGAAGGGGTCTATTAACCCCTTAGTGACCGGGCGGTTTTACACAAATCCGTCCTTTAGTGACCGCTGCTGTTTTTACGTTTCTGCGCTGCTCGTGTTTAGATCAAATTTTCCTCTTACTCGTTTATTCAACCCACACATATTATACACCCTTTTTCCCGCCATTAAATGGACTTTCTAGAAATACCATTATTTCCATCATATCCAATAATTTAATATAAAAAAAATATGAAATATGATGAAAAAAATGGTAAAAACACACTTTTTCGTAATTTAATCCCCTAAAGCTATAACCACCAATAAAGACCCCGGCTAAATAGTTTCCAAATTTTATCCCGGGAATAGAAATACCCAATTTTTACATGTTTTTACCTTTTAACCCTTTCACTGCTGAGCCAGTTCACCTATGTGCGCTGCGCTCATTCTGACCATTTTGTGCTAATTATTTTTAGATGACAGCCTAGGTCCTATTTAATTAAACTCCCCCCAGACAAAAAAAACTTTTTTAAAAAAAACATTTTTTTATTTTATTTAATTTTTTTATTATTTTTTTTTTATTTAATTTTTTTTTTACATTTTTTTTTAAAACCAAACCTGGTCATGTTTGGTATCATTTGAAAGGCCATAATCAGGCCTTTCAAATGATGGCAAATATGACCATCTAGCTGCCATGGATCGGGAGATAAAGGGATCCTTAGGATCCCCTTATCTCTACATGGCAGCTAGAGGGTTAACTGGCCCACTGACATCCTCACACATATGGTGAGGTTGTCAGTGGGTGGGGGGGACCTGGAGGCTTGGCTGACATCCAAGATGTCAGCCCCCCTCCAGGTTTGAATCACGTTTTGGCGCCAATTGGCGCCGCAACGTGATCCGGCGGCGAAATGGTTAATGCCATACACCGCTGGAAAGGGGAGGCTCTCCCCTCTCCAGCGGTGCAAACGGCATCTCCCTAGCTTCAATGGTTGGGGACACATTGAAACACATGGGGGCACCTTCTGATGACGTCACCACGCAGCGTGGCGACGTCATCAGCCTCGCCTGCCCATGTAAATCACATGGGCAGGCTTCCTCCCTGCCAGATCGCCGTGGGATCCGACGAGGGAGGTGAGTATCGGGCGGGAGGGGGATTTGGCGCCGGTGACGTACCCTGTACGTCCGCGGGTCTAAGGGAGACCCGAGGACAGGACGTACAGGGTACGTCAGCGGCCCTTAAGGGGTTAAATTGTTTGCGCAAAAATGCTCGTGCAGCGCGTTAATTTGTGCGCGAAGCGCTAAAAGTTAACGCGCGTAAATTAACACTGGTATTAAAATCCGAGCGCATTTTTCCATCCGTCAAAAAATAACGCGTGTAAAAAAGACGCACAAAAACGCGCGCGCATTAACGCTGTGCGCAGAAATCGGTGTGCGGACTGTTTTTTTTCACGCGATTCAGCCAATCAGAATTAAGAACCACAATTGTCTCCCGTTAAGTTTTTGCGCCTGTCAAAGTCAATCTGCGCATATATACTGCATCAATAAAAAATGCACACACACAACTTCTCAATTTTATTGTTTGTGTATGTGTAGAATGTGTAACTATACTTTGCTGTGTTTTTTTTCGGGCTGGTGTATTTGGTTTCGGCCAGGACGTTCAGATTTGCCATTAACACCAGCTTTTTAAAAGACGTTCAAATTATGCGCGCAAACGCTGTCCATTAAAATTTGCGCATTGATTGTGATACCATCCGCATACCAGCGCACCAACACATTTACACTCACAATTTTAAGTATAGGACGCACAACGTACATTATGCTCGCGCAGGTTCACCAGCGGTAGACGTTAACGCACATTTTTTGCACCGACTTTGTAATACGATGTTCTGCGCACAGGGTTTTTCCCCTCGCGTTAATGCGTTTTTGCGCACGCGTTAACGTTTGCACAAAGAATTTAATAGAGCCCAAAGTGTCCACCCAATACACTGTGTGATGGACCAATACACAGAGCGACCCCCTTTTGCCAGTTGATAGAATGTCCAGGACGTCGGGCTATATGAATCCAGCACCTGAACATTTTGAAGTGCCAGAAAGCAGCTCATTTACAATGGTTTCCTGGAGCAGGTCATGGTTCTAACTCAGATACCATGGCCTGCTCCAGGGAGCAGATATATGTGCTGCGGCTTGTGGAAAAATTCTGTGTAGGTTGTCCGGCAAGTCGTCCCCAACCTTTAGTATGACAGTGATCGTATGGCTGTATCTCTGTCTGCAACCCTTTTGTGTCTTTGTGTCTGCCTATCAGTGTCCCACCGAGTATCTCTAAGGCTGGGGTCAGACTAACGCATTTTTAATGTGCGTTTAGGCGCACTTAATCACGGCCGCAGTAGCAGCAAATGACGGGCAATGACGGCCAATATACGAAGTACGGCCGCACGGAAGTGCGGCCGCGCAGCGGAAGCGGCAAACGAACGCATTTTTTCGAGAACGCAAAACCGCTATTACTGATGTACAGAGTGAACTGCGTCGGCATAGCGACGTGTGTGCGTGATTAGGAGATGTCAGACGCTGCTCATGTCCGGCCAACATAACGTCCAGACACCCAAAGTTTCCTGGTTTGGATCCGTAACAAATCACGCACGAAAATGCGCATCGTATGACCGTGAAAAAATACGTCAATGCGTTCGGACGCACTTTTTGACGGTCGCTGCGAATAATGCGTTCGCATTAGCCTTAGTTGATATCACCGAGTGTCTGTTTCTGTGCATCTGCCAGCATGTTATCAAAAAATACTTGAGGAAAATTTGCATTGATCAGCCCGGAAGCTGCGCATGGGACGTACTTGGACATTCCAACATGACAATGATCCAAAACAAGGCTAAGTCAACCTGTCATTGGCTACAGTGCAGAGTTGGCTAGAATTTAAAATAGGCGTGGCGACAGGGCTGGCCCGTCCATGGAGCGGGGTGGAGCAGCCGCTCCAGGCAGCACTTTGTCAGGGGCAGCATTTTGCTGCTCTTTCAAAGGCCACCAGCCCGGACACGGCTGCAGGACAGTGTTCTGTTGAAAACCAAGCCGCGCCTGCCCCTCTGGCACGTGACTTCCCCTTTCAGCGGGCCGCCGCCCACCCCTTTCAGCAGGCATGGAGGCCATCAGCTTAAGTTTAACAGCGGTGCAGCCTGGCTGTGGTCTCTCCTGCAGCGCCTGTGAGATGGAACGTGATGTTTAGAGCCTGTCAAGTGACACACGCGGCAGGGCTCTGATGGCGTAGGCAAGCGCGTGACTTTAAATGAATCCGGGGAACCATGAGGCTGCTGAGGAGTTAGGCCTAGCTTGATTTTATAGAGGAGCTCTGTGCCCCCCCCCCCCGTGTGTGTTATGGAGGTTCCCCTCCAGCCCTTCCCTCCTCACAGGGACTTGTTGCTGCCCCCATAATACACTGCCAGCTCCTCTTTCCTGGTTGAGGGAAGGCCTGGACAGACACCCTATCCCAGACAATATGCAACTCCCTTACAGCCCGCACAGCATGATGGGAGCTGTAGTTAGTTGTTAATAGCGGGGGGATCTTCTTTTCACTGGCCTGGCAAGGCCTGGGTGACTTTGCTAAAATAAATAAATCAAATTTTTACCTTTCTAAACTGAGGGGGGGGGGTTGGTATGGAGCTGCCAGGGTTTGATGGGGGAATTACAGAAATGACTGGGACGCCGCATGTTTTAATGCCACTTTATGGCTTCTAGGGATGTGCGTTTCGGAATTTCGGAATATTCACGAAATTTCCCGATTTGTGTCTTCGGATTCGGCCGAATTTCCGAATCGGGTCGGACCCGAAAACCGACAGATCCAAAAAATTTTCCGAGCCGAAACGAAAAAATTTCGGATTTTTTGAATGGACTTGAAATGTGTCAAATCGAAATTTATTTTTGCTCTATTCATGATTTCGGTTCCATTCGTGATTTTGGTTCCATTTCGGTAATTCTGGAAATCGTATATTTAACTATTATCGGTTATATCGCTGATTCTGTAAATTTTGTATTTGTAAATGCGTATCACTTGTTTCTTGTGGCATTCGGGTCAGTTTAGCGTTTTTTTAAATCGTTATGTTCATTTTTTTTGTTCCTTGGCTTTCATACCATTTTAATATGATTAAATAAAGTTGTGAAATGTATATTCATAAGATAAAAAGGATCTTTATTTAATAAAAAAAAACACGATAGAATCGCCAGAATTATCATAGACACTTTGAAACGAGGAGAACAGACGTTCCGAAAAAATGAAAATTTCCGAAATCACGAAAAGTCGATACAAAAAACGAGCAAAGTGACCCGAAAACACGAAAAATGGTCGATATTCCGAAAAAAAAATGTACACGAAAAACGAGCCGAACCGAACCGAATCGAAACAGAAATCGGTCGAAACGAGCCGAATCGAAAATTTTAAACATCCGAACAAATCGAACCGAATCGAACCGAAAAAAAATCGGTGCACAAGCCTAATGGCTCCCCCCCCCCATTATTCCCTGAATTATTAAATCATGGTGAAAAAACAAGCATTTGCCTAATTTCTTTCATACCTTCAGTGAGGCGCTTCCTATTGAAAGGAACACCCGGTGAAATATAATCAACAGTGACTCTGTGCCCTCCAGAGACATTAATCCTCTGCGTCTCCCCGTTACCGGCTGTGTTATATGTGTGTGACTGCAAGTGTGTGACTGTGGAAGTGTGTGTGTCTGTATGTGGAAGTGTGTGTGTGTGACAGTATATGGATGTGTGGGACAGTGGGCCGTAATATGTGGTGCTCTGTGATATGCTGATACACACCATGTTTTTTTGGGGGTGGGGGGCAGCAAATCATCCTTCGCTCCAGGCAGCACAGTGGCTTGGGCCGGCCCTGCGTGGCGAAGTTAAAAATGCAAACCTCTATGCAAAGCTTCAGCAGACCCCAAGAACACATGCCTTAACTCCCCATTGACTTGTTATGTTCCGTTTACTGGAGTTTACCTCATTCCTGGGATTTCTATGACATTATCCTTATTATGTATTCATAAGTGCCTTGCGTGTGATTTCCGCTGTATTAAGACGCTGCTTTCTTTATCTCTATGGTCTATGATTTGCTGAAAAGTGTCGCAGGGGGACGTTTTGTTACCGCGTTTGTTTTATACTATATAACCACGTAAATAACAGAATAAACAGCAGAGGGTCTGAATCCGCACCTCGTGCTGTGTTCATGAACTCTGTCCCCGCGGTACAGTGAGTCGTGACTTGATTCAAGAGTTAAAACATCCTTATACGACAGGTTAAAAAGAGCGATCACTTTATAAGGTAAAAATGTGTCTGTACATTTGGAGAACGTATCTGATCCACTCGGTCCAAAGGGGTTCTGAAGGAGCCAAGCTGGTTGGGATAGTGAACTCTTGCTGATAATGGAGCCTATACCAGAAGTTGGAGGTGAAAGACGCTCCAGGAGAGAGAGGTGAGGTACACACCGAACTAAGGGGTACCATCTGCTTACAAGCTGAGTCTGAGACAATCGAGGCTCCATCATTGGTGAGTTAGACTGATAAGTCTATCCTGACTGCCATTCTTATTTACTGTGTTACGCTATGGGAGCGCTGTCTCTCTGCCTGTATTTTATTTGAGGCCAACGAGAAGATAAAGAAGGGATACGCCCCCCTATATCTGGTGTGAGGTGCTTCAACCTAGAGCGGGGATTTACTAGGCTCTGTAATCTGTGAGTGAGTTTTCTTTTATATACTCACCTGATTATATGAAACAGCCTGCACTATTGTTTCTTCTTTTTCCTCTTTTTTTCCCCTTTATAATCTGTCCACTGAGGAGAAGAGCTGCGAAAGTGGGACATTTTACTCGACAACATGGCTCATATGCTGTGCAACGACTCGTGACCACAGAACCTGGTTTCATTTGTATTTTGCACATTTGCACGTGCACTTTACTGTGGTTTAGGACTTATCCATCTTTTAGCCTGCCAGAGAACTATTAGCATCCTGTGTATCACTGCACAATTTGTGTATGCACTTTACTGATAAGTGGATTTTATAAGCACATGCACTTCATTATTATACATCATTTGTTGCATGTTTTAAGGACCTGCTATTACCGATTGAATTGTGGATTGTGATTTTGCACATTTGACTGTCATTTGCACACTTATTGCCACTTGCGCGACGCTCAGGACCTGATGGTTCTTTGCGACATATAGAGATATTGTTGATTCTAGGCACTAATACGAGTACCCGAAGGGCCTTTTAGGCCAGGGTCTATGTGATTTACAGATTTACCACTGCGCCACTAGGACTGTTTTTGTTTCCTTTATCGTATTTGCAGATTTTGTTGAGGATTATGTGTAACACCTTGTAGGCAGCAACCCCAAATTCTATATCAACTAGCACCTCCATAGACAACCCCCCTCTTTTCTGAAGAATAGGGATAAGCTGTTCGGTTCGATCTGTTCGGAGTTCGCATCAAACATCGGCCGTTCGGCTGTTCGCGAACTCCGAACATTTCCGCGTGTTCACCACATGTTCGCCCACAATGCACCACAATGGACCACAATGCACTTTTCCACTGGCCTGAAGCTTGTAATTGGCTACAGCCTTGCACCTGACCACAGGTCAGGTGCAAGACAGGTGCAAGACTATGCCAATCACGGCTCAGAGTCCTGATTGAGCAAATTTTGCCCAATCATGGGCTCACAGAGCTAAGTCCCGCAGCATAAGGCGTCCCTCGCAGCCCCAGCACGTGTTTTTTGAGAGGAGATTGTTCTCTTAGTGTGTGTTCTCACTGCCAGTAGCTATTGTGGGGGTCTCACTTATTCAAGATATCTGGGAATTGTTGTAATCTGTGTGTTCTCACTGCCAGAAGCTATTGGGGGGTCTCACTTCTACAATATATATGGGAATCATAGGCGTGCGCACGGGGTGTGCCGGGTGTGCCTAGGCACACCCTAATGCCGGCCCGCGGCACATTCTGGGTCCCAGCTGGCCGCATCCGATGGATAGCCGCCGGGACCCCTCGTCTCCGCGGGCCTGGCGGCAGCCTCCGCTTCCCTGGTGGTCCCTGTGGTTCGTGGGGTGCTGCACTGCGATCTGTACATGGCGCACAGCACATCCCTCACTGACACGAGCGGCCGGCGATCTCTGATGACCTGTCACCTGACCGCCGGCGCTCTGACACAGACAGTAAGCGCCGGCGGTCAGGTGACAGGTCATCAGAGATCGCCGGCCGCTCGTGTCAGTGAGGGATGTGCTGTGCGGTCTGTGCGCCATGTACAGAGCGCAGTGCAGCACCCCACGAACCACAGGGACCACCAGGGAAGCGGAGGCTGCCAGGCCCGCGGAAATGAGGGGTCCCGGCGGCTATCCATCAGATGCGGCCAGCCGGGTTACCCCTCTTTGACCTCCCCCCCATCTGTGCCACTGGACCACCAATGATAGATATCCAAACACCCTCCCTGCAAGCAAAAAAAAAAACAAAGGTAAGCAGGAGAGGGGGCAATTTTCATATATCAAAAATATTTTTTAATAGTGTATTTTAAATATTTAAACAGAGTTTTATGGCTGTGGATTCTGTGATACACAAATACTGCTGCGTTTTATGGCTGTGGATTCTGTGATACACATATACTGCTGAGTTTTATGCCTGTGGATTCTGTGATACACATATACTGCTGAGTTTTATGGCTGTGGATTCTGTGATACACTGATACACACTGCATACTGCTGAGTTTTATGGCTGTGGATTCTGTGATACACTGATACACACTGCATACTGCTGAGTTTTATGCCTGTGGATTCTGTGATACACTGATACACACTGCATACTGCTGAGTTTTATGCCTGTGGATTCTGTGATACACTGATACACACTGCATACTGCTGAGTTTTATGCCTGTGGATTCTGTGATACACATACACTGCATACTGCTGAGTTTTATTGCTGTGGATTCTCTGATACGCTCATTCACATTGCTTGGTTTTATTGCTGTGGATTCTGTGATACGCTCATTCACACCGCACATTGCTTGGTTTTATTGCTGTGGATTCTGTGATACGCTCCTACACGCTGCACATTGCTGAGTTTTATTGCTGTGGAGCTCTGATACACTCATACACGCTGCACATTGCTGAGTTTTATTGCTGTGGAGCTCTGATACGCTCATACACTCTGTATATTACTGAAGGTGTTATTGCTGCGAATCTCTGAAACGCTCATACACACTGTACATTACTGTGAGTTTTATTGTTGTGGTTTCTGGGATATGCTCATTCACACTGCACATTAATGTGGGCTTTATTGCTACATACCCCCAGGGTGTAGGGAGGAGGATATATAGTTATGTATGTGAACGTATGGCTGTGTGTATAAATGCATGTATCTGTCTTTAAACAGGCTGCTTTGCGTAAAATTCTGCACCTGTTTCCTTGTCCGGTGTTGCCCCCTTGTCTTGTACCATAAAGGATTGTATTGTGCACAGAAATCACCACAATATCTGCTGCCTGCACTCCACAAAAAGAATTACAGCGAGCGTCTTGGCAGCATCGTGAGGTACAGGTAGGAGACTGTATTGGTACAAGTCAGCAAGAGGTTAAATGGGCCACTCTACTCAAATTTCACTCCTTTTTAACATTTAACCACTTTGCTGCTGACGACGTGCTGAGCGCATCCTCTGGTTTCATGTTTGTGTGTAGAGGATGTACTCAGCACGTCGTTGAAGTCTTTGTGAGATCCGGCAGGTCGACATAGTGATTCCCAGAGTGAGACTGAGGGACTTTTTCTCCCAGTCTCCCTCTGCTCCTGGCGGCCAGAAGAGGTGAATGGAGCAGTCGTTCTTTTTGCGGGAAGAGAGGTGAGTATCTGATTTTTGGGGGGGGGGGGGGTTCAGCTGTTGCTGACTGATTCTGCAGAAGTGGAATCCATTAGCACCAGGTCCTGGTTGTGAGTAAATGTTCAGTAACCGCAACCGGACGGTAATCAGCGCTAGTAGATTGTAATGCTAATGCTGATTAACACTTTCCACTCCCCATGTTAAGTATAGGGAGCTGAAAAGTGCAAGATTCCAAACGGTAACTGGTTTTCTAACAGATTAGCGTTTGGATTTTAATATGGTGCGCCCGCGCTAATTAACAATCTTTTGGATGAAAAAATGTGGTAAAATAAATTTACACGCTGCATGTGATCAAAATCCAAATTTAAATTTTTTGATCTAGCATTTTGAGGTGACATGATGTATACCGGGGTCATTGGTCCTCTAGCTCATTTGGAACTATATCTCCTATGTTGCTCGGCCAATAATTAAGATAGATGAGACTCATTGGAAATGTAGTTTCAAAACTTCTGGGTATCGAAGGTTGCTTAACCCCTGAAGCATACACATAGTAATGGTGTGTGTGTGTCGTTGTATGTATGTATGTATGTGATATATATATATGTGTGTGTTTTGAGCTTTTGGGTGCACACCCTAATGCAATAGGCTGCGCACGCCTATGATGGGAATTGTAATCTGTGTCTTGTCACTGCCACCCCTCAGGGGGTCTCACTGATTTATATTTATAGGAGGTTTCTGGGAGTTGTAATCTGTGTCTTGTCACTGTTGCTGGCTATCAGGGGGTCCTATCAGGGGGTTTTACAGACTTGTAGCAGATTTCTGCGAATTGTAATCTGTGTCTTGTCACTGGCTGCCAGCTATCAGGGTGTCTGACTGAGTTATACCAGAGTTCTGGAAATCTTTAATCTAGATAACACAGTTGAATCAGAGTTCTGCATATCTCCAATTTTTATAACAGAGTTGAATCAGAGTTCTGTATATCTTTAATCTATATATCACTCACCATGTCAGAAAGACCAAAAAGGACAGGCAGACGCTCCCAGACACAGATAAGAGGGCAAGCAGCCTCTGTGTCGGGAGGCTGTGCCTCTGGCCGTCGTGGACGTGGTGCATCCTCTGCAGGGGCACGCTTGTCCTTTCTAACTGGTGCTGGCCGTTTTAAGCAGCAGCAACAAACAGAGGATTTGGTGGATTGGCTAACCAGGCCATCCTCATCCTCCGAGTCCTCTGCCAGCCAGGCTTGTAGTGATTTACAGACCACCTCAGCTGCCAAAGCATCTAATGCAGCCTCCATGTGCACAGCTACTCCTGCCGTAGCCTCACCAACATACACGGAGGAGTCAGCTGAATTGTTTGACTACAATGACAGTGACATGCTGCTTGAGGATGCGCAGCAACTACAGTGCTCTGATTCAATCTATGAGGTTGAGGAAGGGAGTTTAATCAACCTAGAGGAAGGGGGTGCCAGTGACACACAAATAACTGGCACTCATGTTCCCCCAGCAGCTGCAGCATATTGCGAGGTTGGCTCCAGTGACGAGGAGATAGGGGGTGATGACGATGATGAGGTCACTGACTCCACCTGGGTGCCTGATCGAACAGAGGAGTCAAGTGATGAGGAGGAGGCACAACAAACACGAGGCACAACATCCTCCATGACCAACCGTAGCCAGTCCAAGGCATCAGAAGTCACAGCTGCTCAGGTGCAGAGCGCTATTGTCTCAAAGCACATGTACAGGAAGTCTGCTGTCTGGGAGTTCTTTAAGAAATGTGCAGCAGACCGCACTGTTGCTATTTGTAATCTATGTCAGATGAGGATCAAGCGTGGGAAAGACATCCCACGCTTGGGTACCATGTGCTTGAGGTGACATATGACCACCTGCCACGCATCCCGTTGGCACAACACTTTGCATAGGTCCTCCTCCTCCTCATCTGTCTCTACCCCCACTATATGTCCTGCCATGTCGTTGCCTACAACCTCCACTGACAGGGATGATGCTACAGTAATGGGTGTACAAGGTCCTTCCTCAGAATGTGACAGCATCTCATCAGGTGAAGATTTACGCAGTCAGATTACGCTGCCCTAGCTGCTGCAGCGTAAGAAAAAATATAGTCCCAACTATCCCCAAGCACAGCGTCTAAATGCCAGCTTAGCAAAATTACTTGCATTACAGCTGCTGCCTTTCCAACTGGTGGACTCTGCTTCCTTCCGTGAATTTGCTGAATGTGCTGTACCACAGTGGCAGGTTCCAAAATGGCACTTCTTTTCACGGAAGGCCATTCCAGCACTACACCAGCACGTGGAACACAATGTTATGGAGTTATTGGGAAAGGCAGTCAGCAGCAAGGTGCACATGACTTTAGACAAGTGGTCCAGCAAGCATGGACAGGGCCGTTACATTTCCTTCACGGCACACTGGGTAACTCTGATTGCAGCTGGGAGGGATCTAAGACGGGGCTCTGTGCTGGAGCTTGTTCATCCACCACACCTCCAGAAAGCTGCTTGTATGAGGTCTGTCTGTCTGCTCCACCACCTCTTCCTCTTCCTTCTCTGTCTCTGGCGAAGTGGCAGTTAAACCGACACGTGGCAGGGGCTACGCAATGGCTCAAGCAAAAAGATGCCATACTGTGCTTGAGCTGGTTTGTTTAGGGGACTGGAGCCACACCAGGCCAGAAATTCTGTCAGCTCTGCAGAGGCAGGTGCAGAGATGGTTAACACCACGCCAGCTTCAGCTGGGAATGGTCGTCTGTGATAATGGCAGCAACCTTCTCTCCACCCTACGCCAGGGTAAGTTGATGCATGTACCATGCCTAGCACACGTCCTAAATCTGGTGGTACAGCATTTCCTAACCAGGTACCCAGGGCTGGCAGAGCTTCTCAGCCAGGCCAGAAAAGTCTGCAGCCACTTCAGACGGTCATTCCCAGCAAGTGTTCGCCTGGCAGAAATTCAAAGAGAATTCCACCTTCCCACAAACCGTCTGATCTGTGACATGCCCACCAGGTGGAACTCGACATTATGCAGCATCTGCACAAGCAGCAGAGGGCCATCAATGAGTACCTGTGTGAGTATGGCACAAGGACAGGTTCAGGTCAACTTGTTTTTTTTTCCCCCGCAGTGGCTGATGATCAAGGATGCATGCAATGTACTGTCACCATTTGAGGAGGCAATGAGGATAGTGAGCAGGGACAGTGCATGCATCAGTGACACAATTCCTTTAGTGTTCCTGCTGGAGCGCACTCTGTGGGGAATTATAGATGAGGCACTAGAGGCAGAGCAGCGGGAGGAACAGGAGGCCTTCCCTAGCTCTCAAGGCCCCAGTCTTTATGCAGACAACATTCCTGCGGGTCCTCAGATCTGTCGGGTATATTAGAAGGAGATGTAACAGCAATATTTTCTTTCTCCAGATGAAGCCGACGTGCAGCCAGCGAAACATATGTTGAGCTAATGTCCAACTTTTTATTTTAAAGTTGTCTATGTTGTGTCAGCATCGCTAGGGTCAGGACAGAATTTATGAGCATGAGCTCTATCAGCATTAGGGCAAGTTTGGGTTGTTCAATCAATTGTGGTGCACTTGAGTGAGCTTAATGGGGTTTTTTTTACTCTATTTTCCCTCTGTGGACTGTATTATTACACAGTATTAGTGCCTTTTAGTGCTTTCCATTCAGCCCATTACTCAGCCTATTTATGCTTGGTTAGTTGTCCAATTTACCCTACGATGCTGTGTGTGTATATGTATTTTAAAGTTTGGGATCTGAGAGTGTTTTTCGGTTAATAAAGTTCATTAAGTACTAGCCACTCCCGGATCATCAGTTGATGGGCCTTGTTGCCTGTTATACTGGTTATTTTCTTTTGTTTTTGTATATATTAGAAGGAGGAAAAATTAAAATGGATGCCTGTAGCCATCTTGTTTTAATGGAAAGTCTTTTCTTTTACAATTTTTCTTAGTTTTAGAAATGAACAGAGATTTTTTTTAATTGTTCACGGCTAGGTGAAATGTTAAGAGTTTTTTTTTATAAATGCCAGATATGAGGGAACCTTAAAATGTCTTTATTTCATATAATGCCGAGCTAAGTACCAGAGAAAGGAATTTACTTAGTAAAAACTTTGAGAGGAGTAGAGATATAAATTTAATTCTTGACAGGAGAGACTTAAAGTCTAGCATTGAAAATAGGGTATTTGTTAAGTCGGATTGATCTCGTGACCTGAGTTAAGATATAAAAAAATTAAATGATGGAATTAATTGGAAGAGCAACACTGCCCTCTAGAGGTATAGTAAATATCATATTAATATAAAGAATATAATATTTAGATGTAAAGAGCTAGATTGTCAGTGACGTCAAATTGACTATAATTAGAGCCGCACTGTACGTTGCAGGGGCATTCACGCAAGCAGACCATTGCAGGCAGACCATCGCTAGCAGGCCATCCCAGGACACAATGCACTCAAGATTTCACACCACATCTCTAACTCACATGCATTGAATATCTGACATTGATAATTTTCACATATTCCAAAACAATCAAAGAACATTCCAAGGCTTTAACTCATTGAATCCAGATTGGAGGTAATGTATGAGAGAGCAAATTTAAGGTTAATAAATTATATATATTCGGAGTATTTCTTGCAACAGATAGACTGAGATTTCTCAGATTACTATTAGATCTAGAGTATCTAAAATATTTCTATATCTGCAGATAGAGATATGAAGAAGAATCGGATATTAGGATTTATCCTAAAGAAACTGTTGCAAGATTGATATACCGATATATATATATTGAATTTGGAAATTACTGTGATTGAAATTAATAAGCAAGGAATTATATAACTACAATATAAAAAGTAGAAGATTAGAAGCTTAATTCTTGACATTAGGGGAGGATTCACGAAATAAGTTTTTATTACTTAACATTCTAAAAATAGAATAAGTGATAGCTCATCTTTTGTTGATCCACGTAGCATAGAGAGATACATATATCTCTACAAGATCTAGCTTGTTAAACATTGGTTTGCTGGGAAATATATGTTAAATTTTCGTTAAGCAGAAATGTTTATTAACCATTTGTGTATAGTTACTAACTGATTAGGTAAATGATATTAATCATATATGCAGTTACTAACAGGTGATACATATATTGGGAAGCTAGTGTCTATGTGCTGATGGATGGATTTTGTGGTTGTTTATTAAGAATTATACCCCTATTCCCTTCTTACATCTTCTCCCATGTAAATTACCTTCTTAAACCTACAAACCCCCCCCAAGGCCCTCCCACCCCGCCTCCCCCCCTTCCCAGGCCCACCCTTTCCCGTAAATGAAAACACAACAAAGTATTGGCATTTTGAAAAGGTCACGTCTTTTATTACTTAAGGCCAAATTCTTTGCCTCTAAGGCAGAATTATTATTATCGATCCTCGTATGCCAAATTCCTACACCAGATAACACTGGCAGCCAGATAACACTGGCAACTGAAATGCACCACAAGCATTGCCCAGAAATAGCGCCCCACGTGTCTAAGCAGGCTGACCACACATCTGCTCAGTTTATTTTTATGGCAGATAGCAGGCTGAGAGGATCTGCAAACCAGGAAGGCACTTGAGCTTGGCCGTACGAACCACACTCACCCCGTACCCTGCAGACCATCTCCCCACTATCGCCCTCCACATGCCAGGCCGCATATTTCTCCGCTCCTCCGTAACCTAAACCATGTCCATCTTAAAGCGCAATCCCCCAGCTGTGGCCGAACAAACCACCAGCTGGCTTCCTGCCACATGGTAAAGTACCCAAATCTTGGGATACTGTCTGATCGATAATAACTACTCTAACCATGCTTTTAATCAAAGACAATCCCCCAACCCTGGCCGTTCAAAAAACCTCGGGCTGGCTTCATGTAACATGGTATATCACTTGATGCAATAGGTAGACTAACCATGTCGATATTTATACAATCCCCCAGACACGGCCATTTAAACCATGAACCAGGTTCATGCAACACGGCATATTTCCATATGGGAAACCACAGGCGGTCTTGCATGAGTAGTGAAATCACCACTCCATTGCCCCTATCTGTGGTGCTTCTGCTGCGTGACCTTTCCGACGCTGTAGAGAACCAGCATCTCTGAAAGAGAAAATAAAACAGGGTGGGTTGGGTGGGAGTAAAAGAAAATTAGTTGCAATACCAAACTTGTCTCACACACAGCCTTTTAGAACCTCCCTTCCCCCTCCTTTCCATTGTTTATCTCCCCATTGTACCCAATCACAAAGAGCCATGTTTCCGCCCATAAAAACAAAGGCACTCACACCTGATCCCATAGAACAAAGGAACTCACTCCCCTTTCCTCTTGTGTAATATACAGTGATAATTCTTAAACCTCCTTCGTTCCTAATTAGTCTCTCATTCGAACAAATCTTTGTATGAGATTTGAAACTTTTTTTGTATACGTAATAAATATATATATTTTTATCCAATTATTGATTAGTGTATTCTTCAAAGCAAAACACAGACAATTAAAAGAATTTAGGAGAATTTCTAGGAAATATAAACGATTGATATTTGTGTTTCGTATAAATTTCTTATTGAGATAATAATCCCAACAGATCAGACAGGAAGAGGAATATTTAAGTAGTGGGGGCATTGAAGGTGGGGATTCCTCAAGGGAGGGTTTTGTGTGCCCAGAAACCCAAGGACTAGTACGTGGCTGGGAGGAGGTAGTGCACGATGGGGTCATCCTCATTGACCAGGAAGACTCAGAAGCTAATGCCACCTCCAACCTACACTGCATGGGCTCCCTTAACCTGCAAAGCCTGCTAAAGGACCCCAGGATTCGCGCTATCAAGGTGAGGGATCATTACTGGTTGGCAAGCCTTCTTGATCCACGATACAACGGTAAAGTTGCAGAGCTCATCCTGCCCGCACAGAGGGAGGACAGGATGAAACAACTTGAGGACGCTCTAAAGCGACACTTGTGTAACACCTTTCCAGGCACTGGTAGGTTACCAAGTGATGACACAGGTGCTTCTGAGGCTGCGGATGATCAGAGGAAGAGCGGTGAAGGCCGGGCCGCTTGACTGATGCCTTTTTAAATTTTTTCAGTCCACGACGCCCAGGGACGTCAAATGTAGGCACCCATTGCCAGCGTCTTCACCATATGGTGCAGGACTACCTAGGGGCAAGGGCAGACCTGGATACCTTTATAGCAGATGATCCACTGGCTTACTGGGTGCTGAGATTGGATCACTGGCCAGAATTTAGCTAATATCCTATGCAGCTACTAGGTTGCCCTTCATCCAGCGTGCTTTCTGAAAGGACGTTCAGTGCCGCTGGAGGTTTTGTCACAGACAAAAGAGTGCGTCTGTCCACCGACTCTGTAGACCGGCTGACATTTATAAAAATGAATCAGTCCTGGATCAGCAGCTATCAATCCCCTGATGCTGACGTAACTGAATAGATCAGGGATCTCTTCTGCATTCCCAAAACCTCCACCACTGCACTCTTCCACAATACCACAGAGGGGTTACGGTGTGACGGCACTGTTGCCGACACTAAAGGCCCAATTTTACAGCACCTATTGTTACTTTCATCCAAAGCCTGCATAAGTTTCACCATAATTTAGCCAAAAAATCACTAAACTTGTTCTGCGTGTCCGAAAATGTCTCCTCTTTTCATACAGGCTGCCGCCCAAAGCAATTGTCTATGAATAGATTAAAGGAAAACCATTTACCCTCATTTGAAATGTCATTTTTTTTGTTTTTAAATGTTTCTATACATCCTACAAATCTGCCACTTCATGGGGAGGTTATGGGGACCTCCTAGGCTCGATATTTGAAGGAATTTTTCGTTTTTATTCTTCACCTTTATTTCATGGAAAACTCACTTTTCCTTTAAAAATGTTTTTTAAAAAACTTTTTGTCCTTGTTTCCTGTCCCCCAGGGCATTGCCCGGACCCCCATACACCTTTTATGGCAAATATCTTGCATATATGCTCTCTTGCAGGGCACTCTAAAAATTGAACTTTCGAGTCCCATTGACTTCCATTGAGTTTGGTTCATGTTCGAATTCGAACCTAACACGGGGGTGTTCGGCTCATCAGTGAAGAACTGCAGGAACATAAGACTTAATAAGTCGAGCCTCAGTCTTTGGAACAGATAGTTTGATGAGGCCGTCACGGAAAGGATAGCTCCTGTGAAACGGTAACCAGATGCCTTGTGAAACTTTCACCGCCGCTTCTGCTGATGCTACTTGGAGAAAACCAACCGGCCTGCTGTCTGGCAGCCACACAGTGTTTCGTCCCGCTGTCTTGCTGCCATGAGTCAATGTCGAAGCTGCGGGCTCGCCGCTAGGAGACTATCATATCCAGTGTACGGGGTTGCAGGGTCGGGCTTAATGTGCAGTAACACAACTTGGAACAGGCAGTATAAATGAGGAAAGACTTATTGGAACAAGACACAACAAACAAAACAAGGGAAATGTAGCGCTGTTTAAAACTCTGTTGATGTATTGCTCGGGTTTGGCCACCAGGGGGAGACAAGCGCAATGTAGAGTATACTGGACATAACAGGACTATCCATCATCGTTTTCCATCATGCTTTGCGGCGGATACAGGAAGTGGGTGGGAGAGAGCGAAGGACATCCGCAGCCTCGTGTGAAGGAGAGCCAGTGTGAGCCGAGCGACGAAAGGTGGAAGACGCACGTGAGACTGCCAGAGATTAAGACCAGGCCGGAGAGCAGGAGCTGCCTTGCGGGTGCTGATAATCAGAGACAGTGCTGGCGGAGATCTATCCACACATCGCTGAGAGGTTTTTGCGCAGACACAACGTTCCAGTTTGGACCCCGAGTTAGGAAACCGCGATGATCCACTGGGAGTGCAGGCGGTAGGCCGTAATTCTCGTTACCGAAATCGGACAAGCAGGAGAAGCGGATCCGGTGGCACAGAGTTCCAGTATAACCAAGCGGAGAGAGATCCTTGATCGGACAGCGGAACAGATTGTCTGGCGGATGGGTGAGAGGCCTTCCAGGCCACAGTCAAGGTTTAAACCAAGCACGCTGCAGTATTGTTTAAATCTACAGGGCCCCAACGTGACTAGTCAAAGATTTGCTAAATCCATTCACTGGCCAGTTGAATATAGTACCCGGGTACCTGAGAACACACACACACACCTTTTTGGGACACTACTCTTATGGGACTTACACTCCAGAAACGAAGGGGTTAATCTTTTTCTTTTTGCCGCCGCGTGTTTCCCGCATTACGAAAATCCTGTCGTTCCTATACCGTAATTGTGTTATATGTGTCACTTTATTGGGACCAGTAAAGTATATAATTTATAAAATCCACAACAGTGCTGGTGTATATTTATTCCCTAGTGTGGAGAGACTAACCCGAGGTTTATTCAGCGGCTCCTCCGGGAGTGAGCGCTACAGAAATACAAAGTAAAGTATAAAAAAATGGCTGGGCGAGAGCAAAAATAGGACAGACACGGGATAGGTAATAAAATTAAACACAGATAAGACACAGAGGGGCAAGGCCAGAAACAGGGCTAACTAGGAACACAAATCAACAGGGCAGGAAAGGGACTGACTGAAGTATATACAGGCCTAGGTAGGATAGAAACAGAGGACATACAGAAACAGGACTGACTACAGATACTGAGAAGACTCCACAGAGAGATAAACAAGGGGTTAACGAAGGAATGCACACACAACACAGCAGATGGGACGAAATCAGAAATACTGATGACACGATGCGAGTCCAGGGGGTGCTGGGAGTTGTAGTCCAGGGAAATTGTGTTGTGATAAAGTTTGGTAGACAGGGAACGAAACAAGAGGCACTGAAGGCATCTGAATAGCAATTATGATGCAGAAGCACTGCATTATGGGTCTTCTGCCGTTTAGTAGCGAAGTTCTAGATCAATAATTGAGAACACCTGAATTAGCCGTAGTACCGTGGAAGGAATCAGAAGCTAGGCAGGACGTGTCAGGAAAAGTGGTGCTAGGGTTATCATTGTGGTTTAGCAGTCCTTCTGCTTTTCTTGCGGCCGGCCACGGCACCACGAGGTATGACAGAGTCCCGCTCACAATATCTCCCGTGAAAAAGTGCGTCCGTGACGGACGCAGTGCAGTATGCTCGTGTGCCGCCTCCCTAAAGGGTGGCTCTATGGTTCTACCATGACCCGTCCCTTGGCGTAGTCCTGTATGCCAGAGGACATGTCAGAGTCGGAGTGACGGGGCACTGTAATTAACTGAAAATAAAATCTACGCACATAAAAAAACATTACTATTAATAAGCAAAAATTCAAACAAAATGGAAAATATCTATTTTATTTCTTTTGTCCGGTTTTATTTTTCCAAGAAAAGAGCAAACATTTCTTTTAGAAGCAAAGACAGATTCCCTCAGATACACACAAACTGAGGGATGCCTGATCTGATCCTTAGGCTCAGGACCCAATCGCACCACTTTTAAGGGGGATCTGTTAATTCAACCCGTTCCGATCCCCGAATCAGAGGCCTGTCGGGCTGTGAGACTCTTAGCTGGAGTCTCCCAGCTATCAATACAACACCAGGAGCCTCTGCGCACACCCACGGTGTATTCCTTGCGACAGGCAGGAAAGACGCCGCGGAGAACGCCACGGCCCTGTCTTTCAGTAGTGGCCGAGCAACCGGTCCAGTCGCGGGTTGTCTGGTATAAGATCGGACACAGAGTCTGACGATCCCAAATACTATACGACTGAAGGGGACCACAAGACATCAATCGCGAAATCCCAAATAAACTTCAGAGGCCACTCCTCCTATAAATCACTTTGATACTGAGCAGTACCAGTCAGCTGCCATATTGATCACATCTTCAAAAACAATTTTTGGTTTCCACATGTAGAAATCAGATCTTGGCTTCTGCGTCGGGCAAATTAATGTTTAGCAGGATCAGAATTTAACATTTCCCATGTACCACCGAATTAACCAAATGGAAGAAGCGCCAAAGTTTGACAGCCTTGATTTATGGACACCGCTTATTTGACGGGCAGAGGGCTCCTTGTGGTGGCCAGAAAGTTCCACATGTATCATAATGGGGATCTGCGTTTCAAAGTCAAACCCCAAACTGTTCAGATAGGTTCAACACTGTGACTGACATGTCAAGGGTGCTGAGAATTTGGTGGCACATTCTGGAGCCGATTAGCATAGGAGTTCCACTGCACTGCTCTAGAATGTGATGGGATAGCTTTTACTCGATCGTAGGCTCCTTCCAGTAGCTTTAGAAGATCGGGGATGCTCGATCATGGCAGTCAAGGGGTTAAGAATTGTTTTCCATAGGAACTGCTAGATCGAGGAGTAAGATCAAACTTTCTTCCATATGATTTCACTGATTTGTTGACGCTAGCATGTAGGCAAAAGCATCGCCCCTTTAAAGGGCTCTATTACATTCTTCGTGCAAACGTTAACGCATGCGCAAAAACGTATTAACGCGAGGGGCAAAACCCTTTGCGCTGAACGTCGTATTGCAATGTCTACGGAAAAAAATGCACGTTAACCTGCATGAACGCTGCGCAAGCGTACTGTACTGCGCGCGTCCTATACTTAACATTGTGAGCGCAAATGCGTTTGTAATACCACCCGCATACCAGCGCACAATCTATGCGCAAAACTTAACGCGCATAATTTTAACGTCTTTGAAAAGCTGGTGGTAACTGCAAATCTGAACGTCCTGGCCGAAACGAAATACACCAGCCCGAAAAAAACAAAACAATACAGCAAAGTATAGTTACACATTCTACACATACCCAAACAATAAAATGGAGAAGTTGTGCGTGATTTCTTTATTGATGCAGCATATATGCGCAGATTGACTTTGACAGGCGCAAAAACTTAATGTCAGACAATTGTGGTTCTTAATTCTGATTGGCTGAATCCCGTGAAAAAAACAGTCCGCACAGTTTTCTGCACACAGCGCTGCTGCGCGCTCGTTTTTGCGCGTCCATTTTACGCGCGTTATTTTTTTGACGGATGAAAAAATGCGCAAGGATTGTAATACCAGCGTTGTTTTACGCGCGTTAACGTTTACCGCTGCGCGCAAAAATTAACGCGTTATGCGTTCGTTTTTGCGTGAAGAATGTAAGAGCCCTAAGTGTATTTAAACATTTTCTCCGGCACGAACCTTCCTACATCAAGAGTTTGTGCTTTAGATCAGGGGTCAGCAGTCCAGATGTTTTGAAACTACAGTTGTGTTCAAAATTATTCAACCCCCAATGCTGTAAAGGGTTTTAGGGAATTTAGTGTACATTTGTAATTGTATTCAGAATGAAATCCTACAAGGACTTTTTAAAGAACCATATGCAACTAAAATGACATCAATTGGTTTTGTAATACAGTAGTAAATGTTAGACATGTGCACAGCACAAAATTTCGTTTTGAACTAATGGATTAGTCCTAAAATGCAATTTATTTAGTTGCTAAAGAAATTCGTTTTCAGTTCTTTAGTATGAAAACTAATTTCGTTCATCCGAAAACCAGTGGATACAATTACTATTGTAGTGGCTCCTCAGAGGGCTGAGATCGCTGCTTGTTACAGTATCTCTCACTCTCAGCACAATGTGGGCCATATTACAAAGCTGGTACTCACTTAACCAGAGCTGTTGTAAACTTCCCAGAGCCATTATAGCCTATGGAGGTTTTCAGTTTACAACAGCTCTGGTTAAGTTAGCACCAACATTGTAATACTGCCCCGTGTCAGGCAAAGCTGTTACAGTAACTGACTGCTGCTCATCACAGCGCTCAGAGTTTCAGTAAAACTAGTAAATATTATTTTTATATATAAGAGGTTAGAACAATATTATTTCCTTGTTTTACTGAAACTCTGAGCGCTGTTACAGTCAGTTACTGTAACAGCTGAGCCTGATACATGTACTGAGAGATAATGTAACAAGCAGCCGATCTCAGCGCTCACAGCCACTGGATTTAGGCTGGGGTCAGACCAGCGCACTTTTAACGTGCGTTCTAGCGCACTTAATCACGGCCGCACTAGCAGCAAATGACGGGCAATGACGGCCAATATACGAAGTACGGTCGCACGAAAGTCCGGCCGCGCAACGCAAGTGGAAAATGAACGCATTTTTTCGAGAACGCAGAACCTCTAGTACGGACGTACAGAGTGCGCTGCGCCCGCTAGCGTGTGTGTGTGTGTGATTTGGAGACGTCAGACCCTGCTCTTTCGTTTGACCCTAGCCTTAAAGGGCAAAAAAAAAGGCTTTCTCTGTATAATGTTTAGAACATCCTCCTGCATTAATTAATACCCCTCTCTGTATAATGTATACAACATCCACATGCATTAATTAATACCCCTCTCTGTATAATATATATAGAACATCCTCCTGAATTAATGTCCCTCTCTGTATAGAACATCCTCCTCAATTTATACCTTTCTCTGTATAATGTATATAACATCCTCCTGCATTAATACCCCTATCTGTATAATGTATAGAACATCCTCCTGCATTAATTAATGCCCCTCTCTGTATAGAACATCATACTGCATTGGCATGTGGAGGGTGCAGAACTTCGAATGTTGCGATGTTGCGCTCTTCATTGCTGGTCTCCTTCACTCATCAACGTAATATCACAAAAAGGACTGAAACTAAAATGTAGTGCATTTTATTTTAGTTTCTTTCGTTTTTTGTACTGAGCAGTTTCGTTTCTCTTGAGTCATACGAAAACTAAATTATCCCAAAATTCGGACTAAATCGTTTTAGTACTAAAACGAATGCACATGTCTAGTAAATGTTTCTTTTGTGAATTCTTCATTGACACAATTATTCAACCCCTTAAAGACTACCACTCTGAAGAACAGAGGTTCATTCAAGTGTTTTCAATCAGGTATTGAAAACACCTGTGGATGTCACGGAGCAGCAATAAAGCATAATAAGCACCAATTAGGCAGCTTTAAAATGACTGTGATACTCAGCTCCTTCTAGACATTTACTGGTGTGGTTACAAACATGGTGAAGTCGAGAGAATGGTCCAGGAAGACAAGAGAAGAGGTGATTACTCTTCAAAGGAAGGGCAATGGCTATAAGAAGATTGCAAAGATGTTAAACATACCAAGAGAGACCATAGGAAGCATCATTCGCAAATTCAGGCAAAGGGCACTGTTGAAACGCTACCTGGTCGTGGCAGAAAGAAGATGCTGACTTTGACTGCTGTGCGCTACCTGAAGCGTAGAGTGGAGAAAAGTCCCCGTGTGACTGCTGAGGAACTGAGAAAAGATTTGTCAGATGTGGGTACTGAAGTTTCAGCTCAGACAATACGGCGCACACTGCGTAATGAAGGCCTCCATGCCAGAACTCCCAGGCGCACCCCCTTGCTGTCTCCAAAGAATAAGAAGAGTCGACTGCAGTATGCCAAAAGTCATGTGGACAAACCACAGAAGTTTTGGGATCGTGTTCTGTGGACTGATGAAACAAAATTAGAACTGTTTGGGCCCATGGATCAACGCTATGTTTGGAGGAGGAAGAACAAGGCCTATGAGAAAAGAACACCTTGCCTACTGGAAGCATGGCGGGGGGGTCAATCATGCTTTGGGGCTGTTTTGCTTCTGCAGGTACAGGGAAGCTTCAGCGTGTGCAAGGTACCATGAATTCTCTTCAGTACCAGGAGATATTGGATGACAATGTGATGCAGTCCGTCACAAACCTGAGGCTTGGGAGACGTTGGACCTTTCAACAGGACAATGATCCCAAGCATACCGCCAAGTCCACTAGAGCATGGTTGCAGATTAAAGGCTGGAACATTTTGGAGTGGCCATCGCAGTCACCTGACTTAAATCCGATTGAGAACCTCTGGTGGGACTTAAAGAAAGCAGTTGCAGTGCGCAAGCCTAAGAATGTGACTGAACTGGAGGCTTTTGCCCATGACGAATGGGCGAAGATACCCGTAGATCGCTGCAAGACACTTGTGTCAAGCTATGCTTCACGTTTAAAAGCTGTTATAACTGTAAAAGGATGTTGTACTAAGATTGAATGTCACTTGGGGGTTGAATAAAACTGATAATGATGTGAGCACAGAAAAGACATTTGTGGTTATTTCATTATAAATGTTATGTTATATTTGTCTGACCTACACGTGCCTCTTTGATTTAATTGTAAGCAAGATGACTGAATGATCAAAATCAATGTCAAACTGGCCAAAACACTCAATTTCAGTGGGGGTTGAATAATTTTGAACACAACTGTACATCTCCCATGATGCTCTGGTAAAGATTGGTTGGGCTAGGGCTCACGAGAAATGTAGATCTAGAATATTTGGAAGACCACGGCTGTTGACCCCCGCTTTAGATAAAGCCGTTTTCCACGTTATAGACGTTTAAGCCACTCTCTTCCATGTGAATTCTCTGGTGACATATAAGTCCGTACCTATTCCGAAAGCAGGACCCGCACTCTGAGCATTCGAACGCTCTTTCCTGCGTGTGAATCCTTTTGTGCGAAATCAGATTGGCGAGGTGTTTACAACTTTTCCCGCATTCCTCGCATTTATATGGTTTTTCGCTGGTGTGGGTCTTCTCATGCACCGTGAGTGCGTGCTTTACTTTAAAACACTTCCCGCACTCAGAGCACGGAAACGGTTTTTCTCCCGTGTGGATCATTTGATGCGATATGAGGAAGTGCTTCAGACGGAAACACTTCCCGCATTCGGAGCATTTGTAGGGTTTCTCACCTGTGTGGACACTTTGATGTACGGCAAGACTCGTCTCGTTGGAAAACCCCTTGCCACATTGATGGCAATTAAAAGGTTTTATACCTGTGTGAATCCTCTGATGTGAAAGGAGGTGCGCGTACTGTATGTACCCCTTCCCACATTCAGTACAAGTAAAAGGCTTCTCGCCGGAATGAATCCTCTGATGCCGCAGGAAAATATGTTTTATCCGGAAACATTTCCCGCAATCGTCACACTTAAATGGTTTTTCTCCCGTGTGAATTGACTTGTGATAAGCGAGGCCTGTGTCCCGGGTAAAACATTTCCCACACACGTCGCATTTAAAGGGTTTTTCACCCGTGTGAACCCTCTGGTGAGTAACGAGGTGAGAAGCCTGTAAAAACCCCTTCCCGCACACTGAGCATGTGTACATTTTTTCTTCTTTGTGGATCTTCACATGCTCAATAAGATGTTGCTCTAAGGCAAAACATTTCCCGCACTCCGTACATAGAAACGGATCATTATTTGTGTGATAGGTCTTGCGTGCCACAGGATAAAGGTTGTGAAAGAAGACTTGCTCCAGGTGAGACTGGGCCATGCTGTGACTAGTAATACCGTTCGAGCATTGGGGATAATTAGATTTTACTTCTGGACCCCGTGTGCTCTGCGGACATTTAACAGGTGGAATCATGATGTCGTTGTTAAGGTTCCTGCTGTCAATCGAAAACACGTTCGTCTCTGGTTTTAAGTTTGAATAACATTCTGGATCACCTTCATTATACGTATCTTCAGGCTGTAAAGGACCGGGAACGCTGTGATTCTGGGTTTCCGTGATGATCACTTCACATATATCAGCTTCCTCCTTAATATGAGGAGATGGAGGTTGTGAATGTTCTTCGTGTGTACACAGGTCAAAGTTGGGAAGATTTCCTCCCGGAGATGAAGCAGCTTCTTCTTTAACACAATTATACGCACAGTCTGTTGATGCAGGTTTATTTGCTGCTTGACCGTCTGTATGAGGTTTGGAGCTGGGCATCTTGCATGGTGCAGAGCGTCTCTTCTCAGTTTTAGCCTCCAGATCCTGCTCTTCATTATCAGACATATTTTTTGCTCCCAATTCTGACAAAGAAACCGGACTGAGAATCGAACTGGGTGGAGATTTATCTTCTAGAAGAAAGAAAGGGGGAAAAAACACGACACCATTATTTGTACACAGTATAGTATACACACATGCTGACTAAACCATTATCCTCTTACCCAACGACTTGAGAGGCGGGTTACTCTTCATCGATATATTCTTGTAGAGGTCCTTGTGTCCTTTCACATAGACAGTGACATCCTCACAGCGTATAGGAACCTGACACACACAATGACACAGTCACCATCCAGACACATGCCTTGGTGTTGGCGTATAATGTCCCATTCCTAGCAGCCTCACCTCTCCAGTCAGCAGACGCATGATCTGGTTGGTCAGCTCCAGGATCTTCTCCTCCAGTAATGGTGAGGGAAGAGGAGGATCTGTAACAGGTCTGTAAGATCTATCTGCCACATTGCTGTGCTTTGCACTTTCATTTTGTTTTTTCACAACCACGTGACCCTTAAAATAAGAACAAGATTAATATAAAACGTATGTTCAACAAGGCGCTGTCTGAATTTCCACCCAATCACCAGCGATTCCTTTATTATTGCTAAATTCGTGTCATTCCAGTGTCGGCTCACCTCTCCGGTCAGCAGGTGGATGATCTCCAGGGTGAGATCCAGGATCTTCTCCGTCCTCTGATCCCGCTCTGTGTCCATTATCGCCGGGTTACAGGGACGCTGTGAGAGCGGGCTGTGCTCCATGTGGGGTGGATCGAGGTCACGGCTGGTCTGTAACGAGACACATATGTTCTGATTTGGCATAACTCTGTATTAACACGCGTTACAGGACAGAAGACGTGTTTGTACATTTTCCTGAAACTGCAGGATCAGCTCCTCGGGTTTGTGATGTCCTGGATTCACCGACGTGACGTGAGCACAACGAGGGAAGATCTCAGCGGGTATCACTGCAGATCCCCAGCTTTTCCATCACTGTCTGTGGATTCTCATAGTCTCCCCCAGTCTGGGGAAAGTCTCCCTGCTCCCCCTGCCTGTTACTTCATGTCCTTCTGTTCTGGGGGCCCCATTACATGTAGCACACGAGTGACAGGCGGTGGGGCCTCTGTTACCCCAGGAAAGGCCTAGGAGGGGATGGCTGTTACTTTGTGTCTTTGTTATCAGGGAATTTACCTAATGAGCTGTCACTGCTGATTGTTCGTACCGCCGCTACACTTCCGGGTCTGAGAGGAAATGGCCTCAATTACACGAGTTTAATATTTTCTACTTCCGTGTTTGCGTTCCACCGGCCGCTGCCTGTGCGTTCCAGTCCCTGCCTGAGTGTGTCACATGTTATGAGCAGATGGGCAGAACACTGGGGAATCAGCGCTGGGGGAGCAGGGAGGGCGTGGTCAGGATCAGTCAGGGCTGTGCTGGAGCTCAGCGGGGCCACTGGAGGCGCTACTTACCGCCCATTCACGCACACACAGCACTGGAGGGGGTGGGGTTGCAGGCTAGCAGAGCATCATGGGAGATGTAGTTCCCAGCATCTGGTTGGCCAGTGGTTCCCAGTCAGTGCTTTACTCTGTGTGAATCCCCTGTTACCGACAGAATGACTGGACCCAGACTGGAGGGGGGGGGGACTCCTCATAGTGACCCCCAATACACACAATGACCCCAATAAACAGAGTGACACCCCAATACACACAGTGACCCCAATAAACAGAGTGACACCCCAATACACACAGTGACCCCAATAAACAGAGTGACACCCCAATACACACAGTGACCCCAATACAAAGAGTGACCCCAATAAACAGTGACCCCCAATGCACGGAGTAGCCCCCTAATACACAGTGACCCCAATACAGAGTGACCCCCTAATACACAGTGACCTAATACACAGAGTGACCCCAATAAACAGAGTGACCCCAATACACAGAGTAACCCCCTAATACACAGAGTGACCCCCAATACAGAGTGATTCATTAATACACGGAGTAAGTGGTAACCCCCTAATACACAGAGTGACCCCAATACACAGAGTGACCCCCTAATACACAGAGTGACCCCAATACACAGAGTGACCCCCTAATACAATGAGTGACCCCAATAAACAGAGTGACCCCCAATACACAGAGTAACCCCCTAATACACAGAGTGACCCCAATACAGAGTGATTCATTAATACACGGAGTAAGTGGTAACCCCCTAATACACAGAGTGACCCCAATACACAGAGTGACCCCCTAATACACAGAGTGACCCCAATACACAGAGTGACCCCCTAATACACAGAGTGACCCCAATACACAGAGTGACACCTAATACACAGAATGACCCCCTTATACACAGAGTGACCCCAATACAGAGTGATTCCTTAATACACAGTGACCCCAATACACAGAGTAACCCCCTTATACACAGAGTGACCCCAATACACAGAGTGATTCCTTAATACACAGAGTGACCCCAATACAGAGTAACCCCCTTATACACAGAGTAACCCCCTAATACACAGAGTGACCCCCTTATACACAGAGTGACCCCAATACATAGAATGCCCCCCTAATACAGAGTAACCCCCTATACACAGAGTAACCCCCTTATATACAGAGTGACCCCCAATACACAGAGTGACCCCCTTATACACAGAGTGACCCAAATACATAGAGTGACCCCCTAATACAGAGTAACCCCCCTATACACAGAGTAACCCCCTTATATACAGAGTGACCCCCTTATACACAGAGTGACCCAAATACATAGAGTGACCCCCTAATACAGAGTAACCCCCCTATACACAGAGTAACCCCCTTATATACAAAGTGACCCCCCAATAAACAGAGTGATTCCTTAATACACAGAGTAACCCCCTTATACACAGAGTAACCCCCTAATACACAGAGTGGCCCCAATACACAGAGTGACCTCAATAAACAGAGTGACCCCGAACAGAGAGATTCCTTAATACACAGAGTAAGTGGTAACCCCCTTATACTCAAAGTGACGCCAATATACACAGAGTAACCCCCTAATACACAGAGTGACCCCAATACACAGAGTGATTCCTTAATACAGAGTGACCAATACACAGAGTGACCCCCTAATACACAGAGTGACCCCAATACAGAGTGATTCCCTAATACACGGAGTGACCCCAATACAGAGTGATTCCCTAATACACAGAGTGACCCCAATACAGAGTGATTCCCTAATACACAGAGTGACCCCAATACAGAGTGATTCCCTAATACACAGAGTGACCCCAATACAGAGTGATTCCCTAATACACAGAGTGACCCCAATACAGAGTGATTCCCTAATACACAGAGTGACCCAATACAGAGTGATTCCCTAATACACAGAGTGACCCAATACAGAGTGATTCCCTAATACACAGAGTGACCCCAATAGAGTGATTCCCTAATAGAGTGACCCAATACAAAGTGATTCCCTAATACACAGAGTGACCCCAATACAGAGTGATTCCTTAATACACAGAGTGACCCAATACAGAGTGATTCCCTAATACACAAAGTGACCCCAATCAGTGGTGTATTTAGGTTTTGTGCTGCCCTAGGCCTGACTAAACTCGTGCACCCCCTAATTTAAATTTGAGGCACCCCTTCCTGTCAAGGGCACACCTCTTCCTGGTTAATCCCCACCCTTCCTCTTTAAGCTCCACCTTTTCCTCTTAGAGCTCCGCCTTTTCCTCTCTTTATATTAAAAGTGGATACCAAGTGCCTACTTGTATATTTTCTATACCATTTCAAATGTATCTATTGAGATAAAGAAAATTATGAAATGTTTAAATTCAAGCATTTTTACAAAGAACAGCCACGCATGTCAAGTATACTGGATCACAGCCGCTCTAATTGGTTGAACAATAAAATCCACAGAAACGTGCACTGCATATGAGCATATCACAGAGCTGCACAGCAATAAAACCCACAGAAATGTGCACTGTGTATGAGCATATCACAGAACTGCACAGCAATAAAACTCACAGTAATGTGCAGTGTGTAAAAGTGTATCCCAGAGCTCCAGGGCAATAAAACTCACAGTACTATGCAGTGTGTATCACAGAATCCACAGCAATAAAACTCCCAGCAATGCAATGTTTGGTGTGTGTCAGCGTATCAGAATCCACAGCAGTAAAACTCCCAGTAATGCAATGTGCGGGGCAGCGTATCAGAATCCACAGCAATAAAACTCCCAGCAATTCAATGTGCGGTGTGTATGAGTGCATCAGAATCCACTGCAAAAAAACTCCCAGCAATGCAATGTGTGGTGTGTGTCAGCGTATCAGACTCCACAGCAATAAAACTCCCAGCAATGCAATGTGTGGTGTGTATGAGTGCATCAGAATCCACTGCAATAAAACTCCCAGCAAACCGAGTGTATATGAGCACACAGCAATTATTTATTCTATTCTAACCTCCGATCCAGGACCTGCACCTTACTTGCAATACCGCAATACAAAAAGAAAATGGCTCGATCCTCATTTTCCTACAGAGCACCGCAAATATGGAATAACCTCCCAGACACCGTCAAATCTTCCCCCAGTCTAAAGTCCCTTAAGACTTCCCTATTAACATACCTCAATACGGAACGCACCTGTAAACATGTAACATAATGACTTTATTTCCTACATATTTATTTTTCTGTTAATCTGTATATTTGGTCTTGTGTTAATTTCTTGCATTTTACTATTTTGTATTTCTGTAACCAATCAATGTTCTCGAACCCAGGACATACTTGAAAACGAGAGAAATCTCAATGTATCCTTCCTGGTAAAATCCTTTTATAAATAAAAATAAATAAAATTTACCGGCCTCCGCAGTAGGGTTGTGTGCAGAGTCAGCAGGGACTGTGTACAGACTCAGCAGGAGGTCCCTCCAGGCCACGTTAGGATCGCGGCTGTGCCTGTGCGTGGAGCCATCTTGTCAGCAGTGGGGTGCCACTGCCAGAGGGTGCACCGTGGCTTTGATTCCCTTCCCGGTGGGTGTTCAGTACAGAATAGAGTGACAGTCCATGTTAACGAAAGGGCGGGCAGCTGCGTGCCACGTGGTTCAGCCAGTAAGGTGGTACTGAGACTCAGTACCACCTGACTGGCCGGACAGAGTGTGACCTGCCCGCACGCAGCCTCACCAGGAGCCAGGCAGCTCAGTGACAAATTTCTATCACTGCAGTGCTGGTTAAGGAAAGGTCCACTTTAAACAGCAGTAAGCAGACAGGGCTTCATATTCTGCTGATAAATCCCCCCTTTACCTGCCGTTTACTGTCATCTTCTCTCTCTGGACACAAATCACATCCCCTCTCCCTCTCCTAGAGCTGCTGTGGGGCAGGGGAGGAGCTATGGGGAGGAGAGAGGGGAATTTTTATTCTATTCGATTTTATTCCGTATGCAAACGCCCTGCTCCGCTGCTCATTGTTTGAGAACACAGCTCAAAGCTGACACCCCCTAATGACACCCCAATAATCACTGGTACCTGGGGCGGCCCGCCCTCTGCCACTCCTCTAAGTACACCACTGCTCTGGTGATATGCTCAGACACAAGTTTGGCAAACTGCCAGCAAGTACGGTGCTGTTTGAAGGCAGTGCATATCCCCATAGAGAAGTAATGGTTAATCTATTCAGAGAACCCCAAACAGCAGAGAAATGTCAGTGAAATGCCCTGATGTTCGGTGGTTTCAATCAGCAGGTTTATTCAGGCAAACCCCATAGGTTTCAATGTTAAAAATATTCCCGTTTTTATGCAATATTGTCGGGTATATTACAGAAAGGAAAAATTAAAATGGATGCCTGTAACCATTTTGTTTTTAAAGACAGTCTTTTCTTTAAATTTTCTCTAGGTTTAGAAATGAACGAGATTTTTTTTTACAGAGTTCATTCCTGGGTGAAGTCTTTTATATTTTTTTAGAAGTGCCAGACATGAAGGAACCTAGAATGTTTTTGTGTGATAATGCTAGAGCTAATTGCTAAGACCTGTCATAATTAAATTTATTGGTCTGTTTTAAGTTTTTAAAACAAAAGATATTCTGTCTTTTGGGTATAGGAAAATAAAATTGTTATTAAGGTAAAATATATATTCACTAAATATATTTTTATAAATCAAGGTATATTTTATTATATTTACAGTAGGAAATATATACTCCAATAAATATTGTATAAATATATAATTGGTAATAGTAAAATTACTGAAGAAAGATTTTGTTGAGTTAACTGGAAAAGAATCCAGCTGATAAAGATTCAGTAAGTAACCAAAAGGGAGTAGGGATATAAATTAGATATGACAGGTAGAGACACAGTGTCTATATATGGAGAGAGAGAGTTTTTGTTAAGTCAGATTGAACTTTGACCCGAGATAAGAATATTAAAAGAAATGGTGGAATTAATTAAGAAGTGCAATACTGCCCTCTAGAGGATAGTAAATATTATATTTGATATACCAATAATATTGCCAGTGACGTTAATTTACTATAATTGAAGTGGCAGTGTTGGTTGCAAATCAGTCCAAGATTCCAACACTCAGACTCACACCACGATGCAGGCAGATCGCAAGACATGAGGCAATCAAGATTCTCACCAAATCTCTGACTCTCACCAAATCTCTAACTCACATGCATTGATTATCTGATATCGATAATCTTCACACATTCCAAAAATATTACATCAGGAATTCCAAGGCACTTATCAAAATCCAAATTGGACAGGTAATGTATGAAATTAAGGAATTCATGTAATTATATATATTTGTAGATATTCTTGCAACGTAGACTGAGATTTCTCAGATACTGGGTAACTCCAAAAATTCTAAGTATTTTTATTCTGCAGATAGAAATATGAAGAAGTGGATATAAGGATTTATTTCTAAAAGAAATGTTGTAAGATTGATACCAATATATATTGAATTTGGAAATTACTGTGATTATAATTAATAAGCAAAGAATTATATAACTACAAAATAAAAAGCAAAAGAAGTTTAATTTTTGAGATTAGGGGAGGATTCACTAAATAAGTTTTTATTACTTATTAAATTAGCTCATCTTTTGTTGATCCATGTAGCATATAGAGAAATGTATATTTCTATAAGAGCTGGCTGGTTAAACATTGTTTGCTGGGAAATGCATGTTGTATTAAGCAGAAATGTTTATTAACCATTTGTGTATTAGTTACTAACTGATAAGGTAAATGATATTAATCATATATGCAGTTACTAACTGGAGTTATATATATTGTGAAGCTAGTTTTTAAATGCTGATGGACTGTGGTTTATAAAATTTTGTTTATGATATGAGATTTGAAACTTTTTTGTATATGTAATAAATATATATATGTTTTTATCCGATTATTGATTATTGTATTCTTCAAAGCAAAACACAGACAATTAAAAGAATTTAGGAGAATTCCTAGGAAATATAAATGATTGATATTTGTGTCTCGTATAAATTTCTTATGAAATATTAATCCCTGACATATTGGAGGCTGATAAGTCCAATATATAACGTGTTGTATTCACATGCAGAGAATATATCCGACAATATCTAATAAACCATTTATTATTTTAATCTGCAGTAAAAAGTCTTTATTTATTTATTGTTTTTTTTTTTAGTACCTTTTAGTAATTTTTCAGAATTTTTTTGGCAAAATCCCCCCCCCCTTTTTTTAATAGCAGTTCTTCTTTTTCTGTAACAGAACTTTTTATTCAATCATAGGATCTTATATGTAAATTCCAGACATTTTCGTTCAGTAGTTCTTTTGAAAACAGCAGGCCATAGGTTTGCGGTGGCAGCATACAGCGGCCGACTCCATGCACTTTGGGGACCCTGCGGTGAATGGTGAATTCACTGCAGGGTGGGGAAATTTTATTCCCCGAAGTGCAGGGAACTACAGAACACCAAAATGTGGCGTAATTTCGGTGCTCTGTGAGTAACCCAATTAGTGGTGAGGTTTTTTGTTGCCCCCTGGAAAGTGAAAGCCTAGGCCTTGCCTACCCAGGACATACTTGAAAATTAGTGACATCTCAAGGTTTCCTTCATGGTAAAATAGTTTGCAAAAGTAAAAAAATATATATATTTTTTAGGGGTGGGGCTACCCGGCGGGCCGCCGCCCCCTGGAAGGTGCCGCCCTAGGCCTAGGCCTTGTTGGCCTAGGCCAAAATACACCAGTGACCCCAATACAGAGTGATTCCCTAATACACAAAGTGACCCCAATACAGAGTGATTCCCTAAGGCTAGGGACAGATGAGCGCATTTTCTGCGGCCACCGTCAAAATGTACGTCGATGCGTGCGCACGCATTTTTTCACGGAATACGCTTAAGTGGTCAGACGACCACAGTCGCACAGTCGCAGGTACTCACCAACACAATTCTAGGGAAATCCGGCTGTTTGAACGTTATGTAGGCCGCACACTAGCAGCGTCTGACGTCTCCTAATCACGCACACACGCCGCCATGCGGCCGCAGCGCACTCTGTACGTCTGTAGCAGCGGTTTCACGTTCTGATAAAAATGCGTTCATTTGCTGGTTGCGTGGTGTCGGCGCACTTTTGTACGCACGTACTGCGTATATTGGCCGTCATTGGCCGTTATGTGCTGCTACTGCCGCCATGATTTAGTGCGCCTGCACGCGCGTTCCGACTGCCCCACTCTGACCCTAGCCTAATACACAGAGTGACCCCAATACAAAGTGATTCCCTAATACACAAAGTGACCCCAATACAGAGTGATTCCCTAATACACAGAGCGACCCAATACAGAGTGATTCCCTAATACACAGAGTGACCCCAATACAAAGTGATTCCCTAATACACAAAGTGACCCCAATACAGAGTGATTCCCTAATACACAGAGCGACCCAATACAGAGTGATTCCCTAATAAACAAAGTGACTCCAATACAGAGTGATTCCCTAATACACAGTGACCCCAATACAGAGTGATTCCCTAATACACAGAGTGACCCCAATACAGAGTGATTCCCTAATACACAAAGTGACCCCAATACAGAGTGATTCCCTAATACACAGAGCGACCCAATACAGAGTGATTCCCTAATACACAGAGCGACCCAATACAGAGTGATTCCCTAATACACAGAGTGACCCCAATACAGAGTGATTCCCTAATACACAGAGTGACCCCAATACAGAGTGATTCCCTAATACACAGAGTGACCACAATATAGAGTGATTCCCTAATACACGGAGTGACCCCAATACAGAGTGATTCCCTAATACACAGAGTGACCCCAATACAGAGTGATTCCCTAATACACAAAGTGACCCCAATACAGAGTGATTCCCTAATACACAAAGTGACCCCAATACAGAGTGATTCCCTAATACACAGAGCGACCCAATACAGAGTGATTCCCTAATACACAGAGTGACCCCAATACAGAGTGATTCCCTAATACACAGAGTGACCCCAATACAGAGTGATTCCCTAATACACAGAGTGACCACAATATAGAGTGATTCCCTAATACACGGAGTGACCCCAATACAGAGTGATTCCCTAATACACAGAGTGACCCCAATACAGAGTGATTTCCTAATACACAAAGTGACCCCAATACAGAGTGATTCCCTAATACACAAAGTGACCCCAATACACAGAGACCTCCCAAATACACAGAGTGACCCCCCAACACACAAAGGGGGACAGCGATGGAGACGCACATGCTGCTCTTCGTGCATTATATCGCTGTATCTCATTCATTCTATGATTATCATTCCGTACACTTTACAATAAAGAATGTGGAATGAAAGGAAGAAACCCACAGCATGAGGAGCCGGAGGCGAGCGGGGCGAGAGCCGTGACCACAAGAGTTTACAATCTAGAGTACTTGGGGAGTCCCACAGCATGAGGAGCCGGAGACGAGCGGGGCGAGAGCCGTGACCACAAGAGCTTATAATCTAGAGTACTTGGGGAGTCCCACAGCATGAGGAGCCGGAGACGAGCGGGGCGAGAGCCGTGACCACAAGAGCTTACAATCTAGAGGATTGGGGAGGAGGAGAAAAGCAAAGCACAATCACACGTACATATCAAGAGATACCATTCACCCCATACATACAAGGCTTTGTTAGGTGTTGTTTGACAAACTCTAATCTGGCCTTCCTGTTTTTGAGGCTCACCAATGGTTTACATCTTGTGGTGAACCCTCTGTATTCACTCTGGTGAAGTCTTCTCTTGATTGTTGACTTTGACACACATACGCCTACCTCCTGGAGAGTGTTCTTGATCTGGCCAACTGTTGTGAAGGGTGTTTTCTTTACCAGGGAAAGAATTCTTCGGTCATACACCACAGTTGTTTTCCGTGGTCTCCCGGGTCTTTTGGTGTTGCTGAGCTCCTTCTTTTTGAGAATGTTCCAAACAGTTGTTTTGGCCACGCCTAATGTTCTTGCTATCTCTCTGATGGGTTTGTTTTGTTTCTTCAGCCTAATGATGGCTTGTTTCACTGATAGTGACAGCTCTTTGGATCTCATCTTGAGAGTTGACAGCAACAGATTCCAAATGCAAATAGCACACTTGAAATTAACTCTGGGCCTTTTATCTGCACATTGTAATTGGGGTAATGAGGGAATATCACACACCTGGCCATGGAACAGCTGAGAAGCCAATTGTCCCATTACTTTTGGTCCCTTAACAAGTGGGATGCACATCTGCAAACTGCTGTAAGTCCTACACCGTTCACCTGAGTTGGATGTACATACCCTCAAATTAAAGCTGACAGTCTGCAGTTAAAGCACATTGTGTTTGTTTCATTCCAACTCCATTGTGGTGGTGTATAGAGCCAAAGATGTTAGAATTGTGTCGATGTCCCAATATGTCTGGACCAGACTGTACATATATACACACACATACACACACACACATATACACACAGACATATACACACAGACACACAGACATACAGACATACACACATATACACACACACAGCACCATTGTGTTATATCCTCTCATTTTACCCAGCTGTTTTCTTTTTTTAGTCCTCCTATTTATTTCGGGGGGGGGGGTCCTTCCTGTTCACATTTACGTTTATTTACACTCATTTCAACGTTTGCTCTTGTTGGTTATTTCTGTCTGATCTGACAGTCACTGCTCGTTGATTGCTCTCGCGATGCTGGACGTGGGATTAGGGTTTACGGTACCAGCCCGTTTATAACGGTCGTGTGGTAACGCTGCCCGAGGAATCACTTCTCCACGGACCTAATATTCTACTCAATGACCCAATTCTCAATATGAGTCTCCACATCACAGAAGTGTCACCCGCCCCTCCTCCAGGCACTGATAGTCACCATGGTGGACTTCATCCAACCACAGAAGGATAATCTAACACCGGCAATCAACCCTGAACTACGGTGCGACTGTTATCCTTCTGTAAAAAGCGTAAAGCGAGCGAGGATACTGTCAGTTTTACAATGACGGCAATCATTCAGAATTGGTCGACTTTAAAGGGCCAGTACCACCAAAAAATGCAATGTCCTTATTGTGTTTATTTGATGTTGCTGATATCTTACATGTACTTTGTTTTTCTCTTGTTTAGTTATAAAATATTTTCCTCTATATGTGTCACTGGGTGCGTCCATTGTGTGATATTTTCCTCTATATGTGTCACTGGGTGCATCTATTGTGTGATATTTTCCTCTGTGTCACTGGGTGCATCCATTGTGTGATATTTTCCTCTGTATGTGTCACTGGGTGCATCCATTGTGTGATATTTTCCTCTATATGTGTCACTGGGTGCATCCATTATGTGATATTTTCCTCTATATGTGTCACTGGGTGCATCCATTGTGTGATATTTTCCTCTATATGTGTCACTGGGTGCATCCATTGTGTGATATTTTCCTCTATATGTGTCACTGGGTGCATCCATTGTGTGATATTTTCCTCTATATGTGTCACTGGGCGCATCCATCATTGTGTGATATTTTCCTCTATATGTGTGCATCCATTGTGTGATATTTTCCTCTATATGTGTCACTGGGTGCATCCATTATGTGATATTTTCCTCTATATGTGTCACTGGGTGCATCCATTGTGTGATATTTTCCTCTATATGTGTCACTGGGCGCATCCATCATTGTGTGATATTTTCCTCTATATGTGTGCATCCATTGTGTGATATTTTCCTCTATATGTGTCACTGGGTGCATCCATTATGTGATATTTTCCTCTATATGTGTCACTGGGTGCATCCATTGTGTGATATTTTCCTCTATATGTGTCACTGGGCGCATCCATCATTGGTGTGATATTTTCCTCTATATGTGTGCATCCATTGTGTGATATTTTCCTCTTTATGTGTCACTGGTGTATCCATTATGTGATATTTTTCCTCTATATGTGTCACTGGGCGCATCCATTGTGTGATATTTTCCTCTATATGTGTCACTGGTGCATCCATTGTGTGATATTTTCCTCTATATGTGTCACTGGGCGCATCCATTGTGTGATATTTTCCTCTATATGTGTCAACTGGGTGCATCCATTGTGTGATATTTTCCTCTATATGTGTGTCACTGGGTGCATCCATTGTGTGATATTTTCCTCTATATGTGTCACTGGGCGCATCCATTGTGTGATATTTTCCTCTATATGTGTCACTGGGCGCATCCATCATTGTGTGATATTTTCCTCTATATGTGTCACTGGGTGCATCCATTGTGTGATATTTTTCTCTATATGTGTCACTGGGCGCATCCATTGTGTGATATTTTCCTCTATATGTGTCACTGGGCGCATCCATCATTGTGTGATATTTCTCCTCTATATGTGTGCATCCATTGTGTGATATTTTCCTCTATATGTGTCACTGGGTGCATCCATTGTGTGATATTTTCCTCTATATGTGTCACTGGCGCATCCATCATTGTGTGATATTTTCCTCTATATGTGTGCATATCCATTGTGTGATATTTTCCTCTATATGTGTCACTGGGTGCATCCATTATGTGATATTTTCCTCTATATGTGTCACTGGGTGCATACATTGTGTGATATTTTCCTCTATAATGTTCACTGGCGCATCCATCATTGTGTGATATTTTCCTCTATATGTGTGCATCCATTGTGTGATATTTTTCCTCTATATGTGTCACTGGGTGCATCCATTATGTGATATTTTTCTCTATATGTGTCACTGGGTGCATCCATTGTGTGATATTTTCCTCTATATGTGTCACTGGGCGCATCCATCATTGTGTGATATTTTCCTCTATATGTGTGCATCCATTGTGTGATATTTTCCTCTCTATGTGTCACTGGGTGAATCCATTGTGTGATATTTTCCTCTTTATGTGTCACTGGGTGTATCCATTATGTGATATTTTCCTCTATATGTGTCACTGGGCGCATCCATTGTGTGATATTTTCCTCTATATGTGTCACTGGGTGCATCCATTGTGTGATATTTTCCTCTATATGTGTCACTGGGCGCATCCATTGTGTGATATTTTCCTCTATATGTGTCACTGGGTGCATCCATTGTGTGATATTTTCCTCTATATGTGTCACTGGGTGCATCCATTGTGTGATATTTTCCTCTATATGTGTCACTGGGCGCATCCATTGTGTGATATTTTCCTCTATATGTGTCACTGGGCGCATCCATCATTGTGTGATATTTTCCTCTATATGTGTCACTGGGTGCATCCATTGTGTGATATTTTTCTCTATATGTGTCACTGGGCGCATCCATTGTGTGATATTTTCCTCTATATGTGTCACTGGGCGCATCCATCATTGTGTGATATTTTCCTCTATATGTGTCACTGGGTGTATCCATTGTGTGATATTTTGTGTTGTATCTTTCCATCACTTGCTCCTCACTGTGAGGCTTTGGTCATAGGATGGAGTGAATGGGTCAGTCACGACTCACATCATTCTATTGTGTGGGATGTATTCAAAGGACCTCACCAGGGGGTAGATTAGAAGTTTTTTAAGCTCCCTGTTTTATCTCATTCAGGTCTTATCTCGGCCTGGAGAACAATAGACCTCCTGCTGCCTTTTCTAAACATTACCTCCTCCACCTCATTAACTGTTAAATACTGTATGGGATAAAGCACAGCCGCAAAGTAAAACTTTTGCACAGATTTTGGTAAATGTTGCATCATGGGAAAAATACAAAAAATGGAAACAGGAGCTAAAAAAAACAGGAGCTAAAAAAAACAGCAGCATGTGTTTTATAATGTGGTTCTGTCTGTAACACACAAGTAATCTGATCACAGCTTATGTTCGTGGTATTGTGTGTCCCTTTAAAAGTGTTGATTTCTGCGGTCGTGCCGTAATGGAAACGCCTTTGAAACCTCCGCTGAGAACTACGGAGAGCAGCTTCAGCGGAAAGAATGGTGAAGAGAACTGTGGTGGCAGCTCCCTATATCATCAACACACCGTAGTTTGGCCGGGCTTGCTCCAATGTAAGTCATTTATATAGCGCCAACAGTTTCTGCAGCGCTGTACAATAACCCATGGGAACCGAGGCAAAATTAAACAAATATAGGAATGGAAACAAGAGGTGTAGAGGACCCGGCTCACAGGAGCTTGCAATCTAGAGGAGTTGGGGTGAAGGAAGACTAGAGGAGCATTATTTGTTGCCAGGATCACTGGCACGTGTTCAAGAAATGGTGGGGGGCTCTATCATGACTAGACCACCTTTCTGTCATGGTGGAGGGGGGGGTAGGTGGGCCTGGAAGCCGAGAGGTTGCAAATCTCTGGAATTCTGTGAAAATAGTGATTATTTTGAGGTTTCTGGGTGACTTTCTGCTCCGCGTCGCTGGACCAGAGTGAGGTAGGTTCCTCTCCGGTATCTGCAGCCCGGAGGTGGTTTCCCATCAGCCCTAGGTGCACGCGGGGTGACCGTAACACTTATTCCAGAGCTGTCAAACTCAAGCCCCACCACCCAGATTTCCATACCTACTATTCAGAATACATTCAATGCTACAGATGGCCAGGGGATCATGGGAGTTGTAGTTCAGAAACATCTGGGAGGGCGGAGCTTGATAGACATACATTTCCTCCTCCTCTTTACATATTATCTCTTCGTTCCTGCGTCTCTCCCCTCATTACTGACGTCTGCGCCTGTTTAGTTTGCCGATAATTACTAGTGATCTCCCCGATTACCTCTCGACCCCCCCCCACTTATATCTCAGCATACTGCGGACTTCTCCAGCAGCTGCGTATTTCTGTATCGCGCCGTCTTAGGCCGGGTGCACACGAGGCGTTTTTTTGTCGCGTCGCAGCATATAATTACGCATAACGCGAAGACCACACGCACAACGCGCACAGGAGACGTCTGTCTTGAAAACACCAAGGCTGTTACACTAGCATTGACGCGACGTAGGGCGTCAAATGTAGCGCGCATGCACACTTGAACGAAAAAGTGCGTTGATGCGTCCGAATGCATTTTTTCACGGAATACACGATAGCGGTCATACGATGCGCAATATTGGCCGTGATTTCATACGGATCCAAACCAGGAAGCTTTGGGCGTCTGGACGTTATGTTGGCCGGACATGAGCAGTGTCTGATGTCTCCTAATCACGCACACACGCCGCTAGCGGACGCAGCGCACTCTGTACGTAACTACTAGCGGTTCTACGTTCTCGAAAAAATGCGTTAGTTTCCCCCTTGCGTTGCGCGGCCGAACCTTCGTGTATTGGCCGTGATTTGCTGCTACTGCGGCCGTGATGAAGTGCGGCTGCACGCGCGTCTGTCTGACCCCAGCCTAAACAGAACATCATCTCTCCCCTCCATCTTGAAAAAACACCTCACCACAACACGTCTTTTTTTTTTAATTCCAACTTTATTAAAATTTTCATGTCTTGCAGCCCAGCATTTTTTTTTTCATTCAACTCAAATTCAGTTTTTTTACGACGTGCGTCAAAAATAACGCATCGTCTGGCCTCTACCATCTCTTCCGTGGTTTGTAACGCGCGTTAGTGCGCACTAAAAAATGCCTCGTTTGCGCCCGGCCTTAGGCTAGGGTCAGACGAACGCATTTTTCACGTGCGTTTAGCCGCACAAAATCACGGCCGTGCTAGCAGCAAATGACGTCCAATGCCGGGGAACATACGACGAACGGCCGCACGAAAGTGGCAAACGAACGCATTTTTTCGAGAACGTCAAACCGCTGCTACTGACGTACAGAGTGCGCTGCGTCCGCTAGCGGCGTGTGTGCGTGATTAGGAGACGTCAGACGCTGCACACGTCCGGCCAACGTAACGTCCAGACGCAAAAAGTGTTTTATTGATGATCCGTACAAAATCACGGACGAAAAGGCGCATTGTATGACCGCTATCGCGTATTCCGGGGAAAAATACGTACGTTCGTTCGAACGCACTTTTTCACGGACAACGTGAAAAATGCATTCGTCTGACCCTAGCCTTATTCGTGCTCGCTCGGCGCATTCCCGACACGCTGATTTTACGTTTGGATCGTCAGATTTATCCCGTATTTGAGAGGAACTATACATTTTTCTTCATTCCCATGGGGGGGTGGGTGATGGGAAAGGGGGGGTGGTGATGGGAAAGGGGGGGGGTGATGGGAAAGGGGGGGTGGTGATGGGAAAGGGGGGCGGGTGATGGGAAAGGGGGGGCAGAGTGCGTGGTTTTTTTTGCTTTATTTTATGTTTTCTCGGGATGTTTCTTCAGATCGAGGGCCGGATATGGGGTGGGGGCAGGGACACCCCACCACGGCCCTGCGTGGCGGATTCCTCGGCCATATGTTCCCTCAGGGGACACAGGAGAGCCGGAAATGCCAAAACAATGCAGGCGCCCACCCCCATCATCTTCTGTCCTCTTCCTCCGGCACCTGGTCCTCTCCCACACTGGACATCCTAGGCTCTGATGATAATTTAGGTTTCTGGACACACACAATGTATTCATGTTGATGGGCAGTGCATGAAATATGCCACCCCGCAGCATGTATGATCCATACGCTGCAGGTAAAATGAAAGGAATCCCAGGTGACCCGCCTTGATTTCCTTCCTGCAGCATATGGGTTATACATGTTGCAGGGCAGCACTTTCCCCTGTGCTCCCCCTCTGCATGAAATAGTAATATGTGTCCAGGGAAACATGAGTGAGCCTAGATGACATCCCACCCCGCTCCAGTATATGCCGTGTTATTGTCTGTAAAACCCTTACATATAATTTTTTTTTTTTAAAAAAAGTTGTTGTTAGTGAATAACCCCCTAATGTCAGACCCCGGCTCCCCCAGAACTACAACTCCCATGATCCCCCGGTCACCGATTCATTCAGGGAGTTGTAGGCATCAACATCTTAGGTGGGGGAGGGGAGGGTTGGTTTGACCCCCCCCCCGGTCAATGTGTCGTCGGATGCCCCGGCTCCCTCCATTCACACCGCAGGGGATAACGTGCGATTCAGGGAGAGCTGCGCAGCACTGGGAGCTTTCTATTGGCTGCCGGCTCGGCACATGCAGGAGCGGGTCGCAGCAAGTCGGCGCATGCGCACTCTGCCTGCCCCCTGGTTGGGGAGGGCATATGCGCGCCTCGAATACTCGCCCCATGGCGCACCGCGCGCCCCGTGACGTCACTCCGCTCGCCGGAAGCTGAAGGAGAACAAAAGGAGTAGTTGATAAGTTAGCGGCCGGACCGGTAGGTGCGGTATCACCCGCTGTGAGAGTGTCACCCCCCCCCCCCCTGTGTGTGTGTGTGTAATCGTTCAGTACGCAGGGTGAATGGCAGCGGGCGACCCCCCCCCCCAGTGTGCTGTTGGAATGGTGTATATACCCCCCCTGGGTGGCCCTACAATGGTATATACAACCTCTCCCCCCAGTGATCTCACAATTACACCCCACCGGTGACCTCACAATGGTATATACCTCTCACGGGTCATCTCACAATGGTATATACCAGGGGTCCGCAACCTTTCCTCCCTGATGTTTTGGGAACTACATCTCCCACGATGCTCAGTTATCCATTAGGCTGACTGAGCCACATGGGATATGTAGTTCCCAAAACATCAGGGAGCCAAGGTTGCTGCCCCTGGTATATACCCTCTCCCCAGGTGATCTCACAATGGTATATACCCCTGCTGGGTGACATCACAATGGTGTATATACCCCCTCCCCGGGTGACATCCCAATGGTATATAGCCCCTCCCCGGGTGACATCACAATGGTATATAGCCCCTCCCCGGGTGACATCCCAATGGTATATACCCCCTCCCCGGGTGACATCCCAATGGTATATACCCCCTCCCTGGGTGACATCACAATGGTATATACCCCTGCTGGGTGACATCACAATGGTATATACCCCCTCCCCGGGTGACATCCCAATGGTATATAGCCCCTCCCCGGGTGACATCCCAATGGTATATACCCCCTCCCCGGGTGACATCCCAATGGTATATAGCCCCTCTCCGGGTGACATCACAATGGTATATACCCCCTCCCCGGGTGACATCCCAATGGTATATAGCCCCTCCCCGGGTGACATCACAATGGTATATAGCCCCTCCCCGGGTGACATCACAATGGTATATAGCCCCTCCCCGGGTGACATCCCAATGGTATATACCCCCTCCCTGGGTGACATCACAATGGTATATAGCCCCTCCCCGGGTGACATCACAATGGTATATAGCCCCTCCCCGGGTGACATCACAATGGTATATAGCCCCTGTGGCATCACAATTGTATATACACCCCTTGTGTGATGTCACAATGGCACATACCCCCCCCCTAAGATATCACAACATTATATACACCATGCGTGTGATGTTGGAATGGTATATACCCCCCCCATGTGATGGAGCTGGGCATCCTCCCTTCCCCCACTGACCTGTAACCCCCATTTCCCAGTCATTGAGTCGGTGTTCTGGCCCGCGCGCCGGTGTTCTTTGTGTGTGATGTCATACAGTTTCTTCTCCATTTGACACCGCTCGTTCACAGGCGCCGAAGCGGACGCGCCGTCCAATCCCATGAGCCGTGCAGAGTGGGGGTTATCGGTCTGAGCGCGGTGTCATTGCCCGATCTCTCTCGCAGCTTCTATTTTGTTTTTTTCTGTTTTCCTTTAGTTTTGGCTTCATTCTTGTGTATTAGGGTCACGGTGTGTGAGGGACGCAGTCTGACCGCTGGGGGATTGCTGCTTTTCTCTGGAATCAGAACCTCGTGAAGGATGGGGTTAATTGATACGGATCGGCATCAGAGGACGGAGAAGATCCTGGATCTCACCCTGCAGATCATCTACCTGTTGACCGGAGAGGTGAGGGCGTCTGGGGCGGCGTGGTGACCCACATCTAATACAGAGCTCAATCCTCTGTCAGTACAGATTTAACGAGTCAATAAATTGCAGCACGCAAATCTAGGATTGCAGGAAAGCGCAGCGAGAGTTACATGACGCATATACATAGGGACACGTCTTCTCACCCTGCCATGTGTCTGCCTCCATATGTAGGACCATGTGGTTGTGAAAAAGCCCTGTGAACGCCCGACAGACAGCAGTGACACCTGCGTGCGCAAAGGCCTCAGCACGGAGCCTCCACCTCACTCACCGATTGACAAGAGACCCAACGAGCAGAAGATCCTGGAGCTGACCAACCAGATCACGCGTCTGCTGACCGGAGAGGTGAGGCTGCTGGGAATGGGACATTATAGGCTAACACCAAGGCATGTGTCTGGATGGTGACTGTGTCATTGTGTGTGTCAGGTTCCTATACGCTGTGAGGATGTCACTGTCTATCTCTCCATGGAGGAGTGGGAGTATGTGGAGCGACACAAGGACCTCTATGAGGACGTCATGATGGAGGATCACCAGCCCCTCAACTCCTTGGGTAAGAGTTACTAAGTAAGAGGACCACCTGCTGCTGTATCATTCCTCGGCATAGACCTGTGTGCCGAAGACATGATTAGCAAGTGGACACTGGAGAGCATTGTTTTGGTTCTCTAGCACCATGTACAGGTCTTTTTAACGGTTTTCACTAGAAAGTATATATTTTTTTTACCCCTAACAGTTCTTACCTCAGACAGAAGCAAGACCTCCGGATCCGACACCTCTGCTCCATCCAGTCCTGTGACAGAATCGAAACCTGGTCTACAGGAGAACCAGAGGAACATCAGGTCATCTTTATGCAAACCTCGAGAAGGGCTGAGCAGATCGAAGAGCAGTGAGACTGACAGACAGGTTTCGTACGAGGAAGGAAACGCTGCGCCTACACAGGCTCGTTACTGGTTCCCTCCTGGTAAGGAGTCCACCTCACGTAAAGATCTAGCCGACATCTATCCATCCACCGTGCATGCACAGGAAGAATATAAGTTCACCCCTAACCAGGAGGCCCTGGCCTCAGGTGAAGGTGACAGTATAATAGAAGTCCAGATCTCTGCGGCCACGGAACAATCCGAGACAGAATATCTGTCCACTCCCATGAAGGAGGAACCGACCTTGTGCAACGGAGGAGACCTCTCCGACGCTGACGTGTATTCACTTCCAGAGAAAACACGGACAGGGTATCCATCTCGTCCCGTCAGTAAAGACTTGGCATTGCGTGAAGAAGGAAATCCCACCGGCATTTACTCGCCTAGTCCTTTGGTGGAGCAGAGCCACGTGATGGGCCAGAAACCTAAAACGAATGCAGACCTGTACGTGAGGATGTTTCACGAGACTGATGGAACATCGTCTCCACCGCAAAACACACATGGGCCGGAGAGAACGTCCGTCTTCTCCGGGTACAACGCGCTGTTCAGCATTCCTTCAGACAGTCTCGCCTCTCCAGGAGTCACGAAACTGCAGCCTTTCCCGGCAAAGCAGCAGGTCACCTGCAAAGCCTGCGGGAGGCGTTTCGATGAAGAAGGCCTCCTCAAGCTCCACTGGCTGACCCATGTGGGCGAAAGAACCTACACGTGTTCCGAATGCGGGGAGCACTTCCCTCTACACGCAGAGCTCATCAAACACATGAAAACGCACAGGGGGCCCAAGATGTATCCTTGTTCCGACTGCGGCAAAGCGTTCAACCGAGAATCGCACCTAAACCTGCACCTCCGGACTCACACGGGCGAGAAGCCTTACACTTGCCCTGAGTGTGGCAAGTCGTTCAGCCAGAAGTCTCACCTTCGTCGCCACCACAGCGTCCACACGGGAGTGAAACAGTATGGCTGCATAGAGTGTGGGATTACGTTCATGCGGAAGTCCGACCTGGTCCAGCACCAGATAAGTCACGCCGAAGGAGAAGCCTTCATATGTTCTGACTGCGGAAAGTGCTTCTACAACCACTCGGACCTTCTCCAGCACCAGAGAACTCACAGCAAGGGCAAAGACCTCTTGTTCTGAACCGGCCGTGGTTGTCACTGTGGGATTTTGGGGAGAATGGACTGTCTGCTCTGTGATAGACCTCATTTTTCTGTTGGGTGGGAGGTCGACACGTGGGATGACGGGGTGGTGGAGAACCTAATTAGCAATGACATTTCCTTCTATGCAATCCATTTCCATTTATACTGGTCATCCCGGCGCAAAGAGCAGAATGAAAACACCTGGTGTTGTCAGAGTTTTTTTTCTCGTTTTGTTATCGATACGTGATTTTCAAATTGCCCGATTTAACACAAACCCCTCGACGCTTCCAGGGATGGGTCTTAATGCAGTCACGTGACGCGTCGAAAGCTCCGACTCATTGGTCGCCTCCTCTGAGGCTCTTTACCGTGAGAGCAGAGATAGATGAGGTGTAAACCTGCAGATTATTAGTGTCCCTAATATTTGGTCATCGCGCCTTTTGTCTTGATTCGCCACTGCATCGTGTCGATAAGCTCGTGCAATGTCACCGCATTTATTCGCGTCTAGAGTGTCATTAATTTGTGGTCAATTTGTGTTGTTGATGGGAGAGTCACGGCGCTGCGTAAAGTCTTCTCCAGCACATTATCCCAAAGATTAACCTCAATGGGGTTAAGGTCTGGACTGTGCGATGGCCAATCCATGTGTGAAAATGATGTCTCCTGCTCCCTGAACCACTCTTGCACAATTTGAGCTCGATGATTCCTGGCCTTGCCATCTTGGAATATGCCCGCTGTGCGATCAGGGGAGAAGAAACCCATTGATGGAAAAACCTGCTCATTCCGTATATTCAGGGAGTCACATGACCTCGTTTTATGCAGAAACCTATTAATCACTGCAGTAATTATCCAATGGAAGGCGAGCGCCTATCGGCTGAGTTTCATCCAGGTGGGGATGTTATTTTTGGGCAAGGTAGATCTCCAGCTGCTGCAGAACTAAAATACCCAGGATGCTTTGCCTCCATAGTATACAGCAGGGCTGTCAAACTCCGGCCCCACCAGATGTTTATGAACTACACCTCCCATGATCCCCTGGCCATCTATTGCATCAAAAGAATTCTGGGAATTGTAGGCATCATCAGCTTGGGAGGGGGGGGCACGAGTTTGACAGCCCTGGTGTAGAGGATATAGAACACACGTCCGGTTCTAGAGGTCATTTAGACAAACGTTTAGGAGAATCGTGGCTCCTGCATTTTCTGTGTCCCAGGAGGAAACCGTAGCGATGCTGGCTGGCACATGCTTTTCAGGGTGTCAATCCCAGTACTGTCATAAAAAGGGGGGCCATAGGGCGCCTGACTGAAATATATATCTTCAATTCATATTATAGAACTGGAAAGAGCACAGGAAGAGTGACGTGTAATAACGGGGGGCTGGAAAGGTGAGAAAATACATCTGAAAGGAGGTAGAACACTAAAATACACAAAGGGCCGCACAAACAGACCTCTGCTGACCTGAGCGTCAGGAACGTACAAAGGACTGGAAGCTGCACACAGATCTGGAAAAATGAGATTTTGCATAGAGGAGGGATCTGTACAGTAAGGGCCATAAAGCTGTGAAATTCTATGAGATCTCTCCATGTAGCTCACACCTCCATTAGAGAAAAAAAAAAGAGTTAACCCTCTCACTACCAAGTTCATTATGCTGCACAGTCAACCATTAAATTTAGCGTAAATTGGTAATTCTGCAAAAGGTGGTTATTCGAACAAAGATTAAAATAATGTAAATTTGCTCGTTTTTCCATGTATTGGTTTATCCTTTATGGAAATATCGCTGGGATGAAAGGTTTTAAACTCTAGACGGCGACCCTTATCTGGCACAATGTCACACAGGGTCTGCATTATCAGCATACGGGCAGAAATGGCTTTTGTGTCAGTAAATGTGCTGCAGACATAATAAAATGGCGCGATCTCCTGCTTACACAGGGTCTGCATTATCAGCATACAGGCAGATGCAGTAAATGTGTTGCAGACAGATAATAAAATGGTGAGATCTGCTTATGGGGATTTGTAGTGATCATAATGAGATTATTAGCAATGCAATATCTGTATGTGCTGCATAATGCCTGTGTGTGGCAATTACAGCAACACCTTGTATCTGTATGTGCTGCATAATGCCTGTGTATGGCAATTACAGCAACACCTTGTATCTGTATGTGCTGCATAATGCTGTGTATGGCAATTACAGCAGCAACACCTTGTATCTGTATGTGCTGCATAATGCCTGTGTATGGCAATTACAGCAACACCTGTATCTGTATGTGCTGCATAATGCCTGTGTATGGCAATTACAGCAACACCTTGTATCTGTATGTGCTGCATAATGCCTGTGTATGGCAATTACAGCAACACCTTGTATCTGTATGTGCTGCATAATGCCTGTGTATGGCAATTACAGCAACACCTTGTATGTGCTGCATAATGCCTGTGTATGGCAATTACAGCAACACCTTGTATGTGCTGCATAATGCCTGTGTATGGCAATTACAGCAACACCTTGTATCTGTATGTGCTGCATAATGCCTGTGTATGGCAATTACAGCAACACCTTGTATGTGCTGCATAATGCCTGTGTATGGCAATTACAGCAACACCTTGTATCTGTATGTGCTGCATAATGCCTGTGTATGGCAATTACAGCAACACCTTGTATCTGTATGTGCCGCATAATGCCTGTGTATGGCAATTACAGCAACACCTTGTATCTGTATGTGCCGCATAATGCCTGCGTATGGCAATTACAGCAACACCTTGTATCTGTATGTGCCGCATAATGCCTGCGTATGGCAATTACAGCAACACCTTGTATCTGTATGTGCCGCATAATGCCTGCGTATGGCAATTACAGCAACACCTTGTATCTGTATGTGCCGCATAATGCCTGCGTATGGCAATTACAGCAACACCTTGTAACTGTACTGTACCCGGATCTACACTCATAACCCCCTGAATCTTATCCCTGTACAGCATTAACTGACCGCACGGCTCTCCCTGTATTCTGCCAAATCCCTGTCTGCTGGAATGCCGCAGTGAAGTTTGCAGAGTTTTTTTGTTACAGTGAGGATGGGGGCTGCTCCTTGTACAGAGTTTAACAAAATGACATGGAGGAGGTGAATAGCTGGTTTAAAGTGCTGTGTCATGGCTCTGATTGGCTGTCACACTGACATTAACCTACAACACTGCTCTCACACTACAGTACTACTCCCAGCCAACTCCGCACGTGTCCTAGGCTAGAAGTTGCTGTGCTGGCACGTGAGCAGATACATCATTCAGGCCTGAAGTCAGGGAAGTGTCATCACACGGTGCTCCGCAGGACCAATCTTGAGTGTCTGTGATACAACACTGTAACCCAGGGTCTAAAAAAACCCTATTCCAGGTACCCCGGGGCAATACAAGCTTACCTCTGCCGCCTCTTCTGTTGTTCCTAGGTTATTATTATTATAGTATCTTAAACTATACCTGTCCTTTAAAAAATTAAATCTGTAGGTGGCCCCTAGGTCTTCTCCCTGGCTCCTAAAGTTTGATGTAACGTATTAAATCAAAATCTGCATAGAACCGGGATGTCCAAACTCTGCCCCCCCCCCCAGATGTTCTCTGCAAGCCAAGGAGATGCCATGAGCCGAGTAATTTTTTCTATACCAGGGATGTCCAAACTCTGAACCCCCCCCCCCCCCCGATGTCCCTGAACTACAACTCCCAGAGATCTCCGACAGCATTAGATGGATGGCATCTCCTTGGCTTGCACGACTGCGGGAAGAACAGGAAACTGCTCCGGCTTCTTCGTTTGGGGCTGCCGGGATGTGCAGCACACCCACACTGTGCATTAAATAGGGTGAGTCCGGATTAACCCCTTCACTACCAAGGGGAAGGAGCCAGTGGTTTTATGGAAAACTATTAAATGGCCCCATAACATTATCCCTGCCACACATGCAAAACTACACACGCGTAAATGCACTTGTACATTTGTCTTACAATACTTGGTCGGTCTTTGACAGAACGCTCCCCCTGTTGGTCAAGTTTTGGTACTACAAGTAATTCCATGGGTTGCAGCAGATCAGCTGCGATGTCTGATGTGCGTTACCGTTTGGGACGTGTTCTGGAGTCCGTAGGCAAACCACGTTACCCTCCAATAAAGGGACTGTACATTCATCCCATAAATGTCCAGAGAAAATTAACTATAAAGTAGTGAAGGGGTTAAAGAGAATAATCATTATTAGCTATCGTTTTCCATGACAGACGAGGGACACCTTGCTGTTTAAAGATATGACCTTTACATGCCTCCCTTCACACCAGAGGTCGCCAGCCTTGACCCACAAAGGTATTTTGGAACTGCATGTCCCATGGTGCTCAGCAACACATTAGCAGAGCCTCATGGGAAACGTATTTTCAAAACATCTGGTGGGCCACGGTCTCTGACCCCTGCCTTACACACATGAAAACAGAGGCAGGAGGACCTAACAAAGGGTTTTATTGATAAGTGCACGCGGCCGGTGGAGGAGCAAAAGAGAAGACCAGCTGTCCAATCAGCTTCTCACATTTTTAAGGAGACCACCCAGGCCAAAACAAATAATAAAACCAGACCGATCCAACTTGTGACGGTCTGCCTCGTACATCAAACTGCAAGTGCACCTCACAGACCGGTCGGCAGAAATTGGGTTAAGTTTTTGTCTTGTCTGCAGATCAGAAGCCGAACCGTGAAAGGGATTTCCCACAGTCCCTTTCTGGTCACTTACAGCCTCTGTTTCTCATGTGGATCTGCAGCTGATCGTGGTGGGGCCAGTCCACCTCCAATGGTCCAATAAGTATTGAGTTGGTTACTCGACCGCTTAATTCTCCCACTGTTTTTCCAGTGATTACCTCTATATAACCTGTATTCCAAAACCACGGCAGCCATCTTCATGTCATGACAAGTAGCAAATTGTGGCTCTGCAGGTCTCTGGAATATCTGGAGCATATGTTTTTGAGAAGGTCCAGGTTGTTCAGGAACACACGCTGAAGGAGCTCCACCAAAAAGGGAGCAAATGGCTGTGCGCCTTCGGGTGGAGGCAGCCTGAAGGAGGTGGGATTGAGTCCTGCGGATCGTGTTTCTACCTACGTGGCTGCTGCAGAGGATGGGAGCTGCGCCTTCCGCACTGCGAGGTCTGTGGTGTGCCAGCCTGGGCGCCATGTCAGATATTGAAGTCTCCATAAAGATCTGTCTAACCAGAATCGGTCATGCATCACGACAGAGGTGGCCACCATGGTTAAACCAACTGAAAAAACCTGGTGGTTTCGCAATACTAGTGTATAGCGGAATGCGTCCTATAAAGTGGTTCCCCAACCCTGCTCCTCACGTCCCTCTTAACAGGCCAGGTTTGCCAGATGTCTGAAGCACAGCCTGGGTGATTTGCTGCTCAGTGATTGCAGGATTCAGTCTTCATTTCTCCAAGGTGATCCTTAAGAACATGACCTGTTAGGAGGACCTGAGGACCAGGGCTGGAAAACACTGCTCTAAAACGTTAAGAGAAGTAAAACTGATGTAGCGACCCATGTTGGATCACTTAAGATGGGTTAACCCAGGACATAACGTTCGGAGTCCTTCAAGTAACCAGTTCTCTTCCCATCAACTGGTTTCCATCCGAAGCGATTGGTTCAGTTTCCTGCTCCTCCCTGAACTTTGGCTCCAAGATGAACCCATTGACACCGCAGAACGGGGAGATCAGCGATCCAACAGAAGCCAAAATAATGTCAAACGAGCAGCTGAGAAGACCACGAACACAATCGGCTGTAACGAGGAGGAGAGGACAAAGCCAGGAAGAAAAAATGTGAGACGGCAAAAAGTGCTTGGCCAATAAATACCAGATGTGTGTGTGATATTCAGTCCCAAGCAGCCTGTGACATCATCAATGTCTCATTCTTGGTGGAGACATCAGACAGACTTAACAGGAACTGACTAGAGGATGTGTCTACAGCTCATTAAATAAAGATGGGACCAGGCTGAGGGGCACCTTTTGGCTCTGTGTCCTCTGCACTTCAGTCATTAATCAAGGGCTCATTAAGCTGCCGGGAAGCACTGAAATGGCAACCTGGTAGTCTGTAAAAAGGGGTGTTTACTGAAACGTGTCCTCTCTGTCGGTGTGGATTTTCATATGTCGGTTCAGATAGCTCTTACATCCGAAACACTTCTGGCATTCAGGGCAAGCGAATGGCTTTTCCCCCGAGTGCACGCTCAAATGTGAAATGAGGTGTGAGCTCCGTGTAAAACAGTTACCGCACTGGGGGCAGGAATACGGGGTTTTCCTGGTGTGGATCCTCTTGTGCTTGGCAAGGTGCGAGCTGGCGTTGAAACTCTTTTTGCAGATGTTACAGGAGAACGGCTTCTCGCCGGTGTGCGTCCTCTGGTGGGATATCAGGTTCGAGCTGGTGATAAAACATTTCCCGCACTCCGAGCACACAAAGGGCTTCTCTCCAGTGTGGATCCTCTGGTGTCTGACAAGGTACGCATTGTCAGAGAACCTCTTGCCACATTCGGGGCAGGCGAAGGGCTTTTCACCAGTGTGATTGGTCTGGTGGGCCAGAAAGCGAGAACTGCTGGTGAAGCACTTCCCGCACTGGGCGCAAGCGAACGGCTTCTCCCCCGTGTGGATGGTCTGGTGCCTGAAAAGGTTTGTTTTAATAGTGAAGGATTTTCCGCAGATGGTGCAGGGGAATGGCTTCTCCCCTGTGTGAGTTCTCTGATGCGTCACCAGGTTTATTTTGCTGGTGAAACATTTCCCACATTTGTCACAAGGAAAGGGTTTTTCTCCCGTGTGGATCCTCTGGTGCTTTAAGAGGTGGGATCTATACGAGAAGGATTTCCCACACTCATCGCAGGCGAGATTCTTCACTTTGTGGATCTTTCGATGTTTAACCAGGTCAGAGTTCTGAGTGAACGAATTTCCACACTCTGCGCAGCTGTATAACCTCATCGCCCTTTGAGGCAAGCTTCTTACTTTCTGATGGTTACGACCACCATGCTGCATGTTCTCGTGTATTATCTGTGAACCAGGGCTGCCATCGTCATCCTCTTCCTGTGGAGGAGCAGGAATGCCACCATCTGAAGTAATGCCACCATCTGAAAGACTGGACACCGTTTCATCAGTCAGAGGTCCCGGGCTACACTTTAGGGCTGAAGAAACATCTGTATCTGTGAGATTTCCTTCCTCACAAGAGCCTGAATCCACCTTGAAGTTAGCTGTGGGATTGCTCTTCCTTTTGTTTTGTTTCGGATGTCTTCGGTGCTCGATATTCTCGTGGTGTTGGTGTTCACTTCTGTCGTCCGGTGAAGAGATCGGCATGTGGAGCCCAGCTGCTGGATCTACGACGTCGGATTCGTTGACTGTAAAGGAACAGACAATTCTGCATTATACGCTTAAGAATAAACCGTGACCTACACGAACAAACATCTAAAATGAGCAGAAAAAATCCAGGGCCCGATCCCGACCTTGTCAGAAACAGGCAACCACCAAGGGAAAGTCTTGGCACGAGTCGATAGCCTCTCCCTGTTACAGACTCCATTCCAAGGGAGCTGCTGTAGTGGCTCGTGTTGGGATTGTTGGGCGCCACGTGAAGATACCGTCAGTGTCACTGCTTGTATCTGCTCCTGAAGTCCGTAGGACGCTATGGAGCCAAACATGACCCTGTGCAAACTCGTGTTAGTAGGGTCGAGCTGAGGTTAACTAGGAACAGGCAGGGCGGGAACTACCATAATCCACACCATGAACAAATTAAGTTGTTCCTTAAAGTGATAATCACCACCACGTTCTTCTTACCCAGCGAGCCGACGTTCGTGTGCTCCTCCATCTTCTCGTCCTTGCTGCTGGCATTGTCTTCTATATACTCCCACTCCTAAATTGTGAAAGAAAGAGTACTTGTAGCATACACCATGAGAGGTTTCCACCATCCATCGTGGTACAGTCCCACCCCCAGCAGCCTCACCTCGCCGGTCACCAGGTGGATGATTTTGCTGGTCAACTGCAAGACGTTCTTGTCTTTCCTCCGGTCATATGTTGGGGCGTGAGGTCTAACGCTGCCGAATGTCCCACGATCATCAAGCTTCTTAACGATTACATAATTCTAAGTGGTGACCAAGGAAGAACAATACAAGAGAAGTCAAACCTCCTACAGAGAAGACTTCTGTGTCCCCCACCCTAGAGTCAAGTACAGTGAGCGAAATATATTGTACCTCTCAACCACCCTGCCCCCAAACCCGCTACCCATCTCTTGCCCACTGAACCCATCGATGAGGGCCCCCCGTCCTGTTATAAGAGCCAAGCCTTCTAAAGCCTGTGGTGCCCACACCTCCCCGGTCAGCAGGTAGATGAGCTCCAGGGTGAGCTCCAGGATCTTCTCCGCCGTCATGTCACCGTCTGTCCTCATCGTGGTCAGAGTGTTGCATTAGGGGGATGGGCACGGGTGGGAAGGGTTTCTGTATTTCTTCATCCGTGTCTTCACTGCAGCTTCGATCTTAAAGAAAACGGAATAAAAAGGGATTTCAACAAAAAAAAATTACTTGGGTTATTGAGAGAGCGCCGAAATGTCAAAACGATGTTTGCAAAAAACATACTGGATGAAATGGTCTGGAATTAACATATAGAAGGTCCTATGAATGATAATAAAAGGGTCTGTTACAGAAAGAAAAAAAACCTTTTTGCCAAAAAATGCCTTAGAAATCTAAAAGAGACTTTTTGCTGCAGGTTAAAATAATAAACAGTTTTTAGATATTTGATAAAAACGGGAATATTTTTAACATTGAAACCTATGGGATTCGCCTGAATAAACCTGCCGAATGAAAACACCAAAGGGCAGTAGATACACAGGGATGAAGGAGGAGGGGCATGAGTTACACGGGGCAGAGGAGGAGGGGCATGAGTTACACGGGGCAGAGGAGGAGGGGCATGAGTTACACGGGGCAGAGGAGGAGGGGCATGAGTTACACGGGGCAGAGGAGGAGGGGCATGGGATACACAGCGGGGTAGAGGAGGAGGGGCATGGGATACACAGCGGGGTAGAGGAGGAGGGGCAGGGGATACACAGCGGGGTAGAGGAGGAGGGGCAGGGGATACACAGCGGGGTAGAGGAGGAGGGGCACGGGATACACAGCGGGGTAGAGGAGGAGGGGCACGGGATACACACAGCGGGGTAGAGGAGGAGGGGCACGGGATACACAGCGGGTAGAGGAGGAGGGGCACGGGATACACAGCGGGGTAGAGGAGGAGGGGCACGGGATACACAGCGGGGTAGAGGAGGAGGGGCACGAGATACACAGCGGGGTAGAGGAGGAGGGGCACGAGATACACAGCGGGGTAGAGGAGGAGGGGCACGAGATACACAGCGGGGTAGAGGAGGAGGGGCACGAGATACACAGCGGGGTAGAGGAGGAGGGGCACGAGATACACAGCGGGGTAGAGGAGGAGGGGCACGAGATACACAGCGGGGTAGAGGAGGAGGGGCACGAGATACACAGCGGGGTAGAGGAGGAGGGGCACGAGATACACAGCGGGGCAGAGGAGGAGGGGCACGAGATACACAGCGGGGCAGAGGAGGAGGGGCACGAGATACACAGCGGGGCAGAGGAGGAGGGGCACGAGATACACAGCGGGGCAGAGGAGGAGGGGCACGAGATACACAGCGGGGCAGAGGAGGAGGGGCACGAGATACACAGCGGGGCAGAGGAGGAGGGGCACGAGATACACAGCGGGGCAGAGGAGGAGGGGCACGAGATAACACAGCGGGGCAGAGGAGGAGGGGCACGAGATACACAGCGGGGCAGAGGAGGAGGGGCACGAGATACACAGCGGGGCAGAGGAGGAGGGGCACGAGATACACAGCGGGGCAGAGGAGGAGGGGCACGAGATACACAGCGGGGCAGAGGAGGAGGGGCACGAGATACACAGCGGGGCAGAGGAGGAGGGGCACGAGATACACAGCGGGGCAGAGGAGGAGGGGCACGAGATACACAGCGGGGTAGAGGAGGAGGGGCACGAGATACACAGCGGGGTAGAGGAGGAGGGGCACGAGATACACAGCGGGGTAGAGGAGGAGGGGCACGAGATACACAGCGGGGTAGAGGAGGAGGGGCACGAGATACACAGCGGGGTAGAGGAGGAGGGGCACGAGATACACAGCGGGGTAGAGGAGGAGGGGCAGGGGATACACAGCGGGGTAGAGGAGGAGGGGCACGGGATACACAGCGGGGTAGAGGAGGAGGGGCACGGGATACACAGCGGGGAGAGGAGGAGGGGCACGGGATACACAGCGGGGTAGAGGAGGAGGGGCACGAGATACACAGCGGGTAGAGGAGGAGGGGCACGAGATACACAGCGGGGTAGAGGAGGAGGGGCACGAGATACACAGCGGGGTAGAGGAGGAGGGGCAGAGATACACAGCGGGGTAGAGGAGGAGGGGCACGAGATACACAGCGGGGTAGAGGAGGAGGGGCACGAGATACACAGCGGGGTAGAGGAGGAGGGGCACGAGATACACAGCGGGGTAGAGGAGGAGGCAGTGGCGTAGCGTGGGTTGTCAGCGCCCGGGGCCAGCCAAGAATTGTGCGCCCCCCCCCCCAACCTGTGGACACGTTATCGATATTGCCCCAGCTCTCACATGAATATTGCTCCAGCTCTCACATGAATATTGCCCCAGCTCATGGATTTGCCCCAGCTCATGGATATGCCCTAGCACATGGATATGCCCTAGCACATGGATTTGCCCCAGCACATGGATATGCCCCAGCACATGGATTTGCCCCAGCACATGGATTTGCCCCAGCACATGGATATGCCCCAGCTCATGGATTTGCCCCAGCGCTCACCTGGATATTGCCCCAGCTCCGGATCCAGCAGGGGTTGAGGGGGCCCAGATGCCGGGCAGCGGGAGTGCCTGCCCAGTCCTGAACAGCGTGCGAGTCCGTCCTGTTGAAGGGGAGGCGGCTGTGTGCGTGCGCAGGCCACGCGGTCCGGCCAGTCAGGTGGTACAGAGACTCAGTACCACCTGATTAGACGGACCACGTGACCTGCGCCTGCACGCAGCCGCCTCCCCTTCAACAGGATGGACTCACTGTTTAGGACCGGGCAGGCACTCCTGCTGCCCGGCATCTGGGTCCCCTCAACCCGCGGGCCCTTGGGCGGCGCCCGAGGGCCCGGCGGGTCAGTCCGGGCCACAAGTTTTAGGGGCGCAAATTTCTTTTGAAATTATGCGCCCCTAAGAAAACTGCGCCCGGGGCCACGGCCCCCCCTGCCCCCCCCACGCTACGCCACTGGGAGGAGGGGCACGAGATACACAGCGGGGTAGAGGAGGAGGGGCACGAGATACACAGCGGGGTAGAGGAGGAGGGGCACGAGATACACAGCGGGGTAGAGGAGGAGGGGCACGAGATACACAGCGGGGTAGAGGAGGAGGGGCACGAGATACACAGCGGGGCAGAGGAGGAGGGGCACGAGATACACAGCGGGGCAGAGGAGGAGGGGCAGGTGATACACAGCGGGGTAGAGGAGGAGGGGCAGTGGATAGAGGGGTGGGGCAGTATGTGACGTACACACCTGCAGCCCCTAGCGCCAGGTACTGCCTCCACTACGCTTTTTCCAGCTTCATAGATATCCGTATTGTGACGTCACGGCCGATGTTTGGTTCATCCTTGACGAGCGAGCGCTCTCAGCGGCCAGTCGTGCGTGCGCAGGGCGCGCCCGCGACCTCCCGTTGCCATGGAACCGGACAGAAAGGACCAGCAGCTAGCGCGCCTGCGCGTTCCCACACCTATTATCTCGAGGGGGGCGTGTCTGTGTCGGAGAACTACGACTCCCTTGATGCGCTGCGCAGAATTTGTTCGCTTGTATTTCACTAGTGTACACAGCGCATTGTGGGGACTGAGGAGTAGTGGTTGTTGTGCCCGGCCTCCCGCGAGCACTGACTCGGGTTTAATAAACGTTATATGAAGGAGGGGCGTGTCATTATGACGTCTAATGTGGCTGAGCCCCTCCCCCATCCTACAGGAGCCGCCCTGGTATAACCTTTCTGGAAATGCCCATCGGTTATTCCTGGGTGTCCCTCCTGGTGTGCGCAGTGTTTTGCCCCCTCCTTTGCGGTCCTGACGCATTCTCTCCATGTTCTTGGCAGCCATATATATAAAGCGCACGCTGTGAGTCCACCCCCCCATCCTGTGACCCCAGCCCCCCTTCCATCCTGTGACCCCAGCCCCCCCTCCATCCTGTGACCCCAGCCCCCTCCATCCTGTGACCCCAGCCCCCCCTCCATCCTGTGACCCCCCTCCATCCTGTGACCCCAGCCCTCCCCCTCCATCCTGTGACCCCCCTCCATCCTGTGACCCCAGCCCCCCCAGCCATCCTGTGACCCCCCCTCCATCCGTGACCCCAGCCCCCCCTCCATCCTGTGACCCCCCCTCCATCCTGTGACCCCAGCCCCCCCTCCATCCTGTGACCCCCCTCCATCCTGTGACCCCAGCCCCCTCCATCCTGTGACCCCAGCCCCCCCTCCATCCTGTGACCCCCTCCATCCTGTGACCCCAGCCCCCCCAGCCATCCTGTGACCCCCTCCATCCTGTGACCCCAGCCATCCTGTGACCCCAGCCCTCCCCCTCCATCCTGTGACCCCCCCCATCCTGTGACCCCAGCCATCCTGTGACCCCAGCCCTCCCCCTCCATCCTGTGACCCCCCTCCATCCTGTGACCCCAGCCCCCCCAGCCATCCTGTGACCCCAGCCCCCCCTCCATCCTGTGACCCCCCTCCATCCTGTGACCAGCCCCCCCTCCATCCTGTGACTGGCTCAGGTGAACAGATGCTGTAACATCATGAAGTATGACATCACAGCACAGAGATACTCAGGGTGATGTCACCCTCTCTTTGGGCGTCTGTCAAGGAAAAAATGTCCCAAACTGTTACGTCATCAGTGACGTGGGCGCTGCGCCCGTAATGACATAATGATGCGCTCATCCTTTGTCTCCTCAGCGTGATCGTGCGGTTATTGGAGGCAGGAAAGGCTGAGCCTCACCTGGCAGCCGCCATCATGATCACGGAGCTACAGGTTCTCTATTTACCCTCACCTAGTGTGTCCCCCCCCTCCTGTTAGATTGTAAGCTCTTGAGCCGGGTCCTCCTACTGTTCTGTGCGTTTAACCTGTATGTATACTTGTTAATCTGCAGAAAAATACAACAAAATATACATATACAGTTGTGTTCAAAATTATTCAACCCCCACTGAAATTGAGTGTTTTGGCCAGTTTGACATTGATTTTGATCATTCAGTCATCTTGCTTACAATTAAATCAAAGAGGCACGTGTAGGTCAGACAAATATAACATAACATTTATAATGATAAACCACAAATGTCTTTTCTGTGCTCACATCATTATCAGTTTTATTCAACCCCCAAGTGACATTCAATCTTCGTACTTAGTACAACATCCTTTTACAGTTATAACAGCTTTTAAACGTGAAGCATAGCTTGACACAAGTGTCTTGCAGCGATCTACGGGTATCTTCGCCCATTCGTCATGCGCAAAAGCCTCCAGTTCAGTCACATTCTTAGGCTTGCGCACTGCAACTGCTTTCTTTAAGTCCCACCAGAGGTTCTCAATCGGATTTAAGTCAGGTGACTGCGATGGCCACTCCAAAATGTTCCAGCCTTTAATCTGCAACCATGCTCTAGTGGACTTGGAGGTATGCTTGGGATCATTGTCCTGTTGAAAGGTCCAACGTCTCCCAAGCCTCAGGTTTGTGACGGACCGCATCACATTGTCATCCAATATCTCCTGGTACTGAAGAGAATTCATGGTACCTTGCACACGCTGAAGCTTCCCTGTACCTGCAGAAGCAAAACAGCCCCAAAGCATGATTGACCCCCCCCCCCGCCATGCTTCACAGTAGGCAAGGTGTTCTTTTCTTCATAGGCCTTGTTCTTCTCCTCCAAACATAGCGTTGATCCATGGCCCAAACAGTTCTAATTTTGTTTCATCAGTCCACAGAACACTATCCCAAAACTTCTGTGGTTTGTCCACATGACTTTTGGCATACTGCAGTCGACTATTCTTATTCTTTGGAGACAGCAAGGGGGTGCGCCTGGGAGTTCTGGCATGGAGGCCTTCATTACGCAGTGTGCGCCGTATTGTCTGAGCTGAAACTTCAGTACCCACATCTGACAAATCTTTTCTCAGTTCCTCAGCAGTCACACGGGGACTTTTCTGGACTCTACGCTTCAGGTAGCGCACAGCAGTCGAAGTCAGCATCTTCTTTCTGCCACGACCAGGTAGCGTTTCAACAGTGCCCTTTGCCTTGAATTTGCGAATGATGCTTCCTATGGTCTCTCTTGGTATGTTTAACATCTTTGCAATCTTCTTATAGCCATTGCCCTTCCTGTGAAGAGTAATCACCTCTTCTCTTGTCTTCCTGGACCATTCTCTTGACTTCACCATGTTTGTAACCACACCAGTAAATGTCTAGAAGGAGCTGAGTATCACAGTCATTTTAAAGCTGCCTAATTGGTGCTTATTATGCTTTATTGCTGCTCCGTGACATCCACAGGTGTTTTCAATACCTGATTGAAAACACTTGAATGAACCTCTGTTCTTCAGAGTGGTAGTCTTTAAGGGGTTGAATAATTGTGTCAAATGAAGAATTCACAAAAGAAACATTTACTACTGTATTACAAAACCAATTGATGTCATTTTAGTTGCATATGGTTCTTTAAAAAGTCCTTGTAGGATTTCATTCTGAATACAATTACAAATGTACACTAAATTCCCTAAAACCCTTTACAGCATTGGGGGTTGAATAATTTTGAACACAACTGTATATCGCCCCCAGCTCACATGGATATATTTGCCCCGAGCTCACATGGATATATTTTCCCCAGCTCACACATGGATATATTTGCCCCCAGCTCACACATGGGTATATATCAACCCAGCTCACACATGGGTATACAGTGGCAAGAAAAAGTATGTGACCCCTTTGGGATTACGTGGAGTTTTGCATGAATTGGTCATAAAATATGCTCTGATCTTCATCTAAATCACAACAATTTGAAAAACACAGTCTGCTTAAAATAATACAACACAAACATTATATGTTTTCATGTGCTTATTGAACATAACATGTAAACATTCACAGTGCAGGGTGGAAAAAGTATGTGAACCCCTAGCCTAATGACTTCTCCAAGAGATAATTGGAGCCAGGAGTGAGCCAACCATGAGTCCAATCAGTGTGATATTATTGGATGTGTTGCTGAAAGCTGTCCTGCCCTTTAAAAACACACACCAGTTTTGGGTTTACTGGTTTCAAGAAGCACTGCCTGATGTGAACCATGCCTCGCAGAAAAGAGCACTCAGAAGACCTACGATCAAGAATTGTTGACTTGCATGAAGCTGGAAAGGGTTACAAATGTATCTCCAAAAGCCTTGATGTTCATGTGTCCACGGTAAGACAGACTGTCTACAAATGGAGAAAGTTCAGCACTGTTGCTACTCTCCCTAGACGTGGTCGTCCTGTAAAGATGACTGCAAGAGCACAGCACAGAATGCTTAGTGAGGTAAAGAAGAATCCTAGAGTGTCAGCTAAAGACTTACAGAAATCTCTGGCACATGCTAACATTTTTGTTGACACATCTACAATAAGGAAAACATTAAACAAGAATGGAGTACATGGGAGGACACCACGGAGGAAGCCATTGCTGTCCAAAAAGAATATTGCAGCACATTTGAAGTTTGCATAAGAGCACCTGGATGTTCCACAGCACTACTGGCAAAATATTCTGTGGACCGATGAAACCAAAATTGAGTTGTTTGGAAAAAACACACAACACTATGTGTGGAGAAAAAAAAGGCACCACACACCAACATCAAAACCTCATCCCCACTGTAAAACATGGTGGAGGGAGCATCATGGTTTGGGGCTGCTTTGCTGCCTCAGGGCCTAGACGGATTGTTGTCATTGATGGAAAAATGAATTCCAGAGTTTATCAAGACATTTTGCAGGAAAACATAAGACCATCTGTCTGCCAACTGAAGCTCCGCAGAGGATGGGTGATGCAACAGGACAATGACCCAAAGCATACAAGTAATTCAACAAAAGAATGGCTTCTACAAAACAAAATACGCCTTCTGGAGTGGCCCAGTCAGAGTCCTAACCTCAACCCGATTGAAATGCTGTGGCATGACCTTAAGAGAGCGATTCACACCAGACATCCCAAGAATATTGCTACACTGAAACAGTTTTGTGAAGAGGAGCGGTCCAAAATTACTCCAGATCGTTGTGCAGGTCTGATCTGCAACTAGAGGAAACGTTTGGTTGAGGTTATTGCTGCCAAAGGAGGGTCAACCAGTTATTAAGTCCAAAGGTTCACATACTTTTTCCACCCTGCACTGTGAATGTTTACATGTTCTGTTCAATAAACACATGAAAACATATAATGTTTGTGTTGTATTATTTTAAGCAGACTGTGTTTTTCAAATTGTTGTGATTTAGATGAAGATCAGAGCACATTTTATGACCAATTCATGCAAAACTCCACGTAATCCCAAAGGGAATACATGGATGTATTTGCCCCCAGCTCACATGGATGTATTTGCCCCCAGCTCATGGATATATTGCCCCCAGCTCATGGATATATTGCCCCCAGCTCATGGATATAAAGCCCCCAGCTCATGGATGTATTGCCGCAGTTCATGGATGTATTTTCCCCCAGCTCATGGATGTATTTGCCCCCAGCGCTCACCTTGCTCTGCGCTGTTCTTCTTCACGAGGCGAGCGGCAGTGCCGCAGCTGGCATGATGCAGCTTGGCCGCTTGCCGGGAACCACCTGACCAGCGCAGCCGAGTTCTCGCAAGATCTCGTGCGCTGGTCAGCTAGTTCCCATCCCACGCGAGCGGCCAAGCTGCAAGCCAGCGGGCTACTCGCAGAGAGAGGAACATCCGGCGGCGCTGCTCCCAGATTCCGGCGCTTATTGCCGGAATCTGTCGGCGGCGCTGGGCCCCCGTCCAGTGGCGGAACGCCAGGGCCCGGTTGCAACTGCGACCCTGGTACTTCCGCCACTGCATGGAGCTATAGGGGTGAGCGCATAAGACAACCTATTTTCTTGCTATATTTGTTACTCTGTCTTACCCACTGTACAGCGCTATGGAACGTATTAGCACTTTATATATACTTGTAACTGCAAGAACCAGAGCACTTGTACGGTTGTACCACGCCTGGGCCATGCAGGGCGACCAGTCCCAGAACAAAGTGTTGTTACATGAAGCACTGAGCTTTTCAATGGCCTGGCGGAACCACAGATATATGGAGGAGCCCCTAAAAAGACACCTGCACACCCTGACTATATGGAGGAGCCCCTAAAAAGACACCCACACACCCTGAATATATGGAGGAGCCCCTAAAAAGACACCCACACACCCTGAATATATGGAGGAGCCCCTAAAAAGACACCTGCACACTCTGCATATATGGAGGAACCCCTAAAAAGAAACACGCACAACCTGACTATTTGGAGGAGCCCCTAAAGATACACCCACACACCCTGAATATATGGAGGAACCCCTAAAAAGACACCCGCACACCCTGACTATATGGAGGAGCCCCTAAAAATACACCACACACCCTGAATATATGGAGGAGCCCCTAAAAAGACACCCACACACCCTGAATATATGGAGGAGCCCCTAAAAAGACACCTGCACACTCTGCATATATGGAGGAACCCCTAAAAAGAAACACGCACAACCTGACTATTTGGAGGAGCCCCTAAAGATACACCCACACACCCTGAATATATGGAGGAACCCCTAAAAAGACACCCGCACACCCTGACTATATGGAGGAGCCCCTAAAAATACACCCACACACCCGGAATATATGGACGAGCACCAAAAAAGACACCCGCACACCCTGACTATATGGAGGAGCCCCTAAAAATACACCCACACACCCGGAATATATGGACGAGCACCAAAAAAGACACCCGCCACACCCTGAATATATGGAGGAGCCCCTAAAAAGACACCCGCACACCCTGACTATATGGAGGAACCCCTAAAAAGACACCCGCACACCCTGAATATATGGAGGAGACCCTAAAAGACACCCGCACACCCTGAATATATGGAGGAACCCCTAAAAATACACCCACACACCCTGAATTTATGGAGGAGCCCCTAAAAAGACACCCGCACACCCTGACTATATGGAGGAGCCCCTAAAAATACACCCACACACCCGGAATATATGGACGAGCACCAAAAAAGACACCCGCACACCCTGAATATATGGAGGAGCCCCTAAAAAGACACCCGCACACCCTGACTATATGGAGGAACCCCTAAAAAGACACCCGCACACCCTGAATATATGGAGGAGACCCTAAAAGACACCCGCACACCCTGAATATATGGAGGAACCCCTAAAAATACACCCACACACCCTGAATATATGGAGGAGCCCCTAAAAAGACACCCGCACACCCTGAATATCTGGAGGAGCACCTAAAAAGACACCCGCACACCCTGAATATCTGGAGGAGCACCTAAAAAGACACCCGCACACCCTGAATATATGGAGAGACCCTGGAAGAAGGGACTTTAGGAGAGCATAACCAGAGCTGTCAAACTCGGCCCCCAGATGTTTCTGAACTACAACTCCTTGATTCCTTGGCCATCTATTGTATTGAAAGAATTCAAGGAATTGTAGGTATCAACATTTGGGGGGCTGTGAGTTTGACAGCCCTGGTGTAGAGAGACAGAGGAGGTTGGAATAACATGAGGACACGTCCCGGTTAAATAGGGACACAAGGGGGGTCTGGTTTGTAGTGTACAGTATGTGTCTCAAATCAATGTGTACATCATCGATTTGTATCATGGTGGATCTGGCAGCCAAACTACCACAGCTGTCACCAGCTCGTGTCTCCTGGGCCATGGAGGATGGCTCCTCCTGTGGTATACAATACCACATTGATTATTTTTTACAAATATATTAGCTGGGATTTTCTGGCCGTTCACTACGGGCGTCCTATCTCACAGCGGCCTGCCGGTTGAGTGCATGAAGTGTAAGAGACGTCGGAAATGCCATTTAATCGAGAATGCTTATAAACGATCAATATTACAGGGCTGACCCTGGTACGTCTGACTCCACTTTTAGTATTTACCAAAATTAATTAGCGGGCTCATTTCATATTATTATCTCTGAATAAAATGGATTTGAGAGCCGCCGGATAGGGTTGCCACCTGTCCAGTTTTCACCCGGACAGTTCGAGTTTTGAATCATGTGTTCGGGTTTCAGACCCTCTCCCACCCGGACACATGATTCAAAGAGCTGTGTGAGATCACTGGCCTTAGGGTGTGCCATGGGTATCAAAACCATATGAAGGGACAGATACCTCCCATACCAAGTGGGAGGTACATATTATCAAACCCCCAGGTTTTGCACTTTGAAGCTTTTTTTTTGGCTGCCGCTGATGGCAAGTTAGCTGCAAGTGCATGTGTGTGCGTGAGTGCATGTGTGTGCTTGTGTGTGTGAGTGCGTGTGTGTGTGTGAGTGTGTGTGCGTGAGTGCGTGTGTGTGCGTGAGTGCATGTGTGTGCGTGTTCCCACAGGCAGAGGGACTGTGAGGTTTAAATTGGCTGAGAGCTCGGTGCCCCATACTGTCCCCAATCAGCAGCTGTGTGAGACGGTGGGGGATGCAGAGAGGGGACAATCTCCATTAGAATATTAAGGTGGCAGGGGGAGAGGGGAGGAAGGGTCAGCAGTCTGTGAATGCCTATGTCTGCTCACTGTGCTAATCTATGGCTCCATGAACTAGCAGTGCGCAGAAGAGACTTCCAGAAGGACCCACTGTGACAGGTAGGCAGGTTGTCACTGAGCTGCCTGGCTCTTGGTGAGGTCCTGCAGACAGAGGACCAGGCTGTATTAAAACTCTGCTGACCAAAGTGGGGGGGGGGCCTCAGTCATCCTTCATACACATCGTGTTTTGCCACTTTGAAGCGTTCGGGTTTGACTTGAATGAAAGGTGGCAACCCTACCGCCGGATCATGTGTTTATTATGGAACAGTCTGTGATGTTTTGTTAAAACCTCTTTATATTCTTACTTTATTGGTTGTCTTGTACAAAACAGAAACTTCTGTATAACCTAGTTGTACTCTATTAACCTGGTATAGAACAGTTTCCTCACAGAGTTGCCTCATAACACTGCTCTGCTTCAGCCACCATTTTACATCTTCCAGAACATTCCCACCAACCGACCACAGGAAGTTAGTTATCGCCTCAGAGCAGAACAGGAAGTAGGGAAGCAGCAAAGCATCATTCACAGCCAACAACAGACCGTACCTCATAATACACGCACACACCCTACACTCACAGTCTAACAACCCATACATCACACACTCTGTAACTGAAAGAATGCATTTTATACATACAGGGTTATTCAAAGAGAGGTGAAAAGCAGGAGAATGACTGGAGAATGGAAAATTCTAGGTCAAAAAAGCCAAACCAGAAAAATTCTCCCATTTATCTCACTTTCCAAATCGGCTATTTTGACCTAGAATTTTCCATTCTCCAGTCATTCTCCTGCTTTTCACCGCTCTCTGAATAACCCTGATAGTGTTCCATTCCATATTATCTGATTTTATTAACATATGTTATTAGATTCTATAGACTATTATAAAACTTAATTTGGATTTTTTTGTTTTAATATTACACATTATTTGATGCTATAGGATATTCTTTCAGTTTATTTGATTTTATAGTATATTATTACACATTATTTGATTCTATTTATTTATTTATAAAGGATTTTACCAGGAAGGATACATTGAGATTTCTCTCGTTTTCAAGTATGTCCTGGGTTCAAGAACATTAAAATGTTACAGTTGTTACAGAAATACAAAGTAATACAATGCAAGATATTAAAAAAAACCAACACAAATATACAGATTAACAGAAAATAAATATGTACGAAATATAGTCATTATGTTACATGTTTACAGGTGCGTTCTGTATATAGTCACTATGTTACATGTTTACAGGTGCATTCTGTATATAGTCACTGTGTTACATGTCTACAGGTGCGTTCTGTATATAGTCACTATGTTACATGTTTACAGGTGCATTCTGTATATAGTCACTGTGTTACATGTTTACAGGTGCATTCTGTATATAGTCATTATGTTACATGTTTACAGGTGCATTCTGTATATAGTCACTATGTTACATGTTTACAGGTGCATTCTGTATATAGTCACTATGTTACATGTTTACAGGTGCATTCTGTATATAGTCACTATGTTACATGTTTACGGGTGCATTCCGTATCGAGGTATGTTAATAGGGAGCTCTTGAGTGACTTTAGACTGGGGGAAGATTTGATGGCGTCTGGGAGGTTATTCCATATTTGCGGTGCTCTGTTTGAAAATGAGGATCGAGCCACTGTCTTTTTGTATTGTGGTATTGCAAGTAAGGTGCTGGTCCTGGATCGGAGGTTATATGATAAAGGAACTGCTAGGGGAAGCAGTCTATTCAGGTAGGGTGTCAGCTTCCCAGAAAAGCTCTTAAACACCAGGTTTGAAAGGTGAAGGGTGCGTCTAGATTCCAGTGATGGCCAGTTTAGCTCTTTTAACATGTCACAATGGTGGGTCATGTAGTTACATTGTAGCGCAAAGCAGCAGCATGAGTTATACAATGTGGTAAGTTTCTGAAGGTGTGTTTGCGGGGCGGCTGCATACACTACATCTCCGTAATCAATAGCTGGCATAAGCATTTGTTGTACAATTTGCTTTGTTACCGCGGGGCTCAGGCAGGATTTGTTTCTGTACAGGGCACCTAGTTTGGGGTAAAGTTTAGATGAGAGTTTTTCGATGTGGGGCCAAAAGATAGATTTGGGTCCAACCACATACCTAGATATTTGAGAGAAGTGACTGTGGTCAGCGTGCCATTTGATTTTGTCCCAACACATAGATGGGGATTTTGCAATTTATGTAGTTTAGGTTTTGTTCCAAAGAGCATCGTTACAGTTTTGTCAGTATTTAAAAAAAGTTTGTTATCTTTGATCCACTTTTCTACCTCTGTGAATGGTTCTTGCAGCACGGCCTCCAGCTGCGGGAGATTTGATTTGCTGGTATAGATTACGGTGTCGTCTGCATACATACAGTTGTGTTCAAAATTATTCAACCCCCAATGCTGTAAAGGGTTTTAGGGAATTTAGTGTACATTTGTAATTGTATTCAGAATGAAATCCTACAAGGACTTTTTAAAGAACCATATGCAACTAAAATGACATCAATTGGTTTTGTAATACAGTAGTAAATGTTTCTTTTGTGAATTCTTCATTGACACAATTATTCAACCCCTTAAAGACTACCACTCTGAAGAACAGAGGTTCATTCAAGTGTTTTCAATCAGGTATTGAAAACACCTGTGGATGTCACGGAGCAGCAATAAAGCATAATAAGCACCAATTAGGCAGCTTTAAAATGACTGTGATACTCAGCTCCTTCTAGACATTTACTGGTGTGGTTACAAACATGGTGAAGTCAAGAGAATGGTCCAGGAAGACAAGAGAAGAGGTGATTACTCTTCACAGGAAGGGCAATGGCTATAAGAAGATTGCAAAGATGATAAACATACCAAGAGAGACCATAGGAAGCATCATTCGCAAATTCAGGGCAAAGGGCACTGTTGAAACGCTACCTGGTCGTGGCAGAAAGAAGATGCTGACTTTGACTGCTGTGTGCTACCTGAAGTGTAGAGTGGAGAAAAGTCCCCGTGTGACTGCTGAGGAACTGAGAAAAGATTTGTCAGATGTGGGTACTGAAGTTTCAGCTCAGACAATGCGGCGCACACTGCGTAATGAAGGCCTCCATGCCAGAACTCCCAGGCGCACCCCCTTGCTGTCTCCAAAGAATAAGAAGAGTCGACTGCAGTATGCCAAAAGTCATGTGGACAAACCACAGAAGTTTTGGGATAGTGTTCTGTGGACTGATGAAACAAAATTAGAACTGTTTGGGCCCATGGATCAACGCTATGTTTGGAGGAGGAAGAACAAGGCCTATGAAGAAAAGAACACCTTGCCTACTGTGAAGCATGGCGGGGGTCAATCATGCTTTGGGGCTGTTTTGCTTCTGCAGGTACAGGGAAGCTTCAGCGTGTGCAAGGTACCATGAATTCTCTTCAGTACCAGGAGATATTGGATGACAATGTGATGCAGTCCGTCACAAACCTGAGGCTTGGGAGACGTTGGACCTTTCAACAGGACAATGATCCCAAGCATACCTCCAAGTCCACTAGAGCATGGTTGCAGATTAAAGGCTGGAACATTTTGGAGTGGCCATCGCAGTCACCTGACTTAAATCCGATTGAGAACCTCTGGTGGGACTTAAAGAAAGCAGTTGCAGTTGCAAGCCTAAGAATGTGACTGAACTGGAGGCTTTTGCCCATGACGAATGGGCGAAGATACCCGTAGATCGCTGCAAGACACTTGTGTCAAGCTATGCTTCACGTTTAAAAGCTGTTATAACTGTAAAAGGATGTTGTACTAAGTACTAAGATTGAATGTCACTTGGGGGTTGAATAAAACTGATAATGATGTGAGCACAGAAAAGACATTTGTGCTTATTTCATTATAAATGTTATGTTATATTTGTCTGACCTACACGTGCCTCTTTGATTTAATTGTAAGCAAGATGACTGAATGATCAAAATCAATGTCAAACTGGCCAAAACATTCAATTTCAGTGGGGGTTGAATAATTTTGAACACAACTGTATGTACAGTTGGGCAGATCATTTATGAATATTGTAAATAGCAGTGGGCTGAGTATCGAGCCTTGGGGTACACTGCAAGTGACTGGGAGGGGAGGGAGGAGCTGTCAGAAATGGACACAAATTGGGACTGATCAGATACATATGATTGAAACCAGGTTAGCGTGCGATCACCAATACCAGATTCTTTAAGTTTTTTTAATAAGATGCCATGGTCTACTGTGTCAAAGGCCTTGGCAAAATCAAGGAAGATGGCTCCAGTTAGGTTTCCTTGTTCCATCCCAGCTTGGATATCATTGAAGACTTTTAAAAGGGCGGTTGTAGTTGAGTGATTTGGACGAAAGCCGGATTGATCTGGGGTTAAGTAGTTCCAATAATAATAATAATCATGTAATTGTGCGTAGATGCATTTTTCCAAAATTTTTGACATTACACGGAGCAATAATATCGGATGCTAGTTGGATACCAAAGTATTGTCTCCACTTTTATGGACAGGCACCACATGTACCTCGCAGTCTTCCAGAGTTTGGGTATGTATCCAGTCGCCAGTGATTCATTGATTTGAGTTGCGACAGGATTTGCATTTGCCGGTGCACTGATTTTCAGCAGCATTGCTGGGATTTGATCAGGTCCAGACTGGAGAAGTTTAGTAATGACACTGACAGGCACTGGTCAAAAACAGAATTCCTGTCCGATACAGGGTCTTTGCACAGTTGGTGGGGTCTGACCTGTGTGCGGCCTTTCTGATTGCATGTCATTTCCTATTTTAGCAATCAGGGTGGTGGCACATCCAACAAAATAATCATTAAAGGCATTTGCTACATATAGGGAGTGTTGCAGGGTTTGGTTGTTTACTTTGACAGCAGCCGGCTGGGAGTGCACATGGGGTGCTTGTATGTTACTTATGGTTTTCCAAACGTTTCTAGGGTTTGATATGTTATTGTTTAGATTTTCATTGAAGTAATGGGCTTTCGCCATTTTTGTTTGTTTTGTGCATGCATTCCGCCATTTTTGGTATTCAATTGTATAGGATATGCTTCCAGATTATATGATTTTATAGTATATTATTACACATTATTTGTTTCCAAAGTATATTCTTACAGATTATTTGATTTTATACTATATTCATATATTTTGGGGTTTTATAGTATATTATTACACTTCATTTGGCTTCAGCGTATATTCTTACACATTATTGCCATACTTTTATAGTAAATTATTGCACACTATTTGATTTTATGCTATATTCATGTGTTTTGGGATTTTATAGTATATTCTTACACATTGTTGGTTTTTACAGCTTATTTTATAGTGTAGTATGACATACAATGTGATTCTATAGCGTATTATAGTTTGTTTCAATGCACATTTTGTGAATTTATTGTATATTATTTTATGCTATATCATTATGTTATTGGAGAGCATAGTATGTTATTAAATATTTTTATAGTATAATATTTTGTGCTGACAATTGTATTTTATAGTTTAATACTATATTATGTGTACATCACTCTTGACAACACACACATGCCCTCCCACGTCACGTGCTTCACCTGTCAATACATAAAAAAAAACCCCACGAAACCGGTACATTATTATGAAATGTAATGATCTATTTCTGTATTCGATTTTTGCGCATGCGCATGCGTCATACAGCCCATCAGAAACAGAGAGCGCAGGCGCAGGCGCTCACCCGGATGTTCTTGCAGTACCGCTGCGCGGAGGAAATGATGTCACGACGAAAACGCATCCATTCTCCCACCTCAGTCTGCGCATGCGCGGTGATTTTTTTTTTCCTTCTATCTTCCGCTGGAGGACTACAGCTCCCTTGCTGCTCCGCGCGAGCATCCTGCCGTTCTCTCCTGCTCCGGTCAAACATGCTTAGGGATTAGGAGGATTAGTGGTCGGTGTGCTGGGCGCTGGGACCGGACTCGGGCAGGTAAACACCGAGAAACCGCCGTGAGCCTTTGTAATGTGTTGCAGGGGGAGGGGAGGCTACAGCCAGCAGCACAGAGTGCACCCACAGCCCCCCATAGTGAGTGTGTGTTATATAGAGTGTGTGTAGATATACTGTGTGTTATATAGAGTGTGTGTTATATAGAGTGTGTGTAGATATACTGTGTGTTATATAGAGTGTGTGTTATATAGAGTGTGTGTAGATATACTGTGTATAGTGTGTGTAGATATACTGTGTGTTATATAGAGTGTGTGTTATATAGAGTGTGTGTAGATATACTGTGTATAGTGTGTGTGTAGATATACTGTGTATAGTGTGTGTGTGTAGATATACTGTGTATAGTGTGTGTGTATATATAACACACTATACACAGTATATCGAGTGTGTGTTATATAGAGTGTGTGTTATATAGAGTGTGTGTTATATAGAGTGTGTGTGATATAGAGTGTGTGTGATATAGAGTGTGTGTAGATATACTGTGTATAGTGTGTGTTATATAGAGTGTGTGTAGATATACTGTGTATAGTGTGTGTTATATAGAGCGTGTGTAGATATACTGTGTATAGCGTGTGTAGATATACTGTGTATAGTGTGTGTAGATATACTGTGTATAGTGTGTGTAGATATACTGTGTATAGTGTGTGTAGATATACTGTGTATAGTGTGTGTAGATATACTGTGTATAGTGTGTATAGTGTGTGTTATATAGAGCGTGTGTAGATATACTGTGTATAGTGTGTGTTTATAGTGTATGTGTGATAGTGTGTGTTTATAGTGTATGTGTGATAGTGTGTGTGTGTAGATATAGTGTGTGTTTATAGTGTATGTGTGATAGTGTGTGTGTGTAGATATACTGTGTATAGTGTGTGTTATATAGAGCGTGTGTAGATATACTGTGTATAGTGTGTGTTATATAGAGCGTGTGTAGATATACTGTGTATAGTGTGTGTTATATAGAGCGTGTGTAGATATACTGTGTATAGTGTGTGTTATATAGAGCGTGTGTAGATATACTGTGTATAGTGTGTGTTATATAGAGCGTGTGTAGATATACTGTGTATAGTGTGTGTTATATAGAGCGTGTGTAGATATACTGTGTATAGTGTGTGTTATATAGAGCGTGTGTAGATATACTGTGTATAGTGTGTGTTATATAGAGCGTGTGTAGATATACTGTGTATAGTGTGTGTTTATAGTGTATGTGTGATAGTGTGTGTTTATAGTGTATGTGTGATAGTGTGTGTGTGTAGATATAGTGTGTGTTTATAGTGTATGTGTGATAGTGTGTGTGTGTAGATATACTGTGTATAGTGTGTGTTATATAGAGCGTGTGTAGATATACTGTGTATAGTGTGTGTTATATAGAGCGTGTGTAGATATACTGTGTATAGTGTGTGTTATATAGAGCGTGTGTAGATATACTGTGTATAGTGTGTGTTATATAGAGGCGTGTGTAGATATACTGTGTATAGTGTGTGTTATATAGAGCGTGTGTAGATATACTGTGTATAGTGTGTGTTATATAGAGCGTGTGTAGATATACTGTGTATAGTGTGTGTTATATAGAGCGTGTGTAGATATACTGTGTATAGTGTGTGTTATATAGAGCGTGTGTAGATATACTGTGTATAGTGTGTGTTATATAGAGCGTGTGTAGATATACTGTGTATAGTGTGTGTTATATAGAGCGTGTGTAGATATACTGTGTATAGTGTGTGTTATATAGAGCGTGTGTAGATATACTGTGTATAGTGTGTGTTATATAGAGCGTGTGTAGATATACTGTGTATAGTGTGTGTTATATAGAGCGTGTGTAGATATACTGTGTATAGTGTGTGTTATATAGAGCGTGTGTAGATATACTGTGTATAGTGTGTGTTATATAGAGCGTGTGTAGATATACTGTGTATAGTGTGTGTTATATAGAGCGTGTGTAGATATACTGTGTATAGTGTGTGTTATATAGAGCGTGTGTAGATATACTGTGTATAGTGTGTGTTATATAGAGCGTGTGTAGATATACTGTGTATAGTGTGTGTTATATAGAGCGTGTGTAGATATACTGTGTATAGTGTGTGTGTATAGTGTATGTGTGATAGTGTGTGTATAGTGTGTGTTATATAGAGTAGGTGTAGATATACTGTGTATAGTGTATGTGTGATAGTGTGTGTTATATAAGAGTGTGTGTTGTGTGGTATTTTATATCCTGAAAAATTCCTAAAAATAAAAAATAAAGACTTTTTGCTGCAAATTAAAAGAATAAACGTAAACGGTTTATTAGCTATTGCATAAAAATGGGAATATTTGTTACATTGAAGCCTATGGGATTCGCCTGATTTAAACCTGTCAAATGAAACCACGGAACATCAGGGCATTTCACTGACACAGGGGTGTGGGAATTTTATCGCCCGGGACATGAAGATCCAGGCGCGTTTTTTTTTTTTGGAGATGCAGTCCAAAAGCAGAAGCCCGCCGGACTGCGGTCTAATTCCAGGGATGCCCTGTTACCGGAAGTCAGCATTGAGCTGGCTTGCCGGCATCCGAATGGCTGGGACGGCTGTCCGAACGCTCTGATAGGCCCCTGCAGTTTACCGCGTTCAGTTACCTTCCAACGAGCGCCGCCGGGACAGTCTCCCAGTGGGAAGCCCCAAGGCGCGATTTCGCGAGATCTCGGCGTTCGCGAGATTGCGCCGGGAGCAATCGCGCGAGATGGCGACTTGGGGCTTCCCATCGAGCGGCCGCTGGGAGACTTTGCCGGTGGCACTCGTGGAAGGTAACTGAACGCGGTCAGCTGCAGGGGCCTGTCCAAATGCCGTTAGAGCGTTTGGACAGTGCCCCATGTCTGGTCTGAAACATGCCTGTGTGTGTGTGTGTGTGTGTATGTATATATACACACACAGGCATGTTTCAGACCTCCGCGCAGACATGTGGCGCTGTCCGAATGCTCCCAGCATTCGGACAGTGTATACACACAGGCATACAACAGCATTCAGACAGTATATATACACACGGCTGCCCTCAGGGTGTGTGTGTGTGTGTGTGTGTGTGTGTGTGTATGTATGTGTATATATATATATCTATATATACACACACTGCTGCCCTCTGAGTGTATGTGTATACACACAACAAAATAGTGTTTAAATAGAGGTCTTTATTCATCACATGTATCTGACGCTGCCTCTATAGGCTGTTATGAATAAAGACCTCTATTTAAACACTATTGTGTTGAAATTATTTTCCTTATCCGGACACGTAGATCGTCCTATCGCTTAGTCCGTTGGACAAGTAGATTTTTTTTAAAATTTCCATACCCCTGCTGACATTTCTCCGCTGTTCAATGTGAATAGATTAACCCTTGCTTCTCTATGGGGAATCTGTGTTATGAATTGATCTGTAAAAACAAAATCAATTCCTGTTATTCTGTTTCGGTCTGAATCCATTTGTTTTCATTCCGATTCGGACCGAATCGATTCGTTTTCCAGAAACACTTCCGAAAAATGAAACGGTAATTTTGATCCGTAACGAAACGCACGTGTGCATAAAACATGACTTCAAACCGCGTTTTAAACATGAGCACAAAACGGTAAAACTGAGCTCGGCACACAGAGGTGAAATGGCTCAGCGGTGAAGGGGTTAAACAGGCGAATCAGTAATTGAATTTAAGCAGGCATGGGATAGGCATAAGGCTATCCTAAACAAAAGATAAATCCAGGTAAAGTATCCATGTAATTGGGCAGACTAGATGGGCCGAAAGGTTCTTATCTGCCGACATTTTCTATGTTTCTATGAATCCACTGTAAAATGTTTTTTTGTTAATTCAACAGTTTATTCTTTTCATTTTCAGCAAACCGTCTCTAGTTGGATTTTTTTTTTCCTATGGTGTTTTTTGTTTTTATTATTATTATTCTTTAACAGACCTTTTTTCTATAAATTTTTTTGGACCTTTATTTCCACACATTTTTAAAGAATGGCCGAGTTCCGTCTTTTTTTCTTTTCTGCAGTTAGGCGTCTTCAACCGAATAGTGATTTTGCGGTCTCTGAGTTAGTCGACTCTGCTCTTTCCTTCATCCCCCACATCCAGTCTCTTTCCTTCTCCTGCCGCTACCAACTACATAATAATTCCAGAAATAGGCCATTTCTTACCACTAACACCACAAAGCAACTCATTCATGCCCTCGTAATCTCCCGACTTGACTATTCTAATAATCTTTTAGCTGGCCTCCCTCTTTCTCGCTTCCCCCCCCCCCATAATCCATTCTGAATGCCTCTGCCAGGCTCATCCACCTCACTCACCGCTCTGTCTCTGCGAGTCCCTTCACTGGCTCCTCATCCACCTCACCCGCCAATCTCTCTGCGAGTCCCTTCATTGGCTCCCCACCCACCTCACCCGCCAATCTCTCTGCGAGTCCCTTCATTGGCTCCCCATCCACCTCACCCGCCGCTGTGTCTGCCGCTCCTCTCTGCGAGTCCCTTCACTGGCTCCTCATCCACCTCACCCGCCGCTGTGTCTGCCGCTCCTCTCTGCGAGTCCCTTCACTGGCTCCTCATCCACCTCACCTGCCACTCTGTCTCTGCCGCTCCCCATCCACCTCACCCGCCGCTCTGTCTCTGCCGCTCCTCTCTGCAAGTCCCTTCACTGGTTCCCCATCCACCTCACCCGCCACGGTCTCTGCTGCTCCTCTCTGCGAGTCCCTTCACTGGCTCCTCATCCACCTGACCCGCCGCTCTGTCTCTGCGAGTCCCTTCACTGGCTCCTCATCCACCTGACCCGCCGCTCTGTCTCTGCGAGTCCCTTCACTGGCTCCCCATCCACCTCACCCTAAAGAGCTGCTCATTACCTCTGTGCGGTGGCATGCAGTGTCCATGGGGCTCCTTGTAGTCCTGCCTTCACAGGAGAGGGGCGCACTGCTGGCTGGGCCCTGTCAAGCTCATAGAGTCCGGGTTATGCAGGGGTTAAGTCGGCTCACGGAGGGGGGGCACATTCTGGTGGGTTTGCTTCCTTTCTGTATTTTCTGCCTTTGGTGAGTTATCCTCATGTAAAGCCCGGCCAGGAGTGCTGTGAGCCGTGCATTCTGAGCTAAACCCAGGGAGGCGAACCGGCTGCGTGGGGTAACAGCTCTCCAGACGGGGGAGGAGCACACTCCAGCCACCGCGGCCATTCTTATGACACTGAATGGTCATGATGCCTAGATTGCCCCTATAAATTTACACCCCCCCCCCCACCCAATCTCGTGGCGGGGCTTGGTGGGGGGGTCCACTGCATGATTCCCATCCCCCACAATTTAACACATATTTATGTCGGAATTGCATGCGTGATGATCCTGAGGGAGTCTGTCTCTTGGAGAAGTGTTTGTCCCTGTGAGGTTCGGTCCTTTAACATCCAGACCACCAGGTGAAAAAATACAGAGTGACCACCAAAACAAAATACATTGAACGTGCATTTGTTGTTCTTTTTTTTTACAATCTCTTTTTGTCTGCAGTTTTGTGTATTTCGGCGTGGCGCGTGGTGGTCACCCTGGGACGTTCCCTTCCTCCGAGGCCGTAGAGTGCTCAGACAGAGACCATGAGTAAGGAGAGGAGCCAGATGAGCGAGAAGATCCTGCACGTCACCCTGGAGATTATTTACCTGGTGACTGGAGAGGTGAGGGGGGGGGGGGTGTTCGGTCTGACTGACTCTTAAGTAGTCTGCATGGGTGGAGGCTGCCCAGGCAGGGAGGACGAGGGCCGGAAACACTGAAACCCATGTTCTACTGCTCATTGTTTAGGGCAGGGGTCTCAAACTCCGGCACTTCCAGATGTTGATTGTCTACAAGTCTCAGGATACTTGGAATGCTATAAATGGTCAAAGAAACATGGGAGTTGTGGTTCAGAGACATATCGGGGGGGCCACACTTTGAGACCCCTGGTTTAGGATGTCCATTTATGAGTTGTGGCGACCTAAAGGCATTTACTCTCATACCCGTTGTCCTGTAGGATTACGTCCTTGTGAAAAAGTCTTCTGACCGTGCCAAGCACAGGAGCGATCCCGCCGTGCCAGAGGGCTTCTCCAGGACGCTGAGTTCCGACCTGCTTACTCCTGTAAACCCACTGATGTACGAGAAGAAAAACGACAAGAGGATCTTGGAGCTGACCAATGTGATCATCCATCTACTGACCGGAGGAGTGAGTTGTGGTGGGAATGGGATTCACAAAGATACATGTTCCTGTGTGTCAGGGAACCTCTTGGATGACATCATCTTACTGTCTGTGCCTCCTCCTCTAGGAATGGGACTACCTGGGCCTACGTAATGACGCGCTAGAGAAACAGCAGCCACTCCAACCACTGGGTAAGCGGACCATTGGCTAGTGTGTGTGTGTGTGTGTGTGGAGACTGCTCTGGGTGCCCGTGGGAACAAGAAAATTTCCCTTGGCACGTGTGTTTTGTATGTAACTTCTTTAGGTAGACAGCCGAGTGTGCGGTGGTTCTGTTGTGTGTTGTCTGCCTCTGTTGCACAGGTGTGTTGATGTTGTGCTCTTTTACTACTTACAGCGTAACTGTATTTATTCTCCACTCCACAGATTTAGCTGCATCCAAGAATATTCCCAAAAGAGGCAACCCTGTGTCTACGCCGAATCATACAGCCAAAGATAGGTGGGTTCCTGCCGGTCCGCAGAGTGCAACTAAACTGCGTGAGAGCACAAATCAGGTTGTTATGATCCTGTCGGACGACGAATCGGCTGAAGAAGACGACCTTGGTGATTGCAGAACCGCTCCATCGTTACACACTCCATATAAATCTCCCCACGTCAAAGATAATCCGGCCTTGGACGACGCAAGAAACCGCACAACCGCCAAGATGTATCTACAAACACCTCAAGCACCAAAGAGCCTTCCATCTAAGTGTGCAAAAGAGGAGTCTTTCTCTTGTGACGATGACGTCCTGCTAGAGACTGATGGGTGCGTGGAACCTCAAAAGAAACAAATTAAGAAGGAACCAATTGAATGTGGTGATGATTACTTTGGACACAACAACACACAGTCGGGTTGTGTTCCTATCATGGAGGAGGCCACTTTGTATGAAGAGGAACCTGTAGTCTGCATGGACGCACCTCAAGAAGGTTCCTCTATGAAAAAGACGTTCAGTAAGTCTTTCGGACAGTTTTCCATATCTCGTAAGCGTCAGCCCATCTTGGAGACGGTGCAAGCACCACAGCCCATATTACAGAAGCACAACTGCCCCAAGTGTCAGCAAAGCTTCTATGTCAACATCGATTACAGCCAGGAAGGTGAGGACCAAGTCTGTCCTCTCTGCAGTGAAAACTTTTTCTACAAGCCGCTGTCTTCCACCCCGCAAGCCGCTGACCTGACGGATAAACTCTACGTGTGCCCAGAGTGCGGAAAATGCTTCAGCAAGATCCCTGACCTCATGGCGCACCAGAAGACCCACTCTGAAAACCAATACTCCTGTAACGCCTGTGGAAAGGGTTTCGAACAGATGCGGAACCTCAGAAGGCACTTGCGGACTCACACCAAAGACCGGTCGTATGAGTGCGGAGACTGTGGCAGGAACTTCTCGTACAAAAACAACCTGACCATCCACAAGCAGATCCACACGGGGGAGAAGATGTTCTCCTGTTCCGAATGCGGGAAGAGTTTTCGCAGGGCTTCCCACCTGGTCATCCACCTGAGGATCCATTCAGGGGAGAAACCCTATTCCTGTTTGGTTTGCGGGAAACGGTTTGGGGACAAAAGCAACATGAATAAGCATTTCAAAACCCACACCTTGGAGAACGGGATCTTACCTTGATTCCATGGCTTTACCTGTCTTTTTATAGCCGTTCCGTGTAAGCTGGCGACGCCTCAGCCGTCTCTGTGGGTTTGTTGGTGAGTTACAAAAGTGAATGCGTAAATTCAGGAGTGAAGCCTAAGCCCAACGTCCTCTATGGTGGGAACCACCGACCTGCGTGTCCTTTCTGAGCATGAACGGGAACACGACGGACTTCCCAATTGTATATTTATTAAAGTGTTACAGATGAGACTTGCTGTTTGAACGTGGACGCTCTTATCAGATGTCTCTTGTCCGTTACATACCATACCCATCTTTTCGACCCCTGGATGCATTATTTGGGCGCTGTTCGCTAGTTAACGCTGTCAGCGCCTCGTTATGTAAGCGTCAGCATAAGTGTTTAACTCCTGCCACCCAGATTACATTCCTGACGCTACCCCCGTTAATAATCAGAGCATCGCTTTTTTGCGATGGCTTCTGCGAGCTCGCTGTCCTTTGTGCTCCCCATGTGGAGTAAAGGATTTGCAATCAGTAATTGGCATTTCGGAAAGTAAGGTATTACAAAGTCCTAGCGCAATTTACCGTTGGGATGCGTTAGGCAAAATATTAGCACCTCTTAAAAGCTGGCGCTAAATTATTTTGCAACTGCACAATCGTTTAACACCCTCTAAATTCCTGCCACTAAATCCGATACCTCTCATCCCGCGGAGAGAACGATGTCCCGATCCGCCGCTTCCTCTGGCTGCGAGCAGAGTGAGACTGGGGACAAACAGTCCAGGCTCCCTCCGCAATCACTCCATGGCGCTGTGCGATCTCGTGGCCCGTAAGCAACCCTCCATGAAGTCCTGAGGACTCTAGGAGGTGATACTCGTGGCGGTGTGGAAGTGCTACAGTGTGTATCCCAGCGGTTAGCGCTGCGTTCCGGGACAAGATGCTGAGCTAGCAGTCTGCCTTGAAATGCCACGTTAAAATCGAGGCCCTACCTCCTATTCACTACCTCGGTCATTGGTGACTATGCGGTGGAATATGTTTGTACCTGAAGGTCTTGAGATTATCTAGACTTCCCTTGGAAAGGCAGCTCTCATCTTATGGAAATATCCCAAAAGGCTCTCCAATGGTGGACATTTTGCCCCGGTGAAAGGGCTGGAGTTGGTGCATCGATCCGTGATCTTTTAATGTGTCCTCTTTCACGGGTAGATTCTAAGACGGCAGGTCTTTACAAGAGGAATGTTCCATGATATATAATCAGTGTTTCACGTAGCAGACGGGCCTTTCACATGACTGACCGTGTGCGCGCTTGTCGGTGACCTCACGCCTTCTCCACCTTTTTGTTGGGTCTTGTGCTTTGTAGCTAAAGAGGTTTGAGCCCTGTCACTTTTGCACTGCCATCACAATACGACTTGGTGGTCTGTTCCTCTGAACGTATCTTCTTGCTCTGGTGACATGGAGTGGTCCTGATCTTGCAACGTCTCCAGATCAGTGTCCCCTCTGACTCTTCAGAGTGCAGTTCTCGTCTTATTATCCTTTATTTATATAGAGCCACATATTCCGTAGCGCTTTACAAGATCAGTGTACAACACAACTGGGGCTGGACTATTACTCCCATAAACACCAAACTCCCTGCTGGGAAGGTGAAAAAAGAAATCTAGTCCTATATATGGTTCTGTATGGGCCAGAATTAGCCACCTGTGATTGGCCAAATCTTCCCACAGAACCTACTCCGTTTTTTTCTCTCTTTTGGATGAAGATTACATCTTGGCGATGTACAATTTGCCTTGATAATTCTGTGTTCTCACGGTTTATAGAGGTCCCCTGCCTACTCATTACGTAGCACAAAGAGGTGCCACCCCCTCCTTTTCTCGTTCAAGTTCCCCCTAAAATCTAGATTTTTGTCCGTTCACCCAAAAATGCATAACCTTAATTTCTCTATGTTGGTTCCCTTTAAGGCTGGTGTCAGACGAGCGCACTGCAGAGTGGAAGGAACGTCCGTGAGAGCGGACGTTCTTTCCACGCTGCCACTGACTGCCCTCAGTTGTGCAAATCGCGATCCTCCTATGGAGGATCGCGCTTTGCAGCTCCGTTAACGCGCTTTCTAGCGCATCAACGGATTCGTTCCCTAGACGGACGCTTGCTCCGCGCGCACAAGCGTGTGACCGGCGCCCGTCGCTGCATCACGCGGCTGCGACGGCCGCCGGTAGGTGCAGGCGCACGGCCGCACTAGGTGCGCTCGTCTGACACAAGCCTTATAGCCCCGTGAAGCCCATACAAACTATGGATATCAATGCCTCTCTTTCCAGGTGCCAAATGCATAACCTTCCCTTTTTCTACATAGGTGCCCAGGAGATGGGAGTCAATCTAGTCTCCAGTTAACACCCACTTGGAGTCCATATATCCTACGAGTGTCATCATTACCATTTTGTTTCCCAAATACGTAACCTTACGTTTTTACACATTTCTTTCAGTTCCCCAGATACGTGTCTAAACCCACAAACAACCTAAAACAGTGATTGGTGAACCGTGGCACCCCATATGGTTTAGAAATACATGTCCCGTGATGCGCAGACACATTTCAGGCTGGTCGACTCGAGACTCATGGAACATGCGGTTGAGAAGCGTCTGGGGTGCCCAGGTTCACCATCACTGCCGTAACGTGTGGCATGGGAGGACAATAAACACTATATACTTTAAATGGTGCAGTTGGACCATTACTGCTAGGGAATAAAAAAAATATATAAGAAATGCAGGTTTAGTTATGATTCCTCAGAGTTGGAAAGTATTACTGCGATTCCAGAGTCTGTATAAGCACTGTGATCACGCCGTATCCACGTTCCTCCACGCCGCGGGGGACGGTGGAAGGTTTGCGTATCACATAGGTATCGCGCAAAAGTGCAGAATGTTTATGTATATTTTTGCATGCATGGAGATTGTTTAACACTCCCCCCTCCCTTGAATTTTTTTCCAGGATTGTTATATGTATTGTATTAATCCATAGAGCAGTTTTTTTATATATTTCATTGTACGCAAATTTTAAAAAAAAAAACGGAAATAAAGCGTTTGTTTCTGCACGGTTCTTTCTCACACTGAGTTTATTTACCTCTGTGCCAGGGCTGTCAAACTCTGACCCCCCCAATTCCCAGAATTCCTTCAATGTAATAACTGGCCAGGGAATCGTGGGAGTTGTAGTTTGGGGGGCCAGAGTTTGACAACGCTGCTCTTCATGGTGCCATTTTCCAGTTTAACTCTGAACGTGCAGCCAGGCCAAAACTCCAAGACCCAGATCAGTTCTACCATTTTTGCCGTATGTACCTTTAAGCTGTGACTCCACGCACCCTCACATGTTGTATACCATTCTGTAAAGAACAGATACAGCTTTTTATTTATGTTCAGTTTATATATTGGATCAGTTGTTCCCACTCCTGGTTCTCGGGTCCCCCCAACAGGCCAGGTTTTAAGGATCACCTTGGGGAAACGCAGACTGAATCCTGCAATCACTGAGCAGCAAATCATATCACCTGTGCTTCACATATCTTGCAAACCTGGCCTGTTAGGGCGACCTGAGGACCAGGGCTTGGGAACCTTTTGGTTTAGAAAAATGCCACTATATAGCTCAATGGGGGTGGGGAGGACACGAGAACATTTGTTGTAGATGAGCTTTGCGGTGCTGAGATACGCCTGAGTCTTGGTGTTCAATGAGGACACAGACGCAGTCATTGGCTTCTTGTTCGTGGCACGGCTTTTGCGGTGACTGCTCGCCACCTGAATTGTCCACCCTGTTACTCTGTGATCATCTCTTGCTGAGCTGCTCGACAGTCTGCAAACCGCTGATCCTGACTGTCCTGTGGCTTGATAGTCTCTATGCTGAAGCTCGGTTTTCATTAAAGCCCCTGCACAATGGCATAGACTGTCATGCAGTAAAAAAAAATTTTTGAGAAAGGATTTTACCAGGAAGGATACATTGAGATTTTCGCTCGTTTTAAAGTATGTCCTGGGTGGCGAGTATGTACTTAAAGGGTTAGTTTTCTCTTTGTTGACCCACTGCTAGGTGTAGGTGTGTCCAGGTGCCTCTCGATGCAATTTACATTATGCGTCTGACCTCTTTAAATCTGTCCAGCGGCTCTCACGCTCCCGTTTAAAGGGTAAATGTTTTTTATGATACGACTAACACCCACTGGGCTAGATCACCAATGACCGGTTTATGGGGGGAAAGTCAGCTCGCTATTAACGGCTCTGTAGCGGCCGGGACTCCCCATCTGCAGCTCCAGACGGATTATTTCTGGTGTTTTGTATGTACAGAGCAACAGCAAAAAAAATTTCATAAATCATCCTAATGCCTAGATAGTGTGCACTGTGATGTCATCTCATGTAAAGACATGTCATAGTGTGACCTGGTCATTCATTAGCTGTTGCAGAAGAGGAGTTGTTGGTGGCTGCCAGAATCTGTGTTAAAGGGTCTGATGTTGCGCTATACAGATGAAGGGGTTAAAGGCCCCAAGTCCACCAACTGAGCATTGAGACACCGGCCTGCATGTACCCAGTGCCCCAGCCCTGGTGGAGCCCAAGCCATGTGGTTCATGCTATGGAGTCCGTCAGCCGTTTCGGCTTTATTATGGCGATGAGGGCTGTAACTTTGACCGGTTCATGGAATAAGCCACATGGTTTGGTCTCCACGGGTGATGTAAGCAGAACACGAGGCCGCGCAGATCAGTGTCCCCAAACAAAGATCGTTGCACTTGGGCAATGCTCGGATCGTGTAACATTGCTGGCAGTTTGAGGTGAGGTTTTCGTTATTCCTGGCAGTACTCTCTCACAAGAGCAGCCGTGTGTCCCAGGCTGCAACTGGTTTCTTATGTATCCAGGATACTGTGCGTGAAGTCCCCACATGATGTCCTAATGTAGTGGCAGTGTGGCCTCAATCTTCTGAGTGGACGATTCAGACAGTATAAAACGTAATATGAAAAAAGTGGTCATTTGCGTCACCCCTGTAGCTCGATGCGAAACAAACCAGAGGTTTACTTGAATGGCCATTTAAAGTGTAAGCTCACCCACCACGTCACGGCACCTCCGGTCAGGACAGTACCTAATGAAACCGAGCCGCTTTTTAAGCAACCTCATATCCTCGCGCTGCTTTCCAGTCGCAAAGTGGAATTGTCCCTGGTGAAGGTATAAATGAAAACCCACCACTTTCTCTCATGACTGAAAAGCAGCTCTTGGTTTCTTGAGGTAATCGCCTGACCCAGAGGTGCCGTGACACCGCAGGTGAGCTTACACTTTAATGGGCAATCAAGTAAACTAAAACCTCCAGTGTTTTGTTTCGCACAGAGCCACAGGAGTGAACGCAAACGACAACTTTTTTTCTTGTTCTGTTTTATACATTGAATAGGCTGAATACTTCTGATTCAGACAGTATGTTGGATGTTACACATTACCCAAATGTTTGGGGGGGGGGGGGTGACTAGAGCTGGGCAGGTCGGACCTAGACCTAATACTTGTTGGGTTTTGTGGGCAACTAGATCTCACAATATATTCTTAGCCTATATAGCAGTGGTTCCCAACCCTGCTCCTCACATACCCCAATTTTCCGTATCCTATTCCCTCCATAACTATGCATCCTCCCCTTTTAATAATTCCTCAAGCATCTAAACCAGATGCGAAACATTTAATTACAGAATGCTGCGCCCCCCCCCCCCATAAAGAAACCAGCAACTGCCCATTTGGAAGGCTACAACCTGGCCAAACCCACCATGTAGGAAAAGGGAAGTGCTCATGCCACTGTACAGAGCACTGGTGAGACCTCACTTGGAGTACTGTGTGCAGTACTGGAGACCGTATCTCCAGAAGGATATAGACATCTTGGAGAGAGTTCAGAGAAGGGCTACTAAAATGGTGTACGGCTTGAAGGAGAAAAGTTACCAAGAAAGGCTTAATGATCTTAACATGTACAGCTTGGAAAAAAGACGAGACAGAGGAGATATGATAGAAACATTTAAATACGTAAAGGGAATCCACAAGGTAGAGGAAGGGAGTATATTTAAAAGGAAACAAAATAGCAAAACAAGAGGACATAGTGTTAGATTAGAGGGGCAAAGGTTTAAAAGTAACATCAGGAAGCATTATTTTACTGAGCGGGTGGTGGATACATGGAACAGTCTTCCAGTAGAAGTGGTAGAGGCCAAAACAGTAATTGAATTTAAGCAAGCATGGGATAGGCATAAGGCTATCCTAAACAAAAGATAAATCCAGGTAAAGTATCCATGTAATTGGGCAGACTAGATGGGCCGAAAGGTTCTTATCTGCCGACATTTTTCTATGTTTCTATGTTCTTGGGGTCTTTGGAATTCAAGGAACCATCGAGATGCTTCAGCAATCGGACAGCCTTATATCTGTTCCAACATGCCCCAGCCAGGGAGTCGGTAAAATGTTACATTTATCACAGAAGCAACAAAGTGCCACGCTGGTATATCATCGATGTTGTTGTGAAGGTGGGCCATGAACGGAGGACAGGAAAGTACTGAAAGTTTTTATTGTTTACATATAGTTTTAAGCTATAAATGTATGACACGTATGTATGTGCAACTGCACAGGACAACAATACCTGTGATAACTCACAAGACCTTCACAATGTCCCATAGAAGTATCACACCCCGTCGGATGTGACTCAGCAAGGGTACTTGGATCGACGGCTGAATGTCTATTGCCGGCCGAGCGGTGCTGCACATGGGACAAAGTGGTAGATGTCGTCCAACGTATTCTGACTACAAATGAGGACGCTCCTAGTTATTATGTGAGGACAGTTGAAGGGACACATTATAGGCCCTTGGTTTGAGTACTCGCGTGCTTCTTCTCCAGGGTGGAGCTGGTCTTCGTGCCAGCATCTTTGAAATCAAAACGGAGGTCCGTTTGCGTGCTGGCATCCTCCCGCCCAACATAAGACGGTATTCCTAGAGAGTCTATGAATATAGAGCAGTTTTCTGGGATGACACTTTTGTATCTCTCGTGTGGAGGTCCTACCTGATGCTCTGCTGTGGCACCGCTTTGCTCTCCACCGGGGAACACTGTGGGCACAGCGTACCTGCTGAGGACGAATCTGCCCCCTTGCGGAATGTAGCAGTTACTCGTGAAGTGCTCAGAACATAAGCGGTGCTTCTCACTACTCTTCCTTTCAAAGACCTCAGTGGCGAAGGCGTCAAGGTCTCCGAAGTCCTGCTTTGTCTGCAACAGCCACAGTTTTATCTTCTCGAGGTTGCTTGGGAATGCGTGAAGGACAACCTTTGGGTACTCCGACTTCATGCCAGCTTTATGAGGACAATCCCTAACAATGCACCGAGGCACATCCTCTGCCTGGATGGGGAAGAGAACAGGGCGAAATTAACATCACAGGGACATGGTATTAGATCGCCATTTGAGGAATTTCTTCAAACCCTTATCGCCCTGTTTTCACAAAATAATGGTGAATTTCCCACAAGGCCTGGAATGGTGCCTTGGCAAGTGGCTGACCAGTAGGAGATGTTATCAGGGGCTACAATGTAAAACCAAACGGGTGTACTGGTACTTTTTTGTGGTTCAGTTTGACAGGATAGGCATGTTACCATACCTTTATTACATTAGGGTAGGGGTGTGCATTGGCCATGAATTAATGGAGGTCCACCTCGATTTTACTGTTGTGCAAATCGAGGACTCTGGATTTGTTAATTGACGTAGCGCCTGCCTGTTAAGAGGGGGAGACTCGAGGTGGCCACAGATTCCAAGAAATGACATGGTCCTCAAAAAACACTACATTGTCGCCATTGAATCACGTGATGTGTGACCTGTCGCACCAGAGCAAAGCCGTCAGGTTTAGCAGGCACCCACCAAACCTGTCGGCTCTGCAGATAAACCGGTCGGAGCATCCATCAACCAACAAATCCAGAGCCAGCGATTAAATCACAGATATCGTCCAGCCCTACATCAGGGGGTCTTCTTTCTGGAACGATAAGCCTCGCTGCTCGTTTAGTGCATACTTTGAATACGTTACAGTGCAGATTGCACCTGAAAAAATTTGCTTGATCAATTTGATGTGCAGTTGCGTTAAATTTTTAATGGGGAACATTTTTACATTGACCCGAACCCCAAGTCTTACTTATAGATCGTAAACAAATGAAAAAAAAAAAAAGAACCAATGAGATTTTCAAAAACTGTACCTCCTCTTATGTTGAGCACATCTCATTGCAGCAGGTGCTGGAGGCAGCCGCCAGGTGGCAGCATGAAAATAGCACTCTGAAGGAACCCAATGGCTTACTCTTTGGAGGAGCACAGGGTTAGAGCAAGATGATGCAACATACTACACATCACGTGAGTCAATGGTGACAAGCAGAGCTTTGAGGAACGTGTCATTTCCAGGAATCTGTGGCCACCCCAAGTCTCCCCATCTTGTCAGCACAGAGTTCTTTTTTGAGGCTATCTGAAAGAATGTGTCTACCATAACAAGCCCCACATGATTGACGCATTAGAGGATAACTTTAGGAACGAAATCCAAAACTGTGACTATGCAATATGGAGACTCAACACATCGACATAATGGCAGCCACTTCCAGCACTTGCTGTGATGGCATGTACTCAACATAAGAGGAGGTAGGTTTCCTGAAACTTTCATTGATTTTCTTTTCATTATAGATCTACAGTGGAAAAAAGTCTACACCCCGTTAAAATGTCAGCTTTCTGTGATGTTAAAAAAAAGACAAAGATAAAATCATTTCAGAACATTTTCCGCCTTTAATGTGACCAATAAACTGAACAACTCAATGAAAACCAAACGGAAATCTTTTAGGTGGAGGAAAAATAGAAAAACTAAAATAATCTGGTTGTGTAAGTGTGCCCCCCCCCCCTCTTATAACTGGGGATGTAGCGGTGTCAGAATTAAGCGATCACATTGAAAATCATGTTAAATAGGAGTCAGTTCCCACCTGCCATCATTTAAAGAGCCTCTGATTAACCCCACATAAAGCTCAGCTGTTCGAGTAGGTCTTTCCTGACATTTTCTTAGTCGCGTCCTACAGCAAAAGCCACGGTCCCCAGAGAAGCTTCCAAACCATCAGAGGGATCTCATTGTTACAAGGTATCAGGAGAAGGTACAAAAGAATTTCCAAGGCATTAGATAAACCATGGAACACTGTGAAGACAGTCACCATCAAGTAGAGAAAATATGGCGCAACAGTGACATCACCAAGAACTGGACGTCCCTCCAAATGTGATGAAAAGACCAGAAGAAAACTGGTCAGGGAGGCGGCCAAGAGACCTACAGCAGCATTAAAGGAGCTGCAGGAATATCTGGCATGTACTGGCTGTGTGGAACATGTGACAATCTCCTGTATGCTTCACATGTCTGGGCTATGGGGGAGAGCGGCGAGAAGGAGCCTTTACTTACCAAGAAAAACATCCAAGCTCGGCTACATTTTACCAAAACACATCTGAAGTCTCCTAAACGCATGTGGGAAAATGTGTTCTGGTCTGATGAAACCCAGGTTGAACTTTTTGGCCATAATTCCAAAAGATATGTTTGGCGCAAAAACGACACTGAACATCACCAAAAGAACACCATACCCACAGTGACGCATGGTAGTGGCAGCAACATGCCAAGGGGCTGTTATTCTTCAGCTGGATCTGGGGTCTTATCTGGGGAATTATGAACAGATCCAAATATCGGTCAATATTGGCCCAAAACCTTCAGGCTTCTGCTAGAAAGCTGAACATGAAGAGGACCTTCATCTTTCAGTATGACAACGACCCAAAGCAACATCCAAGTCAACAAAGGAATGGCTTCACCAGAAGAGGATTACATTTTTGGAATGGCCCAGCCAGAATCCCATGGAAAAACCTGTGGGGTGATCTGAAGAGGGCTGTGCCCAGGAGATGCCCTCACAATCTGACAGGTTTGGAGTGTTTTTGTATGAAGAGTGGAGAAATATTGCCAAGTGAAGATGTGCCGTGCTGATAGACTCAAACCCAAAAACACGGAGCGCTGGAATAAAACCAAAAGGTGCTTCAACACAGTATTAGTGTAAGGGTGCGCACTTATACAACCAGATTACTTTACTTTTCCTGCACCTAAAAGATTTCAGTTTGTTTTTCATGGAGTTGTTCACTTTATTGGTCACATTAAAAGGTGGCAGACGTTCTGAAACGATTTATCTTTGTCTCGTTTTTTTTTTTTTGCAGCACAGAAACCTGACATTTTAACAGGGGGTGTGTAGACTTTTTCTATCCATTGTATAACAGAAACGTTGGGTTTGGAACCTACATGAATCCAGTTACTGCTCACCTGCGTATTTTAAGATAAAAATGTGCGTAATTGGGTTTTTCCAGTAGATAATATAATATCATTTTAGACAGTGACACACAGTATAATAAATAAAGCCAGTAGACCCCAGACAGGACACGATTTAACCTCGTAACGGCTTAAATCAGGGTTTTAGGAAATGTTAACTCATGAACACTCACATTGGCCAAGGTGGGAATGACCTGCATTTCTTCAGACACCACTGTGTGACCGTCTCGGACTTCATCGATGAGGATGTCCTGACTCGCTCTCTGAGGAACTTTAGTGGGCCGGCCACTCCTTCGTAGAGTGACTGTGGTGTTGTATGTCCTCCATTTGTAGACTATCTGCCGGACGGTGGATTGGTGCAGCCCCAAAATCTTAGCAATGGTTTTGTAGCCCTTTTTTGACTTATGAGCAACAATAACGGCGTTCCTGATCTCTTCGGGGATCTCCTTTGCTCGCGGCATCACGTGCTCCCAATGCAACCAACCGTAGGTTGAAGCACTAAGGTGTTACGCAAGATCTGTTCCTTAACCAGATGAAGCCACCCAAAGTCACACCTGGCGATCTACCTACAAAACGGTGAGAAAAAGCTTGTGAGCCACAGGGAATTCCAGACTTTGGGAATGCCAGAGTTTCTGCACGAAAAATCGACCTTTTTTTAAAATATATTTAACACCAAAAACTCAGACAAGGATCAGTCAAAAGCAGCTCGGGTCAAAACACAGAAGAACCGATAATGACTAAAGGATGTAGACATTAAGCTTAGAGTGGACAATACGCCGTATGTAGGACAATGCCTGGTTCCATCAGCCCCGTTAAAAGGAAATTGCTTATATAAAAAGGGGTTCCTACAGCTAAGCAGATGTAGAAACGGAAGTTTGGGATGTCCGAGCTTCATCATAAGGTCACACCAAGATCAATGGATACCCGAGAAGTCTTATTGCTGCTCTGTGGTCAATTAAAAGGGCTAAAAAATCATTGCAAGGCTTGGGCTTTCGTTACAGAAGGTTGAGGACAGAATCGCACTACCCTGATGCCAATGGACTGTCAAAACATGACATCGTACAGACGTTCAGGATCAGCCAGGGAGCATCTCACACCTTGGGAAAGTTGAGTGTTCATCACGCATGAACAAAAAGGTGATGGATGCGTTTGTTAGGAGAAAACATGGCGCCACACAAAGAACATCGGCTTGACGTTCAGGAGGGAAACCATGGATGATCCACAACCCTTTTGGGACAATGATGTCTGAATGGCTGAGTCAGCAGAACTTTCTGGCCTTAGTGAGTGGGAAACAGAAAAATAAAGCTCTGGAAAACAAGAAGCGTATGTTGATGTATGGAGATGTTCCTGAACTACCCTGAAGCCTACAGACTAGTGTGACACGTGGAATACAGCGACATGCTGCACAGAGTATCTGGAGTACGAGAAAATCCTCCGCCCGTGAGCCGGACCACGCCAGCTTATTTCAACAACAATGACTTACATAGTCGTCCTACAAAGACAGATGCAGAAGAAGACATCCTGTATCCAGGAAAGGCTCGTTCTAAGCTCAACTCGAGAAACATCCTCAGTTTTTGCTAATGGCAGACGTCGAATGTCAAGAAACGCAAGTGTTGGTGTATATAGCAATGGGATGTTTTTGTGACAAAGTATACAGGGGTTGTTGCCAGTGGAAGTGGTGCCACCAGATCCTGACTCTACAGGACCACAACCTTCTGCAGTGTTGACTGTTGGACACGTTAATGAAGACACTATGTGGGAGCATAACACTTATCATTTGCCAAGACTACCAGGTTACTTGTTGGTGTGACACCCCCACCCCCCCCCATCTTAAATCACTTGGACATAACAGACTCCATTTATTCGGGCTGATAGAACCAGGGGCTCTTCTTTTTTTTTATCAAGTTTCGTAAGACGTCATCATTAGGATTAAAATCGTCCAGGACCACCGCCTTACATTCGCCTCCTCTACTTTTTGTTGTGTTATAACCTAGTTAGAAGACATTTGGGATACACACTATGATAGACTCCATGATGGTGAAATACCCAACGTTCCCGGGCCCATAGTTGGTAGAAGCACCTCTGGCAGCTATTAAATCTCTGGGGATACAACTCTACGGGTGGTGCAAACCTTGGGATGGATGTCCATTCTCCTCGAAGACGAGCTCAATCTCTGCCAGGTTGGATGGGAACATCTGAGGAACACAGTGACATTCTTAATCTGATTTTAAGGCTTGGGCTTTGGGTGGGTCATTCGTGGTTGAGTTCTTAAGCTTCTTTAGGTTAAGATGGGTTGTGCGTACAGAATCGTGGTCCAGCCGAGACCACCACCATGAATCACGCTGAAGACCGTGTCCTCAGCACAGGATTGTAGCTTAAGGCCAGAAAGTAATAAATTCCGTCCTCCTCAGACCAGAGATCATTGTCCCACTTTTGTCGTGGCTCCTGCACAGGTCACGAAACCCCAGTGGAGTTTGAGATTGGGCACTGGCTTCCATGTCACCACTTGCTCATGACTGTGGTGCAGGTTACTGGTCTGGGATCAAAACAGCGTTATTAGAGGTCACAGTTGGAGGGATTAAGAAGCCTCCTTACCCGGTGACTGAACTTTGATGGCCGGCCTGCTCTAGGGAGGGTCTCGGTGGTGCCGTACAGCTTCCACTTTTTAATAATAGAATGGACAGTGCTCCGGGGGATCTCTAGAATTCGGGATATTTTTTTATAACCAATCCCAGACTGGTGCTTCTCCACAACTAAATCCCGCATGGGCTTTGGGAGCTCCTTGTTCTTCATGGTGAGGTTTGCTTAGATATGACCTCTAAAAACAAAATAACACAACACGCTAAAAAAAGCCACATGATAACAGACATACTGACCAAATTACGAGCTAGAAGTCCTAAAAACGAACAGAGAACACGTCCGGAGCGGCTCGCGCGCAATCAGAAACCCGGCTTATGTGGCTTTCAGTTCTACGTGGTGACGCAACACAAGGGAAATCCAAAGTGGAAGCTGCGCACTAGGACCTCCGAAAAGACACATTTTACAACTTCACATTCAGGAGGCCAAGTGACTTCAACCCAGACTCTAAAATATGAACGTTAAAACACTTTCCAGGTCAAAGTGGTTGCCCCAATGTAGAGTTTTTCTTTAAATTTGAGAGGAACGTTGAGAAGATCACATGACGCCCCATGCGACCCAAAAGCCGACCCCCCCCACCGCCGTCTGTTATTTTACCCTCGCCGGTTTTCAGGGATATGTGGAGGAATTACAGCAGATTCCTTCACGACCTTGAGTGATCTTTCTGGTTTCTTGGGTGGAATCATAGCTTTTCCTTTTCATACGGCTCAGCTCTATCCGTCTTAAATGTGTCTACACCAAACAGGTTTACTGGTTTTGGACCATCGTCGCCTTTTGTTTTGGTGCGGACACTCGACATTATGAAAAATTCATGGTTCCCACAGGGGCCGCCCGTGGAGGGTATAAAGGTCATAAACGCAGGTCGGCAAGGGTTCTTCTAAAGCAGTGTTTCCCAAACGTCTCCCCAGGATCCTCAACCAGGTCAGGTTTTAAGGATCACTTTGGGGAAATGCAGACTGAAATCCGCAATCACTGAGCAGCAAATCATATCCCCTGTGCTGCGCTTCACATATCCTGCAAACCTGGCGAGGCGGAGGATCCTGAGGACAGGTTTGGGAAAAACTGGTCTAAAGAAATGAAAACCTTGTCCCCAACCAGCGTCCAGGTTACTCAGAACGGGGAAAGGTTTCGGTCAAGCTTTGCCCCAGCTCTCTCTAATCTCCCGACATTGGTGCGGTGACAGGTGCCTGCAGAGCCGGTTAATTCAGGGCTTATGAACGCGCCGGGAAGGCGAAGCCCCCATGGTTTTTGGCAGGTTCTGTAGCTTTAAATGGCTCATTGGAGGTGTGATGTCATAACCAGACCTCATACATCGTCAGCTCAGGAGCTGTACTAGTGATAAGGAGCGCGCCACACACACAGGCCGGCAGTATACAGAGCGGAGTGCACCGTACACACAGCGGAGCGTGCCACACACACACACACAGGGAGGCATTATACGGAGCGGAACGCGCCACACACACAGGGAGGCATTATACAGAGCGGAACGCGCCACACACACGGAGGCATTATACAGAGCAGAGCGCGCCACACACACAGGGAGGCATTATACAGAGCAGAGCGCGCCACACACACAGGGAGGCATTATACGGAGCGGGGTGCGCCACACACACAGGGAGGCATTATACAGAGCAGAGCGCGCCACACACACAGGGAGGCATTATACGGAGCAGAGCACGCCACACACACAGGGAGGCATTATACGGAGCGGGCTGCGCCACACACACAGGGAGGCATTATACAGAGCAGAGCGCGCCACACACACAGGGAGGCATTATACGGAGCAGAGCACGCCACACACACAGGGAGGCATACGGAGCGGGGTGCGCCACACACACAGGGAGGCATTATACGGAGCAGAGCGCGCCACACACACAGGGAGGCATTATACAGAGCGGGGTGCGCCACACACACAGGGAGGCATTATACGGAGCAGAGCGCGCCACACACACAGGGAGGCATTATACGGAGCGGGGTGCGCCACACACACAGGGAGGCATTATACGGAGCAGAGCGCGCCACACACACAGGGGGCATTATACGGAGCAGAGCGCGCCACACACACAGGGAGGCATTATACAGAGCGGGGTGCGCCACACACACAGGGAGGCATTATACGGAGCAGAGCGCGCCACACACACAGGGAGGCATTATACGGAGCGGGGTGCGCCACACACACAGGGAGGCATTATACGGAGCAGAGCGCGCCACACACACAGGGAGGCATTATACAGAGCGGGGTGCGCCACACACACAGGGAGGCATTATACGGAGCAGAGCGCGCCACACACACAGGGAGGCATTATACGGAGCAGAGCACGCCACACACACACAGGGAGGCATTATACGGAGCGGGGTGCGCCACACACACAGGGAGGCATTATACGGAGCAGAGCGCGCCACACACACAGGGAGGCATTATACAGAGTGGGGTGCGCCACACACACAGGGAGGCATTATACGGAGCAGAGCGCGCCACACACACAGGGAGGCATTATACGGAGCGGGGTGCGCCACACACACAGGGAGGCATTATACGGAGCAGAGCGCGCCACACACAGGGAGGCATTATACGGAGCGGGGTGCGCCACACACACAGGGAGGCATTATACGGAGCAGAGCGCGCCACACACACAGGGAGGCATTATACAGAGCGGGGTGCGCCACACACACAGGGAGGCATTATACGGAGCAGAGCGCGCCACACACACAGGGAGGCATTATACGGAGCAGAGCACGCCACACACACAGGGAGGCATTATACGGAGCGGGGTGCGCCACACACACAGGGAGGCATTATACGGAGCAGAGCGCGCCACACACACAGGGAGGCATTATACAGAGTGGGGTGCGCCACACACACAGGGAGGCATTATACGGAGCAGAGCGCGCCACACACACAGGGAGGCATTATACGGAGCGGGGTGCGCCACACACACAGGGAGGCATTATACGGAGCAGAGCGCGCCACACACACAGGGAGGCATTATACAGAGCAGAGCGCGCCACACACACACAGGGAGGCATTATACGGAGCAGAGCGCGTCACACACACAGGGAGGCATTACACGGAGCGGGGCGTGCCACACACACAGGGAGGCATTACACGGAGCGGGGCGTGCCACACACACAGGGAGGCATTATACAGAGCAGAGCGCGCCACACACACAGGGAGGCATTATACGGAGCAGAGCGCGCCACACACACAGGGAGGCATTACACGGAGCGGGGCGCTGTCACTTTTCCTGCAGATACTGTAATGACACTATTGAAGTTTTTGGCATGGCCCAAAGATGCGCTCACGTATGTGAAGGGACCGGACTTACCGTGACCGCTCCCGGCTCAGACCCGGATCCACCAAATCCTGAAATTCAGAAAATGTGCAGATTTTGGCAAAAACCAAAAAAGGAGGAAATTCAGCTTTTGATTCAAACCACGAGGTCTCCCCCTGCAAACCGGCAACACCGCGATATGAAGCAGCATGTGACCGCACACCGACCCCACGTCCGGCAGCGCACCGGCCCCACGTCCGGCATCGCACCGGCCCCACGTCCGGCAGCGCACCGACCTCACGTCCGGCAGCGCACCGCATGCAGCCACAGCATGACCGCGCACCCTGCTGCATACCGCACACAGCCGGCGATACCGCATTAGGCTGGGGTCAGACCAGCGCACTTTTAACATGCGTTCTGGCGCATATAATTACGGCCGCACTAGCAGCAGATGACGGGCAATGACGGCCAATATACGATGTACGGCCGCACAAAAGTCCGGCCGTGCAACGCAAGTGGAATTTGAACGGATTTTTCTGAGAACGCTGAACCGCTAGTACTGACGTACTGAGTGCACAGCTGCGGCATAGCGGCGTGTTTGCGAGATTAGGAGATGTCAGACGCTGCTAATGTCCAGCCTACATAACGTCCAGACGCAAAAAGAGTTTTATTGACGATCCGTACAAAATCACGCCCGAAAATGCGCGTCGTCTGACCGTTTTTGCGCATTCCGTGAAAAAAATACGTCAATGCGTTCGGACGCTCTTTTTCACGTTCGCGGGGAAAAATGCTTTCGTCTGACCCTAGCCTTATGAGGAGGCTTACGACCACACACCCCGGCAGCCACAGCGTGACCGCGCGCCCCGAGACCCCAGGATTGTCCCCTTCGCCACATGACGCCTCGTCTGGCAAAAAGCAAAGAGGACGCTGAGAACAAACAGCTTCCCGTCTCCTTCCACTCAGCCAGCGGCATCCTGCGAGGCGGCGCGCGTTGGTTTTAGCGGCCGGGCTGTGCGTCGCTGGGTGTCGTAGCCGCCGGACGCGCTCGCTGTATGACGCTGTGGGGGAGGGGCTTGGCCTCCAGCGCCATAAAACCCCCCAAAAAAAACAGAGAAAAAAACTCTGATAACCTCCTCCATGATACTGTGCGGCCCCTCCCCCTCCTGCTGATTAACCAGCCCCTGGGAGACATATGACGTCACTAATCAGGGCGCAGCTCCCTGAGTGACGCACAACTCGGAATTCTCGGTCACTTTGCGTTGAGATTCCCGCAGCCGAGCAATGCCTGACGTCATCAGCGCGGCGCCCCCCCCCCCTCACAGGACCCGCCGGGCCCCTCCGCAGCCCGACACCTACCTGCCTGCTCCCCTGCGCGATCACGGCCTCATTGTGACGTCATCCGGCGGGGCCGCAGGTTAGCGCGGGGTGTCGGGAGTTGTAGTTCCGGGAGGGGCCAGCTCTGCAAACCTGTCCCAGTCCTTGTATCTGTCACCGGCAGGCCTGGCCGCTCTGTGCGGGGAGTATGTACATGGCTGGACCTCCAGGAAGCGACGGCCTTAACCGCCTGACCCTGAGATCCCCACCGCAATCCCAGGATCCTCTGCTGCCGTCCAGTGGCCACTCTATGCATTGCATGGCAAAGGGGGCAGTTTTCTTATTTGTTTGTCGCCACCTTGTGTCTGTCCTTGGTTACTGCACCCACTGCATACATCCTGCTATATCCCGTAGTGCTTTGCTGCCACCATGTGGTCGAATCATGTATTGCACCTCATGCATTTATTTCTTGCTCCTTTCTGCCCTCTGCTGGTCAGTGTCTCTTATTACAGGGTTAATTTGTGTTTATAAATCTGAGTCTGCAGTTCTTCTGCTGCCACCTGGTGGTCACTGCTGTGATTACACGACACACTTTGGTGACATCACTCCTTGCATGTCAGATATTTTTATTTTTGCTTTTTAACCCCTTCATTACCAAGTGATTTTCCAAAAATCCACTGCCAGGAAGCATTGGCTTTTTTGGAAAAATGTGTTTTAATTAATTATACAGTATTTGATAATATTTTGGAATATTCCCAATGTGTTCCTTACTGTGATAACCTATCACCCAGGACGTACTTGAAAACGAGAGAAATCTCAATGTATCCTTCCTGGTAAAAATCCTTTATAAATAAATAAATTTGACAGGTGGATGTCACCATCTGCTGGCCAAATGGAGTTACTGCAGGTAGAACTGCAGCTTGTGACTCCATGTCGGCTAGGGAAAGCCTGATATGTCACTATTATTATTATTCTGTATTTATAAAGTACCAGCATATTCCGCAGCGCTGTACAATGGGGGAGTGCAGAAATGCGACCTACTAAAACACAGCCCTGCCCTTAGGATAATTGCCTTGCTGATACAGCACTTTACACAAGTGCTCAGCCAGACATCCCGTGAGCTTACAATCTAAAGGACAGAGGTGAGTGAAACAGAAGGGGAGCAGGGGAGTGTGGATCTGGTGGCTAGAGAGAGAATAGCAAGCCACAGGTTGATTAAAGTGGCAGCAGGTGGAGGGGAATGAAGGAGTTTGGGCCTAGGACTGGGTGGGCGGGCAGGTGGCAATGCAGAGTCTGGAGTGGTGATGCCTGTGTGTTGTGAGCTGTAGGAATGGAAGAGGCAGAGCTTTTAGGAGAGCAAACAGGTAATGACATGCGAGGGGGAGGAGGTGGGGGTGGGGGAAGCATGGTGGTGAAACAGAAGTTTTTTGTACTAACATAAACTATCAAAAATGGAGGGATGGCATTAAAGGGAAAAGTAATCAGCCTGGGGATAATACATAAAATGCACGAGACTATGAAATCAACAGGAGTGAAGCAGAGGAGTGGCTTGAATGACGTCATGGTCGATTTCAGGATACCTAGCTGATGTTAAAGTTTTAGCTCCTTGGGCATTAAAGAGTTAAAGGGCACCTTCTGGAGCCCAAAAGCAAATGAAATTCATAGAAAACTATCGTATCTTCTAGTCACAGAGCGTTGAATTGCACCGAAATTGAGGTGAAATGCCCCGATTTTCGGTGTTTCGGTTCGACAGGTTTAAACGGTCGAATCCCATAGGATTCAATGTGAAAAAACTGAATATATTATTTTTTTAAAAGACCATTTATTAATTTTTATTTTTTGAGAAAACCCTTTTTATTTATTTTAAAAGACTTCTCCTTTATTAATTTTCTTAACAAACCTTTTTATCACGTAGCACCCTCAATCCAGACGAGCACGTGACTTTGCTAAATGAGTGAAGTAAAAAAAAAATCACCATTTGTCTGCGCTAGACACAAAATAATAACTAAACACCCCGCTAGCCCAATTCTCTGCTGACACCACAGGTCTTCCCCAAATATGACACAGAGGTGACCTGAAACGTCCCGTTCAATTAACCCTGCAAACCACAGTTTAGTAGACTGACCCCACCAAACCCAATGACCTCATCTGGGAACGTAAGGCTATTAGGACAAATATCTCTTCAGGTAACCTGATTTCTTATATCAGACAAAGGCAGAGCTTAATAGAGGAATATTATTGCAAGTAAAAGAATCCCAGTGCATATACAAAGTAAAAACATAGTTACACCCACAAACTGGAAATAAACAGAATAAAAATAACTGAAATCCTATGTACCTACAAAGCTAGGCTCTCTGCCTAGGGGGGCTCTGTTGGAAAAACTGCAGTTACTTTCACTTGGATTGACCCCCAAAGCAAAGCACATGGCACATCATGTAACTGAAATTTATACAACTCTCCTGGCTCTCAGATCTCATGGACACAGTAAGAGGCGGCAAGATCAGCCCCTTGCCAGCCCATTTCAAATCTTAAGCATTCTTCTCCAAGGTTATCCCTTACATTTCTTCTAACTCCCAACAGATATATGCCCCTGGCATGATGTATATATTTTCGAAACCGTTATATCTTCCTCATTCTGTAGACATCTCACACTATAGGGCTACCAATTAAGAATGAGCTTGGTCTCATTCCTTGAGAATGGTCCCCTCCAGAATATTCTTGTTGAATATCATTCTGAAGGATAACTCATATTTTACAGGGTTTTTCAGAGAAACGTGAAAATCAGGAGAATTGGCAGAAGAGAACAATCTAAACCTAGAACCTTCACTTCGAGTCATTCTCCTGGTTTTCACCTTCCTCTGAACAGACCTGTTCGGATATAACTCTGAGAGCAAAATATCTGCTACTTGGTTTTAATTAGTGTAAACCTGGTTCCGCTCAGACTAGTGACGGTGTCATCTTCTCCTTTTCATCCTGGTCCCATGCTCTAGGGGTGTGAACAGACAACAGAACAAGACTTTCACACCTCACTTCAAAAGGAAACCATGGACCATTTCCTTTGGTGCTCCCTGATGATAAAAGGTTTTTTAGATTCCAATCACCTTTGCTTGGAATGTTGATAAATTAAGTAAGGCATGTACACACTTTTACAGTTCCGGTCACTTATATATATCGCCAACAGGTTCTGTAGCGCTGTACAGTTTATTAATATTTTACCAGGTGATCCCTGGACATAGCCCCGGTCCAGGACACTTTTTAAAGGGCTTTTTATTATTTTAGACACATTTTTACTGGTTTAACCTGATTAGTACATTTCATTTTTTTTTTTTTTCATTTCAGTGGAATTCGCCAATGTAAATTCGGTGCTTTTTGCTGACATCCGATAACTGCTCCGGCGACTCCAATTTTGGCAAAATACAGTGACCCGTTTCCTAAACATTAAATGAAAAGCACTGAACTTGCATTCAATAGCGGTGTCTTGTGAATAGCCCACTGTGTCTAAATAGCTCCATGTGAAACAAACATTCAGAGGTTTTGGTTTACTTGAATGACCATTAAAGTGTATGTCCACCAGCCACGTCCCGGCACCTCTGGTCAGATGGGTCCTAACCTAATGAAAGCTAAATCTGCTTTCTAAGCAACCACATATCCTCGTGCAGCTTCTCACCTAAGAGAGAGGCTAGGGGAGGGGGGGCTATATTTATACCCTCACCACAAACATTAGCAAATGACAACCTTTTTTCTTGCTCTGTCCTATACATGAAGAGTGCTGGATACTTCTGGTTGACTCAGCTGCCCCGGTGGGGAATAGGCACAAAAGCTTTTTTTTTCTGCATATATGTATATTTTGTTGTATCCCCAGCCAGCTCATTTTTGCTGCTGCCCTTTTCCGTGTTTTCTTTTTCAGTTTGTGGTGAGGGTATATATATATATATATAAACCCACCAGCCTGTCTCTTAGCTGAGAAGCAGCATGAGGATATGTGGTTGGTTTCATTAGGTCGGACCCACCTGACCAGAGGTGCTGTGACGTGGCGGGTGGGCTTACACTTTAATGGCCATTCCAGCAAACCAAAACTTCTGAATGGTTTTTTTTCACATGGAGCTACGGGGATGAGTGCAAAGGACAACCTTTTTACTTGTTATGTTTTATACATGAAGTGGGCTGGATACCTCTGGTTGACGCAGCCGCCTGGTGGGGAATAGGCACGAAACTGTTTTTTCTGCATCTATGTAACTCTAAGATATATTTGGACAGGATCTTGTAGCCAATGAAGATTCCAAGATGGACATATGATAAAGAAAGAGGACCTGGACAACCGATAACCTGTGCAAAAAATAATGGCTTTTGAATAACCCCTTCACTACCAACATAGAGTATACTTCATCTTCAAAAGCACCTGCCAGCGTCCCCTAATACAGTTTGAAGAGCTGCGATTCGGCCTAAAATAGCATGGAGCTCCACTGCGATAGCACGGAGTGGCCAGCAGATGGCGACGTCTGTCCGTCAAATAGGGCTATTACCATAAAATATACATTGGGAATATAAAATTACAGTAAAATTAATGAAAAATTTATTCTGCAAAAACCACTGGGTCCTGTCAGTGGTTTTATGGAAAATCACTTGGTATTAAAAGGGGTTGAACGAGCTTTATTTAATGACCGAGATTCTGGAGTGATATGATGCTGCCTTCTTGATGGAAGAACCTGATCAATCCATATCAGCACAACCCCCCCCCCCCGAGGTGAGAAGAACCACAGGGCAGCAGGATTTGATGCTTAACGTTTTATTGAAGAGGTTTACAGCACCGAGAAATAAAAATATAGTTTGCGTATAATGAAAAAAAATGTTTTTTGTCCCCCCCAGGCGTCGTCTTTCAGGTCCTAATACAAAAGCTGTCGATCGTGAGGATTAGCGGCTTCCCCTCAGGGTGAGAGTACCGCCGGGTAACACACACAGCATCTCACTGATTTCCATCTTAGATTGTGAGAACGTGATGGTCTAGTCACTCGGCCTCATGTGATTCAGCTCGTTGATCTATGCAAGGAGGACGTGTCAGACATTCCTGCCACTAACTCGACCTCAGACTAAATTGGATATTGGAGAAGCATATGTTCCTAAAGAAGAGACAAAGCTCCTCATGTCTAAATCAGGTTCGGCAACCGCTCAATGAGGGGCTCCGATGCATCCTGGTAAAATGTTACCAAGTGCAAAGAGTTTTGTGCTACAGTTGTGTAAATTAAGTATTGTATTACGGACGTGTGATAACAACGCTTCCCAAACCTCTGGTAGTGCAGCTCAGCTCCATGTAGGAACCCAAACAACTCCATAATGAATTACTCTCAGCAGAATTTACATAATTGACAACTTATCCTCGTGGATCCCACTTCTGACACCAATAGCTACAATCCAGCTTCTGTTAGACTCTATTTTTGAGACGAGCTTTATTATTCCTTCTTGTTTCATACCATCTTCACGTGTCTGGATGAACCATCCACATGCGGAGTATATTTAGGCACTCTTTGCCAAAGATCAGTCTCTCTTCAGCAAATCAGGGAAGGATAAGCAGAGGGGAAGACTATTAGCATTTTTTTCTGATTAAAAAAAGAATATATAAATACTGTGTGGAAAAAAAATGATTCTGTAGCTCTTCCTTTCACGACAACAAGGTTTCCTTCCTTCACCAAAGGCTGCCTGGAGAAGATGCAGAGCGCTGATGACAACGACAAGAACTAAGGGCGTTTTTGAAGTCTGCCCCAGCTGACAGCACTTTAGACATGCTCAGTCTGACCGTCAAGTGACATCAGGAGCTGCCGTCATAAAAGACACAAAATATTCCATTATAAAGATAAACGGTTCGATCCCAGCAAGAGCACCTCTCCAGTAAGTGTCCTTGGGCAAGACACCTAACGGTACAAACTCGCCACCCAGGACATACTTGAAAACGAGAGAAATCTCAATGTATCCTTCCTGGTAAAATCCTCTCTCAAAAAAAGATAAACAAGGTGGAAAAAGGAGCCAGAGATGCCGGAAAGACACTGCTTCATAACAGAGAACAGTAGTGGATCAAATTCTGAGTAGAAAACAGGGCCGCTGGGTAACTTGGGTAATGTAGAGTAACAAATGAAGAAAAAAAACAGTTCATTTTTTTCCTCCCACAGTCTTCTGCTATTCCTGGTTTGCCGAGTTACCAGCACTTTATTTCAGGCTAGGAAGCCATTTGTCGGGTATGAATCTGAGGGTTCGCTTGAAGGGTTGCACTGTCACCATACTGTGTCCTATGCTTTCCCCCTAAATGTACTTTCATGTGCTTAAGAAGCATGTAGTGGTGCATAAAACATAATCCACATTCAGAACATGTAAACCTCCCATCGTCGTCAAGAAGCTGCTGCTGTCGTACAATAGTCCGGCTGCTTATAAAGTGTTTCTGTCCTGTGTGTGTCTGCTGGTGTTTAATAAGAGTTGAGTTCTGCGAGAAACCTTTCCCACATTCGGCACAGGAGAATGGCATCTCTCCAGTGTGAGTTCTCCGGTGTTGAAGAAGATCGGAGCTTGTTGCGAAACCTTTGCCGCATGTAGGGCAGAGGAACAGGTTCTCACAGCAGTTATTCCTCTGGTGGCTCAACAGGGTGGATGCCTTAAGGAAGCACCTGCCACATTGCGAACACGAGAAGGGTTTCTCCCCAGCGTGAATTTTATGGTGCGCGAACAGAGAGGACATCTGCGAAAAACATTTGCCGCATTTGGGGCAGGAGAATGGTTTTTCCCCAGTGTGAATCCGGTGATGCCGTAAAAGGTCGGCCTTGGTGGAGAAACATTTCCCGCACTCGGTGCACAGAAAGGGCTTCTCTCGCGTGTGAACCTTCTGATGCGTCATGAGGGTTGATCTTTGCGAGAAGCACTTGTCACAGTTTGAGCAGGCAAAGGGTTTCTCTCCGGTGTGAATTCGCCAGTGTCTGATCAGGTCAGAATTGGTCGTGAAGATCTTTCCGCAGTCTGTGCAAGAAAACTGCTTCTCCCCCGTGTGATACTTCAGGTGTATGATGAGTTCTGACTTGGACGGTAGTTGTAGCCCACATTCGGGGCAAACAAGCCTAGGTCTCGGATGTCTGGATCGTCCAGAGGAACTGGCCGTCCATTTATGATAGTCGGAGAGATTATTCATCCCGTCCACGTGATTTGATCTTTGAGGGAAAATCCCGGAATAATTGTACTGACTGTATTGCATAAAGTGCGTGGTACTTCGGCCGTGTCCATGCATGTTCGCTCTCATGAGATTTGCTTCTCCCCATGAGACTGGTTCCTCCTTAATGTGGGGAGAAATATAATTAGACTGTCCGTATTCAGCGGGAGGAAACCTGGCCATGTCTGAGAGAGCTTCTTCACATGATGCTGGTTCCTCCTTAATATGAGAAGTTGGAAATACTGTCTGTGTTTGTTCGAAGGGTGGACACATGCCATCGTTTGTCTGGTCTCCACCAACACACGAGGCTGGTTCCTCCATAATATGAGCAGAGTTACATTCTGTCTGTGTATTTCCTGGGGGTGAATACACATCAGTGTCTGTGAGGTCTCCTCCACCACACGAGGCTGGTTCCTCCTTAATATAAGGACATGTATCCTCTGCTGGTGTAGAAACGTCTGAGTCACAGAGATTTCCTTCGTCACACACGTTAGACTCCTCTAGAATATGGGCTGATTCCCATTCTGTCTCTATGCCTTCCAGGGGTTTACGTTTGTCTGTGTAGGCCAAGCTACCATCTTCACATGAGGCTGGTGGATCCATCACATGGTTTCTAGATTCGATCCCCTTCTGGCAGGGTGGGACTGTATACAGAGATTTGCCACCTATGAGATTTTCTTTTCTGTCTCCCAAATCCTGAGTAGGGGAAGTGTGGAGCTCTTTACGTCTGCTACTGTTCATCACTCCATCGGCTGAAGAAACAAAAAGGAGAGAAGATCGATTACGTGGTCATCTTCAACTTACAATGCCCAAATTTTCTTCTCAGGCTGATAAACAACTTAACATAAAGTGATTGTATTATAGCTTTAACTTAACGGGGGCTTTTGGGCTCAACCTAGACTATTCTATCCTGCAATAATTCCAAGATGATGCCTTCAACCCTCAACGTTCCTCCACCTTGGTAAAGCCACATCTTCTTCATTTCATAATATGTTCTTATAAGGTTTCTTCAACTTACCCTGTGAACTGAGCAGCTGGTGATCCTCCATCATGACGTCCTCATAGAGCTCCTTGTGTCGCTCCACATACTCCCACTCCTCCATGGAGAGATAGACAGTGACATCCTCACAGCGTATAGGAACCTGACACACACAATGACACAGTCACCATCCAGACACATGCCTTGGTGTTAGCGTATAATGTCCCATTCCCAGCAGCCTCACCTCTCCAGTCAGCAGACGGATGATCTGATTGCTCAGCTCCAGGATCTTCTGCTCTTTCTGTGTCTCACGGATCCATGAGTGAGCTGGACGCTCCTTTCTGGGTCTCCGGCTCCTGGAGGAACATTCTGATGCATTGGGGTTGCCGCTGCTGGTGTGGCAGTGATCACAACTCTTCTCGATGCCATAATCCTAACACAAAACACACAAATAAATTACCACTCGGAAATCCCTCCCAAACCTCCTGGTTGGTTCCTGTTGTCATGTCTCGCTGAAATCATTGCATACGTGCGCCGGAAACAGACTTTCGGTTGAAGAAGCTACTCAGAAGATAAATAATGACTCGATGGGTTCCTCACAATCTTGGTTGAACTTCATCCAGGAGGCACAAAGACCTCCGTAGAGCTCTGCTCTCCTCCAATAAACCCAACCATTGATCCTCACCAAGGTACAAACACTCACCTTATCTCTGTTCCTACCAAACCCACCTCGTGTGTCCCATCTCAGCTCACCTGGTCGGACCCACGGCAGGGGATCCTGTATGAGGTCTATATGCTGCTCCCATTACCCAATTTATCCCCAACCCTGCGATACCCATCCCGTTCTTGTGATCTGATCTGGAGCTCCGTCTAGAGGAGTCTGCCTTCTGAGGTTTGGTGGAGAAGCATTTCCCACGTTCGTTGCGCAGGTCATCCTTGATCCTCGAGTCCGAGCTTTGCGTCGCGTTGACGGCTTCGCGGTCGATAACCCGGGCGGTAATAGCTGACTGGCTCTCGCCTGTCATACCCGGTAAGGACGTGGACCCCTCGCTAAGACTCTCAGCAGGTGGGTGGCAGTGACCATAGGAAAGGTCTCTCTGGCCAGCCTGGGAGATGATTCTGCTTTAACACGTGGGCTTTAATGTACAGCGAGACCTTCACGTGACACGTCCGTGTGACACGTCCGTGTGACACTGGGTCCTAGACGTACCTGCACACCTTCCACAAACTATCTCTGGATCCCGTCCACAACCATTAAACATCACAATGCCGTGACGGCCCCGGGCGCCCTCACCTCTCCGGTCAGCAGGTGGAGGATCTCCAGGGTGAGATCCAGGATCCTCTCCGTCCTCTGATCCCGCGCCGTGTCCATTATCCCGGGGTTACAGGGATGCTGTGAGAGCGGGCTGTGCTCCATGTGGGGGGGGGGGAAATCGCCTGAAGCGAAAGATTAATATCACATATTATTCACATGAATTCATTTTACATCGACCAGAACAGGGGGGGGGGGCAAGGGGCGGACGGGGGGGGGGGGGGGGTGATAACTTATTTAAGGTAGAGGCAGGGCATGATTCTGTTACTAAGTGACGGGGGAGGGGGGATGATAATTACAGGGCGGGATCAGAGCAGTAGAGGGGGGGGGATTCATTCCCTGGTGGGGGCTGTGTAATGATGGTGTAAGGCGGGTCGGGGGGGGGGTGAATATTTACCTGTCACCCAGGACTCAGGGGCCAAATACTAACAGTGCCGGGGCAAGACTATTTACAGGGGGGCCTGTCTGTCACATACGGGGGCTGGCTGTCACATGCTGGGGGCCCCGTCTCTCACATGCTGGGGGGGCCACTGGCTGTCAGATGCTGGGGGCTGTCTCTCAAATGCTGGGGGGCCCCTGGCTGTCACATACTGGGGGGCCCCCGTCTCACATGCTGGGGGGGGCTGTCTCACATGCTGGGGGGCCCCCTGTCTCACATGCTGGGGGGCCCCTGGCTGTCACATGCTGGGCCCCCCCCCTGGCTGTGGACACATTGTGACATGCTCCTGTCCCCCCATACTCACTGTGTCAGGGCTGGGCAGTCTCACCGGCTCCCATTAGTGGGGCCCCTCGGGGTATCTCTTGAGGCCCCGCTCTGCCCAATCACCTAACAGATAAAACTACCCCTGACCCTGCCCACACAGGCCCCCACACTGCGCATGCGTCACGTGCCCTCTGTGCCCATTAGCGAAACGGCGGATAACGATGATGTCACGAGAATAGAGCGGCCATATTTACTGAGGGCAAATCTCGATTATAAACAGCACAACCTGAAAACTGGAAATAAACCTGAGGATAAGGATGAAAGAGGCGGGAGAAATAAAATGAGGGTGTAAATGGTTTGCAGTGCTTGCAGTGAGGGTGAGTGGCCCCTCAGACATTTTCCCAGTGAGCTCTGGGAAATCTTTATTACTGGCAGAATGACTGGACCCAGACTGCACAGACTGGTTTTTACACACAGACATTACACTGACACACACACAATACACACAGACATTACACTGACACACACACAATACACATACATTACACTGACACACACACAATACACATACATTACACTGACACACACACAATGCACACAGACATTACACTGACACACACAATACACACAGACATTACACTGACACACACAATGCACACAGACATTACACAGACATTACACTGACACACACAATACACAGACATTACACTGACACACACAATGCACACAGACATTACACTGACACACAAAATACACAGACATTACACTGACACACAATACACAGACATTACACTGACACACACAATGCACAGACATTACACTGACACACACACAATACAGACATTACACTGACACACACAATACAGACATTACACTGACACACACAATGCACACAGACATTACACTGACACACACAATGCACACAGACATTACACTGACACACACAATACACAGACATTACACTGACACACACACAATACACAGACATTACACTGACACACACAATACACGGACATTACACTGACACACAATGCACACAGACATTACACTGACACACACAATACACAGACATTACACTGACACACAATGCACACAGACATTACACTGACACACACACATTACACAGACATTACACTGACACACACAATACAGACATTACACTGACACACACAATGCACACAGACATTACACTGACACACACAATACACAGACATTACACTGACACACAATACACAGACATTACACTGACACACACAATGCACAGACATTACACTGACACACACACAATACAGACATTACACTGACACACACAATACAGACATTACACTGACACACACAATGCACACAGACATTACACTGACACACACAATGCACACAGACATTACACTGACACACACAATACACAGACATTACACTGACACACACACAATACACAGACATTACACTGACACACACAATATACGGACATTACACTGACACACAATGCACACAGACATTACACTGACACACACAATACACAGACATTACACTGACACACAATGCACACAGACATTACACTGACACACACACATTACACAGACATTACACTGACACACACAATACAGACATTACACTGACACACACAATGCACACAGACATTACACTGACACACACAATACACAGACATTACACTGACACACAATACACAGACATTACACTGACACACACAATGCACAGACATTACACTGACACACACACAATACAGACATTACACTGACACACACAATACAGACATTACACTGACACACACAATGCACACAGACATTACACTGACACACACAATGCACACAGACATTACACTGACACACACAATACACAGACATTACACTGACACACACACAATACACAGACATTACACTGACACACACAATACACGGACATTACACTGACACACAATGCACACAGACATTACACTGACACACACAATACACAGACATTACACTGACACACAATACACAGACATTACACTGACACACACAATGCACAGACATTACACTGACACACACACAATACAGACATTACACTGACACACACAATACAGACATTACACTGACACACACAATGCACACAGACATTACACTGACACACACAATGCACACAGACATTACACTGACACACACAATACACAGACATTACACTGACACACACACAATACACAGACATTACACTGACACACACAATACACAGACATTACACTGACACACAATGCACACAGACATTACACTGACACACACAATACACAGACATTACACTGACACACAATGCACACAGACATTACACTGACACACACACATTACACAGACATTACACTGACACACACAATACAGACATTACACTGACACACACAATGCACACAGACATTACACTGACACACACAATACACAGACATTACACTGACACACAATACACAGACATTACACTGACACACACACAATGCACAGACATTACACTGACACACACACAATACAGACATTACACTGACACACACAATACAGACATTACACTGACACACACAATGCACACAGACATTACACTGACACACACAATGCACACAGACATTACACTGACACACACAATACACAGACATTACACTGACACACACACAATACACAGACATTACACTGACACACACAATACACGGACATTACACTGACACACAATGCACACAGACATTACACTGACACACACAATACACAGACATTACACTGACACACAATGCACACAGACATTACACTGACACACACACATTACACAGACATTACACTGACACACACAATACAGACATTACACTGACACACACAATGCACACAGACATTACACTGACACACACAATACACAGACATTACACTGACACACAATACACAGACATTACACTGACACACACAATGCACAGACATTACACTGACACACACACAATACAGACATTACACTGACACACACAATACAGACATTACACTGACACACACAATGCACACAGACATTACACTGACACACACAATGCACACAGACATTACACTGACACACACAATACACAGACATTACACTGACACACACACAATACACAGACACACACAATACACGGACATTACACTGACACACAATGCACACAGACATTACACTGACACACACAATACACAGACATTACACTGACACACACAATGCACACAGACATTACACTGACACACACAATGCGACAGACATTACACTGACACACACAATGCGCACAGACATTACACTGACACACACAATACACAGACATTACACTGACACACACAATGCACACAGACATTACACTGACACACACAATGCGCACAGACATTACACTGTCACACACAATTCGCACAGACATTACACTGACACACACAATGCACACATACATTACACTGACACGCACAATGCACACATACATTAATGACACACACACAATACACAGACATTACACTGACACACAATGCACACATACAGTTGTGTTCAAAATTATTGAACCCCCACTGAAATTGAGTGTTTTGGCCAGTTTGACATTGATTTTGATCATTCAGTCATCTTGCTTCCAATTAAATCAAAGAGGCACGTGTAGGTCAGACAAATAGAACATAACATTTATAATGAAATAACCACAAATGTCTTTTCTGTGCTCACATCATTATCAGTTTTATTCAACCCCCAAGTGACATTCAATCTTAGTACTTAGTACAACATCCTTTTACAGTTATAACAGCTTTTTTTTTTTTTTTTTTAATTCTTTATTTAGAGAATTATACATAACAAGAAATTCACGAAATCAAACGTAGAAAAAGACAGCCGTCTAGGGCTGGCCAAACTAACTACGGTCAGCCAGTCAGATAATATAAGATGCAAGTAGTATCAGGTCAATAAGGGAATAATAAAAAACAAAAAGCAAGAAGTCCCAACCTCAGTGAAGGAAGAAAACACAAAAGAAACACATAAGCATGTAGGACTATCAACGTAAATGCCCTAAATTGTCCTGATAAATTATACTCAGAGCTTATCTATAGACCAGTGACACGTAAACAGAGAAGAAAAAAGCTGGGGGGGGGGTAAACAATATTGCTCAGGTCTCAGTCTGGCTGAAGTTCCGGAGGGTCCGGCGAGATGCCCGCCGCTTCAAGGTCGGACCAGGCGGTTTCAGGATCAGTGGTGGTGTAGGGGACATTATTATGTGTCACCACCAATGCTCCCGCCAAGCCCCACCGATAACGGATCCCCCTCCGACGAAGAACCGCAGTCACAGGACGGAACCGCCTGCGAGCAAGCAGAGTCTGGAATGGAAGATCGTGATACAAAGCCAGCTCACAAGGGCTTGTAGTGGTCTACTCCTAAGTGGGCTATTTTCAAGTGGAGTTTAAAAACAGGAATTCTACCTGTACTGGTCTGTGGTTTGTATCTCTAGAGGGAGAGAAACCTCTGGTTTATTTATTTGTTTAATTTCTCTTTGCTGTTTTTTTTTCTTTTTCTGTTGTGCTTTTTGGTTGGTTTTTTTCCCTGAGTGGCTGGTGACTTGTTAATTGGGGGCGTGTAGCCTGTCAGGTGATTTCACTTGTATGGCTACATAAACTCAATGGCGGCTCACTGAGCTTGCTCACAAGGGCTTGTAATGGTCTACTCCTAAGTGGGCTATTTTCAAGTGGAGTTTAAAAACAGGAGTTCAGGTATCAATTGTGATATATTCTCTTGTTGTGGGTATGAGTGTTAGCAAGCTTGAAGGTTTGACCCAGTGCACATCCTGCTGCATGTATGCATGTCTGGAGGAATCCTTCCAGGGTCCATATCTCTGTAGCAAGTGTGAACGTGTAGCTCTTCTGGAAGCTCATATTGGAGATCTGGAAGGGCAAATCGTAACGCTGAGGCAGATTGACAATCTTGAAAGGAGCCTGCTTCTCACGGAGCAAAGTATAGTTGAGGAATCTAGGGGTGTGGGAGGAGTGGAGTTAACCGGGGAACAGGTTGGTAGCTGGGTGTCAGTGACACGTGGTAGCAGGGGGGGAGGGAAGAGGAAAAGGTTGGCTAGTCCTGATCTTGCGCACACCAACAGATTTGCCCCTTTGAGCGAAGATGTTGGGTGCATCAGCTCAGGTGTAGCAGTACTGGAGGAGGCTGCTCTCTCTAACAGCAGGGGGATCAGCCCACCAAGTAAGGGAGGGATAAAGAGGGCAAGTAAGCCTAGACAGGTTGTGGTGGTAGGGGACTCTATTATTAAGAGAGTAGACAGGGTAATCTGTCGCGCTGATCGCCTTAACCGGACAGTTTGCTGTCTGCCGGGTGCCCGTGTTAGGCATGTGGTTGACAGAGTTGATAGATTATTGGGAGGGGCTGGAGATGACCCAGCTGTCATGGTCCATATTGGTACCAATGACAAAGTAAGAGGAAGATGGAAGGACCTGAAGAATGATTTCAGGGAATTAGGAAGTAAACTGAAGAAGAGGTCCTCCAAGGTAGTATTTTCTGAGATCCTACCTGTGCCACGTGCTACAGTGGAAAGGCAGCGGGAGATTAGGGCGGTCAATGCGTGGCTTAAAGCTTGGTGCAGGAAGGAGGGCTTTGGGTTTTTAGAGCACTGGGCTCATTTTGCACTGGGGTACAATCTGTATAGTTGTGATAGATTGCACCTGAATGGAAGAGGGTCTGCTGTGCTAGGGGAGAGGATGGTTAAAAGGTTGGAGGAGACTTTAAACTAGTGGAAGGGGGGGAGGGATACAGTATCTTACAAAATGGAGACAGAGCAGATAGCGCAAGGGTTTCAGTTCAGACTAAGGGGGGTGGAGCCGGGGGGATGGGTAATGTAAGAACAGTGGAGGCATGTAATGTAAAGTCGCATTCAGCATGTGTGGGTAGAGACAACATTAAATGTATGCTTGCTAATGCAAGGAGCCTCAATAACAAGATGGGGGAACTAGAGGTAATAGCATACACTAAGCAATACGACATTATAGGAATAACAGAAACGTGGTGGGACGAAACGCATGACTGGGCTGTAAACTTAAACGGTTATACATTGTTTAGAAGGGATAGGAAACATAAGAAAGGGGGTGGAGTGTGTTTATATGTAAATCAGGATTTAAAGCCTAATATTACACAACTGGAAAGCGATGAGGGAAATGTGGAATCCTTATGGGTAAATATTTCGTTAGGGAATAAACAGGGAAGTCAACTATTGGTTGGCATATGCTATAAACCACCTAATATAGATAATGATGAGGAAGAACAACTGTTAGAGCAAATTAGGAAGGCTGCAGATCATGGTAGCACTTTAATTATTGGAGATTTTAATTACCCGGACATTAATTGGGATAGTGGGACTAGTAATTCAGCAAAGGGAATCCGGTTTCTGAACATTTTAAATGATACCTTCATGTCACAACTGGTAGAAACACCAACTAGAGAGGATAACTGTCTGGACCTGGTTATAACAAATAATGTGGATCTTTTCTCAAATATTAATGTAAAGGAACAGTTGGGAAACAGTGACCATAATATGGTGACTTTTGAAATAAACTCAAAAAAACACATTCATAAGGGGCATGCTAAAACATATAATTTTAAAAAGGCCAACTTTATTAAAATAAAGGAAGCTCTCAATGTCATTGACTGGCAGAAACTCTTTCATGGGAAAAACACTGAGGATAAGTGGAATATCTTTAAACTAACACTAGAAAAGTACACGTCACAATATATTCCACTGGTTAATATAAAAGAAAACACACTGAAACCAATGTGGCTTAGTAGGAAGGTAACTAAGGAAATGAAAAATAAAAAGAAGGCATTTAAAGCTTTTAAATCTGATAAATCTGAGGCATCCTATAAAGCATATAGGGCAGCCAATAAAGCATGTAAAAATGTGATTAGATGGGCTAAACTAGAAAATGAAAAAGAAATAGCCAAAGAGAGCAAGACCAACCCTAGAAGATTCTTTAGGTACATAAATTCCAAAAAACCTAAGAGTGAAAATGTAGGTTCACTAAAATCTGAGTCAGGGTTATTGTTAACTGAAGATCAGGATAAGGCAGAAATTTTAAATGATTATTTTTCTTCAGTATTTATCAAAGAGAAACCTTTAACAGGAGACATGCAATTCATTAATAAAAGTTTACTAATACAAAGTGACTGGTTGACTCAGGACAAGGTTTTGCAGAAATTAAACAATGTGAATGTGAATAAAGCCCCAGGGCCAGATGGAATTCACCCGTGAGTACTGAGGGAGCTATGTGTTGAAATATGTAAACCTCTGTTCTTAATCTTTCAAGATTCTTTTCTTTCAGGAATAGTACCAGAGGATTGGAGAAAAGCTGACGTCGTCCCTATATTTAAGAAAGGTTTAAAATTTGTGCCTGGGAATTATAGACCTGTGAGCTTAACATCTGTGGCTGGGAAAGTATTCGAGGGGTTACTAAGGGATAATATTCAGGAATTTATTGGGAGGTATAATGTTATTGGCAAAAATCAGCATGGTTTCATGAAACACAGATCATGTCAGACTAACCTAATTACGTTCTATGAGGAAGTAAGTAGAAGTATAGATCAGGGGGTCGCAGTGGATGTGATTTACTTAGATTTTGCCAAAGCTTTCGACACAGTTCCACACAAAAGGTTACTATTTAAATTAAGAAAAATTGGTCTAGATGAAAATACTTGTTCTTGGATAGAAAACTGGCTAAAAGATAGGGTACAGAGAGTGGTCATAAATGGTACATTTTCAAGATGGACACCAGTGGTAAGCGGTGTCCCTCAGGGGTCTGTTATAGGACCAATACTATTCAATTTATTTATAAATGACCTTGAGATAGGCATTGAAAGTCATGTATCAGTGTTTGCAGATGACACAAAACTAGGAAAAGTAATACAATGTGAGCAGGATGTTACTTCGCTACAGAGGGATTTAGATAGATTGGGGGACTGGGCACTTAAATGGCAGATGAAATTTAATGTAGATAAATGCAAAGTTATGCACTTTGGAGTGAAGAACACACAAGTAATTTATACCCTAAATGGTACGGAGTTAGGGAAATCCAAGCAGGAGAAGGATTTGGGAATAATCATAGACTTCAAACTAAGTAACAATGTGCAATGTCAAACAGCAGCCGCCAAGGCCAGCAAGGTATTGGCATGCATTAAAAGGGGAGTTCACTCACGGGATGAAAACATAATTTTGCCTCTGTATAAATCAAACCGCACCTTGAATATGCCGTGCAATTTTGGGCACCGGTCTTAAAAAAAGATATTATAGCGTTAGAAAAAGTGCAGAGACGTGCAACTAAATTAATAAGGGGAATGGAAGGGTTAAGTTATGAGGCAAGATTAACAAGCTTAAACCTGTTTAGTTTAGAGAAACGGCGCCTTAGAGGGGATCTGATAACCTTATATAAATATATACGGGGCCATTATCAACCATTGTCTGATAACCTATTCATTAACAGGACTATACATAGGACAAGGGGTCATCCATTTAGACTGGAAGAAAGAAAATTTAGCTTAAAGCATAGGAAGGGTTATTTTACGGTGAGAACAATAAAGCTGTGGAATTCTCTGCCTGTTGAGGTGGTTGGGTCAGAGTCTGTACAGACTTTTAAAAAACGACTAGATGACTTCCTGCAGACACAGAATATTAAGGGTTATAATATTTAATATGTGGGTAAAAGCTTCTTGATCCAAGGAGAAATCTGACTGCCATTCTGGGGTCAAGAAGGAATTTTTTCCCAGTATGTTGCATATTGGCAAGCATTTCAGACTGGGTTTTTTGCCTTCTTTTGGATCAACAGCAGTAGGTTATGTGGGAGAGGCTGAACCCGATGGACGCATGTCTTTTTTCAGCCTATATAACTATGTAACATGGAGCCCTCAAATTTCACTGGATCTCTTGCGCCAGGAGCAGACATAAGCTTGACCTTAAATGCTACGTCACGAAAGGCCACCACGACATCACGGGGTGTCCCCTTCGAAAGCGCCGCAGGTTTCCGAACCCTGAATACCGATCCGATCACATCTGGCTTGTCAGGAGGGAGTCCCGCCATCCGAAGGGCCAAACGAGACACATAAGCTGGGAGTTCATCCGACGTCACAGAGTCCGGGATGCCTCTGACCCTGACGTTACGACGGCGGTGTCTTGTTTCCAGCATCTCCACAGAGCGGGACAAAAGCTCGACCTGGGATCTTAGACCAGCGACCTGTCCCAACAGGTGAGTATGTTCCGATAGCACTGTAGACGTCGTCGCCTGCACTGCTGTCACCTGCGCACGGATTGTTGCAACCTCCTCCCGAACCGCCGCCACTTCAGGTTTCCACACCCCCCGGATCTCCCGGAGTTCGTCCAGGATCCTCCGAAGGTCTCTCTTCGTAAGAGGAAGATCATCATCCTCCTCCTGCCGACTATCCTCAGGCTGTGTCATACGGGTTTCGAGTGAGGTCGCTCTCGTTTGTTGCGGTTGGGCACCCTGTCTCAAAACGTCCTGTCGTAATGAAGCCACACCACTGCTGGCTGAAAGCTGGTGTTCCTCGGCCGAATCCCCGTCAGAGAGGCCACCAGCCGTAAGTGAGGCACTCAAAGACGCCGTCAGCGCTGCTTTTCATTTCTTTTGCGCCCTTTTTTTTGCTGCTGCAGATAGTGGTTGGGAGTCTGGTGTCCGAGATTGTGGGGAGATCCAGGTCATCGCAGAGCTACCACCCGAGTGCCAGGGGTCCTCTTCATGTTCTGAAAAGTCATAGCCCGGGGGGAGGGAGGAGGAGATCGCATCTCCCTTCGAAGTGGACCCACCTCTCATGGAGTCCCGAATGTCCCTCTGTCTGGACCGCAGCTTCTGTGAGCGACCGGTGGGCATGTCGCCAAAAGCGCAGGCACAAGGAAGAAGAGCGGTAAAAGGTCTCAGAAATCTCCTTCCAGGCTTCTAAAATGGCCACTAGTACTAGGCCCCGATTGTGCCGCGGGGGTTAATCTGCTCCAGAGGGTCAATTTCGGGGTAAGGCAAACTCACCGAGTCCCCTAGTGCCCCCAGAGACCGTAGAGCGTTTCTCAAGTGCGAGCAAGCGGCGGAAATAACTTTAAAAAACGTGTTTATCACGGAACTCCTTCAACATGCAGCCGCTCGCTTCCTCGGCTAGCTCCGCCCCCCGTTATAACAGCTTTTAAAGGTGAAGCATAGCTTGACACAAGTGTCTTGCAGCGATCTACGGGTATCTTCACCCATTCGTCATGGGCAAAAGCCTCCAGTTCAGTCACATTCTTAGGCTTGCGCACTGCAACTGCTTTCTTTAAGTCCCACCAGAGGTTCTCAATCGAATTTAAGTCAGGTGACTGCGATGGCCACTCCAAAATGTTCCAGCCTTTAATCTGCAACCATGCTCTAGTGGACTTGGAGGTATGCTTGGGATAATTGTCCTGTTGAAAGGTCCAACGTCTCCCAAGCCTTGGGTTTGTGACGGACTGCATTACATTGTCATCCAATATCTCCTGGTACTGAAGAGAATTCATGGTACCTTGCACACGCTGAAGCTTCCCTGTACCTGCAGAAGCAAAACAGCCCCAAAGCATGATTGACCCCCCGCCATGCTTCACAGTAGGCAAGGTGTTCTTTTCTTCATAGGCCTTGTTCTTCCTCCGCCAAACATAGCGTTGATCCATGGGCCCAAACAGTTCTAATTTTGTTTCATCAGTCCACAGAACACTATCCCAAAACGTCTGTGGTTTGTCCACATGACTTTTGGCATACTGCAGTCGACTCTTCTTATTCTTTGGAGACAGCAAGGGGGTGCGCCTGGGAGTTCTGGCATGGAGGCCTTCATTACGCAGTGTGCGCCGTATTGTCTGAGCTGAAACTTCAGTACCCACATCTGACAAATCTTTTCTCAGTTCCTCAGCAGTCACACGGGGACTTTTCTCCACTCTACGCTTCAGGTAGCGCACAGCAGTCGAAGTCAGCATCTTGTTTCTGCCACGACCAGGTAGCGTTTCAACAGTGCCCTTTGCCTTGAATTTGCGAATGATGCTTCCTATGGTCTCTCTTGGTATGTTTAACATCTTTGCAATCTTATAGCCATTGCCCTTCCTGTGAAGAGTAATCACCTCTTCTCTTGTCTTCCTGGACCATTCTCTTGACTTCACCATGTTTGTAACCACACCAGTAAATGTCTAGAAGGAGCTGAGTATCACAGTCATTTTAAAGCTGCCTAATTGGTGCTTATTATGCTTTATTGCTGCTCCGTGACATCCACAGGTGTTTTCAATACCTGATTGAAAACACTTGAATGAACCTCTGTTCTTCAGAGTGGTAGTCTTTAAGGGGTTGAATAATTGTGTCAATGAAGAATTCACAAAAGAAACATTTACTACTGTATTACAAAACCAATTGATGTCATTTTAGTTGCATATGGTTCTTTAAAAAGTCCTTGTAGGATTTCATTCTGAATACAATTACAAATGTACACTAAATTCCCTAAAACCCTTTACAGCATTGGGGGTTGAATAATTTTGAACACAACTGTACATTACACTGACACACAATACACAGACACACAATGCACACAGACGTTACACTGACACACACAAAGCACACAGACTTTATACTGACACACACAATACAGACATTACACTGACGCACACAGACATTACACCGACACACACAATGCACACAGACATTACACTGACACACACAATGCAAGCAGACATTACACTGACACACCATTTAAACAAAAGGTTTTTATATACTACAGGAAACAGTACGTATTGTGAATGTGAGTTCAGTAGTGTGAGATGTACCCAGGTGTGTTTGTGTGTGTTATACTGCATGATCAGCGGGGTTGAGGCGGCATAGAAACTCGAGACTGGTGAAATGCATCTAAGCTACAATAGTAACAGATGCCCTGTGCGCGAGGATGGACGTGAGCCACAGCGCGCCTTTATCCGGCTGCTCTTGCGGGCGTTAGTGTTCCTTGTACCTTATAGATGTGTGTCTGTGTGTGCCCGTGTGTCTTGTAGCAGTTTTGTTCAGTCGGCACTTCTTGTCTGCATTCGCTTCTTTCTGTACGGGCGATATATTATGAAGGGTTTATTGGGATATCGCTCTGGCTCCATGTGACATCATAATAGCGCCACAGCGTCCTGAGGCTTCTTACAGCACCGCGATTCTTTCCCAACACAATATTCTGAGTTATTCCAGATCATTCTGTTGGCCGGCAAACAAATGAACCGATCATACAAGTGACAATGTGCTGTGACTGGCGGATGTACCTTATACCACAAACACGGCATCATGAGTGCAGACGTCAGGCTGTGAGAAGCGACGATGAGGGCCCCCCCCATAGGAGAGACACCAAGACATCTCACAGGTTTGTCGCTATTATGTTTTGCAGTAACGGATGTCGAACATTGCGGAGATCTGGACCACACTGCTCCCTGTTGGCTTTTTCCAGCTCAGTGGAAAACCTGGCGGGTGGCCGGGCTCCATCCTTCACAGTCACATTTCATGAGGCTCCACCCACATTTGTGTTTAAAACCCGCCCACTGAAAAAAATATAAATCCCTTTACTGACAGCATCTACTACAGACCCCGCCATGACCATTAAACACTGGACACAGCACCTACATTACAAGGAATAGGGATGAGCCGAATGCCCCCGTGTTCGGTTCGCATTCGAACAATTTCAAAGTTCGAGTTCGGACGCGAACTGGATCCGAACTCAATGCAAGTCAATGGGACTCGAACGTTCGATTTTTAGAGTGCCCTCCAAGAGGGCATATATGCTAGATATTTGCCATAAAAGGTGTATGGGGGTCCGGGCAGTGCCCTGGGGGGACAGGAAACAAGGACAAAAAGTTTTTAAAAAAAATTGTTGTTTTTAAAGGAACAGTGATTTTTCCATGAAATAAAGGTTAAGAATAAAAACGAAAAATTCCTTCAAATATCGTGCCTAGGAGGTCCCCATAACCTGCCCGTGAAGTGGCGGATTTGTAGGATGTATAAAAACATTTAAAAACTAAAAAATTACATTTCAAATGATGGTAAATGGTTTTCTTTTAATCTATTCATAAACAACTGCTTGGGGCGGCAGCCTGTATGAAAAGAGGAGACTTTTAGGACACGCAGAACAAGTTTAGTGATTTTTTTGGCTAAATTATGGTGAAACTTAGGTGCTTTAAAATTGGGCCTTTAGTGTCGGCAACAGTGCCGTCACACCGTAACCCCTCTGTGGTATTGTGGAAGAGTGCAGTGGTGGATCCTGCGGTCCAATATTAAAATTATATGAATCTGGTATAGGCGTCAGTGGCAGTGCACCCAAATATTGTGCCTTTGGTGGCAGCAAGTGCCTTCACACCATAACCCCTCTGAGGTATTGTGGAAGAGTGCAGGGCTGGACTCTGCATTCAAATATTACAATGATTGGAATCTGGTACACGCGTCAGTGCACCCAAATATTGGGCCTTTGGTGCCAGCTAGTGCGTTCACACCGTAACCCTTTTGTGGTATTGTGGAAGAGTGCGTGGTGGAGGTTTTGGGAATGCAGAAGAGATCCCCGATCTATTCAGTTACATCAGCATCAGGGGATTGATAGCTGCTGATCCAGGACTGATTCATTTTTATAAATGTTAGCAGGTCTACAGAGTCGGTGGACAGACGCACTCTTTTGTCTGTGACAAATCGTCCAGCGGCACTGAACGTCCTTTCAGAAAGCACGCTGGATGAAGGTCAGGCTAGTAGCGGCATAGCATATTGGCTAAATTCTGGCCAGTGATCCAATCTCAACACCCAGTAAGCCAGGGGATCATCTGCTGTAAAAGGTATCCAGGTCTGCCCTTGCCCCTAGGTAGTCCTGCACCATACGGTGAAGACGCTGGCAATGAGTGCCTACATTTGACGTCCCTGGGCGTCGTGGACTAAAATTTTTTAAAAAGGCATCAGTCAAGCGGCCCCGGCCTTCACCACTCTTCCTCTGATCATCCGCAGCCTCAGAAGCACCTGTGTCATCACTTGGTAACCTACCAGTGCCTGTAAAGGTGTTACACAAGTGTTGCTTTAGAGCGTCCTCAAGTTGTTTCATCCTGTGCTCCCTCTGTGCGGGCAGGATGAGCTCTGCAACCTTACCCTTGTATCGTGGATCAAGAAGGCTTGCCAACCAGTAATGATCCCTCTCCTTGACAGCATGAATCCTGGGGTCCTTTAGCAGGCTTTGCAGGATAAGGGAGCCCATGCAGTGTAGGTTGGAGGTGGCATTAGCTTCCGAGTCTTCCTGGTCAATGAGGAGGATGACCCCATCGTGCACTACCTCCTCCCAGCCACGTACTAGTCCTTGGGTTTCTGGGGACACAAAACCCTCCCTTGAGGTTGTCGGATATAATCTCTGCACGTGAATACAACACGTTATATATTGGACTTATCAGCCAAGCCTCCAATATGTCAGGGATTATTATTTCATAAGAAATTTACACGAGACATATCAATCGTTTTATATTTCCTAGAAATTCTCCTAAATTCTTTTAATTGTCGGTGTTTTGCTTTGAAGAATACAACAATCGGATAAATATATATATATATTTATTACGTATACAAAAAAATTTCAAATCTCGTATCATAAACAAAAATTTATAAACCACAATCCATCAGCATATAAAAACTAGCTTCACAATATATGTATCTCCGGTTAGTAACTGCATATATGATTAATATCATTTACCTTATCAGTTAGTAACTAATACACAAATGGTTAATAAACATTTCCGCTTAATACAACCTGCATTTCCCAGCAAACAATGTTTAACCAGCCAGCTCTTATAGATATATATATATCTCTCTATGCTACATGGATCAACAAAAGATGAGCTAATTTAAAAGGATAAGTAATAAAATTTATTTAGTGAATCCTCCCCTAATCTCGAGAATTAAACTTCTAATCTTTTGCTTTTTATTTTGTAGTTATATAATTGTGGATTATTCCAGCCTTGGTGTTAGAATAATCTTAATTTTAATAAAGACAGGAGGCGAATATTTTGCATTCTCTTTTCTTTACTAAACAACAGCAGCAAAGGAAAGTTTACATAGCAACAGCAGTAACCAATAAACAACAAGAGAGTAGTAAGTCCTTATCCATGCCCTCTTTTCTTGGATGCGGAACGATCAGGAGAGCCGTGATGTGGAAATTCAGTGATCCCAGAAGTAGGAAAAAACCCGGAACTGAGGAAGAGGAAGCCAAGACGAGGCAGGAAACAACAGGATGGACCGTCGTATGGCCGGAAACCCGCAGGCGTCCGAAAGGATGAAAGTCCAGCGGGACCGTAGAAGGAACTCCCGCTAAGGAAGAAAACAGAGGCTTGTCACACAACCGTAACCTGACTTGCCCAAAGCTAAGCATTATCAATAGTTAATCAAATGAATGCGAGAGTAGCCCTAGGCTAGGCTAACTGGACATGCACAAACGCAGACCCTACTAAGGTTATACAAAAAATGTACATTACTGGTGAAGTGTAGAAATCAAATTTTTATTTTTATTAATTTTTTTTTGACATAACAGAAAATCCAGAACAATGCGAAGAACATGGGCACGGGCGGGCGGGAAAAATATTGGCCTTATGCCTTTATTAAAATTAAGATTATTCTAACACCAAGGCTGGAATAATCCACAATTTTATATCAAGTCAGGAGGCTTCATATTTTGCAGTTTTAAAGCTGCACTAAAGCCCCAGATGCATGGGAACGAGGACGGAAATAGAAGGTCCGAAAAGTAACCGCCCTGGACCAATCAGCAGCCGTCAGAATATCGGACAGAGAACCCCCGGCATCGGCAGCAGAGGAAGCCGCAGCGCCCCGCACGGAGTGCGCGCCAAAGTGAGGAGCCACGCCCGCGAGAGAAAGTAACCAGCGCACCCATCTAGAGAGTGTAGGAGAAGAGACAGGTTTGTAAGGAGTGACATAGACCAAAAGTTGGCCTGTCGGAGAGGAGCGAAAGGGACACAAACGGGAGAGGTAAGTAGAGGATCGGAAGGAAAGTAAGGATAGAAAACTTCAGGAGAAAGTGTGAAGACTACACCCTCAGGGGAGAAGGCCACCGCGTGCGCATCGAAAGCCCTAACGGAGACGCGGCGAAAGGACACCAGACATAAAAGGACTAAGTTTAGCTGAGCGCTGACGGAGGGAAAGCGCATCGTTGTCCGGCCAACTACGCAGGAAATCTAACATCAGCGCAACATCCCAAAATTTTGCGTACTTAGGTGCCGGTGGTCAAGCGAGACAAACGCCGCGGAGGAGGCGACACACGGAAGAGTCCCGACCTACGGGAACGCCCCCCATGGGTACATGAGCAGCCGAGATAGTGGAACGGAATAGATTAATGGTCCGGTATGACTTGCTGGAAGTGGAAAGGTCCGCCAAAAAATTAAGGATTAGGGGTAAAGGGGCTGTAGCAGGATCAGCCTCGCGTCGCACACACCAATTACACCAAGTTCTCCATGCGTAACAGTAGCTCCGGCGTGTGCCAGGAGCCCAGGATTCCCATAATAAGGTGCGAGCTGCTTCCGCTAGGCCTGGCAGCATGCTGAGTCCCCGGAAATCGTCCATGCCACCAGGCAAAGATTGCCTTCCAAGACCAACGGGTGTGGTCCGCCTTGAGGATCCGTCAGAATCGAATGGAAGTATGGTAGCCGAAGCGGATGAAGGCAGGAGAGTTCCAACATCAGCGGGAACCAGGGTTGAGCATGCCACAGGGGCGTGATCACAAGTCGTCGAATCCCTCGTCTGCGGACTTCCTGGAGCGTACGCGTGATCATCGGGAACGGTGGGAAGGCATAGGTGCCTGACGGGAGCCAGGGCTGGAGGAAAGCATCCACCGTTGCCGCCTGCGGGTCCGGAAGCCAACTGAAGTAGGCCTGCGTCTGATGATTCAAGCGGGAGGCAAACAGATCGAGGTGAAAAGGTCCCCTCAGAGTCGATAGTTGTTGGAACGTTGCAACGTCCAATTTCCAGTCGCTGGAGTCCCTCCAATATCTTGAAAACCAATCCGCCACATAGTTGGAGGAACCGGACAGATATTCCGCCGTGAGGGAGATGTTCCGTTCCAGGCAGTAATTGAAGAGGGATAGAGTAAGGTCCGATAGGATCTTGGATCGGGAGCCCCCCAGCCGGTTGACGTATTGGACTGCAGAAATGTTGTCCATGCGGAGAAGGAGTGAGCAGTCCCTGAGGTCCTGGGTAAAGCTGCGGACGGCGAAGGAGCCGGCGAGGAGTTCCAGGCAGTTGATATGAAGTTGTCGTTCTTCGGGGTTCCATGCCCCGCCCGTAGATGCGGATCCACAGGTCGCTCCCCAGGTCGCTGAGTCCAGGACAAAGTCTGGTAGGGAGCCGAAGATGGCACGTCCATTCCAGGCTTCCATGTGGCGCAGCCACCATAGGAGTTCCACCCGAACCTCTGAGGTGATAGGGACCAGTTGGTCGTAGGAGGGGTGGAGGCAGAGGTACGTGGTCTTCAGGCGCTGCATTGCGCGATAATGTAGCGGGCCGGGGAAAATGGCCTGAATGGAAGAAGAGAGAAGGCCTACGACTCTTGCTAGGTCTCAAAGGCTGACAGTGTCCGACGACAAGACTCCTTTTAGAGTCTTCTTGATGGCCCGAAGTTTCTGCGGGGGAAGGCGGAGTTGACAAGACGTGGAGTCGATGTCAAAGCCTAAGAAGGTGATGGTTTGAGTGGGCCGCAGCTCTGATTTCTCTCTGTTGATGATGAAACCCAGGTCCTGCAGGAGTGCCACTACCAAGGTGGTGTGATGTGAGGATTGGACAGGAGTCTGAGCCATCACCAGGATGTCGTCCAGGTATACGATCGTCCTGATGCCTTGGGCCCGTATGGAGGCCATTACCGGTTTGAGGAGCTTTGTGAAACACCACGGTGCGGAACTGAGGCCGAAAGGCAGACATATGAAGTGCCAGAGGTCACAATGCCAGCTGAACTGCAAATACGGTCGGTGGGCAGGATGGACCGGGACCGTGAGGTAAGCGTCCGTGAGGTCTAGTCTCGTGAACCAGTCGCCGTCTTGAAGGAGATCTCTGAGGAGGTGTATGCCCTCCATCTTGAAGTGACGATAGGACACGAAAGCATTGAGTGCCTTTAAATTTATTACCGGCCGGAGGTCTCCAGACTTCTTGTGGACCAGGAATATATTGCTGGTGAAGCACGGTGGTTCTAGCGCTGGGAGGATGGCACCTTTCAACTGCAGGGAGCGAAGTTCCTCGTCTATCAACGCTGATTCCTGAGAGGAGTAACGGGCCGGGGGCGGGGTAGCAGACTGGACGGGGACGTGGGAGAAGTCTATTAAAAACCCGCACACGGTTCGCAGTACCCATGAGTCTGAGGTGAGCTTGCGCCACTTGGGAAGAAAAAAGCGTAATCGACCCGCGACCGGTATGTGTGGTAGCGGAAGCGCAGGGGTACTTACCCACAGAGTAGCGGCGTCTGGGTCTGTCGAAGCCACGACCGACGGGAACTCCCCGTGCCAGGATTGGGCTTGGACGATACTGCACGTCCGTGCCTTGGTATGAGGAAAGGCGAGGCCTATATGAGGTGTGGTAACGGCTGACGACCCGACCTCTTGGTGCGCCAGCCCTGGAGGAAAAACGAGTGGTAGGGTGGAAAACTTGCTTCATGTTTGACTGCACTTTCTGCATATTGGTGTAGACGTTAACCTTGCGGTTCAGTTCTTTTAGGAAAAGGTCTCCGAACAGCAACCCCTTCGCTGCAGGACCCAACTCCTTGGTGGACATAGAGGTTAATTTGGCATCAAAGCGAAAAAGCGCCGCTTTATGGCGTTCGGAAGAAATGCCAACATTGGCATTTCCCAAAAGGCAAAGGGCGCGCTGTGCCCATTCGCGGACCAGGGCCGGATCGAGCGGGGTATTGTTATTTAACGCCTCATCCGCCATGACAAAAATCAATGAAAGGGGGCCCGAGACGTCCAGCAATTTGTCCTGGGCGCCGCGGAGACCCTGTTCTAGTCCCCGTCGAGGATCCCTGCCAGCCTTCCCCATGAAGGTGACAAAGTCCTCAACGAACTCTGGGGTAAGGGATACTTTATCTGGAAGGGTCGGGCGAGGGCTTTCCGCCCGCAAGCGTGCCCTGTCAGCTTTTTCCAGAGGACAACACAACCAGAAGCGCAGGAACTCTGTGATATGATCTGGGGGAATCCAGGCCGGAGACCTGGGGTGTGCAGTGGTGCGTGGGTCAAAAAACGGAATGCCCCTGGCGTCCAGGATTGGTGCCAGAGTGTCCGAGGACACTAGAGAGCGAGGAGCTGACGTGGCCGAGTGGGGTACAACAGCCAAAGCATCGGGACGGGGCTCACCCGTCGAGCTAGGAGTAGCCGGCGGGTCACCAGCGGTTTCTACTCCTTCATCCTCCGGGTAATCCTCCAAATCACAAGAGGCATCCTCGTTTTGATGGGGGGACATACGAAAGGGTTTTTTTGCGGGGCCTTTACCCTTTCCCGCGGTTTCTGACTGGCCCTTCCAGGGCCTTTTACGCGACGGGCGGCAGCCTCGGATTGATCTGACTGAGAGTCCACCGAGTGGGCTGGGGACTGGGCTCTGGAGCACTGGGGGCTCCTGCTGAGGAGGTGGAGGTAAGGCCGCAAGGGCAATAGGCAAGGTCTCAGAAATGGCTGTAAGGAGCCAGGCCTTGAGCTCCTCCTGATGGATTGCATTGAGCTGTGGGGGGTCCATCAAAAACATTTTTGGTAACGGGGCTCACCCGTTGCTGATCTAATATATGTAGGGATATATTCACGGATTTTGCGTGAGTATGTAATTATCCTCGGGGCTCACCCGAGATTATTTGCAGACAATTTATAAAGTTGCCGACAGAATAAATAATGTTTTTTGTAAAACAATAGTATCGGGGCTCACCCGAGATAGCGGAGGGGTCCTGCAGTGAAGCAAACGTTCACCGGTATAAGGATTGTTAGCGCGTGTCTCCGAGCGGTCATCCGTACAGGCTGTGGCATGGAGAAGCGCGAGTTACTATTGGCAGCAAAATACAGTTAAACCCTAAAATGGCCGCCAGCGCGCGCAGGCGCAATAAGAACGTCTACGCATGAGGGGAAAATCACCACGCGTGCGCCGCATCGAGGGAGCCGTGGCCCTGCTTAAACAGTTGGAGTAAGCGCAACTAAAAACCCCAAACTCGGGAAAGAATTTCGCTGCCGATGGTCGCCCGGGCACCAAAGGGCAGGGGGCCCTCGGTTCGCCACTTTTCAGCGGTTGATCGATCGCCTCCTCGATGGCCTCCAGGAATTCGCTTGCGCGTACCTGGACGACATCGCCGTCTACAGCCAGACTTGGGAGGAACACCTTCACCATCTGGGGGTGGTATTCGCTCGGATAAGGGACGCCAACCTGACCCTTAAACCCGCGAAGTGTAGGATAGGGATGTCCGAGGTACAGTACCTCGGCCACCGGGTGGGTCGGGGAACCCAGCGTCCAGAACCGGCCAAGATAGAAGTCATTCTGGAGTGGCCCACGCCCATCACCAAGACTCAGGTCCTCGCTTTCCTGGGCACGGCAGGGTACTACCGGAAATTCGTTCCCAACTATAGCGTCCTCGCCAAACCCCTGACCGACCTGACTAAGAAAACCCTGCCCCGCCAAGTCCTGTGGTCCCCGGAGTGCGAAACCGCCTTCCAACAACTGAAGACCGCCCTAACCCAAGCACCCCTCTTGGCAGCTCCCAATTATAACAAACGCTTCATTGTCCATACAGACGCATCGATGTTTGGACTGGGAGCCGTACTAAGCCAAGTGGGGGACGACGGGGGGGGATCATCCGGTGGCTTACATCAGCCGCAAACTCCTACCCCGGGAGGTGGGATACGCAGCGGTCGAGAAAGAATGTCTGGCCTTGGTTTGGGCCCTGCGAAAGTTCCAGCCGTATGTGTACGGGCGGTCCTTCACCGTAATGACGGATCACAACCCCTTGGTGTGGCTCAACCGGGTGGCGGGGGAGAACGGCCGCCTGTTGCGGTGGAGCCTGGCCCTCCAACCTTTTAACTTTTCTATCCAATACCGGCCCGGGCCACAGAACGGGAATGCCGACGGTCTATCCCGGCAATCGGCCCGGGAACCCGGAGACCCAAGCTCCCCGACTTCCCCTATTTGACCCGTGTGGGTCCAACCGGGTCCGTCAGACTCGTTTGAAGGGGGGAGGAATGTCATGGAACGGACATAGGGGCTCTGACCAGCGAGCCCCAGAACTAACAGCCTGGGACATTTCAAAGACCTTTTTTCTTTATTTCAGACTCTTTCGGTTTTGCGTGTTGAAATGAACAGTTATACCTTTTCTAGATGTGGTTTTATTGGTGTGATGTATTACCATGTATCCTGTATTGTATGAGTGTGGATTCAGATGTGTAATTGTGTTATGCATTTAAAGGTATTATATTTCCCCTTGGTTGCTAGGAGTGAAAGGCTGTGTTGAAATTCAATTGTATGCTAATTTCTGTGTACATTAGCTCTGTGTGTGTGTGTAATCTGATGATGCAAGCATGCCATTGTATGCAAATTGAGTTCCCATTCAAACCTGGGCATGTCTCCTTTGTGTGTGAGATGTTTTAATGCGTGTCCCATTTTGAGTAAAAAGCCAGTTCAACTGCGTTTGACTTGAAGCATACAGCCCCGTTTGGTGTCGTCATTTCATCGCTAAAATCACAGTGCAGGAGACACTCTGCGGTCTCCTAGCTCCCCACTACGCAGAACGGGTCAACTTAATTCGGCAGCACCATCTCGCCAAGTAACGCCAGGGTCATCTCAGGCCGCTCGAGATGCCGAGTGCCGTGACACTCGGTAGTCGGGCCTGACGCCATCAAGAGGGGGTCGGATTGGAGCAAGCACACCCGCAGACGGATAACACCCCATTCCGTCACACATACATTACCTCTCCAATCTGGATTTTGATAAGTCTTGGAATATTCTTTATGTAATGCTTTGTTTTGGAATATGTGAAGATTATCGATATCAGATAATCAATGCATGTGAGTTAGAGATTTGGTGAGAGTCTTGATTGCCTCATGTCCTGGGATCTGCCTGCATCGTGGTGTGAGTCTCTGAATGTTGGAATCTCAGACTGCGTTGCAACCAACATTGCCACTTCAATTATAGTAAATTTGACGTCACTGGCAATATTTTGGTATATCAAATATAATATTTACTCTCCTCTAGAGGGCAGTATTGCACTTCTTAATTAATTCCACTATTTCTTTTATTTCTTATCTCCCAGTGTCAGAGGTCAATCTGTACACAAAGACTTCTTCTCTCCATGTATAGACACTGTGTCTCTACCTATCATATCAAAATTTATATCCCTGACTCCTTTTTAGTTACTTACTGAGTCATATCAGTTGAATGCTTTTCTGGTTAACTCAACAGAATCTATTCTTCAGTAATTTTACTATTTAACAATTATATACTTATATTGGAACATATATTTCCTACTGTAAATATAATAAAATATACCTTGATTATAAAAATATAGTTCATGAATATATATTTTACCTTAAACAGATTTTAAATTCTCATTTCTTTATACCCAAAGACAAAATATCTTTTGTTTTAAAAACTTAAGACAGACCAATAAATTTAATTATGACAGGTCTTAGCAATTAGCTCTAGCATTATCACACAAAGACATTTTAGGTTCCTTCATGTCTGGCACTTTCACCCAGCCATGAACTCTGTAAAAAAAAAAAAATCTTGTTCATTTCTAACTAGAGAAATTTGAAAGAAAAGACTGTCTTTAAAAACAAAATGGCTACAGGCATCCATTTTACCTTTTTTCCCTTCCAATATACCTGACAAGGAATCCCCACCTTCAATGCCCCCACATCTTAAATATTCCTCCTCCTCCTGTCTGATCTGAGGACCCGCAGGAATGCTGTCGGCGTAAAGACTGGGGCCTTGAGAGCTAGGGAAGTCCTCCTCTTCTTCCCGCTGCTCTGCCTCTAGTGCCACATCTATAATTCCCCGAAGAGTGCGCTCTAGCAGGAAAACTAAAGGAATTGTGTCATCGATGCATGCACTGTCCCTGCTCACCATCCTCGTTGCCTCCTCAAATGGTGACCGTACAGTGTATGCATGCATCCTTGATCAGCCTCTGCGGGGGGGACCAGGTTGACCTGAACCTGTCCTTGTGCCATACTCACACAGGTACTCATTGATGGCCCTCTGCTGCTTGTGCAGACGCTGCAGCATTGCCAATGTCGAGTTCCACCTGGTGGGCATGTCACAGATCAGACGGTTTGTGGGAATTTGTGCCAGGTGAACACTTGCTGGGAATGACAGTCTGAAGTGGCTGCAGACTTTTCTGGTCTGGCTGAGAAGCTCTTCCAGCCCATGGTACCTGGTTAGGAAACACTGTATCACCAGATTGCTAGGCATGGTACATGGTTGCTGCCATTATCACAGATGACCATTCCCAGCTCAAGCTGGTGTGGTGTTAACCATCTCTGCACCTGCCCCTGCAGAGCTGACAGAATTTCTGGCCCGGTGTGGCTCCTGTCCCCTAAACAAACCAGCTCAAGCACAGTATGGCATCTTTTGGCTTGAGCCATTGCGTAGCCCCTGCCACGCATCGGTTTAACTGCCACTTCCCTGAGAAAAAGGAGGAGGAAAAGGTGGTGGGGCAGACAGACCTCATATAAGCAGCTTTCTGGAGGCGTGGTGGATGAGCAAGCTCCAGCACAGAGCCCCGTCCTGGATCCCTCCCAGCTGCAAGCAGAGTTACCCAGTGTGCTGTGAAGGAAATGTAACGGCCCTGTCCATGCTTGCTGGACCACGTGCAGGAGGGGTGGGGTCGCGCCTATTCCCCGAAGGGTTGGCTGCAACCACCAAATGCATCCAGCCCAACAACATGTGTAGAACATAACAAAGAAAAAAATGTCATCTGCGCTTACTCCAATTATACTGTGTGAAACTAAACACAATTAGAGGTTTGGTTTCTTATTAATGGCCATTATAAGACTAGCTCGCCCGCCAACGTCACGGCACCTCTATAAAGGGTGAGTCCTAACCAAAATGAAACCACAGGCTGCTACATAGCAAACCATACCTGCTCATGCTGCTTGTCAAACATGAGGTAGACTGGTGGGCCTTTATTTATGCTCCCCAGAAACAAAATCCACTTTGGGATCAAAACAAAGACACGGAGCGGAGTCTTGCTGTAGGGATGACCTGGCTGGAAGTACATTGAAACATACATAGTGCAGGAGGGGTGGGGTCGCGCCTATTCCCCGAAGGGTTGGCTGCAACCACCAAATGCATCCAGCATCCAGCCAGGTCATCCCTGCAGCAAGACTCCGCTCCGTGTCTTTGTTTTGATCCCAAAGTGGATTTTGTTTCTGGGGGAGCATAAATAAAGGCCCACCAGTCTACCTCATGTTTGACAAGCAGGTATGGTTTGCTATGTAGCAGCCTGTGGTTTCAGTTTGGTTAGGACTCGCCCTTATAGAGGTGCCGTGACGTTGGCGGGCGAGCTAGTCTTATAATGGCCATTAATAAGAAACCAAACCTCTAATTGTGTTTAGTTTCACACGGTATAATTGGAGTAAGCGCAGATGAAATTTTTTTCTTTGCTGGACCACGTGTCTAAAGTAATGTGCACCTTGCTGCTGACTGCCTTTCCCAATGACTCCATAACATTGTCTTCCATGTGCTGGTATAGTGCTGGAATGGCCTTCCATGAAAAGAAATGGCATTTTGGAACCTGCCACTGTGGTACAGCACATTCAGCAAATTCACAGAAGGAAGCAGAGTCCACCAGCTGGAAAGGCAGCAGCTGTAATGCGAGTAAATTTGCCAAGTTGGCATTTAGACGTTGTGCATGTGGATGGTTGGGACAATATTTTTTCTTCCGCTGCAGCAGCTGGGGCCACGAAATCTGACTGCATAAATCTGCAGCTGATGGGATGCTGGCAGATTCAGAGGAAGGACATGGTGCACCCATTGCTGTAGCATCATCCCTGTCAGTGGAGGTTGTAGGCAATGACATGGCAGGACCTATAGTGGGGGTAGAGACAGATGAGGAGGACCTATGCAAAGTGTTGTGCCAACAGGATGCGTGGCAGGTGGTCATATGTTGCCTCAAGCACGTGGTACCCAAGTGTCTGATGTCTTTCCCACGCTTGATCCTCTTCTGACATAGCTTACAAATAGCAACGCTGCACATGTCGTGAAGAACTCCCAGACAGCAGAGATCCTGGACGTGTGCTGCGAGACAATAGCGCTCTGCACCTGAGCAGCTCTGACATCTGATGCCTTGGACTGGTTACGGTTGGTCATAGAGGACGTCCTGCCTCGTGTTTGTTGTGCCTCCTCCTCCTCCCTTGACTCCTCTGTTCGATCAGGCACCCAGGTGGAGTCAGTGACATCATCATTGTCATCAACCCTTATCTCTTCGTCACTGGAGTCAACCTCACAATATGCTGCAGCTGCTGGGGGAACATGAGTGCAAGTTCTTTGTGTGTCACTGGCACCCCCTCCCTCTAGGCTGATTATACTCCCTTCCTCAACCTCAGAGTTTGAATCAGAGCACTGGAGTTGCTGCGCATCCTCAAGCAGAAGGTCACTGTAGTTAAACAATTCAGCTGACTCCTCCGTGTGTGATAGTGAGGCTACGGCAGGAGTAGCTGTGGCCATGGAGGCTGAATTAGATGTTTTGGCAGCTGAGGTGAACTGTAAACCACTACAAGCCTGGCTGGCAGAGGACTCGGAGGATGAGGATGGCCTGGTTAGCCAATCCTGCAACTCCTCTGTATGTTGCTGCTGCTTAAGACGGCCAGCACCAGTTAGAAAGGACAAGTGTGCCCCTACAGAGGATGCACCACGTCCACAACAACCAGGGGCACAGCCTTCCGACACAGAGGCTGCTTGCCCTCTTATCTGTGTCTGGGAGCGTCTGCCTGTCCTTTTTGTTCTGACATGGTGAGTGATATATAGATATTACAGATTTTCCAGAACAATGCTATAAATCAGTGATACAGCCTTTGCAGTGGCAACACACAGATTCAAATTCACACAACTCTGGTATAAGTCAGTGATACAGCCTGATAGCCTGGCAGCAGCTGGCATTGAGAAGACAGAGATTACAATTTCCAGATAGCTGGCAGTGAGAAGACACAAATTACAATTCACAGAAATCTGCTAGACGTCTGTGAGACACACAAAAGAACAATCTCCTCTCACTCCTGCAACAAAAAAAAAACCACCTGCTGGGGCTGCGGGGAACCCTTATATAGTGTGCTGCGGGACTTAGCTCTGTGAGCCCATGATTGGGCAAAATTTGCCCAATCAGGACTCTGAGCCCTGATTGGCATAGTCTTGCACCTGACCTGTGGTCAGGTGCAAGGCTGTAGCCAATTACAAGCTTCAGGCCAGTGGAAAAGTGCATTGTGGGCGAACACGCGGAAATGTTCGAAGTTCCCCGAACGGCCAATGTTCGAATCGAACTCCGAACCCAACAGCTCATCCCTAACAAGGAACACAAATAATAGCGCCATGGCACGGAGGGGACAGTTTAATAAAAAAATATCAGTTAACAAGAAATAAGCAAACACGACACAAAGTGATCAAACACACGGCAAACAGCCGACACAGACAAACAGCCAACAGAAAAACGCAACGCACAGCCATCATACACGGCACACAGGACACACAGCCATCATACACACAGAGCCACCACAAAAAACAACAAACAGCTATCATACATAGCACACAGGCATCATACAAAGAGCCACCACAAAAACACACTGCCATCATACACGCCACACAGCCATCATACACAGAGTCACCACAAAAAACACAACACAGCCATCATACACACAGTCAGCACAAAACACAACACACAGCCATCATACACGGCACAGAGGACACACGGCCATCATACACACACAGAGCCACCACAAAAACACAACACAGCCATCATACACGCCAAGATTTTTTAAAAGACAAATTTTCGTGTGAAGACTAGAGGGAACCAGAACTTGGAGCAATCATTGCTGTTAGGAATTTCAATTCATTCTGTTCAGAATATATCTATATAACATCAAAAAGATCAAGTCACTCTATGGCACCAACGTCCAGCAATTCACGAGCCTCGACGTCGTCCAACGAAACACAATCAATGAATTTGTCACAAACAGATCAGGGGTCTGGCGTCTGGCAAGTGCGTTTCTTTTTATGTGACGTGAGCAGCGCCGACCGTGAGAAACCTCTCCCGCACTCCTGGCATTTATAAGGTCTCTCCCCCGTGTGGACCCGTTGATGCCGGATGAGATCGTGTTTCATCTTGAAGCTTTTCTCGCACTCTGTGCACGGGTACGGCTTTAATCCGGCATGGACCCTTTGGTGCGAGGAGAGCGCGTCGGCCCTGGTGAAGCATTTCCAGCATTCTTTACACTGAAACGGCTTTATTCCAGTGTGAAACCTGCTGTGTGTAACGAGGTATGTGGCCCTGGTAAAACATTTCCCACATTCGGTGCATTTAAACGGGCTGTCCGCAGCATGAGTCCACTGATGCGACTGAAGATGATTAGGTCGCGTGAAGCATTTCCCGCAATCTGCGCATTCATACGGGCTTTTGTCGACGTGCAGCCATTGGTGTGAATTGAGGTTGGCGATGCTTGTAAAACGTTTCCCGCACTCGTCACATTTAAACGGCTTCTCGCCCGTGTGCATCCTGCTATGAGCCAGAAGTTTAGAAGGCCCTAGAAAACGCTTGCCACATTCCAGGCATTCAAGTGGACGCTTTCCCGCTTTCGAGTGGATTGTACGTCTGTGTAACTCGTAATGTGTGGCTCGGGCAAAACATTTCCCGCATTCAGAGCACTTATACGGCTTCTCGTGGGTATGAGTCTTTGCGTGCGTCGCCAGCTGGGTAGACCGGGTAAAGCTTTTCCCGCATTCAGCGCACTTATACGGCTTTTCTCCCGTGTGGACCCGGACGTGACGGATCAGATCGTGCTTCGAATTAAAACCTTTCTCACATTCAGGGCACGGGTACGGTTTTAAGCCCGAGTGAACCCTTTCATGCGAGGCGAGATCTTTGGCGTCCGTAAAACGTTTCCAGCATTGGCTGCATTGGAGCGACTCGTCTCCAGTGTGAGACGCTTTGTGTTTGAGAAGATACGCGGCTCGGGTGAAACATTTCCCGCACCGGTCGCATTTCAGCGGGTTTTCGGCGGCGTGGATTCGTTTATGTGACTTGAGGTGAGTGGATTGTGTGAAGGATTTCCCGCACTCTGCGCATTTAAATGGTCTCTCCCTCTTGTGTATCTTCTCATGTCTGTGAAGGTTATATTTTTGTTTAAAACACTTCCCGCACTCGACGCATTTATTTTTTTCCACCCTCGTGTGAGCAGCCTGGTGGGACGTGAGCCGTTTTGCCTCGGTAAAACATTTCCCACATTCAGAGCACTTGAACGGTTTCTTTACAACATTGGGACCTTCTGCTCCATCATTTGTCTCCTTTGCAACGAGGTCAGTTGAGGGAAGGGAGTCTCTCGTGGTACCCGAAGATGGACACCGGTCCCTGAGATGATAGACAAGAGTAGTAACGGGAGAAACTGAGAGCCCTCCATCACGCATGGTGGATTCCTTCATAGCATTAGATGGAGAGTCAGTCTGCGCATGTTCTTTGGGTGGACTCATGACAGCATCGGAGAGGTCTCCATCACACATGGTGGATCCCTTCATAACTTTAGATGGAGAGTCAGTCTGCGCATGTTCTTTGGGTGGACTCATGACAGCATCGGAGAGGTCTCCTCCATCGCATGAGGCTGATTCCTCCTCAGTATGAGGAGATGGATCTTCTGTTGGATTTCCTGCACCCCGTGTTGGAGGATCCCCAATAATCTGAGCAGCAGAAGACTCCACATGTTCTGACGGCGGCGGAATATCAATGTCGGCGAGATCTGAGTCCTCCTGAAAAGGTGTCGCCGTCTGATCAGGATCTTTGGCAGGAATACCTTCGGTGTCAGACAGAAATGTGCCTGTTGTCGGAGCGTGTTGCGCTTTGTCAGTTCTTGTAGATTTATCTCCATAGTTAGGCACATTCACTGGTCCATCCTTGGTTCCAAAATTAGGAAGAGCGGTGGGAGCTTGAAATCCACAGGTGCGATATTTACCTATCGGAAGAAAAAAAATAAGACAAAAAAATGTCACTAGGATATATTATAGCTATAAACTTTATGTTGACACATTTGCTAGTATGATGCTCTGCTCTTACCCTGAGAGCTGAGAGGCTGGTGGTCCTCCATCGTGACGTCCTCATAGAGCTCTTTGTGTCGCTCCACATACTCCCACTCCTCCATGGAGAGATAGACAGTGACATCCTCACAGCGTATAGGAACCTGACACACACAATGACACAGTCACCATCCAGACACATGCCTTGGTGTTAGCGTATAATGTCCCATTCCCAGCAGCCTCACCTCTCCAGTCAGCAGACGCGTGATCTGGTTGGTCAGATCCAGGATCTTCTGCTCGTTGCGTCTCTCATGGATCAGGGATGGAGGTGGAAGCTCCATGATGGGGCTCCTGGACCCTTCTGGCATATGGCGACGCTTCTTCTGTTTGACCCACTCGTGGAGATCATTTATGGCTGCCGGGTCCTACATGACAAAATTATAAAAAGAAGAAATATCTATGGTGTCTCGGCTGCCGTCACTCTGTGCTTTTAAAAGAGATATTCTGTTGAATATTGGGGGGGGGGGGGTCCTGCCGACAACCTCTGGCCCACTATATATATTTTTTTTCGATTCCTTTTTCTGGGTGATTTTAAGGGCTAAATTTCTCTCGCCACGCGCAGCTCCTCCTTTTCATCCCGTGGATTCCTGGACGTCCCTTATGCTTCTCTGTTCAATTTGTGCGCCTTTCCAACTTGCGCAGGAAGCGCAAACTGCGCAGCGCTACATGAGACGCACACTTTACATGCACAGATCCATCTGTTGTCTGGGAACGCTTGGTCTCAGAGGGTAACTTCGGTCGCTCTGTGTGCGACCAATCGGATGACCGGCAGCCAGGAAATTAAAAATCCCGGCTTCTGGGTGTGGCGGAGGAAACGCCTGTGCTGCACCTAGCTTTTTTTCCAAATCGGAGGGAGAAATATATAGCGTGGGCGCCGCAATGCGTTACATGGACACTTTACTACGGAAACGAGAGGTGTTCGACACCGCACGCACGACCTCAGCGTGAGGATCGTGCTTATACATTGTCACCTCGCCGCGGCTGCTGCTCTCCCTATTTGTAGCGCTGCCCAGTGCACAGAGGGGCTGCTGAGCGTGATGATGCTCGTACGTTGACGCGGTGTCATTCCCATGATCCCTCACCTCTCCGGTCAACAGGTGGAGGATCTCCAGGGTGAGATCTAGGATCTTCTCCGTCCTCTGATCCCGCTCTGTGTCCATTACGGCCGGGTTACAGGGACGCTGTGAGAGCGGGCTGTGCTCCATGTGACAGAAAGACCTACATTAATCACAATATGGATTTACTGTATAATATCTATAGCTGCACCGCAGGCGCAGAGACGAGGGGCAGAGACGAGGGGCAGAGCGAGGCACAGAGACGAGGGGCAGAGACGAGGCGCAGAGACGAGGCGCAGAGCGAGGGGCAGAGACGAGGCGCAGAGACGAGGCGCAGAGACGAGGGGCAGAGACGAGGGGCAGAGCGAGGGGCAGAGACGAGGGGCAGAGACGAGGGGCAGAGACGAGGGGCAGAGCGAGGCGCAGAGACGAGGAGCAGAGCGAGGCGCAGAGACGAGGGGCAGAGCGAGGCGCAGAGACGAGGGGCAGAGACGAGGGGCAGAGACGAGGGGCAGAGATGAGGCGCAGGGCGAGGGGCAGAGAGAAGCGTAGAGCGAGGCGCAGAGACGAGGGGCAGAGCGAGGCGCAGAGACGAGGGGCAGAGCGAGGCGCAGAGACGAGGGGCAGAGCGAGGCGCAGAGACGAGGGGCAGAGACGAGGGGCAGAGACGAGGGGCAGAGACGAGGAGCAGAGACGAGGCGCAGAGCGAGGGGCAGAGACGAGGGGCAGAGACGAGGAGCAGAGACGAGGGGCAGAGCGAGGCGCAGAGACGAGGGGCAGAGACGAGGCGCAGAGACGAGGGGCAGAGCGAGGGGCAGAGACGAGGCGCAGGGCGAGGGGCAGAGAGAAGCGCAGAGACGAGGGGCAGAGCGAGGCGCAGAGACGAGGGGCAGAGCGAGGCGCAGAGACGAGGGGCAGAGCGAGGCGCAGAGACGAGGGGCAGAGCGAGGTGCAGAGACGAGGGGCAGAGCGAGGGGCAGAGACGAGGGGCAGAGCGAGGGGCAGAGACGAGGGGCAGAGACGAGGAGCAGAGACGAGGCGCAGAGCGAGGGGCAGAGCGAGGCGCAGAGACGAGGGGCAGAGCGAGAGGCAGAGCGAGGGGCAGAGCGAGGCGCAGAGACGAGGGGCAGAGACGAGGGGCAGAGACGAGGAGCAGAGACGAGGCGCAGAGCGAGGGGCAGAGACGAGGGGCAGAGACGAGGGGCAGAGCGAGGCGCAGAGACGAGGGGCAGAGACGAGGCGCAGAGACGAGGGGCAGAGCGAGGGGCAGAGACGAGGCGCAGGGCGAGGGGCAGAGAGAAGCGCAGAGACGAGGGGCAGAGCGAGGCGCAGAGACGAGGGGCAGAGCGAGGCGCAGAGACGAGGGGCAGAGCGAGGCGCAGAGACGAGGGGCAGAGCGAGGTGCAGAGACGAGGGGCAGAGCGAGGGGCAGAGACGAGGGGCAGAGACGAGGGGCAGAGACGAGGAGCAGAGACGAGGCGCAGAGACGAGGAGCAGAGACGAGGCGCAGAGCGAGGGGCAGAGCGAGGCGCAGAGACGAGGGGCAGAGCGAGGCGCAGAGACGAGGGGCAGAGCGAGGCGCAGAGCGAGGAGCAGAGACGAGGGGCAGAGCGAGGCGCAGAGACGAGGGGCAGAGACGAGGGGCAGAGACGAGGGGCAGAGACGAGGAGCAGAGACGAGGGGCAGAGACGAGGGGCAGAGCAAGGGGCAGAGCGAGGGGCAGAGACGAGGGGCAGAGACGAGGAGCAGAGACGAGGCGCAGAGCGAGGGGCAGAGCGAGGCGCAGAGACGAGGGGCAGAGCGAGGCGCAGAGACGAGGGGCAGAGCGAGGAGCAGAGACGAGGGGCAGAGCGAGGCGCAGAGACGAGGGGCAGAGACGAGGAGCAGAGACGAGGGGCAGAGACGAGGAGCAGAGACGAGGGGCAGAGACGAGGCGCAGAGCGAGGCGCAGAGACGAGGGGCAGAGACGAGGGGCAGAGACGAGGGGCAGAGACGAGGAGCAGAGACGAGGGGCAGAGACGAGGAGCAGAGACGAGGGGCAGAGACGAGGAGCAGAGACGAGGGGCAGAGACGAGGAGCAGAGACGAGGGGCAGAGACGAGGCGCCACGCAGGCTCTCATAATAATCCAGCACACACTGCCCTGTGTCTCCCAGGATAAAGCTCAGAGCTGAATTAAACCCTTACCCGGGATAAACCTTCCAGACTGACCGGAAGTTCTCACTATCGTCAGTGAATGCGTTCATTAAGATCGGCTGCCCTGATTGGCTGGCCGATTAAAGCGCAGAGGCTGCCGGGAGGTGTAGTTTGTTGTCTCTGTGCTGCCTGTGTCATAGCTGTGCGGAGGCGGGGCTGCAGTGCGGCCTGGGAGGAGCTTATAGAGAGCAGTTAGGGGTGTGTGTGACACACCGAGGGAAAAGGCATCTAATGGAGAAAACTGCAAGGGGGTACAGCCTCCTTATTACACCCTGTGCAGGGGGGCACAGGCTCATTATTACACCCTGTGCAGGGGGGGGGCACAGGCTCATTATTACACCCTGTGCAGGGGGGGGGCACAGGCTCATTATTACACCCTGTGCAGGGGGGCTACAGCCTCATTATTACACCCTGTGCAGGGGGGCTACAGCCTTATTATTACACCCTGTGCAGGGGGATACAGCCTCATTATTACACCCTGTGCAGGGGGGCTACAGCCTCATTATTACACCCTGTGCAGGGGGATACAGCCTCATTATTACACGCTATGCAGGGGGATACAGCCTCATTATTACACCCTGTGCAGGGGGATACAGCCTCATTATTACACGCTATGCAGGGGGATACAGCCTCATTATTACACGCTATGCAGGGGGATACAGCCTCATTATTACACGCTATGCAGGGGGATACAGCCTCATTATTACACGCTATGCAGGGGGATACAGCCTCATTATTACACCCTGTGCAGGGGGATACAGCCTCATTATTACATACAGCCTCATTATTACACCCTGTGCAGGGGGATACAGCCTCATTATTACACCCTGTGCAGGGGGATACAGACTCATTATTACATTTTGTGCAGGGGGTACAGACTCATTATTACACCCTGTCCTGGGGGGGGGGTGTCACAGCCTCAGGAGATTTACTGCCGTTGCAGCAGTGTTTCTGTCTTACACTGGGACCTGAGTGCAGGCTGGAAAGCTCTACAGTGCGACCGGTCTTCTCCTTTTCAGGATACAAAGCCGGTGCCAGGCGCCTGCAGTCTCTTTATTTCAACTCGGGTCAGGGATGTCCAGCACACATATACGTCCTCCGAGATGGAATAATGAAGCGATGGGGAAATAAACAAAAGGAAAATCTATTGTGCAGACTGTAATATTCCAATATGGAGAAGTACAGAAGAGGAGATATACTCAGGCACCAAACTGCAAGCCAATCGGTGGATTTATAGACCAGGGCACCGATTCCCCTATTAGTAATTCAAGGAGCAGCAATCATGAACCTTGGGGATGCTTTATCAGGATGCCACGAGCGGATTAAAACATCAGGAGTCAATCGAGATGAAATAGTCAATCGAAGGTTTAATGAATAAAAATATAAAATACACTCAAACGCGTTTCGCTACAGATAGCTTCATCAGTGGATGTAATGTGTGTGGTGTGCGTAACCACTATATATAGCTGTATCACCACAGTCAGACCCCGTAGAGCAATTATCGGGTAATTGACAAACTGGGTCTAATTAGGCACAGACAGAATAAAATAGCAGTTTATTATTTTTTAATAAACATAAAATGTAGCATAGCAGAGCAAGGATATTAATAAGCTGCTATTTTATTCTGTCTGTGCCTAATTAGACCCACTTTGTCAATTACCCGATAATTGCTCTACGGGGTCTGACTGTGGTGATACAGCTATATATAGTGGTTACGCACACCACACACATTACATCCACTGATGAAGCTATCTGTAGCGAAACGCGTTTGAGTGTATTTTATATTTTTATTCATTAAACCTTGGATGGATTACTTCATCTCGATTGACTCCTGATGTTTTAATCCGCTCGTGGCATCCTGATAAAGCATCCCCAAGGTTCATGATTGCTGCTCCTTGAATTACTAATAGGGGAATCGGTGCCCTGGTCTATAAATCCACCGATTGGCTTGCAGTTTGGTGCCTGAGTATATCTCCTCTTCTGTACTTCTCCATATTGGAATATTACAGTCTGCACAATAGATTTTCCTTTTGTTTATTTCCCCATCCCTTCATTATTCCATCTCTCGGAGGACGTATATGTGTGCTGGACATCCCTGACCCGAGTTGAAATAAAGAGACTGCAGGCGCCTGGCCCCGGCTTTGTATCCTGAATTCTTCATTTCAGCGGATTTGGGGATTTTACGCTGTTCCTGGTTCGTCCGGCTGCTGCACCCTCTCCTTGGCCAGTATTAATCAATACAGACACCACCGGTTCTTCCCCTTCTCTTTTTTCTCCTGACGTTCTTGGACTACAAGACTGTTTGCTGTATTTTTGCACCTTATATGACCAAAAAAAAATTTTTTATTGGTGCATTATCTACTTTTTTGTGTGTGTAGGGATTTCAGTTGGAGACGCACCATCAGTCTTTTATATTTCGTGTTTTTTATTTTGTCTAATAATATTTTTTTCATCTTTAATTGGGACTGATCTCTGTATTCTCTTTTTTTGTTTGGTTTAATTTATCTCCATTAGTACTTGTTATTATCCGTTTTTTACTGCATTATGGCACTTTAATATGGACATTAGTCCTTAATTGTGATTCAGCACTTTAATATCGAATTTTATCTTTTCTACTTTGAATTCCGCACTTTAATTACGATTCTTAATCTTTCATGGGATAATTAGGAACTCTGTTCACACCCTGGTATCATTCCATTGAGCTATCACCTGTATTCATTCACTACCTCACTTCATACGTTTCCTTTTATGTTGCCATGTCCCTACCTGTGTAGATACACATTTTTTAAAATTTTCTACCACTCACTTTGTGGGTTTAGAATTTTTTCAATATCGCTTACACACACTGTATTGTATCCGACCATTCTGTTTAGATTCTCCATATACACAGTCCTTTTTTTGTACTTTGTTGTTCCCTAGCCTGACATCAGAGCCATCTAGTGGCCCACACAGCTACTGCACTTTCTCAGGTCTTCTCCTTTTGTTGTCTGGTGACCCTGGACAGCTGAAACCCTGGCTGGGGTGGTATAAGGGCACATATCTGCCCTTCTCTGTGCTTGTTGAAGAAAAGTGTAGCGGACCACTTTAATTCTTCTAGTGAAGCAGGACATCTCCGGGGCAGGCTGCCGGATTGTCCCGATGCACACAGACAAATCATAAATACAGCAGCGCACACACCAAACAAACAACACAATCAGGAGGCAGCGCTCTTTAATCTGTTTACTAACGAGCATGCAAAGAGCACAGAACCTGACTTGTTCATATTTCCTTCCAAAGTTAGGTAGTTCAACATCTAGCAGATTGTTGACCCTTTCATGAGGGACCTGGATGATTTATTGGACCAGGCCAAAGAAATGCAGGGCATAAAAGTCCAAAAAGTCAATCGTTTCGAGGGGACGATTAAACAAAGTGCTCATCTCCAAAACAGGACAGAGATGGGCGTCCGAGTAAATGAGACGGCAGTGTCAGTCAGCAGCCGCGAAAGCCAGCGAGATCCTGTCGAATGTCAAGAAAAGGGCTTTCCTTTATGAGAGAATATCATTTTGCGTTGAACAGCCAAACCTCACACTGTGGGCCATATTACCTTGTTCAAACTAAAATGGGAACGATAACGGGGATAACCTGCGCCTCTAGATTTCCCTGTAGCGTCCCCCTTTTAGCACAACATTCCAATGGCATGCGCTACCCCGGCACCTTTCCACGCAATGCAGTGCTAATCACTGGGATACCGCGGTCACGATTCCGTGCCGCTGCAGGTATCCCCTCCTGGAGGCCAAAGGACTCCATGAAGAGTTGTGCTTCCGGGCTGCGAGATGGTGTATCGGCGCAGAGGGAGACTGGGAACTATTCCTTCCCAGTCTCATTCTGCTCGCGGCCAGAAGCAGCAGATGGGGCCACCGTGCTCGCTGCGTGATGAGATGCGAGTCTCGGATATATCGTGGTGGGGGGGGGGTTTAGGGGGTGTTAAATGATTTTGCAAATGCGGAAGCATTTAGCGCCAGATATTAGGTGCAGCTAAAATTGTGGCTTGCGCGTCCCTGCGGTAATTAGCGCTAGCACGAGTAATACCTCACTTATCCTAACGATCATTACTGATTGCACTCCCCATGTTAAGTATAGGATGCATCAAGTACAGTAAGCTCATGGCAGCTCGTGCAAAAAAACAATGCGCCAAGTGGTTTCTTACGGGTTTAGCGTCAGGAAGGCAATATGGCAGCATGCGTTAAAAGTCACTTATCCTGACGCTAATGCTTACATATCCAAACGCCAACGTTAGTGTTCACTAAGGAATAGTATTTTACGTGTGTAGAGCAGTGATTGTGAACTTTGACACCTTAGATGTTTCTGATCTACATTTCCCATGATCCTGTGCCAGCCTTACATGTGACCGAGGTGCCTAGGTTTGCCATCGCTGATGTTTGGAAAATGAGGTATCATTGAACGTGTAGCCCAAGAAAGGCTAGAGCAATTACCAAAAAGGAGCTTGGGAAGGCATAGGACAGGACTAAACTATGGAAATAAATAAACATGACCCATCCCCACCTCATCTCCTCAACATTAACATTTCCAGCAAAGACCAACAACTTGATCACTGACACCCGAGATATGGTGACTTCACCTACAAGAGTCAGGAGTTGTTGACATAAATGGGGTTTTCACTTTAGGGGAATTGGACAGTTCCATCTTGGTTGAGGCAAGAGTTCAGACCTGCAGCGTGAACCATCGGCATTGTTATACACCTGAGGGAGACCAGATTAAAAGAACTGGATTATTTCTCTAACCATATGAGCTGCATGTTGTATCTGCGCCAGGGCTTAGATGTCCACTATACGTTTCTAGGAGCCAGGAAAAAATTTAGATGTAGGATCAGCCAGCCTGATGAAATTAAGCGCTACTGGCTACCTGGCACTGTCAAATTCTAGTCTCTAAAGTACCTAGCACAGATACCAATATCCAGGTTACATAACAATGGTTTCTCCAATGCAGACGTGTCTGTCCTGGACCAATGTATGAAAAGAAGCCCCTGCAATGTCAGCAGACTCTGTTTCCTTCACAAGTGAACCTTCTTATGGGACACAAGCTGTGCAGACCACGTGAAGCTTTCCCCACACTCTGAGCATTTAAACCGTTTTTCTCCGGTGTGAATCCTTTTATGCAAGATCAGATACGAGGCAGAGGTAAACCACTTCCCACATTCAGTGCAATTAAAGGGTTTCTCCCCGGTGTGTTTCCTTTGGTGCGCGGTCAGCTCGTCGGGCCGGATGAAGCATTTCTCACACTCCGTACACTTGTACGGCTTCTCTCCGGTGTGTTTCCTGGTGTGCATGACGAGATGCGAGTGCCGGGAAAAACACATCCCACATTCCGAGCAAAGATAGGGTTTCTCTCCAGTGTGCATCCTCATGTGCAAGGTGAGCAGCTGAGGAAGGGCAAAGCATTTCCCGCACTCCGAACAGATAAAGGGTTTATCGCCGGTGTGATTCTTCTGGTGTAAATCGAGGAGCGAGGCCCGATTAAAACACTTCCCGCATTCAGTGCACTTAAAAGGCTGCTCTCCCGTGTGTTTCATGTTATGAGTAACCAGCTGTGAGGCACGAGTAAAACCTTTCCCGCAAACTAGGCATTTAAAGGGTTTTTCCCCAGTATGCAACATTTTATGTTTAGAAAGAGAGTAGGACTGGGTAAACGTTTTCCCACACTCTGAGCACTGGTATGGTTTTACCCCTGTGTGAACTCTCTGGTGTCGATAGAGATGTGTGGCGCGTGAGTAACAGTTTCCACATTCGCCGCACTGAAATGGTTTCTCTCCTGTGTGAATCGCTTTGTGCGTCTTAAGCTTTGAAGGATGAGCAAAAATCTTCCCACAATCAGGGCACTCGTATCTTTTCTGTAGGGCGTGACGCCTCCTGTGCCCCATGGCAGTTGCCCCCTGAATAGTATCAACCCCATATTCCAAGCATGGAAAGGGAGTCTCCTCTATTTGAGTGATATCACATGAAGCGAGGTCTGATGTGACCAAGTGGACATTCCCAGTCGCAGGAGAAGCCAGCTGCACTCCCAAATGAGCAGCCGGATGAGTGGCAAGCTCCAGCTCGCTGTTATAACCTGCTGGACATTCAGAACACAGAAATATGTCTGCCGGGCTGTGTGCGCTTTGACCAGGCTCCTCAGAATGGAATTTTTTATTTTTCTTAGTTTCTTGGGATCTAGTTATGGACCTTCGTTTTCTCTTTTTAGGACTCCTAAGACCTCTTGGGTTCCCATCATTATCAGGAAATATCCCCACAGTCCGTTTGGGTTCTGGGAGATCGTAACTGGGAAAATCCAGGTGGTCTCCTCCTTCATACAAACCTGTAGGCTCCTTAATAAAAGGTGATGGACTTTCTGTCTGTGTATGGGTTATGGGTGGATAAATCTCGTCGTCCAAGAGGTCTCCTCCATCACAGGAGTCCGGTTCCTCCTGAATATCAGGTAGGTAACCTGTCTGTGTATATCCTGTTGGTGTATACGTGACAGTGTCCAAGAGACCTTTTCCACCACATGAGGCTGGTTCCTCCTTAATATGAGAAGATGGATATTCTCTTTGAGTATGTCCCGTGGGTGGATAAATCTCATTGTCCAAGAGGTCTCCTCCATCATACAAGATTGGTTCCTCCTTAATATGAGGAGATGCACATTCTGTCTGCGTATGCTCTATTGGTGGATAAATCTTAATGTCCAAGAGGTCTCCTCCATCACATGAGGATGGTTGCGCCAGAATATCACTAGATCGGTACCTTCCCTGTGTATGGTCTGTGGGTGTATACGTGACAGTATACAAGAGGTCTCCTGCATCACACAAAGCTGGTTCCTCCTTAATATGAGATAGATGTTCAGTCTGTGTTTGTACTGTGGGAGGATAACTGTCAGTGTCCTTGTCTCCTTGGTCAACTGAGACCGATTCCTCCTTTGCCTTACTTGATGGGTGTTCGGTCTGGGTATGCTCTGTTGGTGCACACATGTTGGTATTTGTGCACATCTGCTCCATAAAACATGGAGGTTCTTCCATCACGCAAGTCTCAAATTCAGACGGTCTTCTTCTGTTCTTGTCTTTACTTAGAAACGTCTCTCCATCACTGATAATATTTATATTTTTTGCAATGTTTCCAAAATCAGGAGAAGAACAAGGACTATGAGATCCACCACGTAAACTTTTACCTAGTGGAAGCAGAAGGAAAACCAATTAGTTGACAAAATATCGAAAGAACGTGGCCAATGTTGCAGCACGTGTGTATTACCAGTACACGTCTCCATCCGAATTAAACAGATCAATTGTATAGTCTCTTACCCAGTGAGCTGAGCGACTGGTGGGTCTCCATCATGACATCTTTGTAGAGGTCCTTGTGTCGCTCCACATACTCCCACTCCTCCATGGAGAGATAGACAGTGACATCCTCACAGCGTATAGGAACCTGACACACACAATGACACAGTTACCATCCAGACACATGCCTTGGTGTTAGCGTATAATTATTATTATTATTCCCAGCAGTCACACCTCTCCAGTCAGCAGATGGATGATCTTGCTGGTCAGATCCAGGATCTTCTGCTCGTTATTCCTCTGAGATGAAGACCAGTTGCTGCTCGTCGATCCTTCCAACACATCATGGCTGCCATTGTGTCTGTTAAACTCATAGGAGGTTTTAAGGAATTCAGGATCCTGAAACGAGAGCCTGGCTTTATCAGTCAGCTAGCGTAAAGTCACCACAAAACTCGCAAGATCCCCCTCACCTCTCCAGTCAGCAGGTAGATGATCTGCAGGGTGAGATCCAGAATCTTCTGACTGATCAGATCCTGGTCTTTGTTCATAATCCTGGAGTAACGCAGATGCTAGGAGGTTGGTCTCTGATTGACAGCAATGGTATTGGATAAACGAGCAACAACACATAGATCTTCTGCCTCAAAAGAACTGTAAAAAATATAAAAATAAAGCATACGAAGAGGTATGAGGCGTGTGTCATACAGAACCGTTCATACAGTAACACGTTATCTGCGAAGATTAACGAGCAGAGAACATGATGAACATGGGAGATGATGGCACAAGCAGCCATCTTGGAACTATCTCTATACGGGGGTATAGAGCGACGCTGAGTTTCTTATATCCAGGGCTCGAGTCCTGCGGGACCGCGCAAAAATGGCGTTCCCGCACTTCTCCCACAGCGGGAACGTTGCAGGAACGCAGGTTCCCACTGTGGCCTGAGCCCAGCGGCATAGCGAGGGGGGGAATGTGCCCCATGGCGCCTTCTACCTGGGGGCACTCTGTGCAGCAGCCCTGCCGCTTCGCATGGGTTCCACCAGCCAGCCGCGAGATCGCAGCAGGCTGGTGGACCACACGTGAGCGGCACAGGGGCGGATCCAGTGAGGGGGCATTCTTCTCCTCTCCCCACTAGGCGAGCGGCCGTTGGCATGATGCAGCTTGGCCGCTCGCCTGGGATAGGAGGACCCTCCCACCTGACCAGCGCGTATTCTTGCGAGAACGCGGCTGGTCAGGTGACTCCCGGCAAGCAGCCTAGCTGCATCATGTCAGCAGCCGCTCGCCTCGTGGGGAGAAGACAAAAACGCCCCCAGCAAAGGAGGAGGTGAGACCTGGGGACAAATATACCAATGAGAGCTGGGGGGCAAATATACCCATGAGAGCTGGGGGCAGATATACCCATGAGAGCTGGGGCAAATATACCCATGAGAGCTGGGGGGGGCAAATATACCCATGAGAGCTGGGGGGGCAAATATACCCATGAGAGCTGGGGGGGCAAATATACCCATGAGAACTGGGGGGGCAAATATACCCATGAGAACTGGGGGCAGATATACCCATGAGAGCTGGGGGCAACATATACCCATGTGAGGAGAAGGGGGGTTTGTGAGGGTCCTGAGAAGGAGCAACAGCACTAGTGGCTTGCTCTACGGTGGGGGCCCGCTCGGTCTCACCAGGTTTTAGCTTGTATGTGCCATTACAAGGATGAATGCTCCATATGCAAATCAGCCTGCTCTCACCCAAAAAGGGTGGCCAGTGCTGATTGCCAAGGACGTCATCCCTGCACGAGAGATGCAGCAACCCCCGACGATTGTTTCGGCCTTGTTTGGCCTCGTCAGGAGGGTATAGCTGACACCCCTCTAGGCACACCAAGCAAGGGGTCCACGTCTGGATGACCCTGTAGACTAAAAGTGAGAAGGGGGGTTTGTGAGGGTCCTGAGAATGAGCAACAGCACTAGTGGCTTTCTCTACGGTGGGGGCCCGCTCAGGTCTCACAAGGTCACAAACCCCCCTTCTCCTCACTATACCCATGTGATCTGGGGGCAATATATACCCATGAGAGCTGGGAGCAAATATACCCACGAGAGCTGGGGGCAACATATACCCATGTGAGCTGGGGCAATATATACCCATGTGAGCTGGATGCAAATATATCAATGTGAGCTGGGGCAATATACACCCATGTGAGCTGGGGGCAATATATACCCATGTGTGAGCTGGGGCAATATATCCATGTGTGAGTTGGTGGCTATATATCCATGCATGAGTTGGTGGCTATATATCCATGCATGAGCTGGGGCAATATATATCCATGTGTGAGCTGCTGGGGCAACATATATCCATGTGTGAGTTGCTGGGGGCAATATATATCCATGTGTGAGTTGCTGGGGCAATATATATCCATGTGTGAGCTGCTGGGGCAATATATCCATGTGTGAGCTACTGGGGGGCAATATATATCCATGTGTGAGCTGCTGGCGGTAATATATATCCATGTGTGAGCTGCTGGGGCAATATATATCCATGTGTGAGCTTGGGGCAATATATCATGTGAGCTGGGGGCAATATATCCATGTGTGAGCTGGGGGCAATATATCCATGTGTGAGCTGGGGACAATATATCCATGTGTGAGCTGGGGACAATATATCCATGTGAGCTCGGAGCAATATATATATGTGAGCTGGGGGCAATATATCCATGTGAGTTGGGGCAATATATCCATATGAGCTGAGGCCATATATCCTTGTGAGTTGGGGGCAAATATATCTACGTGAGCTTGGGGAAAAATATCCATATAACCAGTACTGGGTATATTATTCTAGGGGTCCAGTGCTGGGTATATTATTCTGGGGGCTCAGTGCTGGGTATATTATTCTGGGGGTCCAGTGCTGTGCATATTATTCTGGGGGCTCAGTGCTGTGTATATTATTCTGGGGGTCCAGTGCTGGGTATATTATTCTAGGGGTCCAATGCCTGTGTATATAATTCTGGGGGGTCTGTGCCTGTGTATATAATTCTGGGGGGTCTGTGCCAGTTTATATATATATATATGTGATATATATATGTATATTATATATAACGTGTTAGTCCAGTTGCCAAAATCACGAGTATACCAGTATGTAGTGATACCTTTCACTGATCAGTATAGTTTCCAAACCTGAAGAAGAGCGTTACACTCTTGAAAGCTTGTCTTTAAAATGTAATGGTAACTCAATAAAAATGGTATCACCACGTACTGCTATACTCGTGATATATATATATATATATATATTTTCTTCAGGTAATAGGGGTTGTGGAATTTGTGGGTGAGTTCCCCCCACTTTTTTCCAGGACTTGACCCCTGCTTATATCACTATAACCCTCTATCTCTATATATTGTATCTATACGGGGGGATAGAGCGACGCCGAGTATCTTATATCGCTATAGCCCTCTATCTCTATATATTGTATCTGTGACGTTTTGGGCCCCTGGCGCCCCCTCTGATATATGTGAACATTGCCCTTTAAGTTTTGGACTTTCATTTCATTTTTGGATTTCTCGCCTTGGAGCCTCATCTGGACTCATTTGTTCAAATTAAACTATGTTTAAAAGGAGGCATCACCCTAGGAAGGGCGCTGCCTTATTTTGATTAGGGATGAGCCGAACACCCCCGTGTTCGGTTCGCATTCGAACTCGAACAATTTCAAACGTTTGAGTTCGAACCGAACTCAATGCAAGTCAATGGGACTCAAAGGTTTGATTTTTAGAGTGCCCTCCAAGAGGGCATATATGCAAGATATTTGCCATAAAAGGTGTATGGGGCTCCTGGTAGTGCCCTGGGGGACAGGAAACCAGGACAAAAAGTTAAAAAAAAAAGACGTTTTTAAAGAAAGTGAGTTTTCCATAAAATAAGGGTTAAAAATAAAAACGAAAAAATTCCTTCAAATATCGTGCCTAGGAGGTCCCCATAACCTGCCCGTGAAGTGGCGGATGTGTAGGATGTATAGAAACATCACCATCAGAGACCCACACACGACACCTAGCCACCCTTAAGGGGTTAAAATGCACAGGGACTATCCTGTTAGATGAGGGAATGTATTATATGTATAAAGCAAGGTATAGAAGACAATGGATAGTCAGAGACTCTAGGGACTCAGCTTGTATGCTTTATGATAGACATTTCTAACACAATAATAATTGTATGCTCACATAGGCCCTTCGGGAGAGGTACATGACATACAAATACTGGAATATTACGTTTAAATCTAAGGAGTGGGATAAAGAATTTATTAAGCCCTTGATGACAAATGACGTAACATCTACATCATTAAGGATTGGCTTTACAGAGCCCTGGTCCTTAAGGGGTTAAACAGCATATCAGAGGATCATATAGTAGAAATGAACACTTCTTAGAATTCAGAACAAGCACAGTGTTTGTTCATAGATTTGCAGGAGCCCCCACTCAGTCTGCATACAATGTATCAAATTCATGAGACCAGACTAATTAGAAGCACATGTTATTTCCAAACACTAATTAAACACCTGTTGTTTACGCCGTTTGAGAGCACAGGTCATTTAGAGGTGAGAATCTTTGCACCTAGACATTAGGAATTGAATTAAAAAACTATTAATAAACCATTGCTTATAATATTCTGCAGTAAAGAGTCTCTTTATTTCTAGATTTTTTAAGCATTTTTTATACTTTTTTCCAAAAAAAAAATAATATTTTCGAACACGCCAAAAAGTTCGAAGTTCGCGAACTTTCGAACTGCCAATGTTCGAGTCGAACTCCGAACTGATCGAACCGAACAGCTCATCCCTAATTTTGATCTGATCTCATAGCTCACTCATGTATTTCATGTCAGTCCTGGTTAGGTGCAGTTTTGCTTCTGGATCTCCTGTCTGACTTCAGGTTACTCTGTAGGACTTGTGTCAGGTTCATTCATAGCTAACCCCTGCTTAGTTCTGTTAATTTTCCCTGTCTGTTCAATGTTATCTAGGTTCTTGGTTATATATATTTTGTGTTCATCTGGTTTAGTATATCATTGCTCTTTAGTTCAGGTCTGTATGCATCTTTGCTTTTTGTATGTGCCCTGCTTATAGCCCTGTACCCTATATTGGTTTTGCATTCTCAGTATTTTTGGTTTATTCCTGTATTTTGCTGAAAGTTCTCAGGTCTTATTTTCATATGTATATTTTGTGCTTTTTGTTCTGGATCCCTGCTATTTATTTATTTAGTCCTGCTAAAATAAATATCCTGTTTGCGGTTTCATGTCTGTATTCATGTGTGATCACTGCACATTAGGCTCACACCTTTCTGCACCCATGCCAGGTCCACCATAACAGTATCTATACGGGGGATAGAGCGATGCCGAGTATCATATATCACTATAACCCTCTATCTCTATATATTGTATCTATGCGGGGGGATAGAGCGACGCTGAGTATCTTATATCACTATAACCCTCTATCTCTATATATTGTATCTATGCGGGGGGATAGAGCGACGCCGAGTATCTTATATCACTATAACCAGGGCTCGAGTCGAGCGGGAACGCGCGGGAACGGCGTTCCCGCACTTCTCCGACAGCGGGAACGCTGCGGGAACGCAGCGTTCCCGCTGTGGCCCGAGCCCGAACGCTTAACAGGCGGCCACCGCACATTGGCGGCGGCCGCGTGCTTCCTATTCTAGCGGCCGGTGACCGGAAGTGGAGCCGCTCGCCTGGCTGTTTCCTAGATCCCAGGCGAGCGGCTGCACTTCCTGTCAGCGGCCGCTGAGCAGGAAACACGTGGCCGCCGGCAGTGTGCGGCGGCGGCGGCAGCAGCAGCAGCAGCAGTGGTAAGTTGGGTTGGGGGCATTATCCATGAGACCAGGGGGCACTATCCATGAGACCAGGGGGCATATCCATGAGACCAGGGGGCATATCCATGAGACCTGGGGGGCATATCCATGAGACCAGGGGGCATTATCCATGAGACCAGGGGGCATATCCATGAGACCAGGGGCACTATCCATGAGACCAGGGGGCATATCCATGAGACCAGGGGCACTATCCATGAGACCAGGGGCATATCCATGAGACCAGGGGCATATCCATGAGACCAGGGGCATTATCCATGAGACCTGGGGGCATATCCATGAGACCAGGGGCAGTATCCATGAGACCAGGGGCATATCCATGAGACCAGGGGCATATCCATGAGACCAGGGGGCATTATCCATGAGAGTTGGGGCATTATCCATGAGAGTTGGGGGCATTATCCATGAGACCTGGGGGCATTATCCATGAGACCAGGGGGCAGTATCCATGAGAGTTGGGGGCATTATCCATGAGACCAGGGGCAGTATCCATGAGACCTGGGGCATTATCCAAGAGACCAGGGGCAGTATCCATGAGACCAGGGGCATATCCATGAGACCAGGGGGCATTATCCATGAGACCAGGGGGCATTATCCATGAGACCAGGGGGCATTATCCATGAGACCAGGGGCACTATCCATGAGACCAGGGGGCAGTATCCATGAGACCAGGGGCATATCCATGAGACCAGGGGCATATCCATGAGACCAGGGGCATTATCCATGAGACCTGGGGGCATATCCATGAGACCAGGGGCATATCCATGAGACCAGGGGCAGTATCCATGAGACCAGGGGCATATCCATGAGACCAGGGGGCATTATCCATGAGAGTTGGGGCATATCCATGAGAGTTGGGGCATATCCATGAGACCTGGGGCATTATCCATGAGACCAGGGGCAGTATCCATGAGACCAGGGGCAGTATCCATGAGACCAGGGGCATATCCATGAGACCAGGGGCATATCCATGAGACCAGGGGGCATTATCCATGAGACCTGGGGGGCATATCCATGAGACCAGGGGCATTATCCATGAGACCTGGGGGGCATATCCATGAGACCAGGGGGCATTATCCATGAGACCAGGGGCATTATCCATGAGACCAGGGGGCAGTATCCATGAGACCAGGGGGCATATCCATGAGACCAGGGGCACTATCCATGAGACCAGGGGGCATATCCATGAGACCAGGGGCACTATCCATGAGACCAGGGGCATATCCATGAGACCAGGGGCATATCCATGAGACCAGGGGCATTATCCATGAGACCTGGGGGCATATCCATGAGACCAGGGGCAGTATCCATGAGACCAGGGGCATATCCATGAGACCAGGGGCATATCCATGAGACCAGGGGGCAGTATCCATGAGACCAGGGGGCATTATCCATGAGAGTTGGGGGCATTATCCATGAGACCTGGGGCATTTATATCCATGAGAGCTGGGGGGCAATTATATCCATGTGAACTGGGGAAAATATATCCATATAACCAGTGCTGTGCATATTATTCTTGGGGTTCAGTGCTGTGCATATTATTCTTGGGGTTCAGTGCTGTGTATATTATTATGGGGGCTCTGTGCTGTGCATGTTATTATGTTATTGTTGGGGCTCAGTGCTGTGTATATTATACTGGAGGCTCAGTGCTGTGTTATTATTCTGGGGGCTCAGCGCTGTGTATGTTATTCTGGGGGCTCAGCGCTGTGTATGTTATTCTGGGGCTCAGTGCTGTGTATATTATTCTGGGGGCTGAGCGCTGTGTATATTATTATGGGGGCTCTGTGCTGTGCATGTTATTATGTTATTGTTGGGGCTCAGTGCTGTGTATATTATACTGGAGGCTCAGTGCTGTGTATATTATTCTGGAGGCTCAGTGCTGTGTATATTATTCTGGAGGCTCAGTGCTGTGTATATTATTCTGGGGGTTCAGCACTGTGTATATTATTCTGGGGGCTCAGTGCTGTGTATGTTATTCTGGGGGCTCAGTGCTGTGTATATTATTCTGGGGCTCAGCGCTGTGTATATTATTCTGGGGGCTCAGTGCTGTGTATGTTATTCTGGGGGCTCAGTGCTGTGTATGTTATTCTGGGGGCTCAGTGCTGTGTATATTATTCTGGGGGCTCAGTGCTGTGTATATTATTCTGGGGGCTCAGTGCTGTGTATGTTATTCTGGGGGCTCAGTGCTGTGTATATTATTCTGGGGGCTCAGCGCTGTGTATATTATTCTGGGGGCTCAGTGCTGTGTATGTTATTCTGGGGGCTCAGTGCTGTGTATGTTATTCTGGGGGCTCAGTGCTGTGTATGTTATTCTGGGGGCTCAGTGCTGTGTATATTATTCTGGGGGTCTGTGCCTGGAGATATATATATATATAATGCGTTAGTCCAGTTGCCAAAATCACGAGTATACCTGTACGTAGTGATACCTTTCACTGATCAGTATAGTGTCCAGTTTACACTCTTGAAAGTTTGTCTTTTAAATGTAAAGTTAACCCAATAAAAATGGTATCACCGGCTCGTCCGGCTATACTCGTGATATATATATATATATTTTCTTAAGGTAATGGGGGTTGTGGAATTCGTGGGTGAGTTCCCTCACTTTTTTTCCCAGGACTTGACCCCTGACTATAACCCTCTATCTCTATATATTGTATCTATACGGGGGGATAGAGCGACGCCGAGTATCTTATATCACTATAACCCTCTATCTCTATATATTGTATCTATACGGGGGATAGAGCGACGCCGAGTATCTTATATCACTATAACCCTCTATCTCTATATATTGTATCTATACGGGGATAGAGTAATGCTGAGTATCATATATCACTATAACCCTCTATCTCTATAGATTGTATCTATGCGGGGGGATAGAGCGACGCTGAGTATCTTATATCACTATACCCTCTATCTCTATATATTGTATCTATACGGGGGGATAGAGCGCGCCGAGTATCTTATATCTCTATAACCCTCTATCTCTATATATTGTATCTATACGGGGGGATAGAGCGACGCCGAGTATCTTATATCACTATAACCCTCTATCTGTATATATTGTATCTATACGGGGGGATAGAGCGACACCGAGTATCTTATATCACTATAACCCTCTATCTCTATATATATTGTATCTATACGGGGGATAGAGGGACGCCGAGTATCTTATCACTATAACCCTATATCTCTATATATTGTATATATATATATGGTGGGATAGAGGGACGCCGAGTATCTTATAGCACTATAACCCTCTATCTCTATATATTGTATCTATACGGGGGATAGAGCGACGCCGAGTATCTTATATCACTATAACCCTCTATCTCTATATATTGTATCTATACGGGGGATAGAGCGATGCTGAGTATCTCACAGTCCCCTCTAAATAGCCATTGGTAGAAGCTGCTGCTGAATGGTTGGTCGCAGCTCTGGCAGGCCCCGCCCCTTTCTATAGGTCTATTGGAATATATATGTTATTGTCAGGGCCAGTAATCCGGGGTCTGACCTGCAGGAAGTTGCGTCCTCGGAGAAGAAGAAATGAGACGTGACTGGATGCACAGGCTCACAACTCAGCAAAGCTGTCTGGCTGCAGACTAGAGCTCCACTCTAGACAGGAAACATGTGACCTCCACTTTTTTCTTCTCGCTTTTTTTCAAAATCAACTTTAATGTAACAACCAATAGACAAACTGATTCTGAACAGTAAACTTTTTGCTTTCTCTTTTATAATTAGGGCTGCGGAAATTAACGATTAATCGATCGATTAATCGTAAATTTTTTTGGTCAATTAAAAATATTTTAAAAAAAAATCGACCGGCGGCGCAAAGCATGTGGCGGCGGCGCCACGTGCTTTGCGCCACGTGTTTGGCTCCCTATGAGCGTCCGAAGGCACGGAGTTTGGTCGATCGCCTGGGGGAACCACGTGACCAGCCACGTTCCATGCCTTCGGACGCTCAAAGGGAGCCAAACATGCGGCGGCAGGAGGTGAGAGCTGGGGGCAATATATCCATGCATGAGCTGGGGCAATATATATCCATGCGTGAGCTGGGGCAATATATATTCATGCATTAGCTGGGGGCAATATATCCATGCATGAGCTGGCCTGGGGCAATATATCCTTGTATGAGCTAGGGGCAATATATCCATGTATGAGCTAGGGGCAATATATCCATGTATGAGCTGGGGCAATATATCCATGTGTGAGTTGGTGGCAATATATCCATGTGTGAGTTGGTGGCAATATATCCATGTGTGAGTTGATGGCAATATATCTATGCGTGAGCTGGGGCAATATATCCATGTGTGAGTTGGTGGCAAGATATCCATGCGTGAGTTGGTGGCAATATATCCATGCGTGAGCTGGTGGCAAACTGGCAATATAGTCATACGTGAGCTGGGGCAATATATCCATGTGTGAACTGGGGCAATATAATAACTTACGTCAGTGCTACAATTTGAATTTAAGACGTATTTGTGTGAACTGTGAAGTAAAGTCATGGAGTGTTGAAACTAACCAGTGTCGGGTGATTGTATATAGTGTATACCACATTTACCACTGACTAATGCAGAGTTGCAATGCATGCAGGTCAGCTAAAAGTAGTTGGATCTGTATGTGCGTTATAATTAATTGAAATTAATCGATTTAAAAAAAAAAAACACGATTAATCGAACAGGAAAATTTTAATCATTACCAGCCCTGTTTTTAATGTTTATTCACAGCGGTTTATGCTTGATTTTCATTTATAAGGTGATTCATTACCTTAAACGGAGGTCCTGTTAGGGCAAAGTAAACGTTATAGAGATCACTGTGCTGTGTAAGCCGGTGATCTCTCGTGCTGAGCGCAGACATGGAGATAACCAAGATTTAAAGTGATCCTATAAAACACTTTCAGGGTTATTCAAAAAGAATCGAAAAGTCACCGCACGCGATTTGGTGATCCCATTTCGGCAACTCTGCGATATATTCAGTAAGCACCACAGGGCCGTCTTAGTGCAGGGAAAAGTCGCCGAAAACCCCACGAACACTCACTGCAAAACTTTGATTTCTCTCGTTTTTAAGTATGTCCTGGGTGGTGAGTATGTACCGTTAGGGGTCTTGCCAAGGACACTTGCCGGATGCCAGCGTTACGTGACATCCAGTAGCATCCTCCGCGCTGTCCGCTGCCCCAGTGTTGGATAAAATACAAGCCGGCGCAGGCCACGTGACAAGCGGAGGGGCAGGGTCCGCAGCTATGACACGGCGCCATCGGGTATAAATGCCTTGCAGTCAGCGGTGATCGGCGCACTGACGTGGTTTCTTTACCCCACAGTGCTACTCAAGATGATGGTGTTAATCCTGTGATTTTCTGGGAAGATGCTTTTACAAGGTCCAAATCATCATTACTCTAGCTTATACTTTGCCCTGAGTGACAGGAGCTCTGTTAATGGAACGAATCGGCTTATTTAGCCTTAGAAATTAAAATCAAGCATAAACCACTGTGAAGGAACATTAAAACGCTCGCGCAACGCGTGAATTTGTGCGCCAAGCATTAAATGTTAACGCGCGTAAAATAAATCAACGCTGGAATTACAATCCTCTCACATTTTTTCATCCAGCGAGCAATAACACGCATTAAACGGACGCGCACAAAAGCGCGTGCAGCAACGTTGCGTGCAGACTGTTTTTTTTCAAAACTGCGCATAAATTGTAATACCATCCGCGTACCAGTGCACAAACGCATTTGCGCTCCGAATGTTAAGTATAGGACGCGCGACGTACAGTAAGCTCGCGTAGCGTTGACGCAGGTTCACCCGCGGTAGACATATACACGTGTTTGTTGCGCCGACATTGTAATACGACGTTCAGCGCAAAGGGTTTTACCCCTCGCGTTAATGCGTTTTCCCGCCGGCGCAAACATTTGCGCGGAGATTGTAATAGGGCCCCTAGTGTTCACAATTATTGTGTCTACTGGTTGTTTGTTACAATAAAGTTGATTTAAAAAACAAAACACCTCTCTCTGAGTGGAGGTCACATTCCCCGCATGCATCATAAGAAGTATAAAGGGGACAACCGGCCTTTGTACCTCATAAAACAGCCCTGTGTGCACTATAACCCGCATAAAGCGGAACACCCGGCCCTTACACCCCATAAAACAGCCACGCATGCATTATAACCAGTATAAAGGGGAACACCCAACCAGAGGCGGCTCTAGACTTTGTGAGGGCGTAGGCGAAACTTAAACATGAGGCCCCACTAATGAATGATGGGTCACCCAGCCTTTACACCCCATAATACAGCCACAAGTGCATTATTACACCCCATAATACAGCCACAAGTGCACTATAACCTGCATAAAGGGGAACGCCCGGCCCTTACACCCCATAATACAGCAAACCTGCATAAAGGGGAACACCCGGCCCTTACACCCCATAATACAGCCCAAAGTGCACTATAACCGGTATAAAAAGAGGGACACCGAGCCTTTACACCCCATAATACAGCCCGCTTGTATTTTTACGCCCCATAATACAGCCCCTCGTGCATTATAACCGGTATAAAAGGGGACACCCGGCTCTTACACTTCGTAATACAGCCGCTGTGAGTTTTTCCTCAGTCTGCAATCCCTGCCACACACATTGCTGTCACTGCCCTCTAGGAGCTCCTTCCAAGCCGCCCGGCTTTACCGCTATGACACAGGCTGCACAGTGACACCGAACTACACCTCCCGGCAGCCTCCGCGCCCCCTGTGCCAGTGTTTTGGCAAATCAGGCAACTTCTCAAGACAGGCAATCAAGTTACTTCCGGTGACGTGACAGACACTCAATTTGAAAAATCACACAGAATGTGCGTGCATACGTACCTCCAAACTGTCAGACGCGTGCGGCCCGCATACACGCTCACCCCATAAAATTAGGCAATATGTTCGCATGGGCGTCCCTGGCTCTGTCAAATTTGGCAACCTGCTTGTAGTATATCATAGTGTTATATCTATCCACCACTAGAGGGCGCATGTTGTAGGTATTATCTGTGTTCCTGTTCATTGTAAATAAAGTTTCCTGATCACATGGTAGAGTTCTAAGGCAGCGTGCGGACGCTGTGCGCAGCTCCAGTAAATAAAGAATAAGAACCTTCCACAGCCTGTCTCTGCTTTCAAAGATATGGAGATATCACATTGGCGACGAGGGTAAACAGGTTGTACTGTGGAACGTGTATGTGCAGTTGCAAGGTCTGCAGAGCAGAAAAGAAAAAAAAAAAAAATAAGAAACAGAAGAAACTACAAGGACGTGAATTGCTGAGACAGAATGGCTGCTCTTGTGGGAACAGTGAGCCCCTTTGACTGTGAGTTGCAATCGTGGGACGAATATATTGAAGTGTTGGACTATTTCTTTCAAGCTAATGAGATTACTGATGCCGGTAAGAGGAAAGCAGTGTTATTAAGCGGGGTCGGCGCGTCAACTTATAGTTTGCTGAGAAGTTTGCTGTGTCCTATGACGCCAGCAGAGAAAACATATCAGGAACTTGTCGTCGTGCTCAAAGCCCATTATAATCCAAAACCAAGTGAAATTGTGCAGAGATATAAATTTAATTCACGCACACGGCATACTGGCGAGAAGGTGGCTGATTATGTGGCGGAGTTGAAAAAGTTAGCACAGTATTGTGAATACGGGCCTACACTGCCACAAATGCTGCGGGACAGGCTGGTGTGTGGAGTAAATGACGACAGGATGCAGAGACGGCTGTTGTCAGAAGTGGATTTAACCTTTGAAAAGGCTCTTACTATGTGTCTGGCGATGGAGTCGGCTGACAGAAATATAAAAGATCTCCAAGGCTTCTCTGGGGATGAAGAATCACAGTCTCAAAGGTCTCATCAGGGACAATCGGTGGTGCATAATGTGGGTGCAGTGGATAAGAGGGGGTGGAAGACGGACTATGAGTGTTTCAAGTGCAAGTTCCTGGGAACAGAAGTGGTTTTTCTGGGTCACAAGATCAGTGCTGCGGGTGTGCAGCCAGTCGCAGAAAAGGTCCAGGCCATACAAGAGGCACCCACACCGCGGTCTGTGAGTGAACTAAAGGCTTACTTAGGCCTATTGAACTATTACCACAAATTCTTACCGAGCCTGTCCACGTTACTGGCACCGCTGCATGCACTATTGAGGAAAGAGACTAAATGGACCTGGAGTTGTGAGCAAAAAGAGGCTTTTGAAAAGTCCAAAAATCTTCTCCAGTCGGATGCCTTGTTGGTACATTATGATGTCAACAAACCTATTATCCTGGCTTGTGACGCTTCACCTTATGGTGTGGGTGCTGTGTTGTCGCACAGGATGGGGGATGGATCTGAACGGCCAATAGGGTTCGTCTCACGTACACTGAATGCAGCTGAGAAAAATTATTCTCAAATTGAGAAGGAGGGCCTTGCGGTGATATTTGGGGTGAAGAAGTTTCACACATACTTGTATGGGAGACAATTCACCATTGTTACAGATCATAAACCACTGATCTCATTATTTAATGAACTGAAGGAGGTTCCACAAATGGCCTCGCCACGCATTCAAAGATGGGCTGTGACATTATGTGGATATGAGTACTCCATCGTGTACAAAGCAGGCAAGGATCATCAAAATGCTGATGGCTTGAGCCGGTTGCCAGTCGCGGAAACAGGGGTGGAGACGCCTGCGGAGGAAGAGAGAGTACTTCTATTGGAAGAAAATGGCGTACCATTGGTTAAAGCCGACCAGGTGAGGAAATGGACAGATAAAGATACCGTTTTAGCACGGGTTAGAGAGTTCGTCCTCAGAGGATGGCCAAAAAGAGTGGAGAAATCAGTGTTTGGAGCTTATGTGAAAAGGAAGGAGGAACTTAGTGTGGAGGCAGGTTGTGTCTTGTGGGGTGCCCGTGTGGTCATTCCACCCCCAGGTCGCACAGACCTACTGAAGCACTTACACACGACTCACCCAGGAATAATCAGGATGAAGGGGCTGGCGCGGAGCTATATGTGGTGGCCGAAGATGGATGCCGATATAGAAGCAATGGTAAAAACTTGCACCATGTGCCAAGAAAATAGAAATTCTCCCCAGTGTGCACCTTTACATCCTTGGGAAGTACCAAACCTTCCATGGAGAAGACTTCACATTGATTATGCGGGCCCGTGGATGGGCAAGATGTTTTTGATTTTGGTGGATGCTTACTCTAAATGGATAGAGGCGTACCCGTTAAGTAAATCCACCTCCGCAGTGACTATTCAATGCCTCAGACAGAGCTTTAGCCAGCATGGAATTCCCGAAATGGTGGTGTCGGACAATGGCACCAGTTTTACGAGTATGGAGTTTCAAGAATTCATGGCTCGAAATGGTATTAAGCACGTGACCACAGCGCCTTACCATGCAGCGTCCAATGGACTGGCCGAAAGGGCGGTGCAGACATTTAAAGGGCTGATAAAAAAAAGTTCAGGAGATTCCATTGAGGTCAAGATGGCCAGAGCGTTGTTTAGTTACAGGATAACTCCTCAGTCCACGACTGGAAAATCACCTGCAGAGCTCTTGTGTGGGAGGAAATTGCGTTCCACGTTGGATCTCATACATCCGGATTTTAAAGGCCAGGTGCAAGAAAAGCAGGTGAAGCAAAAACTTTATCATGATCAACATGCCAAGGAGAGACATCTGCGGGAAGGTGACAAAGTATACACTAGAAATTTTGGTGTGGGACCTTCCTGGATTCCGGGGACTGTTCAGACGCAGACAGGTCCTGTGTCATGCACTGTTGCACTTGGAAATGGCCAGCTTGTGCGTCGTCACATAGATCAGGTGAGAAATAGACATGTTGCATATCCAGAGGATCTACAGAGTTTGGCGGAACCATTAACGCAAGATATGGAGATTTTGGCTCCCCTTTCCGGTGTTGTACTTGCAGAAGCCGGGGAAGAGGGACAGATGGAGGGGGAGTTTGTCACAGAGAAATCATCAGAGACTGCTCATGTGGAGGGGGAGCAAGAATTACGGCGATCCACCAGAACAAAGAAATCACCAACTTATCTACAGGATTATACTTAGCTTAGTAGTGAGTTCCCCAGCCACAGGACAAGAATGCGTCCTGGAACTCACTGGGACGGAGGTAGTCTACCCAAAGTCTCAAGTTTAGTGGGAGTTTTTCTGTGCCTAGGGTCATGTGGGTGGTATTTTTGAAACTAGTGTTATCAGAGGGAAGGGGATGTAGTATATCATAGTGTTATATCTATCCACCACTAGAGGGCGCATGTTGTAGGTATTATCTGTGTTCCTGTTCATTGTAAATAAAGTTTCCTGATCACATGGTAGAGTTCTAAGGCAGCGTGCGGACGCTGTGCGCAGCTCCAGTAAATAAAGAATAAGAACCTTCCACAGCCTGTCTCTGCTTTCAAAGATATGGAGATATCACACTGCTGAAATGCGCATGCACATCCCTCATACATGTAGAAGCGGGACCCCCTGCGCATGCGCCCCATAAACATGACATCTGTGATAACTGATAAAAAGGGGGTGCAATAGTGCCGGCGCGATATTGTAAATTCCTATTAAGTGGTATAATCAAACAGCAATGCAAACATGCAGAAAATAAATAAATGAGTAGATGTGATACTGCCTAAAATGGATATAAAAAGAAAGGTAAAAGCACATATAAAACAACCAAAATATGTACCATACAGAGATTATGCAGAATAAGAATGCGATATCTGATTGGCTGAACTGGAACTGAATATCTGTAAAATTCAAAACAAAGTGCCAAGTTATTATCCAATCGGTGATTAGCATTCTCATCCAATCACAGATCAGGTAATCATCAGCCAATCAGATATAATTTTTTGGGGCTGTATTATGGGGTGTAAGGGCCCGGTGTTCCCCTTTGTACCAAATATTATGCATGCGGGGCTATATTATGGGGTGTAAGGGCCAGTGTCCCCCTTTATATCTGTTATAACACATGCAGGGCTGTATTATGGGTTGTAAGGGCTGGTTATCCCACTTTATACCGCATTATAATGCATGCAGGGCTGTATTATGGGGTGTAAGGGCCGGGTGCCCCTATTTATACCAGCTATAATGAACGCTGTATTATGGGGTGTAGGGGCCGGGTGTCCCCCTTTTATATTTGTTATAACACATGCAGGGTTACGGGTGTAAGGGCCGATTGTCACTCTTTATACTGGTTATAATGCCCACGGGGCTGTATTATGGAGTATAAGGGCCGGGTGTCCCCCTTTATACCGGTTATAATGCACTTGGGGGCCGTGAGTTTGACAGCCCTGCTCTAACTTGTACCAAGCGGTGTTGACAAGAAGACTCTGTGCCTCCATATCGAAGCCCAGCACAGAACTCAAATCAGGTCTTTAGTCACAAGGACAGCAATTTTTATTCAGAATGAATCCTTTCATGGGTATCGAGACCCGTGTGGTCACTGCAAAAAACCCGTGGTCAGGCCAGTTGCGGAGTCTTTTCATCTAAAGCATGAAGTGCAGATTGTCCAGCGTGTATGTGTATGTGATGCCAGCTGTTCCGCCTGGGCAAAACATTTCCCGCATTCGCCACATTTCAATTTGTTTTGTTCTGTGTGCATCTTCTGGTGCCGAAGGAGGTTATGCTTCAGACTGAAAACTTTCCCACAATCATTACACGTGTACGGCTCTGCCCGCGCATGAGTTCTTTCGTGTATGGCAAGCTGAGAGGACCTGGCAAAGCATTTACCGCATTTGTTGCATTGATATGATTTCTCCCCCCTGTGAATCCGCTGGTGGGTGAGGAGGTTGTGTTTCACGTTAAAGCATTTTTCGCACTCAGAGCATTTAAAGGGTTTCTCCCCGGTGTGGATCCTCTGGTGCCTGGTCAGATCGTGCTTTAGATTAAAACACTTCCCACACTCGCTGCACATAAACGGTCTTTCTCTGGTGTGGACCCAGTTATGTGTCACGAGATGCGACGCCCGGGTAAAACATTTCCCGCATTCGGAGCACCGAAATGGCTTTTCACCCGTGTGGATCTTCTGATGGCGAGTAAGATTTGACTTTTGCCCAAACTGCTTTCCGCATTCAGAGCATGAAAATAAAGCTTTTCCTGGGAAGGTCGTCCGGTGACCAAGATCTGACACGTGAGTAAAATTTTCTTCATCTTCAGAACATAAAACATGGTCCTTTCATCTGTGGTTGTTCTCAACCGTAGCACAGTCAGCTTTAGGGTAGACATCACTATTGGACGACTTTGTGTCCACGCTACCAAACGGTGGTTCGAGAAGCTCTGTGTCACCAACGAGACCATGTGGACTCTGATAATAGTTAGAGATGGCTTCCATGTCTTGTGTGTTCTGGAGATATTCATTGTAGGTGTTGGTAATAAGTTTACCAAGTTTCTTGCCTTTAGTAGAACATATTTTTGGAGATTTTACAATATTTTTTAAAGGAACCTCTTTGTAAGAAACCAAATTGTGTGTCTGTGTCTTCGTTGTGAGATTACATACGCCATTGAGGTTTCCCGTCTCACAGAAGTCTGATTTCCTCATAATATGACAGGGTGGATATTTTGTATTGGAAGAGGGACCCATGTTAAGGATGGCCACATGGGAGATTGGTTCCTCCGTAACATGCGTAGATAGATGTTCAGTGGGGTTATACATGTGGGTGTCCAAGAGGTCTCCTCCAACACATGAGGTTGATTCCTCCTTATTAGAACTAGATGGATATTCTGATACTATATGATCTTTCAGTATGGATGATTTGGAATCCCTGATATTTCCTTTTCCCCCCAAGGCCGGTTTGTCGAAACGAGTATATGGATATAACACCTGTACGTGTCCTGTGGGTGGAAAAATTTCAATATCCGATAGGTTTCCTCCATTAGATGAGGCAGATTCCTCCTTAATATTAGTAGTATATTCTGTCTGCAAATAAATGTTCTTGTTTGGTTCTTGTTCTGCTTGACACAAGGCCGGTTCCTCCTCAACACAGAAAGATTTACCTTCTGTCCGTGTGTGGCTTGTGGGAGGATAAATGCAAGTGTCCAAGAGGTCTCCTCCAACATACAAAAGCCGATTCCTCCTTAATAGGAGGGTATGGATATTCTGTCTGTTTATGTTCAGAGGGAGGGCAAATGTCTGTGTCCAAAAGGTCTCCTCCATTGCATGAGTCCGATTCTTCCTTAATAGGAGGGTATGGATATTCTGTCTGTGTATGTTCAGAACGTGTACAAATGTCCATGTATGTGAGATTTCGGTTCTCCACTGATGGAGTGTAGGAACAGCTTCTTACACATTTGTCATATTTCAGGCAGATTCTGCCATGGTTTTCATTTACGCACATGGTTTTTGCTTCAACATGGGGCAGAGACGTGCAAGCTTCACCAGATGCAGAGATATCTAGTGGAAACCAAGTTCATAGCGAATTATTAGGAATATCAAGCAGCATGTGTATAAAATATTTTAGCAGTATCTGTGATATTATACAAAGGTTATAAAGCTTTTCTTACCCGGGAAGCCAAGGGACTGGTCATTTATTATCGGCACGTCCTGATAGAGCTCCTTGTGTCGCTCCACATACTCCCACTCCTCCATGGAGAGATAGACAGTGACATCCTCACAGCGTATAGGAACCTGACACACACAATGACACAGTCACCATCCAGACACATGCCTTGGTGTTAGCGTATAATGCCCCATTCCCAGCAGCCTCACCTCTCCAGTCAGCAGACCGATTATCGCGTGGGTCAGCTCCAAGATCTTCTGCTCATTGCGTCTCTCGTATACCAGGGAGTGAGGTGGTGGCTCCATATCAGGGCTCTTGTTTCTACAGGAACTTTCTGAGAAATGTGGATCTTTGTGGTGTCCATTGGGTTTCTTCACAATGCAATGAACCTAAACACTCCGAGACATTGATAAGGACAATGCACTCCCTTTCCATTCCCTAAACAAAGTCACTTCATGGGTCCTCTTCATCCTTCTGTTAGCTCGTGATCTTACATCCCAAAATTATGTATGTGGCACATATGGTGTTGGCAAGAGTAACCTTCTCGATCTAAGCCTCTTAATTACCCAGATATCATGTTTTAATGACAGAGGTTACAGTGTAATTCCAGACACCCCCCTCACCTCTCCAGTCAGCAGGTGGAGGATCTCCAGGGTGAGCGCCAGGATCCGCTCGGTCTTCTGATCTCGCTTCTTATCCATTATCCCGGAGTTACACAGACGCACTAAGAATGGATTCTTGTCCATGGGCAGTGCCTTACACTTAGACAATTCTGCAATATCAAAGACATAGTCCGATGGTTATAATATGTCAATAAAGAACAAGAATATTAATACCAAACCTCCAACATTTACCCTCAATGAATGTAATCAACCTCCTCAATGTCTAGGAACATAACCTGATATATACACAGACACACCACTGACTGGGAACGGAACTGCAATAAATTTACCATGGTCTCCCTTAGACAAGGCCTTGTAACCCAATGTCCTCCAGATATCCTTACAACATCAGACCTTTGGTACTTCCTACAATAAATGAAAGAAAATCCAATACTTTTCTCCACCATCGAAGCATACCAATGAAATCTTGACTCCAAACCACGGCTTCACATCATCTACCCTTACACAGGCATCTCTTTGGTCCTTTGTAAAGGAGGCATCACTTGTCATATGATCATCAGACCCATATAAGGCCAAACAAAAGCCATCGTGGGCTGTCTCCGCGTTATGGTGGCACATTCGATATGTTCACCATACTACCTATCAAGGATTCCCTAGTCTTACAAACCATGAGGGAACAGAGAAGGTAGAAGTTCACCTTTTGACTTTGAGGTGATGGGAAGTCATCCAGGAAGAGATGCTGGAGAGGCACTGATACCCAAATAAGAAGAGAGGCAGATATTTTCGGTGTTGACAGGTAGACTTGGGTGATATCAGCACAAAGATGGTGCTGAAACCCAAAGGAATCAATGAGCTTCCAAAGAGCAGACATGTAGATTGAGAAAAGTAGCGGCCCAAGGAGATAGTATTGGTGAACCCCCGACAAGACAGAGGTAGAGGAGAACATCAGGAACTTGAGAAGGAGACACTAAAAAGGCCATTAGTGAAGTAAGAATCCAACCAGGATAGGGTACTGTCTTGCAGGCCAATAGAGCAAAAATATATCTAAAAGAAAGGTGGTCAACCTCTACAGGGAGGGGAAAAATTATTTAATCCCCTGCTGAGTTTGTACGTTTGCTACTTGACAAAGAAATGATCAGTGTATAATTTTAATGTTAGTTTTGTTTTAACAATGAAAGACAGAATAACCACAAACAAATCCAGAAAAAAGCATTTCAAAAAAGTTATAAAAATGATTTGGGTTTTAATGAGTAAAATAAGTATTTGACCCCTTCACAAAAACATGACTTCGTACTTGGTGGCAAAACCCTTGTTGGTAATCAAAGAGGTCAGATGTTTTTTGTAGTTGGCCACCAGGTTTTCACACATCTCCGGAGGGATTTTGTCCCACTCCTCTTTGCAGATCCTCTCCCAAGTCACTAAAGTTTTGAGGCTGATGTTTGGATACTCGATCCTTCAGCTCCCTCTACAGATTTTCTGTGGCAGTGGTTCCCAACCGCGGTCCTCAAGTACCCCCAACAAGTCAGGTTTTCCAGATATGTGAAGCACAGCACAGGTGATATGATTTGCTGCTCAGTGATTGCAGGATTCTGTCTGAATTTCCCCAAGTTGATCCTTAAAACCTGGCCTGTTAGGGGTACTTTAGGACCGTGGTTGGGTACCACTGTTCTATGGGATTAAGGTCTGGAGACCGGCTAGGTCACTTCAGGACCTTAATGTGCTTCTTCTTGAGCCACTCCTTTGTTGCCTTGGCCCTGTGTTTTGGGTCATGGTCATGCTGGAAACCCATCCACGACCCATTTTCTATGCCCTGGCTGAGGGAAGGAGGTTCTCACCCAAGATTCAATGGTACATGGCCCCGTCCATCATTCCTTTTGATGCAGTGAAGTTGTCCTGTGTCCCCTAAACAGCAAAACACCCCCAAAGCATAAAGTTTAGACCCACATGTTTGATGGTGGGGATGGTGTTCTTGGGGTCATAGGCAGCATTCCTTCTCCTCCAAACATGGTAAATTGAGTTGATTCCAAAGCGCTCGATTTTGGTCTCATCTGACCACCACACTTTCACCCAGTTCTTCTCTGAATCATTCAGATGATCACTGGCAAACTTCAGACGGGCCTGTACATGTGCTTTCTTCAGTAGGATGCTTCAGTCCTTCATGACGAGGTGTGTTACCAATTGTTTTCTTCGTGACTTTGACAAGATCCTCCTGTGTAGTTCTGGGCCGATTCCTCACTGGTCTCATGATCATTGAAACTCCACAAGGTGAGATCTTGCATGGAGCCCCAGACCGAGAGAGATTGACAGTTCTTTTGTATTTCTTCCATTTGCGAATAATCACACCATCTGTTGTCACCTGCTCACCAAGCTGCATGGCGATGTAGCCCATTCCAGCCTTGTGTAGGTCTACAATCATGTCCCTGACATCCTGGGAAAGGTCTTTGGTCTTGGCCATTGTGGAGAGTTTGGAATCTGATTTATACGGGTAACAAGTTGAGATTTTAGGAGCAGTCTCTTTCAGAGAGCGCTTTCAGCACTGTTTTGGATTTTTCTATATTATATTCTTTACTGATCCCAATAAAGCAGCATATAATACGCATGTACGGTATTTGAGTAACAAGAATTCGTAACGCGGGAAAAACGCGGCGTAAAAGAAACCGGTCAACCCCCTCAATTCTGGAGTGTAAGTCCTGTGAAAAATAGCTCAAAAATATATATGTGTGTTGTCTAGGGTACCCGGGTACTGTGTTCAACTGGCCAGTGAATTAAACAAAAACAAACAATCTTCGACTAGTCACTGTTGGGGCCCTTAAAGAAACAATAAACAAGTGCGCAATGTTCTGCGTTTTCACCAGGCCGAAACCTTCTCCATCTGGTGTAACCGCTTGTCCTGGACCGATGAACGCTGGAGAAAGGGATCTCTCTCGAGAGGATCTGTCCTTGCTGCCACTTGGAACTCGATGCGGTTAGCGCCTGCAATCCCGATCTGGTTCTCCTCAGCCAGAACACGAACACATAGACCGCCAGCACTCCTCTCCAGTTTGCCGCCTCTCCTCACACGATGTCCCTCTTCTCCCAAACCGCACTTTGTCAAGAACAGTTCAGCGTAGTACACAGCCGGCCGATGCACACTCGCTCTCCGATCACTGCAACAATGGATGCCGCCGTCTCTCTGTGCTCCAACTCTGCCAGGATCCCAGAAGTGTCACCTGCGACTGTTCTCTCTCACTGCTCGCTCTGTACTCTCAACGCTCCGGGAACAGCACGATCTTTAACGCGACTGTAGCAACTTCCACACTCCGGCCTGGTTTCAAACCCTAACAGCCCCAGCGTGCGTCCTACGTCTCTCGTGGCTCTTCTCACACTGCCCATGCCTTGCACGAGGCTGCTGATGTCTTTCCTGCTCTTTGTACCCCCACTTCCTCTCCTCACGCAAAGGGTGATGGGAGATGGAGTCCCTTCTGTCCAGCATATTCCACAATGTCTCCCTCTGGTGGCAGCAAAAATTCAATGCACCAGAATAGTTTTTAAAGCCGCGCTACAACTATAACCCTCTATCTCTACAGGGGGATAGAGCGGCGCCAAGTATCTTATATCACTATAACCCCTCCATATATATTTTATATACAGTATTAAAGGAAGGTTCTGTCACCATTCACCCACCTTTCACAGTTTCTTAAGCCCCTTTTTCAGCTGCTCCCTGTGTTTTCAGTGTATAATCTCCTTATTGGGGCATGTTGCCCCCAGTGATGAGGAAATCTGCTGAGATGTCACAGGAAGTGAAGGTCTGCGGCAGCCATATTTGATGAGGGCAATGCGACGATTTGGCTATATGAGGCCAAATGCTGAAAAGCATGAATCAGTCTGGGATGCTGAATTAATGTGAGGGAAGGAAGGAGACATTCTGTGTAATGCATGAAAATAAATCCACAGTGAGAGTATAAATGGGAATGGTTTGCAGCGCGTGCAGTGAGGGTGTAAATGGTTTGCAGCACATGCAGTGAGAGTGTAAATGGGAATGGCTTGCAGCGCGTGCAGTGAGGGTGTAAATGGGAATGGTTTGCAGCGCGTGCAGTGAAGGTGTAAATGGGAATGGTTTGCAGCGCATGCAGTGAGAGTGTAAATGGGAATGGCTTGCAGCGCGTGCAGTGAGGGTGTAAATGGGAATGGTTTTCAGCGCTTGCAGTGAGGGTGTAAATGGTTTGCAGCGCGTGCAGCGAGGGTGTAAATGGGAATGGTTTGCAGCACGTGCAGTGAGGGTGTAAATGGTTTGCAGCGCATGCAGTGAGAGTAAATGGGAATGGCTTGCAGTGCGTGCAGTGAGGGTGTAAATGGGAATGGTTTGCAGCGCGTGCAGTGAGGGTGTAAATGGTTTGCAGCGTGTGCAGTGAGGATGTAAATGGGAATGGCTTGCAGTGAGGGTGTAAATGGGAATGGTTTGCAGCACGTGCAGTGAGGGTGTAAATGGAATGGTTTGCAGCGCGTGCAGAGAGGGTGTAAATGGGAATGGCTTGCAGCGCGTGCAGTGAGGGTGTAAATGGGAATGGCTTGCAGCGCGTGCAGGGAGGGTGTAAATGGGAATGGCTTGCAGCGCGTGCAGGGAGGGTGTAAATGGGAATGGCTTGCAGCGCGTGCAGGGAGGGTGTAAATGGGAATGGCTTGCAGCGCGTGCAGTGAGGGTGTAAATGGGAATGGCTTGCAGCGCGTGCAGGGAGGGTGTAAATGGGAATGGCTTGCAGCGCGTGCAGTGAGGGCAGGGCCGGTGCAAGGAATTTTGAGTGCACAGGCGGAGGTGCATTTAGCCGCCCCCTCTCCCAATAAGCTGACATGTGCATGTATGTGCGCGCCGAATGTCGTATGACTGTGCGGGGCTACATGTATAGGACAATAATTGAGTGTGTGGCAGTGTGCGAGATGGGACTGAGTGTGGTGCTGTCTGTGGCTTAAGAGTGTGTGTGAGCAGCCTGGCAGTGAAGTGGGTTGACCGAGTATGTTTGAGCTGCCAGTGAGTGATGCATGGGAGTGTCAGCTATGATTGTGTGAGCGTGCGAGATATCTCTGAATGATTTATTGTATGTGTGAGCTGGCTGTGAGTGTTGTGATGTGTATTAGCTGGCTGTGAGTGTGTGTGAGCTGGCTTTGGTGTGTTGCATGTGTGAGGGATGTGTGGGAGGTGGCTGTGAGTGTATGTAAGCTGACTGTGAGTAGTGTGTATGTAATAGCTGGCTGTCAGTGATATGTATGCAAGAGCTGACTGGGAGAGGTGTGTGTGTTGGCTGGGAGTGATGTGATGTGTGTGCTGGCTATTTTTGAGTGTGAAAGCTGGCTGGGGGTGTGTGAAAGCTGGCTGGGGATGTGTGAAAGCTGGCTGGGGATGTGTGAAAGCTGGCTGGGGATGTGTGAAAGCTGGCTGGGGATGTGTGAAAGCTGGCTGGGGATGTGTGAAAGCTGGCTGGGGATGTGTGAAAGCTGGCTGGGGATGTGTGAAAGCTGGCTGGGGATGTGTGAAAGCTGGCTGGGGATGTGTGAAAGCTGGCTGGGAGTGATGTGTGTGTGAAAGCTAGCTTGGAGTGATGTGTCTGTGTGTAAGCTGGCTGGGAGTGATGTGTGTGAAAGATGGCTGGGAGTGATGTGTGTGTGAAAGCTAGCTTGGAGTGATGTGTCTGTGTGTAAGCTGGCTGGGAGTGATGTGTGTGAAAGATGGCTGGGAGTGATGTGTGTGAAATATGGCTGGGAGTGATGTGTGAAAGATGGCTGGGAGTGATGTGTGAAAGATGGCTGGGAGTGATGTGAGAGCTGGCTGAGAGGTGTGTGTGTGTGTGGCTGAGATTGTGTGAGAGCTGGCTGAGTGTGTGCGCTGGCTGGGAGTGGTGTGTGAAAGCTGGCTGGGAGTGAATGTGTGTGCTGGCTGGAAGTGGTGTGTGTGTTGTGCATTTATCTCCTCCCTGAGATGGACTTTTTGCAGGTTACCTGCTAGCAGATGAATGAGACAGGGCCACTGAATAGACGCTGCCTGGTGATGTCTTCAGTTGCTGAGCAGCACATTCGAAACGCCACAGCTCCCTTGCTGGTGTAGCGTAAGAGGTGCACTTGGAGCTCCGCCCCTCCTTGGCTCCCTCTGCTCTGCCTCTCAGCACAGCTCCACCCCCACCACCACGTGTTTCCCCCTTCCCTGCCTGCACACAGCGGCAGATAAAAAAAACCAAAAACGGATTCAATCTCTGAGGTAGAGGAAGGGAATATAATCAACCTAGGAGGAAGGGGGTGCCAGTGATGACACACAAATAACTGGCACTCATATTGCCCCAGCAGCATACTGCCAAGTTGGCTCCAGTGACGAGGAGATAGGGGGTGATGACAATGATGATGAGGTCACTAACTCCACCTGGGTGCCTGATCGAACAGAGGAGTCAAGTGAGGAGGCACAACAAACACGAGGCACAACGTCCTCTATGACCAACCGTAGCACTAGCCAGTCCAAGGCATCAGATGTCAGAGCTGCTCAGGTGCAGAGCACTGTTGTCTCAAAGCACACATCCAGGAACTCTGCTGTCTGGGAGTTCTTTAAGAAATATGTAGCAGACCCCACTGTTGCTATTTGGAATCTATGTCAGATGAGGCTCAAGCGTGGGAAAGACACCGGACGCTTGGGTACCACGTGCTTGAGGTGACATATGACCACCTGCCACGCATCCCGTTGGCACAAAACTTTGCGTAGGTCCTCCTCACCTGTCTCTACCCCCACTATATGTCCTGCCATGTCATTGACTCCAACCTCCACTGACAGGGATGATGCTACAGTAATGGATGTACCAGGTCCTTCCTCACAATGTGACAGCATCCCATCAGCTGAAGATTTACGCAGTCAGATTACGTTGCCCCAGCTGCTGCAGCGTAAGAAAACATATAGTCCCAACCATCCCCAAGCACAGCGTCTAAATGCCAGCTTAGCAAAATTACTCGCATTACAGCTGCTGCCTTTCCAGCTGGTGACTCGGCTCCCTTCCGTGAATTTGCTGAATGTGCTGTACCACAGTGGCAGGTTCCAAAACGCCATTACTTTTCACGGAAGGCCATTCCAGCACTATACCAGCACGTGGAAGACAATGTTATGGAGTCATTGGGAAAGGCAGTCAGCAGCAAGGTGCATGTGACTTTAGACACGTGGTCCAGCAAGCACGGACAGGGCCGTTACATTTCCTTAACGGTACACTGGGTAACTCTGATTGCAGCTGGGAGGGATCCAAGACCGAGCTCTGTGCTGGAGCTTGTTCATCCACCACGCCTCCAGAAAGCTGCTTGTAAGAGGTCTGTCTGCTCCACCACCTCTTCCTCCTCCTCCTTCTCTGTCTCTGACGAAGAAGTGGCAGTTAAACTGACGCGTGGCAGGGGCTACTCAATGGCTCAAGCAAAAAGATGCCATACTGTGCTTGAGCTGGTTTGTTTAGGGGACAGGAGCCACACTGGGCCACAAATTCTGTCAGCTCTGCAGGGGCAGGTGCAGAGATGGTTAACACCACGCCAGCTTGAGCTGGGAATGGTCGTCTGTGATAATGGCAGCAACCTTCTCTCCGCCCCATGCCTGGGTAAGTTGACGCATGTACCATGCCTAGCACACATCCTAAATCTGGTGGTACAGCGTTTCCTAACCAGGTACCCAGGGCTGGCAGAGCTTCTCAGCCAGGCCAGGAAAGTCTGCAGGAATATTTAAGTAGTGGGGGCATTGAAGGTGGGGATTCCTCAATGGAGGGTTTTGTGTGCCCAGAAACACAAGGACTAGTACGTGGCTGGGAGGAGAAAGTGCTCGATGGGGTCATCCTCCTCATTGACCAGGAAGACTCGGAAGCTAATGCCACCTCCAACCTACGCTGCATGGGCTCCCTTATTCTGCAAAGGCTGGTCAAGGACACCAGGATTCGTGCTATCAAGGAGAGGGATCATTACTGGTTGGCAAGCCTTCTTGATCCATGATACAAGGGTAAAGTTGCAGAGCTCATCCTGCCCGCACAAAGGGAGCACAGGATGAAAAAACTTGAGGATGCTCTAAAGCGACACTTGTGTAACACCTTTCCGGGCACTGGTAGGTTACCAAGTGATGACACAGGTGCTTCTGAGGCTGCGGATGATCAGAGGAATAGAGGTGAAGGCCGGGGCCACTTGACTGATGCCTTTTTAATTTTTTTTTAGTCCACGACGCCCAGGGACGTCAAATGTAGGCACCCATTGCCAGCGTCTTCACCGTATGGTGCAGGACTACCTAGGGGCAAAGGCAGACCTGGATACCTTTCCAGCAGATGACCCACTGGCTTACTGGGTGTTGAGATTGGATCACTGGCCAGAATTTAGCCAATATGCTATGCAGCTACTAGGTTGCCCTTTATCCAGCGTGCTTTCTGAAAGGACGTTCAGTGCCGCTGGAGGTTTTGTCACAGACTAAAGAGTGCGTCTGTCCACCGACTCTGTAGACCGGCTGACATTTATAAAAATGAATCAGTCCTGGATCAGCAGCTATCAATCCCCTGATGCTGACGTAACGGAATAGATCGGGGATTTCTTCTGCATTCACAAAACCTCCACCACTGAACTCCTACACAATACCACAAAGGGGTTACGGTGTGAAGGCACTTGCTGCCAAAGGCAAAATATTTGGGCGCACTGACTCCTTTACCAGATTCATATAGGACCGCATGGTCCACCCCTGCACTCTTCCACAATACCACAGAGGGGTTACTATATGATGGCACTTGCTGGCCTGGCACCAAAGGCACAATATCTGGGTGCACTGACGCCTTTACCAGATTCATATCTTTTTAATATAGGACCGCATGGTCCAACCCTGCACTCTTCCACAATACCACAAAAGGGTTACGGTGTGAAGGCACTTGCTGCCATGAAAGGCACATTATTTGGGTGCACTGCTACTGACACCTTTATTACCAGATTTATATCATTTTATTATTTGACCGCAGGGTCCAACCCTGCACTCTTCCACAATACCACAGAGGGGTTAAAGTGTGACGGCACTGTTGCCGACACTAAAGGCCCAATTTTAAAGCACCTATTGTTACTTTCATCCAAAGCCTGCATAAGTTTCACCATAATTTAGCCCAAAAAAAATCAGTAAACTTCTTCTGCGTGTCCTAAAATGTCTCCTCTTTTAATACAGACTGCCGCCCCAAGCAGTTGTTTATGAATAAAGGAAAACCGTTTACCGTCATTTGAAATGTCATTTTTTTGTTTTTATATGTTTCTATACATCCTACAAATCCGCCACTTCACGGGCAGGTTATGGGGACCTCCTAGGCACGATATTTGAAGGAATTTTTCGTTTTTATTTTTAACCCTTATTTCATGGAAAACTCACTGTTCCTTTTAAAAACGTTTTTTTAAAAACTTTTTGTCCTTGTTTCCTGTCCCCCAGGGCACTACCTGGACCCCCATACACCTTTTATGGTAAATATCTTGAATATATGCCCTCTTGGAGGGCACTCTAAAAACCGAACTTTTGAGTCCCATTGACTTGCATTGAGTTCGGTTCGAACCAAACACGGGGGTGTTCGGCTCATCCCTAGTAGGAAAGAAAATCAGAACAGTCGTGTTCAAATACTAAATTGAGCGATTTGAATGAATACGGATTCGTCACACATTCAGTTGCTATAGGCGGGGGGCTTTGTGGGATTGAAGTTAGATATTTTATGTTCAACTGAGAAGGACCGCTCTCCCAACGTAGGGTCTATTCACAAAGCACAGAAATCACATGCAATTTTGGGGCTGTGCGTTTCGCCGCGTATCGGCAAAACCATTTTGCTGAAAATACAGTGAATTCACTAATTAGCGTATGTTCACCCCATTTTGCCGAAAATGGAGTCGTCAAAGTAGTTATCGGTCGGTGAAAAGTGCCGATATCCACCAAATTTGCCTCAGCAAATTCCACCGAACTGGAGAAAAAAAAAAAAACACTAATAGGGAGGTTAAAATCAAAGTATTTAAAACGTGGCTGAAAAAAAAGGAAATGCCCTTTAAAAAAATATAATGAAGATGCCTGTTAAAAAAGTACAAAAAGCTCTTAAAAAAAAAAAAAAAAAAAAAAAAACTTTTAATGGAGAATGAAAATAATAAAATGGTAATATAAGAAGGAAAAAAAAAATTAAATTACATTTAAAGCTTTGGGATTCGCCTGTTTAAACCTGTCAAAATGAAACCCTGAAAATCAGGTCATTTGACGAAATTTCAGTGCAATTTGGCGATCTGTGAATTGACGAGTCATTCGTTTCTGGGACAATTTGGGTGCCGCTGCATTGCACCGTATGTCGCTGTCAGTTGGCGAATTGACAGCTTAGTGAATAGACCACTTGCCCCGAACGGTGAAATGTATCGTTTGGTGCAATTCGGTGGCAAATTCGGAAGTTTGTGAAGAGACCCTATAGACGGCAAGGCATGGAGATCTGAGGCCAGCGTCCTGTCACAAGACTATGGACCTCGTGACCGCTTTGTGCCCTGTACACTAGACTGCATTATAGACGTACGGAATATTCAGTGGGATTGACGGAGGTCAACTCCGTTTCTGAATCCGGTGACCTGGTTGAGGCTGATATTTGTGGAGGAACAAGGGCCGTGTCAACCTTCTCTCTCAGAGATACTCATCACTACCAGACGGGCGGTACAGGAAGAGCGATTCCTTTGACGAAGGGATGACCGCCGTGAAGGATGCCGCTCCAGAGACCAGTCCTCCTGTACCAGAGGAATTTGATAGCGGCATGGAGTCATGGCAACCCACCCAGGGAGGAAGCAGCGACAGGAGATCAAAAGGAGCGCACGGACAATCCCCAGGCGCAGGTCACACGACACTCTGCCATGGGGTCTTTGCTCATCCCATAAGGCAGGGCTGTCAAACTACTGCCCCCCCCCCACCACAGGTTGATGCCTACAATTCCCAAAATTCTTTGGAATGCAATAAATGTCTAGAGAATCATGGGATTTGTAGTTCAGAAGCATGTGTGACGCACCGGAGTTTGACAGCCCTGCTGTAACAGAAAAAGTAAAGCGCCACGATTCTGCCGTTCCAGTTTTCCCCATTACACTTTCCATGTTGACAAGCTCCGTGTCCTCTGACCTAGAGTCGGGTTATTTCTTCATTTCGTTTTGTAAATAACGATATTACACATAGAACGTTCATAAAAAATATATTTTATGTGATATAAATAAGTATGTAGCAGTAAATTATTTTACTTTCACTGTAGATCTTAAAAAGATGATGGTTAATAACGCGCTGGTCCACAATAACACGGCGCTTCTTCACAGGAGGGAACGTCTTTCTGGGTCACACCATGTGAGAGTTTCACGTTGAGTTGCAGACTCTAGCATTAAAGTACCTATACAACAAACACCTGCATTGTTGTGCCGTTCGCTCCTACATTGTGTCTACCAAACCACAAGCAAGGGTTAAGAATTCCAACACTGACATTTATGTCATCTACTGGTATACTTCCAACATTGAGATCCACTGTCCTGGACAAAAACTACAAAACCCACCTCTGGTGGATCCGAGGGGTTGCATCCATAGACAACTTCTCCAAAAAGGACTCCAGCGCCACGTCGGTTTGTAGGAGAGGCCGTATCTGTGCCCTAGGCATCATCAAGGAGGAAGCTTGCACAAAAACATAAGGACAAGCAAACTCTAACTTCACTCATGCCTCCTTCAAGATGGTGCCTCAGAAGAGATGTGGCTCAACTGTCCTCTACAAAGACTCCCACGCACGTGGTGCCATCATCATGAAAATAGAGATGGACAGGTCGAGATGCACAACCAGATCTTCTTGCACACCCACTCCAAGACACCTTAGGAATACATTGAGAAACGGGCAGTAAGATGCTTCTTCTCAACACCCGTGGAGAACGACCATAATGAGAAGGGTAGAGTTTAGCGGGCACACACTCCATTTCCATACGGTGTCTCTCAAACATCTAATGCTAAGTTTGGGATTTCAATGAAACCCGATACAGTCTGAGTTTTTGTGAAGACCGTGACTGCCGCCTACCACCCAAGATAAACTACCAACGTGGTGGCATCTCACTGGCCACTGTCGATTAGTCTGAAGGCCAAGCTTTTTGTAAGATCCTTATACCCAACCTCACTGTTATGTAGGACAATAACCTCTCTCTGTACAGCAGATAACCAAGCGACAGCTGGCTGGTATGGTCAACACCACAGATAGAGTCACCTAAAAGGTTTTTGAGGTCTCTCACTAGATGAAACAAGTATCTTTGCATCCTCAACACCTTGAGGAGTCCTCAGATATCCTGCAAACCTGGTCAGGTAGCAGGTCCTGAGGGTAATGTTTGGGAACCACTGCTCTATATGGTAGATGTCGCAAAACTCCTCTGCATGGCCCAGGATTTTGTACCGAAGGGAATTCGTGTGCAAAGCTTATTTCGACATTCTAGGTATGGAAGGCCACCTCGGTCACATGAAGTTCTTGATGTGCAATGAGGCTTGCTGCATCTTTGTAACCTAGCCCACACATGGCGCACAAGAATGATATTTCTTCTGCGTGGTTCCGTTGATGCTTCCCTAGATTTGAGCTGCTGCTGAAACGTTTTCCACACTCCAGGCACGTGTATGGCTTCTCACCCGTGTGAATCCTCCTATGGCTGATCAGATGAGAGGTTTGCCTGAAGCTCTTCCCGCAATCGGTACAGATGAACGGTTTGTGTCCTTTGTGACGTCTCTGATGCATGGAGAGGGAAGAACTCTGAGCAAAATATTTCCCGCACTCGGGGCACTGGAAAGGTTTCTCGCCCGTGTGAGTTCTCCTGTGTTCAACAAGATTGTTCTGCCGGGTAAAATATTTCCCACATTCGGGACACAAAAACTGTTGTTTTTCTCTTCTGCGCCGGGTCTTGTGAGTGGTATGGTCAGAAACATTAAGGAGGTCTGCTCTCGAGTCGGGAGGAGTTGTCCTAATTCCGCTGTGAACATACTGGTGGCTGATAAGTCCAGAGTCGCTGATGAAGCTCGTTAGATGCTCAGGAGAGTCAAATATCATTTCTGTGCTCTGGGAACATTGGCCAAGTTTAGGATTAATCAGATCAGCTATTTTATCAGGTTTACTGTGATCGTTTGATACGTTGGAGTGGATCTCCAGTGCACTTTTAACCTCTTTTAGATAGCCTTCAAAACGCAACGTGTGCTGTGTTAGTGGATACAGGCCGGTGGCCGAGAGGTCTTCTCCAATACATGAGGCCGGTTCATCATCAACATCCATAGACACGTGTTGTGTCTGTTGTGAGGGCGTGTGCATGTCCGTGTCCGAGAGGTCTCCTCCATCACAAGAGGCCGATTCCTCCTTAACATGAAGGGATGGATAGGTTGTCTCAGTATGTTTTGTACGTGCAGAAATGTCCATGTGTCCTCCTCCTCCTCCTACACACAAGATTGGTTCCTTCTTCATAGGAGTAGATAGAGAACACGTCTGTGTATGTTCTGTGGGTGGACAAACCTCTGTGCCTGAGAGGTCTCCATCACGCAAGGCCGATTCCTCCTTAATATAAATAGTCAGATATTCTGTCTGTGTGTGCTGTGCAGGTGGACAGATGTCACTTTTTAGGTGGTCTCCTCCACCGCACGATTTCGCTTCCTTAACAGGAGATAGATATTCTGCCGGCGTGTCCGTCTGACCTTCCCCTTGACGTGCTGCAGACTTTTGGGGTGTGGACGCTAAACATCGAGTCTGTTTTCTCCTCTGTTTCCTTTTGTTTGGATATTTCCTTCCATTGGTGGCTTCACGCTCAGCGAGATCTTCTGTTCCAACATTGGGTGAAGTAACAGACGCTGGAAATCTAGGAGATGGGCACCTGGCAGCAGGACGACCTAAAAGATAAACAATGTCACAGGTCGGTAAGAGAATCATGACTCCTTCACCGGAACACAATGTCTAAGACTATGGTTCATCATCTTACCCAGTGAACAGAGAGGCTGGTGATCCTCCATCATGACGTCCTCATAGAGCTCCTTGTGTCGCTCCACATACTCCCACTCCTCCATGGAGAGATAGACAGTGACATCCTCACAGCGTATAGGAACCTGACACACACAATGACACAGTCACCATCCAGACACACGCCTTGGTGTTAGCGTATAATGTCCCATTCCCAGCAGCCTCACCTCTCCGGTCAGCAGACGGGTGATCGTGTGGGTCAGCTCCAGGATCTTCTCCTCATTGTGACTCTCTTGCTTCAAGGAGCGAGGTGGAGGCTGTTTCCGCGTTCCAGAAGATGAATCTGACCCATGAGGTCCACTGTTCGGTGAGAGCTTCTCCTCCAGCTTCTTAGTGCTGACATAATGCTAAATGGAAAGAGAAGACGTGACCAGCAGGTCCTCCATTCATGGAGCTGTCCTGCCATGGGGTAAGAGCGAGAGTATGGGCCTGTTTATACCAGATTAGGTCTAGATTTGACCTAAGGGACTTTATGAAAAATCCATTGTATCCAGTGTTTGGATGAAGCTCCTTGTGTATCCCTTATATCCGCACACATCAGGGCCCCGCCCCTCCCCCTCACCTCTCCGGTCAGCAGGTAGACCATCTCCAGGGTGAGATCCAGGATCCTCTTAGTCATCAGTTTCCTCATCTTGCCCATTATCATAGGGTTATATCACCGCCCTGCTGCTCGTCAAGGGAAAAGCAGAGCCCTGTAAGGGGGAACATCAAAAGATTTATCATTCACTAAGTGATCGGGATCCCAGGGGGGCATGGGGCGAGAGAGGGGGGCCATGGGGCGAGAGAGGGGGGGTGTGGGGCGAGAGAGGGGGAGACATGGGGCGAGAGAGGGGGGCCATGGGGCGAGAGAGGGGGGGTGTGGGGCGAGAGAGGGGGGCCATGGGGCGAGAGGGGGGGCCATGGGGCGAGAGAGGGGGGCCATGGGGCGAGAGAGGGGGGGTGTGGGGCGAGAGAGGGGGGCCATGGGGCGAGAGGGGGGGGCATGGGGCGAGAGAGGGGGGCCATGGGGCGAGAGAGGGGGGCCATGGGGCGAGAGGGGGGGGCATGGGACTGAGACTGTCACACGGACGGACTCTAAAATGCCCCAAACAAAAAGAAGAGTGGGACCATATCTACCTCACACTTGCCCCCCCCCGACTCACACACCCCCCCATCCATTAACCCCCTCCTGACTCACACACCCCCCCATCCATTAACCCCCTCCTGACTCACACCCCCCCATCCATTAACCCCCTCCTGACTCACACACCCCCCCATCCATTAACCCCCTCCTGACTCCCGATGCCGCTTTGTACACAGGGTTAACCCTTTATTTCCTCACGTATGATCGGGGCAGTTTCACGCTGTGGCGCGCACAGATACCGGCGCGGGGATCACATGCAGACGCCGCTGTTACTCAGGTGAGCAGGTCATCACGTGACGCGGCGGTACCGGGGCTCCTCCTCCTCCTCGGGCAGCAGGATGGACCCTGGGGTGACTCCGGGTCATTTCATTCCTCCCTGTTAGCTCCTGTGAATTCCCAGAATACACTGCGCCCCGGCAGCACTATTCATGTCACCGCACGGGCTCATGTTGCGCGGGGGGGGGGGTGACACCGGCCCCTGGGTTGGTCGAGCACGAGATCCAGCCGGGGATCCGCTCCTCACCGGGGATCAGCGGAGTACCATGGCCGCCGACTGCGCATGCGCGTTCACAGGCTGTGTAATCACATGCTAAATCAAGTCGTCGCAATCACGTGACGAAGAGACGCAAAGCGGCCATGTCATCTGAGGGCAAGATACCACACAGCATCCTACTTCATTCATTCACTGAGGCCGAACCTGCGGGCGGCACTGAGAGGGTTAACACCTTCCACTGTGTCAGCACTGAGAGGGTTAACACCTTCCACTGTGTCAGCACTGAGAGGGTTAATAAGCCTCCACTGTGTCAGCACTGAGAGGGTTAATAAGCCTCCACTGTGTCAGCACTGAGAGGGTTAATAAGCCTCCACTGTGTCAGCACTGAGAGGGTTAATAAGCCTCCACTGTGTCAGCACTGAGAGGGTTAATAAGCCTCCACTGTGTCAGCACTGAGAGGGTTAATAAGCCTCCACTGTCAGCACTGAGAGGGTTAATAAGCCTCCACTGTGTCAGCACTGAGAGGGTTAATAAGGCTGGGGTCAGACGAGCGTGATTTCTACGGACTGTACGTCTGTGCACACGGACGTACGTCAGTACGGAAGACGCAGTAGTGGTCACACAGTCCGTTTATCACTGACGTATATTTTGACGGATGTAGGAGGGAAAATAAATTAAAAAGCAAAACCATTTTGTCCGTGAAAAATGCTGGACGTATAAATGCAGTCCGTCTGACCACATTCCATCACTCACACACAAAGCTATGCGGACGTTGCGGACGCAGCGCACTTTGTGCGGCCGTTCTAGGGGTTGTATGTTCTTGAGTCCGTGGGCCGTGGCCGTTGTGCGTCCGCAGTTCAGTGCGGACGTACTTCATGTGTCAGGCTCCAATGGACTTTCTTTCATGCTATCCCGGATGTACTTTTAGGCGCAATCACGGACGTAAACACTACGCTCGTCTGACCCCAGCCTAAAAGTACGTCCGTGATAGCATGACAGAAAGCCCATTGGAGCCCGACACATGAAGTACGTCCGCACTGAACTGCGGACGCACAACGGCCGCGGCCCACGGACGCAAGGCAGGCAAGAATGTACAACCCCTAGAACGGCCGCACAAAGTGCGCTGCGTCCGCAACGTCCGCATAGCTTTGTGTGTGAGTGATGGAACGTGGTCAGACGGACTGCATTTATACGTCCAGCATTTTTCACGGACAAAATGGTTTTGCTTTTTAATTTATTTTCCCTCCTACATCCGTCAAAATATACGTCAGTGAAAAAAGCGGACTGTGTGGCCACTACTGTGTCTTCCGTACTGACGTACGTCCGTGTGCACGAACGTACAGTCCGTAGAAATCACGCTCGTCTGACCCTAGCCCTAGCCTCCACTGTGTCACCACTGAGAGGGTTAATAAGCCTCCACTGTGTTAGCAATGAGAGGGTTAAATTAGCCTCCACTGTGTCAGCACTGAGAGGGTTAATACCTTCCACTGTGTGAGCACTGAAAGGGTTAATAAGCCTCCACTGTGTCAGCAATGAGAGGGTTAATACGGTATTATTAATAATACCTCCACTGTGTGAGCACTGAGAGGGTTAATAGCCCCCCACTGTGTGAGCACTGAGAGGGTTAATAGCCCCCCACTGTGTCAGCACTGAGTGGGTAGATACTCCCAGTGTCAGCAGTTAGAGGGTTAATACCAGGGCTCGGGGGGAACACCGTTTTGCACTGTTTTTGGAAAGGGGAACGGAGTTCTCTTTGGCCCCACACACTATAGAGCCGGCAGGTAAGCCACAATAAACGTAGGATTTATCATATACGTTTGCTAAAATATATACACATTTATATAATACACACAAATAGATCAGATGCGAGTGTGAGTGATCGGGTGTGAGTGTGAGCGATCGGGTGAGTGATCGGGTGTGAGCGAGTGAGTGTGAGCGAGTAAGTGTGAGTGATCGGGTGAGTGTGAGCGGGTGTTTGTTGTGCGCAAGAGGATTATTGCTAATTGAGGGACAGAAGTCTTGGTGAGTTCCCTCACAATATTTTTAGGACTTGAACCCTGGTTAATACCTCCTACTTGGCCAGCGCTGAGAGGGTTAATAACCCCATGATGTGTCAGACCGAGAGGGTTACTACAACCACACTGAGTCATACCTCCATTTTCAGCAGTTAGAGGGTTAATAGCCTCCACTGTGTAAGCACGGAAAGTTACTATGCCCCCTTTTTGCTCACAGATTCCAGTATACACAGTATGCTGCCCTCTCTCCTTACCTTTTTGCAGGGAGGGGGTTAGGTCCCCGATTGTCCAGTTAGAACAGCCACAGGGCCCCTTCAGCCATTTTGCTCCAACAGACTGATGGGGACTATACCTCAGAGGACAGAGCACGAAACCTCACGCAGGACAGCAGCACTAAATGCAGAACTATACATTATTGAATATATTCTTTAAAAAATATTTTTTAAATAATGCTCACACTAAAACAGCAATAAAACTCACAGTAATGTGCGGCGTGTATGAGCATATCACAGAATCCACAGCAATAAAACTCACAGTAATGTGCGGCGTGTATGAGTGTATCACAGAATCCACAGCAATAAAACTCACAGTAATGTGCGGCGTGTATGAGCATATCACAGAATCCACAGCAATAAAACTCACAGTAATGTGCGGCGTGTATGAGTGTATCACAGAATCCACAGCAATAAAACTCACAGTAATGTGCGGCGTGTATGAGCGTATCACAGAATCCACAGCAATAAAACTCACAGTAATGTGCGGTGTGTATCTATAATACTATAGTATAACTTTGTCAAAAAAACTTTTAATAAAGTTTAAATTATTTAAAGGGACAGCACACATACATAAGGAAGTCCATTTGTCCCAAGCATGTCTCCATATGGAGGAAATGGATGTACAGATGTAAAAGATATGGAGTGGGATCTCACATCCATTTATTGCTGTATGGAGACCTGGAGTCTTTTTTTTGTACCCCCCCCCCACAGAGAACACGCAGGGTTTCATCCCGTGTGAGTTCTCACGTGAGTGAGGAGATTTGATTTTGTCATGAAGCATTTACCACATTCAGAACATGAAAAAGGCCTCTGTCCGGTGTGAATCCCTTCGTGCCTGGTGAGGTCTGACTTGGTGTTGAAGCATTTCCCGCAAGTGGAGCAGGCAAATGGTTTTTCCCCTGTGTGGATCCTCTCGTGTCTCGTCAGCTCCGACTTAGTGGTGAAACACTTGCTGCACCGGGAGCAAGCAAAGGGTTTATTTCCAGTGTGAGTTCTCTCGTGCCTCGAGAGATCAGACTTGGTGATGAAGCATTTCCCACACTCATAGCAAGTGAACGGCTTATCTCCTTTGTGGATCCTCTTGTGCTCTCTGAGATTTGCTTTTCTGGTGAAACATTTGCCGCATTCGCAACACACAAATGGTTTCTCTCCTTTGTGGATTCGCTCATGTCCGCTGAGATTGGTTCTTCTGGTGAAACGCTTCCCGCATTCAGCACAGGAAAACGGCTTCTCTCCCGTGTGAGTTCTCTCATGCTGACTGAGCTGTGACTTTGTAACAAAACTTTTGTCACATTCTGAACAGGCAAAGGGTTTCTCCCCCGTGTGAGTCCTCTCGTGTTCACTGACGTGTGACTTTGTGGTAAACCGTTTCTCGCATACAGAACATGCAAATGGCTTCTCTCCTGTGTGAGTCCTTTCATGCTGACCAAGTTCTGCTCTTGTGCTGAAAGACTTGCCACAGGCCAGACACGTGTGTGACTTTTCTCCCGTGTGGGTTCTCCCGTGTTGACAGAGCTGCGATTTGGATGTGAAGCATTTACCACAAGCTGAGCATGCATATGGCTTCTCTCCTGTGTGAATTCTCTTGTGTTTGCTGAGCTTGGGTTTGGTAGAGAAGCATTTCCCACATTCGGAGCACCCAAATGGTCTTTCCCCAGTGTGGCACCTTTGGTGGATGAGCAGGTTTTGGTATGTCGTGTAACATTTACCACACTCAGAACATACATACGGCTTCTTCACCACAATAACCGGCTCGTGTTTTGTAAGGGTCCGCTCAGGCAGGGCATCCTCGTCGTCACCAGGAACAATTTGAAAAACCTTTTGCTTACGGATCTCGTGTTCACCAAACCTTGACTTGCAGGGCAAGAGCTTCCTACACTTAAGGAACCTGGACGAGCAAGGCGTCACTTTGTGATTTATCTTCATTTTGCTGACTGCAGCTTTGACAATGATCCTATCTGACATCTCCTCCAGTTTCACCAGTTCCTGGTCTCCTTTACCAATGACAAAGGTGTCCATCTTGGATCCTTTAGTGGAACCACATATGACGTCTTCTCTCAACAATTCCTCCTTACGGCTTGGCTTCTCATCCATGTTTTGCAAATACTGTGTCTTCCCCAGAAATTATCTGAAAGGAAACAGATATATTCATCAGGCAATGTGTTCGATATAAAGAACGGCACTGGAAACACAAAGGTCAAAAGCACCTTGGTTGGCCACTCTTTCGGGGACCACCAAGGTCAAAACCGGACAACTTAAACGTTATATAGTGGTGAGGGTATGAGGAGTGACCCCCCCCCAGCTCCCCTGATCTGGTGAAATTGTGGGGTGAAGAGGAAGAATTTCCTCCACCCCACCCAGTGTCACCAGCAGCCGGGATTTTTCAATTTCCCGGCTGCCAGTCACTAGTGATGTCACACACAAAGCGGCCGACGTCAACCCTCTCTGAGACCAATCGCTGTAGCGAGCGTTCTCAGAGAGGCAGCGATGGATTGGATCAGATCTGTGCATGCGCGTGCAGCCCCGATCCATTGGTCTGCGCAGGTGCTACGGAATTTGTGTGTGTAGAGTGTGAGTCCCGCAGCACTTCGCAATTTGTGGTTCCATCGATTCGGGAGCCCCGGAGCTGAAGACGAGCAGCAGCGAGGGCGAAAAGATGAGAATAATCACCCTAAAATAAAAATTGGGTGGAGGCTTCAGCGGGATCTGCCCGATTATTTTATGGCAAGAAAAGGGAGGCGTGCTGTTAATAGAAGATAGATCTTGTGTTCTTATCAAACCCTGGTACAGATCACACGTGGTTTCTATGTTCTCCATGTCTGTTATCCTCCAGCTCTGACAACAGGAACATCCGCCATGTATTTGGAGGACCTATAGACCGATATCTTCAATGTGATTTTGATGGAATGTTCCTTTCATGGTTCCATCTTGAGTAAATCAGGGCCTACAGTGTCATTATACCTTCTTTTCCTGTGTATTTGGCCACATAGTGACTTACCACCGGCTACCTCCTCCTCCATATCACTACATACCACCTGCTTCTACGGTTATTCGATGGTACATCCACTGAAATGAAAGTCCTACCTGTACGCCTGGCCCTTGATTTGAAGGAAATAGATCTGTTTTCTTCAGTCGACGGGTCCACCTCACATCCTCCTCCTGAAACAAAAGGACATGAAGACATTAAGTAATCCCTCAGTGTTGCCACCCTGTTGGAGACAGCGGTGAGGTAGCCCTGCGTAAGCAGGATGGGGGGGATTGGCTGCCATGTCTCAGTCTCCAGAATGAAACCAAGTGGTCTACTCTGTGACCCCCCCCTCCCTCCACTGAAACGTTTGTCCGTCAGATCTATCTAGGGCATTGATGCCGAACCTTGGCACCCCAGATTTTTCAGAACGACATGTCCTATGATGCGAAGTCCTGCATAAGACTGGCAGAGCATCATGGGTCATATAGTTCAGGAACACCTGGGGCACCAAGGTTCGCCGTCACTGATCTAGGGATTTTCCCGTATGTGCTCCATACCGTTTGTGTATCATGTGACCTCTGTCCATCGCTAAATTCTTACTATGTCTCAGTGAACCCCTTCTGCTCGTGCTCCCACAGATGTGGAAGCTGGACTGTCTTCTTCAAAAGGTCAAAGACATGAGTGTAGCTGAAGGTCCTTTGCGTGTCTTGTGCGGACTCATAACTCATACAGGACACGATCCCCTGGATCCGGACCTTTAATGGAATCCTGACATGGACCATTGGCAGCCACTGCAGCTCATCCTGTGCTCCTCCTCACACAGGTCACCCCGTCTGGTGCAGCCCCTGGTCCCTTACTCCTCATTCTCTGCTCCAATCTGACCCTTAGTCCATGTCTTCCTAAAAGTACAAGCCCAACCGGCAAATAATAACGTGACACATTCCCTGCAGAGGTAACACGCATGGTAACACACATACCGGGGGATGGGCGGACTAGTAACCCCTTTCTTTACCTGCCGATCTGCAGATCAGACCATACAGGGGGGGGACATGTGGCTTGTCGTCTTGCAATTGCCTCAATGTCAGCATTTGTGATTCTATGAATAGTGCACAGGCAAGCCAGCTGGGTATAACCTGTCAAATCTACAAGGATGACATCATACACTGACCCCAGGGTGAACGGCAGGCCTTTGCGAGCAAGACATCACGTGCCGATGTCACTCAGTGCTTTAAGTGAGAGGTAGGAATATGTAAAGATTACATCACGTGAAGCCCTCACAAGAACTTCATGAACTATGACATCATGTCCTGATTTTGCGCAGCACTCACATACTCCCAGTGTCACAATTGTATGTTGATGACATCACACACTCACAGCAGCCTTATGCGGAGATACACGGCGCAGCAAGGATATAGTGATATGGAGTATGTTCAGGGTTTGATTCTCCCAGTATCACAATGGAGTTGTTTTCCTGGACACACAGTAATATTTCATGCAGAGGAGAAGCACAGGGAAAAGTGCTGCCCTGCAACATGTATAATTCATATGGTGCAGGAAGGAATTCAAGGCAGGTCACCTGAGATTCGTTTGATTCCTTACCTGCAGCGTGGGGACTCTACATGCTGCGAGGTGGCATTTTTCATGCACTGCCCATCAGCATGAATAAATTATATGTGTCCAGGAAAACACGGCCGACCTGGCAACTCTACAACTGAGGGGTCCTCGAGGGGTAACATGGGGGCCACTGGGCTGCCCCTCTTTATACACTCTGGCCTAAAAGATAAAAAGGGGTGAACATATCAATATGGTGGACAAATGAGGGAAGACCAAGAGCGAGAGCAGGAAGGGGAGGGGTGGTGAATGTAGAGACGGAGGGAGATCCACGTACATCGAGGCCGCTGTCCAGCTCTCAGGAGAAAACAGCTCGATGACGCCAACCCTAAAAAAGAACCAGAGAGATATACGGGTTATAGACAGACAGGGACGCGACTCAATAACATGCTAGGGCTGCCAGATCTGACATATATAATGTATTCATGCTGATGGGCAGTGTATGAAAAACGCCACCCAGCAGCATGTATAATCCATACGCAGCCGGTAAGAAATGATCAGCACCTAGCTTCTCCCCGCATCACCTCTTCCCATGATACACTGCAGGATTTCTCACGCACAGCCCCCATCCTCTGGAACACTCGCCCTCGTACGGTCAGACTTTCCCCTAGTTTCCCTTCCTTCAAACGCTCCCTTAAGACATTCCTGTTTAGGGAAGCCTACCACCCAACTCACTGATACACCTCACTGCCCCAACCAGTCCATCACTCTCACCTTACAGCCCATCACTCTCACCCTGCAGCCCATCACTCTCACCTTTCAGTCCATCACTCCCACCTTGCAGTCCATCGCTCTCACCTTGCAGCCCAATCACTCTGCAGCCCATCACTCTCACCTTTCAGTCCATCACTCCCACCTTGCAGTCCATCGCTCTCACCTTGCAGCCCAATCACTCTGCAGTCCATCGCTCTCACCTCGCAGTCCATCACTCCCACCTTGCAGTCCATCGCTCTCACCTTGCAGCCCAATCACTCTGCAGTCCATCGCTCTCACCTCGCAGTCCATCACTCCCACCTCGCAGTCCATCACTCTCACCTTGCAGTCCATCACTCTCACCTTGCAGTCCAATCACTCTCACCTTGCAGCCCGTCGCTCTCACCTTGCAGTCCATCACTCTCACCTTGCAGCCCATCGCTCTCACCTTGCAGTCCATCACTCTCACCTTGCAGCCCATCGCTCTCACCTTGCAGTCCTCTCCTCCTTTTTCCACCCCATCTCTTCTAGATTGTGAGTTCCCACAGGAATAGGGCCCTCGTTTCCTCATGTACTGGTTTATCAAATGTTTTGTAACCCTGTCTATATTGTGCCCAATGTTCAGCGCCGCAGAATATGCTGGCGCTATATAAATAAAGTATAATAATAAGAAATCATAAAAGGAATCCTAGATGACCTGCCTTGATTTCCTTCCTGCAGCATATGAATTATACATGTTGCAGGGCAGCACTTTCCCATGTGCTCCCCCTCTGCATGAAATACTAAAATGTGTCCAGGAAAACATGGCCGACCTGGCTGCCGTATGAGTTAAAGAATACACCCCAACGTCAGCAGCAGAGTGGCATATGACATCATGATGACATCACAGGCCCTCTCCCGCATGCTGCACTGTGATAGGGTGAGCCAAAGCTATTGCTAATGGAGAGAGAAGGAATAGCTGTGATTGAGCCAGGGGGGGGCCCAGAGGAATGGGGGAGGGGCTGCTGGCCAGTCTGCGGGGCCCCTCCCTCCTTACACAGGGCGGCGGCCCCTCCCGAGGATCCGTAGCTCGTTTACTCAGGCCGAACAGACAGAGCATCCTCTGCGCATGCGCCGCAACCCGGGGACTCCCTGATGATAGGAACATCCGGTTTGTCCGCGCCTCAGAAGATGGAGCCGCGGCCATGTTAAGTGAGGGCAAACGCATCAATCACATGACTTGTCACATGATGTGCTACGGTTAGGAATGAATGACAGAATGCAGATTGAGAGGAGGAAGATTTGCATTTACTGCGGCCAATTCTCCCTCACTGTGTGTATAATACAGCAATGTATGGAGCTATGTGAGGCTTATTCTGTACCTGTCTCTACTGGTTAATATACACAGAGTCAGCAGCCAGAGGGTTAATATGCTCCGGTGCAGTAATTAAAGGGTTAATACCACACTGTATCAGCACCTAGAGGGTGACTAATGCACTGAGAGGATGATATCCACTGTGTCACCATTAAAGGGTTAACACTGTACTATATCTGCAGAGGAATCAACACAGAAAGGGTTAATATAAGCAATCAAAGGGTTAATACCACACTGTATCAGCTTGAGGTGACTGAGACGGTTAGAATCTCACTGGATCAGCACTGCGAGGGTTAACACTACACCAAGAGGGTCATTATTTGTGTCAGTAATGAATGGGTTAATACCACATGGTATCAGCACTGGGAGTGTTAATACATTACAGTTTCAGTACTGAAAAGATTGATAGCTCAGCACGGAGAGGGTTAATGTCTCCCTCCTACAGCTATAGTCTGAGCGTATTGTATGCGTGCGCTTATTGTGTGCGTGCGCTTATTGTATGCGTGCGCTTATTGTGTGCGTGCGCTTATTGTGTGCGTGCGCTTATTGTGTGCGTGCGCTTATTGTGTGTGCTTGCGCTTATGGCATGCGTGTGCATGCGCTTATTGCATGCATGTGAGCTTATTGGTTGCATGCGCTTATTGCGTGCGTGTGCGCTTATGGCATGCGTGTGCATGCGCTTATTGTGTGCGTGCACATGTGCTTATTGCGTGCGCTTGCGCTTATTGCATGTGTGTGCATGCGCTTATTGTGTGCATGCGCTTATTGCGTGCGTGTGCTTGCGCTTATTGCATGCGTGTGCTTGCGCTTATTGCATGCGTGTGCTTGCGCTTATTGCGTGCGTGTGCTTGCGCTTATTGCGTGCGTGTGCTTGCGCTTATTGTGTGCGATGTGATTCACTCTGGAAACACTAACCACATTTATTTAAAAGTGACAAGAATTCAGAGTCTCTCGCCGGCGTAACGCTCGTGTCATAAGAGCAAACGCATCACGGCAGACATGCTGATCACCCTGAGCAAGCACAGAATGCCCTGCAAGCTGCTACACGCGTCACCGACATATCATACGTGCGATTTTCATTACTATATGCGTCACATGCATTCCACTTTTAGCCTACAAGGGTTATACAGAAAGCAGAACCCCCCCCCCAAAACAAACTTTTTATTTTCAGCAAAAAACCTTAACAGCTAAATAAAATAAAAATATTTTTTTTCTGTTGAATCCTATGGGATTCGCCGGTTTAAACCTGTCAAACTGAATCACTGGAAATCAGGGCGTTTCACTGACATTTCAGTGTCTCTGAATAGATTAACCATTACTTCTCTATAAGACAATTTGGCTGCCGACAAAAATCGCTGATCTGCTGTGAACCTCACTGTATCTCGCGGAGATTTGGTAAGGGAATGTTTCCTGCATACGAGGCACAGGAAGGACTCATCTCTCGCAGTACCCCTATGATCTACACCAGTGTTTCCCAAACCTGTCCTCAGGACGCTCCACCTCGCCAAGTTTTCCAGGTATCTGAAGCGCAGCACAGATGATATGATTTGCTGCTCAGTGATTGCAGGATTCAGTCTGCTTTTCCCCAAGGTGATCTGCAAAATCTGGCCTGGTTGAGGGTCCCGAGGAGAGGTTTGGGAAACACTGGTCTGACAGATCTGTAAAGAAGATCTTGTGTTTGATCTGTCCCTCTGCTGTGTGAATTCTACCATGTGTATAAAGATCTGTTCTTTTCATGAAACATTCCCCCATTCACAACATACAAATGGTTTCTCTCCTGTATGGCTTCTCTCGTGTGCTTGCAGGCCGGCTATTCTCCCGAAGGACAGTCCACATTCAGAGCACGATTTCTCTCCTGTGTGAATTTTCTTGTGGCTTCTTAGCACAGACTTCCTTGATAAGCACCTCCCACACTTAAGACATGCAAAGGGTTTAGTCCCCTTGTGAGTCTGCTCGTGAGCTTTTAGGCCTGACTTGGTGGTAAAGTATTTTTAGCAGCCAAGGCATCCAAAGTGTTTCTCTCCCGTGTGAATTCTTCCAGGCATCAGAAGATGATCATGTGTGATAAAACTTTTCCCACACTCTGGGCATGCTAACGGCTTTTCTGCTGTGTGTGAATCCCTTCGCGTTCGCTGAAGCATTTGCCGCATTCAGAACACACAAAAGGTTTCTCTCCCGTGTGACTTCTCTCATGGAGCCTAGGAAGGCCTTTGACAGTGAAACATTTTCCACACTCAATGCAGACATAAGGCTTCTCCCCTGTGTGTGTCCTCTCGTGTTGCTTGAGTAGGACCTTCAGATTGAATCTTTTCCCACATTTGGCACAGCAGAAGGGCTTCTCCCCCGTGTGAGTTCTCTCATGCACCTTAAACCTCACTTTATCCGTTTCTCAGGGCTCATCTGGGTGAGAGGGCGGTGTGTGACCCAGGCCAGGCCCCGCTGGAGACATGCGGGGATCAAAGCAGTGCCTGCCTTTACCGCCAGGGGCATCTGACCCAGTGAAGTTCATAGAGGCCTGCGGGAGCTGTGAGCCTGAACTCACCCCCTGATACCCCAATATCTCACTCCCCTCCCTGAAACCCCACTTTTACCCTGATATCCCAATATATCACTCTGTAATCTCATGACACCCCCAATCATCCACTGACATCCTACGCTCCCCCTCGTGCCTCATCCAACCCGACTCACTCCCTGATACCTTTGGACCCCCCACTCATCCTGACACCTCACATAAGACAACACCTCCCCTTCACACCCCTAGACACTCGCCTGCTGACACTATACTCAGCCCTGACACTATCAAAGGAGTTACCCGCCCGGATCCTCTGGACTTTCTACTATTGGGCCCTTACACCAAACTATCCCCCCCCCTCCCCTACACCACCCTGTTATACCACTGCTCTGGCTACTGCCCCCACCAAGGGCGCACTTGGTTACCCATCACTAAGTACCGACCCACCCTGGATCAAACCATATTCTGCATGCGTAAAAATACTAGGAGTGAAATCCAAGCGCAGCCCGGTGTGTGAAACACGAATTCACTGCAGCCACCGCAGAGCTTCATTCATCCGTTTAATAAATTAAAATCAACAGAAACCAGAACTGACCGAGAGAAATAACAAACAGGAAAAACACCTCCTGAACATAAAACAGGGCCGAACTCTGAAACCAAAACGTACAGGAGGTGTCTGCAGCCACCGGGAATCTCCAGGTCCTTTCAGATTTTCTGATGGTGCCGGATCACATCCAGAGTCCAATCCAGTGCAGCGGGGGGAGGGGGTCAGCTAGCATCATGAGACCTCAAATTTAAAAAGCAGTCAAGATGAATAGTTAATGTGAGGATTGCTGTCCTTCTTCTCTGCCCTCCACTCCATCTGGGCCAATTTCATGAAATCACTGGATGAAGTAGAAGAGTTTCCTCCACCCAGCAGCCAGGATTTTTCAATTTTCTGGCTGCCGGTCACTAGTGATGTCACACACAGAGAGCGGCCGACGTCACCCTCTGAGGCCAGTCGCTGTAGCGAGTGTTCTCAGAGAGGCAGCCGATGGATCTGTGCATGCGCGTGCAGCTCTGATCCATCACTCTGCACAGGCGCTACGGACCTTGCATACGGAAAGTGTGCAGGTTCCACAACGTGGCACAATTTGTGTCTCCTTCCCTACGGAAGTTGTAAAGGAGTGCAGAAAAGCTTCAGGGGCTTCTGGGTTTGGGAGACGCTGAGCCGAAGGGCGCGGTGCGGGAGGAAGGGTGAATAAAATGATGTAAAATATAATTTTTTTTATAATAATTGGGCAGAGGCGGTCTGCAGAATCTCCCAATTACTTAAGGTCAGAGAAAAGGGGACTCTCTGATTCAATTCCCCTGTCCACGGTTTTAATGTTGTGGCTGATCGGTGTAAGTGTAATGGTTTTCTCCAGTAAACAATACGTTATGATGAAGCTTGCGATGTGATGCAAGGCTCGAGGCCTGGTTGAAACATTTCCTACACTCACTGCATTTAAATGGCTTCTCCCCAGTGTGGATCCTTCGATGGGCCACCATAGTCGCCCTGCGGGTAAAGCACTTCCCACAGTCATTACAGTTATATGGTTTTACCCCAGTGTGAGTCCTTTTATGTGACGTGAGACCTGATGCATGGGTGAAACACTTCCCGCAGTCATAGCAGGTGAATGGTTTCTCTCCAGTGTGGATCCTTATGTGCGAAGCAAGGAGCGAGGTCCGAGTGAAACATTTTCCGCATTCGGGGCACATAAACGGCCTCTCTCCTGTGTGGATCCGGTGATGACGAATGAGACTAGTCATGAGGGTGAAATGTTTCCCACATTCAGAACACGAGAGCGGTGGCTCCCCCCCGTGAACCTTCTGGTGTTCAACCAGAACAGACGTCTGGCTGAACATCTCCACACATGCCGAATCCAAAGACAGCTGTGTCAGCCTGAGGCTGGTCTCATGTGACATATTGCTGGACTCTGAATGGAAAACGTTCCCAGTTCCAGGAGAAGTCGTCACTTTTCCAGTATGGACTGACTGCTGTGAGACAAACTTGGCGCTACGGATGAGGGAATTTGGGCTGTCGGAGCAGTTAAAAAGCACCTCCGCATTGTATGGACCTTGGATGGACGTATCAGGGTCATTAAGTTCCCTAGATTCCATCAGGGACACGTTGCAAGCGGTCTGAGAATCTAGATGAATGTTGAGATACCTCTCCATATAACTTAAAGTATCAGTCTGGGCTTGTTCTTCGGCTGCGTCTGTGAGGTCCCCTTCCTCACACGAGGTGAATTCCTTCTTGATATAAACAGGTGTGTACCCAAACTCTGTATTTTCTGTCCCAGGATGACTGTCAGAGTCCGATAGGTCTTCATCACCTGAGGCGTATTCTTCTTTAAAAATATTAAATGAAAAGTCTGCTGGTGGCTCTTCAGCTGGCGTGTATATGTCCACGTGTGGAAGATTTGCATCATCACACGGGAGAGGTTCTTGTGTTGCACACTGAGTAATTATTGCTCTTGGTTCCTGGGCCTTCAGACATGTTCCTCCGTTACCAACCTTACTTGGAGTGTCATCTTTGATTCCGAACTCAAGGACCGGCATTAGGTTGTGACCTCCATCACCTGTGGTGAAAAGAAAACGTATTAAACAGATAATCTACGGTTCAGGATCATTTAGACCAATGGTGTTTACACCTACAAAACCAGATCTACTGACAAAACCATAACCACAAGTTAGCAAGTGCATCTCGACGATGGCTCAAGTCTTGTGTGTGTAGACCCCCAGCCTTCAAGCCCATCAGCCATACCCTCCTGACAAAGCATAAGTAGACCAAAACGATGGTTGGGGATACCACATCCACTGTACAGAGGAGACCTCCTTGGCATTTTTAGTTCTGGCTGTCAGCCGTCTGATTTGCATATGGTATAGTCGGCTCTGTAATGGCACCATCAAGCTAAAACCTTATGAGACCTGAGCGAGGAGCCACCATAGGGCAAGCCACTAGTGTGGCTTCTCGTTCATCTGCTTTTTGCGAATAGATCATGAAGACCTTTTTCCATGGAGTTCATGAACATGTTAACCGGCGTTTTAACCACTACCCAGAGTTTCTACAGTTCGTGACGTCAGTACCAGATGTGTGCGATGGTTGAATCCAGCAAGTGTTTTTTTCCGCCTGGCTTTGTCACCAGGCAGAAGAGACAAACCAACCAATGGGAGGGAAGCTTTAGTTACTGTGTGTTGCTTCTTCCAATAGGGTGGCCCGGATGGGAGGCCAGGATCTCAAACGGTTACCTTATCGATAGGAGGTCTTTTCTCTGATCCCTTTTAAATTAGGTTTAGATGTGGATCGGATCAAATCACATAATGAATGTTATAATAATCCACGTACCAGGTGATCGGAGAGCCTGGTGGTCCTCCATCATGACGTCCTCATAGAGCTCCTTGTGTCGCTCCACATACTCCCACTCCTCCATGGAGAGATAGACAGTGACATCCTCACAGCGTATAGGAACCTGACACACACAATGACACAGTCACCATCCAGACACATGCCTTGGTGTTAGCGTATAACGTCCCATTCCCAGCAGCCTCACCTCTCCAGTCAGCAGACGGATGATCTGATTGGTCAGTTCTAGGATCTTCTGCTTGTGGATCGGTGAGTGAGGTGGACACTCCTTGCTGAGGCTCTGGGACCTGGAGGACCCTTCAAAGATGCTGCTTCGTGCATCCTGCTCCCCTGTCTTTTTCACAACAATGCAATCCTAAGTAGAGAAGGACAGTAACATACAGTGACCAGTCGACAGCTCGCAGAGCCACCACTAGCCGTGTGCAATCAGAGGTGCCTAGCACTCCAAAAGTTACTGTCACATTACTAAGCAGATCACGCAGACTGGATCCTACACCAATACGGACTTCCTGCAGAAGAAGTCAGACCTACCATATGACTTTGGTGCCTGTCCTTCATTGCAGAGAGGAGACAGTGGATCATGATCTCCTCCTCCTCTTCAGTTCTCTTGGTTTGAAACACTTTGCACTGGATCCAAGAATGACGGGTGGCTTGGAACCGCTCTGTATTTTCAGATTACCGCTATACACGAATTGGATGCACATACGTACACCATGTGCATCAGCCGAGCGGTCACAGGAATTCTCACCTGAAAGACGACGGCCCCTCTACACGTTTGCCCGGGCTCATTTTGCCGCCACAGGCATGTTGTGGCGTTTCTAATGACGTCGCTCCATCCAGCATCCTTAGACACCTGTTTCAACTCAGGCCAACCCTTTCCCATCCGAGATCAATTCTGCCCTACCTCAATGTGAGCCACCAAGCCAAGTGACACCTGTTTTGTGCACACAATATGGTCATCAGACGCCACAGCCTATAAAGGACCCAGCAAGGCTTTTGCCCGGTGTCATGTTGTTGTTTCTTGCTGTGTGCAGTCCCAATAGCATGGTCTTTGTTTGCGATTCCTTGTTGCCCATACCCAGACTTTTTTTGACCACTATTTCTATACGCCGAACCTTGGCCATGGCTACAGATCTGCATCACTCGACCTCGGTTTTCAGACCCTCTTCTATTCTAGTTTAGCCAGATTTAGGCCAGCCATCATAAGGACCAGTATACGGCTTGGTTTCGCTTCATGTAGTCACCTCTGTCCTGACAAATGGTTACACGAGGACCACTAGGCCAGGTGGGTTATAGTCCAAACATTTTCTTACACTTTTATCGAACGGGAGAATCCAAAACGTGCAACCAACCCAAAGGATAAGGCAGGATAAATCGGTCGCCCCAAAAACGAGGGTAACAATCAGTCGTGTTAGCAGGTCACCTGTCCGGTCAGCAGGAAGATGATCTTCAGGGTGAGATCCAGGATATTCTCCATCATCTGACTTCTCTCTTTGTCCTTCATCATGGTTTCTGTGGTTCAAAGGACGGACTCACTACAAGCGCGACTGCGGTTCATTGGTGATGGGAGTCTGTCGTTTTAATTTAATCCTACATGTACAAAACGCAAAGAAAAATATTAGGGGGAAGAGAAGAATTATATATTCCAGGTCCCAATACCCTCATGCGACCCCCCCTTCTCAGGTCCCAATACCCTCATGCGACCCCCCCTTCTCAGGTCCCAATACCCTCATGCGACCCCCCCTTCTCAGGTCCCAATAAGCTCATGCGACCCCCCCTTCTCAGGTCCCAATACCCTCATGCGACCCCCCTTCTCAGGTCCAATACCCTCATGCGACCCCCCCTTCTCAGGTCCAATACCCTCATGCGACCCCCCCTTCTCAGGTCCCAATACCCTCATGCGACCCCCCCCCCTTCTCAGGTCCCAATACCCTCATGCGACCCCCCCTTCTCAGGTCCCAATACCCTCGTGCGACCCCCCCTTCTCAGGTCCCAATACCCTCATGCGACCCCCCCTTCTCAGGTCCCAATACCCTCATGCGACCCCCCCTTCTCAGGTCCCAATAAGCTCATGCGACCCCCCCTTCTCAGGTCCCAATACCTTCATGCGACCCCCCTTCTCAAGTCCCAATACCTTCATGCGACCCCCCCTTCTCAGGTCCCAATACACTCATGCGACCCCCCTTCTCAGGTCCCAATACCCTCATGCGAACCCCCTTCTCAGGTCCCAATACCCTCATGCGACCCCCCCTTCTCAGGTCCCAATACCCTCATGTGACCCCCCCTTCTCAGGTCCCAATACCCTCATTTGCGCCTTCTCAGATTCTAATACTCCAATATTTCTGCTCTCGGGTGCTACTATCCTCATAATCCCCGTTCTGAGCTGTTAAAATCCTCAAACTCCCCTCGTAATGAATGCTTGGTGGCCAGATCCTAAATGCCCAGCCTCTCCCAAACCTGAAACACCGTCACTAAAACATCCAAGGCAGGGTGTGTGTGTGTCGCAGTCTCATGAGGGGGGGATCATTACTTTTATAAATACATTTACCAATTTACATTATCTGGAGCCGGCACGGAGCCGCACAATCCTCATGATCTGCTCCCGGCGCAGCCTCCTGAATGCAAGAGAAGAATAATACAGATATAGCGATAAATAAAAGATCAGGGATTATCCACACAGTGATGAACACCGACCATCAGGACATGGGATGCTGTACGTGAAATGCGGCACCAATCACAGCATGACGGGGACGGGTCACCTGGGAGTAGGGACCCCAGATCAGCCATGTATAATGTATTCATGCTAATGGGCAGTGCATGAAAAATGGAACCCCGCAGCATGTATAATCCACACGCTGCAGGTGGGGAATCCTAGATGACCTGCCATGATTTCCTTCCTGCAGCATATGAATTATACATGCTGCAGGGCAGCACTTTCCCCTGTGCTCCCCCTCTGCATGAAACCGTAACGTGTGTCCAGGGAAAACATGGCCGACCTGGAAACTGTACCTGGGAAGGCTGTCAATTAGCGTGACTTCCCATGTGACAGCGCCACCTCCTGGGAAGCAGAGGGGCAGACATGCAGCGTATAAGGGGGCTTCAGGGCTATGTGCAGGCCCCCAGCATGCGAGGAGGGGGAGGGGACATTGTGTTTCCGGTCTGGCTGTCACTCGGGCCTCATGGAGCCGGGCGGCGGGGTCCTGACACACCGGGCATACATTTTCTCCAACCACAGGCGGGAGACCACCGGGACCCGGAAAAATATAACTCTGAGCACTGGGGACGTCACTTCCCCTGTGCGTTCCACGGGTCCCCTGTGGATACAAGGCGCTTTCACTTCCGGTCTCAGCTGTGACGCGTAAATTCGCTCGATGGGTAGAACACCGTTTGTTCGCTGAGCATGACGGGAAATGTAGTTGTGGCAGCCATGCTAGAACTGGGAATTGATATTGCTCAGCGCTAGAGGAGACACCTGGCAGGTAAGTGACCGTGCTGCCTGCTCCCTCTGAGGCTCTGTATAGTATTATTACTCCCCTGAGTGCTGCCTGCTCCCTCTGAGGCTCTGTATAGTATTATTACTCCCTGCTCCCTCTGAGGCTCTGTATAGTATTATTACTCCCCTGAGTGCTGCCCGCTCCCTCTGAGGCTCTGTATAGTATTATTACTCCCCTGAGTGCTGCCCGCTCCCTCTGAGGCTCTGTATAGTATTATTACTCCCCTGAGTGCTGCCTGCTCCCTATGAGGCTCTGTATAGTATTATTACTCCCTGCTCCCTCTGAGGCTCTGTATAGTATTATTACTCCCCTGAGTGCTGCCTGCTCCCTCTGAGGCTCTGTATAGTATTATTACTCCCTGCTCCCTCTGAGGCTCTGTATAGTATTATTACTCCCTGAGTGCTGCCCGCTCCCTCTGAGGCTCTGTATAGTATTATTACTCCCCTGAGTGCTGCCTGCTCCCTCTGAGGCTCTGTATAGTATTATTACTCCCCTGAGGCTGCCTGCTCCCTCTGAGGCTCTGTATCTATAGTATTATTACTCCCTGCTCCCTCTGAGGCTCTGTATCTATAGTATTATTACTCCCTGCTCCCTCTGAGGCTCTGTATAGTATTATTACTCCCTGCTCCCTCTGAGGCTCTGTATAGTATTATTACTCCCTGCTCCCTCTGAGGCTCTGTATCCTATAGTATTATTACTCCCTGCTCCCTCTGAGGCTCTGTATCTATAGTATTATTGCTCCCTCCTAGGCTCTGTATAGTATTATTACTCCCCTGAGTGCTGGCTGCTCCCTCTGAGGCTCTGTATAGTATTATTACTCCCCCTGAGTGCTGGCTGCTCCCTCTGAGGCTCTGTATAGTATTATTACTCCCCTGAGTGCTACCTGCTCCCTCTGAGGCTCTGTATAGTATTATTACTCCCCTGAGTACTGCCTGCTCCCTCCTGAGGCTCTGTATAGTATTATTACTCCCTTAGTGCTGCCTGCTCCCTCTGAGGCTCTGTATCTATAGTATTATTACTCCCTGAGTGCTGCCTGCTCCCTCTGAGGCTCTGTATTGTATTATTACTCCCCTGAGTGCTGCCTGCTCCCTCTGAGGCTCTGTATCTATAGTATTATTACTCCCTGAGTGCTGCCTGCTCCCTCTGAGGCTCTGTATCTATAGTATTATTACTCCCCTGAGGCTGCCTGCTCCCTCTGAGGCTCTGTATAGTATTATTACTCCCTGCTCCCTCTGAGGCTCTGTATAGTATTATTACTCCCTGCTCCCTCTGAGGCTCTGTAGCTATAGTATTATTACTCCCCTGAGTGCTGCCTGCTCCCTCTGAGGCTCTGTATCCTATAGTATTATTACTCCCTGCTCCCTCTGAGGCTCTGTATCTATAGTATTATTGCTCCCTCCTAGGCTCTGTATAGTATTATTACTCCCTGAGTGCTGCCTGCTCCCTCTGAGGCTCTGTATCTATAGTATTATTACTCCCCTGAGTGCTACCTGCTCCCTCTGAGGCTCTGTATCTATAGTATTATTACTCCCTGCTCCCTCTGAGGCTCTGTATAGTATTATTACTCCCCTGAGTGCTGCCTGCTCCCTCTGAGGCTCTGTATAGTATTATTACTCCCCTGAGTGCTGGCTGCTCCCTCTGAGGCTCTGTATCTATAGTATTATTGCTCCCTCTGAGGCTCTTTATAGTATTATTACTCCCCTGAGTACTGCCTGCTCCCTCCTGAGGCTCTGTATAGTATTATTACTCCCTTAGTGCTGCCTGCTCCCTCTGAGGCTCTGTATCTATAGTATTATTACTCCGAGTGCTGCCTGCTCCCTCTGAGGCTCTGTATTGTATTATTACTCCCCTGAGTGCTGCCTGCTCCCTCTGAGGCTCTGTATCTATAGTATTATTACTCCGAGTGCTGCCTGCTCCCTCTGAGGCTCTGTATCTATAGTATTATTACTCCCCTGAGTGCTGGCTGCTCCCTCTGAGGCTCTGTATAGTATTATTGCTCCCCTGAGTGCTGCCTGCTCCCTCTGAGGCTCTGTATAGTATTATTACTCCCCTGAGTGCTGGCTGCTCCCTCTGAGGCTCTGTATCTATAGTATTATTACTCCCCTGAGTGCTACCTGCTCCCTCTGAGGCTCTGTATCTATAGTATTATTACTCCCTGCTCCCTCTGAGGCTCTGTATAGTATTATTACTCCCCTGAGTGCTGCCTGCTCCCTCTGAGGCTCTGTATAGTATTATTGCTCCCTCCTGAGGCTCTGTATAGTATTAATACTCCCTGAGTGCTGCCTGCTCCCTCTGAGGCTCTGTATCTATAGTATTATTACTCCCTGAGTGCTGCCTGCTCCCTCTGAGGCTCTGTATCTATAGTATTATTACTCCCTGAGTGCTGCCTGCTCCCTCTGAGGCTCTGTATCTATAGTATTATTACTCCCTGAGTGCTGCCTGCTCCCTCTGAGGCTCTGTATCTATAGTATTATTACTCCCCTGAGTGCTGCCCGCTCCCTCTGAGGCTCTGTATAGTATTATTACTCCCTGCTCCCTCTGAGGCTCTGTATAGTATTATTACTCCCCTGAGTGCTGCCTGCTCCCTCTGAGGCTCTGTATAGTATTATTACTCCCCTGAGTGCTGCCTGCTCCCTCTGAGGCTCTGTATAGTATTATTACTCCCTGCTCCCTCTGAGGCTCTGTATAGTATTATTACTCCCCTGAGTGCTGCCCGCTCCCTCTGAGGCTCTGTATAGTATTATTACTCCCCTGAGTGCTGCCCGCTCCCTCTGAGGCTCTGTATAGTATTATTACTCCCCGGAGTGCTGCCTGCTCCCTCTGAGGCTCTGTATAGTATTATTACTCCCCTGAGTGCTGCCTGCTCCCTCTGAGGCTCTGTATAGTATTATTACTCCCCTGAGTGCTGCCTGCTCCCTCTGAGGCTCTGTATCTATAGTATTATTACTCCCCTGAGTGCTGCCTGCTCCCTCTGAGGCTCTGTATAGTATTATTACTCCCTGCTCCCTCTGAGGCCTGTATAGTATTATTACTCCCCTGAGTGCTGCTGCTCTCTGAGGCTCTGTATCTATAGTATTATTACTCCCCTGAGTGCTGCCCGCTCCCTCTGAGGCTCTGTATAGTATTATTACTCCCCTGAGTGCTGCCTGCTCCCTCTGAGGCTCTGTATCTATAGTATTATTACTCCCCTGAGTGCTGCCTGCTCCCTCTGAGGCTCTGTATAGTATTATTACTCCCCTGAGGCTGCCTGCTCCCTCTGAGGCTCTGTATCTATAGTATTATTACTCCCTGCTCCCTCTGAGGCTCTGTATAGTATTATTACTCCTGCTCCCTCTGAGGCTCTGTATAGTATTATTACTCCCTGCTCCCTCTGAGGCTCTGTATAGTATTATTACTCCTGCTCCCTCTGAGGCTCTGTATAGTATTATTACTCCCTGCTCCTCTGAGGCTCTGTATAGTATTATTACTCCCTGCTCCCTCTGAGGCTCTGTATCTATAGTATTTACTCCCCCTGAGTGCTGCCTGCTCCCTCTGAGGCTCTGTATAGTATTATTACTCCCTGAGTGCTGCCTGCTCCCTCTGAGGCTCTGTATCCTATAGTATTATTACTCCCTGCTCCCTCTGAGGCTCTGTATCTATAGTATTATTGCTCCCTCCTAGGCTCTGTATAGTATTATTACTCCCCTGAGTGCTGCCTGCTCCCTCTGAGGCTCTGTATAGTATTATTACTCCCCTGAGTGCTGGCTGCTCCCTCTGAGGCTCTTTATAGTATTATTACTCCCCTGAGTACTGCCTGCTCCCTCCTGAGGCTCTGTATAGTATTATTACTCCCTTAGTGCTGCCTGCTCCCTCTGAGGCTCTGTATCTATAGTATTATTACTCCGAGTGCTGCCTGCTCCCTCTGAGGCTCTGTATCTATAGTATTATTACTCCCATAAGTGCTGCCTGCTCCCTCTGAGGCTCTGTATTGTATTATTACTCCCCTGAGTGCTGCCTGCTCCCTCTGAGGCTCTGTATCTATAGTATTATTACTCCCCTGAGGCTGCCTGCTCCCTCTGAGGCTCTGTATAGTATTATTACTCCCTGCACCCTCTGAGGCTCTGTATAGTATTATTACTCCCTGCTCCCTCTGAGGCTCTGTATAGTATTATTACTCCCTGCTCCCTCTGAGGCTCTGTATCTATAGTATTATTACTCCCCTGAGTGCTGCCTGCTCCCTCTGAGGCTCTGTATAGTATTATTACTCCCTGAGTGCTGCCTGCTCCCTCTGAGGCTCTGTATCCTATAGTATTATTACTCCCTGCTCCCTCTGAGGCTCTGTATCTATAGTATTATTGCTCCCTCCTAGGCTCTGTATAGTATTATTACTCCCCTGAGTGCTGGCTGCTCCCTCTGAGGCTCTGTATCTATAGTATTATTACTCCCCTGAGTGCTACCTGCTCCCTCTGAGGCTCTGTATCTATAGTATTATTACTCCCTGCTCCCTCTGAGGCTCAGTATCTATAGTATTATTACTCCCCTGAGTGCTGCCTGCTCCCTCTGAGGCTCTGTATAGTATTATTACTCCCCTGAGTGCTGGCTGCTCCCTCTGAGGCTCTGTATCTATAGTATTATTGCTCCCTCTGAGGCTCTTTATAGTATTATTACTCCCCTGAGTACTGCCTGCTCCCTCCTGAGGCTCTGTATAGTATTATTACTCCCTTAGTGCTGCCTGCTCCCTCTGAGGCTCTGTATCTATAGTATTATTACTCCCATAAGTGCTGCCTGCTCCCTCTGAGGCTCTGTATTGTATTATTACTCCCCTGAGTGCTGCCTGCTCCCTCTGAGGCTCTGTATCTATAGTATTATTACTCCCCTGAGTACTGCCTGCTCCCTCCTAGGCTCTGTATAGTATTATTACTCCCTGAGTGCTGCCTGCTCCCTCTGAGGCTCTGTATAGTATTATTACTCCTTGAGTGCTGCCTGCTCCCTCTGAGGCTCTGTATCTATAGTATTATTGCTCCCTCTGAGGCTCTGTATAGTATTATTACTCCCCTGAGTGCTGCCTGCTCCCTCTGAGGCTCTGTATAGTATTATTGCTCCCCTGAGTGCTGGCTGCTCCCTCTGAGGCTCTGTATCTATAGTATTATTACTCCCCTGAGTGCTACCTGCTCCCTCTGAGGCTCTGTATCTATAGTATTATTACTCCCTGCTCCCTCTGAGGCTCTGTATAGTATTATTACTCCCTCTGAGGCTCTGTATCTATAGTATTATTACTCCCTGCTCCCTCTGAGGCTCTGTATAGTATTATTACTCCCCTGAGTGCTGCCTGCTCCCTCCTGAGGCTCTGTATAGTATTATTACTCCCATAAGTGCTGCCTGCTCCCTCTGAGGCTCTGTATTGTATTATTACTCCCCTGAGTGCTGCCTGCTCCCTCTGAGGCTCTGTATCTATAGTATTATTACTCCCTGAGTGCTGCCTGCTCCCTCTGAGGCTCTGTATCTATAGTATTATTACTCCCCTGAGGCTGCCTGCTCCTCTGAGGCTCTGTATAGTATTATTACTCCCTGCTCCCTCTGAGGCTCTGTATAGTATTATTACTCCTGAGTGCTGCCTGCTCCCTCTGAGGCTCTGTATCCTATAGTATTATTACTCCCTGCTCCCTCTGAGGCTCTGTATCTATAGTATTATTGCTCCCTCCTAGGCTCTGTATAGTATTATTACTCCCTGAGTGCTGCCTGCTCCCTCTGAGGCTCTGTATCTATAGTATTATTACTCCCCTGAGTGCTACCTGCTCCCTCTGAGGCTCTGTATCTATAGTATTATTGCTCCCTCTGAGGCTCTGTATAGTATTATTACTCCCCTGAGTGCTGCCTGCTCCCTCTGAGGCTCTGTATAGTATTATTACTCCCTGAGTGCTGGCTGCTCCCTCTGAGGCTCTGTATCTATAGTATTATTGCTCCCTCTGAGGCTCTGTATCTATAGTATTATTACTCCTGCTCCCTCTGAGGCTCTGTATAGTATTATTACTCCCCTGAGTGCTGCCTGCTCCTCTGAGGCTCTGTATAGTATTATTACTCCCCTGAGTGCTGGCTGCTCCCTCTGAGGCTCTGTATCTATAGTATTATTACTCCCTGCTCCCTCTGAGGCTCTGTATAGTATTATTACTCCCCTGAGTGCTGCCTGCTCCCTCTGAGGCTCTGTATAGTATTATTACTCCCCTGAGTACTGCCTGCTCCCTCCTGAGGCTCTGTATAGTATTATTACTCCCTTAGTGCTGCCTGCTCCCTCTGAGGCTCTGTATCTATAGTATTATTACTCCCTGAGTACTGCCTGCTCCCTCTGAGGCTCTGTATCTATAGTATTATTACTCCCTGAGTGCTGCCTGCTCCCTCTGAGGCTCTGTATCTATAGTATTATTACTCCCCTGAGTGCTGCCTGCTCCCTCTGAGGCTCTGTATCTATAGTATTATTACTCCCCTGAGTGCTGCCCGCTCCCTCTGAGGTTCTGTATAGTATTATTACTCCCCTGAGTGCTGCCCGCTCCCTCTGAGGCTCTGTATCTATAGTATTATTACTCCCCTGAGTACTGCCTGCTCCCTCCTAGGCTCTGTATAGTATTATTACTCCCTGAGTGCTGCCTGCTCCCTCTGAGGCTCTGTATAGTATTATTACTCCTTGAGTGCTGCCTGCTCCCTCTGAGGCTCTTTATAGTATTATTACTCCCCTGAGTGCTGGCTGCTCCCTCTGAGGCTCTGTATAGTATTATTGCTCCCCTGAGTGCTGCCTGCTCCCTCTGAGGCTCTGTATAGTATTATTACTCCCCTGAGTGCTGCCTGCTCCCTCTGAGGCTCTGTATAGTATTATTGCTCCCCTGAGTGCTGGCTGCTCCCTCTGAGGCTCTGTATCTATAGTATTATTACTCCCCTGAGTGCTACCTGCTCCCTCTGAGGCTCTGTATCTATAGTATTATTACTCCCTGCTCCCTCTGAGGCTCTGTATAGTATTATACTCCCCTGAGTGCTGCCTGCTCCCTCTGAGGCTCTGTATAGTATTATTGCTCCCTCCTGAGGCTCTGTATAGTATTAATACTCCCTTAGTGCTGCCTGCTCCCTCCTGAGGCTCTGTATCTATAGTATTATTACTCCCTGAGTGCTGCCTGCTCCCTCTGAGGCTCTGTATCTATAGTATTATTACTCCCTGAGTGCTGCCTGCTCCCTCTGAGGCTCTGTATCTATAGTATTATTACTCCCTGAGTGCTGCCTGCTCCCTCTGAGGCTCTGTATCTATAGTATTATTACTCCCCTGAGTGCTGCCTGCTCCCTCTGAGGCTCTGTATCTATAGTATTATTACTCCCCTGAGTGCTGCCCGCTCCCTCTGAGGCTCTGTATAGTATTATTACTCCCCTGAGTGCTGCCCGCTCCCTCTGAGGCTCTGTATAGTATTATTACTCCCCTGAGTGCTGCCCGCTCCCTCTGAGGCTCTGTATAGTATTATTACTCCCCTGAGTGCTGGCTGCTCCCTCTGAGGCTCTGTATAGTATTATTACTCCCTGCTCCCTCTGAGGCTCTGTATAGTATTATTACTCCCTGCTCCCTCTGAGGCTCTGTATAGTATTATTACTCCCCTGAGTGCTGCCTGCTCCATCTGAGGCTCTGTATAGTATTATTACTCCCCTGAGTGCTGCCTGCTCCCTCTGAGGCTCTGTATAGTATTATTACTCCCTGCTCCCTCTGAGGCTCTGTATAGTATTATTACTCCTGCTCCCTCTGAGGCTCTGTATAGTATTATTACTCCCCTGAGTGCTGCCGCTCCCTCTGAGGCTCTGTATAGTATTATTACTCCCCTGAGTGCTGCCCGCTCCCTCTGAGCTCTGTATAGTATTATTACTCCCCTGAGTGCTGCCCGCTCCCTCTGAGGCTCTGTATAGTATTATTACTCCCCTGAGTGCTGCCTGCTCCCTCTGAGGCTCTGTATCTATAGTATTATTACTCCCCTGAGTGCTGCCTGCTCCCTCTGAGGCTCTGTATCTATAGTATTATTACTCCCCTGAGTGCTGCCCGCTCCCTCTGAGGCTCTGTATAGTATTATTACTCCCCTGAGTGCTGCCTGCTCCCTCTGAGGCTCTGTATAGTATTATTACTCCCCTGAGTGCTGCCTGCTCCCTCTGAGGCTCTGTATCTATAGTATTATTACTCCCCTGAGTGCTGCCTGCTCCCTCTGAGGCTCTGTATAGTATTATTACTCCCCTGAGGCTGCCTGCTCCCTCTGAGGCTCTGTATCTATAGTATTATTACTCCCTGCTCCCTCTGAGGCTCTGTATAGTATTATTACTCCCTGCTCCCTCTGAGGCTCTGTATAGTATTATTACTCCCTGCTCCCTCTGAGGCTCTGTATAGTATTATTACTCCCTGCTCCCTCTGAGGCTCTGTATAGTATTATTACTCCCTGCTCCCTCTGAGGCTCTGTATAGTATTATTACTCCCTGCTCCCTCTGAGGCTCTGTATAGTATTATTACTCCCTGCTCCCTCTGAGGCTCTGTATAGTATTATTACTCCCTGCTCCCTCTGAGGCTCTGTATAGTATTATTACTCCCTGCTCCCTCTGAGGCTCTGTATCTATAGTATTATTACTCCCCTGAGTACTGCCTGCTCCCTCCTAGGCTCTGTATAGTATTATTACTCCCTGAGTGCTGCCTGCTCCCTCTGAGGCTCTGTATAGTATTATTACTCCTTGAGTGCTGCCTGCTCCCTCTGAGGCTCTGTATCTATAGTATTATTGCTCCCTCTGAGGCTCTGTATAGTATTATTACTCCCCTGAGTGCTGCATGCTCCCTCTGAGGCTCTGTATAGTATTATTGCTCCCCTGAGTGCTGGCTGCTCCCTCTGAGGCTCTGTATCTATAGTATTATTATTCCCTGCTCCCTCTGAGGCTCTGTATAGTATTATTACTCCCCTGAGTGCTGCCTGCTTCCTCTGAGGCTCTGTATAGTATTATTGCTCCCTCCTGAGGCTCTGTATAGTATTAATACTCCCTTAGTGCTGCCTGCTCCCTCCTGAGGCTCTGTATTGTATTATTACTCCCCTGAGTGCTGCCTGCTCCCTCTGAGGCTCTGTATCTATAGTATTATTACTCCCCTGAGTGCTGGCTGCTCCCTCTGAGGCTCTGTATCTATAGTATTATTACTCCCTGCTCCCTCTGAGGCTCTGTATAGTATTATTGCTCCCTCCTGAGGCTCTGTATAGTATTAATACTCCCTTAGTGCTGCCTGCTCCCTCCTGAGGCTCTGTATAGTATTATTACTCCCCTGAGTGCTGCCTGCTCCCTCCTGAGGCTCTGTATTGTATTATTACTCCCCTGAGTGCTGCCTGCTCCCTCTGAGGCTCTGTATCTATAGTATTATTACTCCCATAAGTGCTGCCTGCTCCCTCCTGAGGCTCTGTATTGTATTATTACTCCCCTGAGTGCTGCCTGCTCCCTCTGAGGCTCTGTATCTATAATATTATTACTCCCCTGAGTGCTGCCTGCTCCCTCTGAGGCTCTGTATCTATAGTATTATTACTCCCCTGAGTGCTGCCTGCTCCCTCTGAGGCTCTGTATCTATAGTATATTACTCCCTGAGTGCTGCCTGCTCCCTCTGAGGCTCTGTATCTATAGTATTATTACTCCGAGTGCTGCCTGCTCCCTCTGAGGCTCTGTATCTATAGTATTATTAGTACTCCTTTTAGTGCTGTCTCTTGCCTCCGTGACTCCATGTTCACGATTACTCCATGTCTTTTTCTGATCTTCACTTAATTTGCAAAAAGCAGCAGAAAATAAATATCTGCTTCTAGGGATGCACCGATACCACTTTTTTAAGACCGAGTACCGATACCTTTTATTTTATGTCATGTGAACGCTTTTCAATAAGAACAGACCTCATATAAAAATGCCCCCCGCTCTCATATTGAGATTTCCCCCCAGCTCTCAGATACCTAACGCTGGGAAAGCTGGCCACGTGCATGAAAAGCACTTGGCCAGCGTTCCCCTCCGGTGGCCGCAATACTCACCTGTCTGAAGATCCGGTCACACGGCTGTGACGCGATCACGTGGCCGCCGGGCGCTTCTGTGACGCTGCCTCCAGCCGAGAGGCAGCGTCACAGAGGCGCCCGGCGGCCACGCGAACGCATCACAGCCGTGTGACCGGACCTTCGGACGGGTGAGTATCGCGGCCGCCAGAGGGGAACGCTGGCCAAGTGCTTTTCATGCATGTGGCCAGCTTCCCCAGTCCCTCGGATACCGGCAAACCGGCCCAGCGCTGGCTTCCGGTATCGGGCCATTTGCATGAGTACCAAGTACTCGTGCAAACGGCAGTATCGGCACCGATACTAGTATCGGCACCGATACTAGTATCGGCACCGATACTAGTATCGGCACCGATACTAGTATCGGCACCGATACTAGTATCGGCACCGATACTAGTATCGGTATCGGTGCATCCCTATCTACTTCTCTGATGTGCTTTCATTCGTTGTGTTTCCCCAGGCTTTGCAGTGTGTGCAGTAAGCACTGCCCAGGTAAGTCACTCAGCCAATCCGGTTTCTTCACGCTTTCCGACTGAGACTGAACATTTCATCAGAAGGGGCATACGGGATATGTATTCCTGCACATGACATCACAGATTCCCCTCGTTCCAATCCTTATCCCACCCATACAATGTCCTCTCTGTCCTACCTGTGGTAATGTTCTCCCTTCCACCCTTTAGGATGTCCTCTCTATCTCGCTCGTAGGACCATAGGATGTCCCCTGTATGTCGCTTCTAGGATGTCTTCTGTATCGCGTCCCCTAGGAGTCTTTCCCATCTCAACCGCAGCATGTTCTCTCTATTCCACCTGCAGGATGTCTTCTCTGTCCTGTGGTCTTCCTCACATCTGGATGTACCAAGCTTGGAATATGTGGCGCTCTAAACTATATTTTTCATTTGATTCCACAAGAATTCTCAAGTCTCCATTTCTCCTCATATTTGTTGATTTCAATCAAATAATAGAAGCCGCTGCTGTATAAGTCCGTTACGTTGCAGAAGGCCCTCCACGTTTTCTCTCTGAGTAACCCTGTGATGATGGACAAGGACATGGATCCGATGACTCAGAACATTTTGGATCTCACCCTAGAGATCATGTGCCTGCTGACTGGAGAGGTGAGTCATCTTCACACCTTTCAAAGCAACCTGAGATGATTTTTCGGGGGGGATTTAATGGCATCCATATTCTGCCCTTTTGACAATATCATGAAGGGGACAGTCCTAAAATAAAGCGTCATAATACAAAGGCTGCGAAACATGATGCAAGTCTAATAGAATAAAGGTGTAAGCGTCTGATCTGAGTGTTGCATTTTCTAGTCTGTTAACGCCATTCAATGCACCACACGTCACACACCCAGGATCAAGACACTAAAGGAAGTGTTTTTTAAGGCCATCTCTGTATACACAAACCATGCCCCCCCCCCAGATACTGGCACACACACCAACACACACACCAACACACACACCAACACACACACCAACACACACACCAACACACACACCAACACACACACCAACACACACACCAACACACCCTCCTCCTCCTCAACCCTTTCCTCTTAGATTGTTAACTCTGGGGCAGGGTCCCCTTTTATCTTAGGACCCAGCTCAAGAGCTTACAATCTTTCTCCTTTTTAGATTGTAAGATCTGGAGCAAGGTCCTCATTCCCACTGCCCAGGCAAGACCCTGCCTAGAGTGCCTGTATACTGCCAATTAGGGATGCACCGATACCGATACTAGTATCGGTATCGGGGCCGATATGTTGCCGTTTGCACGAGTACTTGCTACTCGTGCAAACGGCCCGATACATCCCGCCGATACCGGAAGCCGGCGCTGGGCCGGCTTGCCGGTATCCGCGGGCTGGGGAACGCTGCCGCGTGCATGTAAAGCACGCGGCCAGCGTTCCCCTCCGGCGCGCCAAATACTCACCCTTCCTGAAGTTCCGGTCGCTGGGCAGGATGCGGTCACGTCTGGCCGCCGGGCGCATCTGTGACGCTGCCTCTCGGCTGGAGGCAGCGTCACAGATGCGCCCGGCGGCCACGTGACCGCATCACTGCCCAGCGACCGGAACTTCAGGAAGGGTGAGTATTTGGCGCGCCGGAGGGGAACGCTGGCCGCGTGCTTTACATGCACGCGGCCAGCGTTCGAGCTGGGGGTAAATCCATGAGACCTGGGGGCAATAACATGAGACCTGGGGGCCAATAACATGAGACCTGGGGGCCAATAACATGAGACCTGGGGGCCAATAACATGAGACCTGGGGGCCAATAACATGAGACCTGGGGGCAAATGCATGAGACCTGGGGACATATCCATCAGAGTTGGGGCAAATCCATGTGAGCTGGGGACAATCCATGAGACCTGGGGACATATCCATCAGAGTTGGGGCAAATCCATGTGAGCTGGGGGCAAATCCATGTGAGCTGCGGTCAATCTCATATAAATTTTTATGAGGTCTGTTCCTATTGGAAAGCGTCACATGACATTAAATAAAAGTATCGGTACTCGGTATCGGTGAGTACTTTTAAAAAGTATCGGTACTCGTACTCGGTCTTAAAAAAGTGGTATCGGTGCATCCCTACTGCCAATATTGCCCTGGTCTGTACCTCATGCAAGCTCTGTGAGTTTAAAAGTAATTGGTGGGGGCCTGTGTTAAACATTTTGTGTCCCTCTTCCCCAGACAAACTAGACCTCAGATCAGGGGACTCTCATTAATAAAGACCGTGGCATCAAGCTTAATAAAAATGTATTTATTTGACAATCATTACCTTTTTTCTTCCCAGCCTGTGGCCCATAGGAGCAGCTGCACCTGCATCTCAGCCCTGCCTCTCCCAGCATGCAAAGTGAGTGGGAGCATATGGTGGATTGGAGGTGGAGTGGGGATGTGACACTCGTGCAGCCTAGTGGAGAGCCCAGGAACTGCAGCATTGCAGTGAATAAAGTATCCTAATTTAAGCCTGTTGATCCAGGGGGAAAGTGCCCCCCCTTGCCCCATGCTGCGGATGCCCGTGTGTGTGTGTGTGTGTGTGAAGGATATCATCCTTGGGTTTTGATTTAAACGCATGAATTTTGAGTCTAGCTGGGTGAGTCAGTGTCTCTTGGTCAAGGTATTTTTTTGGAAGCAGGTCGGCACATAGCAAAGCTTGGATAGGACTAAAACCAAGACAGAGAAATGCTTGTGTGACTGAAGCATCTGCCTCCATCTAGGATTACACTGTTATGAAGAAACCTTATGAGAATGCTGATCATGGCACGTCCCAGAGCAATCGAAAGGTGCCACCACCACACAAATTGCTACCTGAGAGGAAGACTGTGACCAAGATCCTGGAGCTGAGCAATCAGATCGTCCGTCTGCTGACTGGAGAGGTGAGGCTGCTGGGAATGGGACATTATACGCTAACACCAAGGCATGTGTCTGGATGGTGACTGTGTCATTGTGTGTGTGTCAGGTTCCTATACGCTGTGAGGATGTCACTGTCCATCTCTCCATGGAGGAGTGGGAGTATGTGGAGCGACACAAGGAGCTCTATGAGGACGTCATGGAGGACCACCAGCCTGTTATTACACTGGGTAAGAGATGATTGTAGAACAATATACTATGGACACCTGACCTGAGAAATGATGCCTATTCTGTGGCTTTCTATGGGATCTAACAGCTGCTCTTGTGCTTTTTCCTTCCAGGACATCAGCCATTTTCTGGTGAATCCAAAACTTTTATTTCTTCTCCAAATGATGGAATCAGAACGGAAACCATAAATGATAGGCCATTTCTGGCGACCAGAGAAACATGTCAAGGAAAGAATCTTCCATGCGTATCGAATGAATATCTAATGTGTCATGATGTAAGGTCTACACAGACAGAATGTTCATCTCCTCATATTAAGGAGGAACCAGCCTCTGGTGAAGGAGGTGATCTCTCGGACATGGACATTCTTTCACCCACAGGTCATACAAAGACAGTATTTCCTTCTACTGTTAGGGATGAATTGGCCTTACGTCTTGGAGACCTCTCACATGCCAACATTAATCCTCCTACAGAACGTACAGTACCAGAACATCCATCTCCTCGTATTAAGGAGGAATCGGATTCTTGTCTTGCAGGAGGCTTCTCTGGCACTGATATTCATCCACGGACAAAACGTACAAAGCCAGGATGTCCATCTACTGATATCAAGGGTGAGTCGGCCTCGTGTCTTGGAGACCTCTCGGACACTGACATTTATCCACCCACAGAACATACACAGACAGAATGTAAGTCTACTTACATTAAAGAGGAACTGGCCTCATCCCAAGGAGACAATTTAATGGACAGGGACATTTACACAGGGGCAGAATTTATCTCTACCCCTTTTAAGGAGCATTTGGTCCAATGTGAAGGACATTTCACAGGCCTGGACATTTATATGCGGTCAGAATATCCTTCTGCTCCCTTTGAGGAGGAACCAGTCCTGTATGAAGAAAATCTCATGGTTGCTCACAATCGGTCAGAGGCCTCATGCAGTGACGGCTCGTTGACTCACATTATGGGTGAAAACAAAACAAACGAAAGTATGAACTCTGCTAAAGATTACCTTCTGGCAGCGTTTAACTCTTCGGATCACCTCCAAGGTTTTCCCAGAGAGTCCGAGCTTTTCAGCGCTCAGTCGGTTCACACGTACACCATGATGTCTTCTTACCAAAATGGGGACGTCTTCCTCTCTCGATCTGACCCCCTCTTATCCGAGACCAAACGCAAGCTTGAGAAGAGTTTTTCGTGCTCTGAATGTGGTAAGAATTTTACCCAGGCGTCGTATCTTGTCACACACCAGAGGATTCACACCGGAGAACAGCCTTTCTCGTGCTCGGAATGCGGGAAACGTTTTAACCAAAAGCCAAGTCTGATCCGGCATCAGAGGATTCACACCGGAGAGAAACCCTTTACCTGCGCCGACTGCGGGAAGTGTTTCACCCTGAAACACAATCTGATCACGCACCAGAAGATTCACACGGGAGAAAAACCCTTTAATTGCACCGAGTGCGGGAAATGTTTTAGCCGCGCCACACACCTCGCTTCGCATAAAAGGATTCACACTGGAGATAAAAGATTTCTCTGCCCTGAAACAGGGAAATATTTTAACGGGAATCACAGTAATGTTACGCAGCAGAAAATTCTCACTGCAGAGAAACCGTTTAAATGCCCTGACTGCGGGAAGTGTTTTACCCTGCCTGCAAATCTTGCTTCGCATAGGAGGAGTCACACAGGAGAAAAGCCTTTTATTTGCCCTGAACGTGGAGATTGTCCCAGTAACGGCCCAAGTCTTATTACCCATCAGAGAGTCCACACGGTGGAGAAACCCTTTACGTGTTCAGACTGCAGGGAATGTTTTCCAGATTGGTTTTCTTATATAGAACATATGAGAACTCATATTGGTTAGAAGCCGATGCCATGTAACACATCTGAGAGGTAAAAACTCCCAGAGCTTTCTTCACCACAAAGGAACCTTGATGAACATGAGACTTTTTCAAAGCCTGACATAGAGGTCCATTCAGTTTCTGGTGGATAAGCCGCCCATGAGGAGAGAACACCGTCCGTGTGACGTGTGTGTGTGTTGCATGATAAAAGGCCGACACAGAAGAACTACCCATAGCATGCACATTCTACTTGTGCTATGACTGCATACGGTTCCTCGGCTCTTATGTCCATTCGTTACCAAAAATGTGTCTCCTCAATTTTTTTTTGCATTGAAACACAATGAAAGATGAAAATTTTCATATAAAAGCCAATTGCATAATTTTTAATGTCACCTGTTCCCTGGGGAGTTGAAACAAAGTCTGCGAGATCTCACTCCTGTCACCCTGTATTACTGTAAAGGAGCAACCCCCACCCTCACTGTAACAAAAAGCTCAGCAAACTATACTGCAGCATTCCAGCAGCCGGGGATCTGGCAGAATACAGGCAGAGCTGTGGGGTCACTCCACGCTGCGCAAGGAGAAGATCCAGAGCCACCATTTTTTTATTTTTTTATTATGGAGCTAGAGAAAGCCTATAGGTCGAGGTTGTCAAACTCCCCCCCCCGGTGTTAAGGACCTACAGTTTCCACAAATCCTTTAAATATAAAATATGGCCAGAGAATCATGGGAGGTGTAGTTGAGCAACATCTGGGGAGGCAGAGATTGCTGTAAGATGGACGGACTAGAATAAATTGCATTTTTTTTTTTTTTTTTTAGTAATTCTCTAAGAGGGGATATGGTTCCATACACAAATACATACAGTTCTCCGATGACCTGTTCATTAACAGGACATTACAAATGACACATATCACCTGCAGAGAGAAGAGGAAAGGTTTTGTTTTATTGGTTCCAAACTAATTTGGAATTCTCTATGAAGAATGCCCCCCCCCCCCCAAATTCAGTTGGTTCTGTTTATATATAAAGTGGTCTGGATGAGGATAATATACAAAAGATATTTAAAGGGACAGTACCACGAACACAAGCTGTAACTGGATTACTTGTGCATTACAAAACTATCTTTTAAAACAAATTATAAAACACATGCTGCTGTTTTTTGTTTATTTGAAGTAGTTGCAGATAAAAAGGAAAAATAAAGTTAGGACATAATTAATGCTGTTTCCATTTTGTGGATTTCTCCCATGATGCAAAATTTACCAAAATCTGTGCAAAAGTTTTACTTTGTGGCTGTGGTTTAACGGTTAATACGGTGGAGAAGGGAATGTTTAGATAAGTCAGCAGGGGGTGTATTGTGTTCTCTAGGCTACGTTACATAAGAGCTGGCAGCTGAATGAGATAAGACGGGAGCTTAAAAGTACTTTTAATCTACCCCCTGGTGGTGTCCTTTGAATACATCCCACACAATACAATGATGTGAGTCAGCGACTTGTCCATTCACTCCATTCTATGGCCAAAGCCACCAGGAGCCTAGAAGGACTGACATAGCTTTCTGTGGCTTTGCGACTCGTGTCCGAGTGAGTAACAAGCCCTTCCCTTGGTCATCTACGACCGTGGTTCCTAACCATGGTCCTCAAGTCTCCCTAACAGGCCAGGTTTTAAGGATTCCCTTGAGGAAATGCAGACTGAATCCTGCAATCACTGAGCAGCAAATCCTATCACCTGTGCTGTGCTTCAGATATCCGGCAAATCTGGCCGTTTGGTTATGATTATCTAGGTCAGTGGTTCCCAAACGGCCAGATTTGCCGGATATCTGAAGCACAGCACAGGTGATTGAATCCTGCAATCACTGAGCAGCAAATCCTGTCTGCATTTCCCCAAGGGAATCCTTAAAACCTGGCCTGGTGGGGGGACTTGAGGACCGTGGTTGGGAACCACTGATCTAGGTCATTCAGCTTATGGTGGAGTCTATGCTAAAACCAGAGCACAAACAATGGTGTAAACACCCCTTCACCTCTTTGTATTTCTTGTACAAAACGAACAACCCTGAAACAACACAATTTGTGACCTTATGTTCCAAAATCAACTTTATTTTGACCTCATGGTCCTTTTGTCAAGTTTACAGATACCAGGACAGGTTTAAATAAGCATAACAGGCTAGAGTCGTACATCTTAACAATAATATCTCGTGTAAGTTACAAATTAATCACTCCAGAAAATAATTTTTAGGAGATTAGAGACCCGTACTCCACGCAAGCCAATAAATGCTTACAGGGTTATTCAAAGAGAATCGAAAAGTCACTGCACGTTCGGTGACTTTTCGTTCTCTTCAATTCGGGCCGATTCGGCGATCCCATTTCGGCGACCCTGCGGTTTATTCAGCAAGCACCACAGGACCGTCGAAGCGCAGGGAAAAGCAACCGCAAACCCCACAAAAACTAACCGCAATACCTGGCGAAAACCCACAAAAACATTTGGATTAACCCGTCGAAGCCGCCGGAATAACCCGAGCAGGAGCCGATCACACGCAGCGAAGCCTCCGGAAAAAGCTGACACCGCAGACTAAGGCAGTGAATAAATTAGCAAAACAGTTTGCTTGAATGTTTGAAAAGTGAAACACTGTTTGCAAACAAACTACTGAACGAAAATGTCTGAAATTTACATCTGATCCAATGAATGATAATAAAAAGGGCTGTTACAGAAAAAAATAAGTAAACTTAAAAATAAATCCAGAAAAATGCTTAAAATATCCTAAAAAAATCTATAAATAGACTCTTTACTGCAGAATTTTATAATGAGTGGTTTATTAGATATTGAATTAAAATGGGAATATTTTAACATTGAAGCCTATGGGATTCGCCTGAATAAACCTGTCGAATTAAACCAGCGAATGGCAGGGCATTTCGGGAACCTGTCACTGCTGGTTTGTGTTCTCTGAATAGACAAAGCATTGCTTCTCTATGGGGATTTCACTGCCCTCGAACAGGCACCGTATGTGCAGGCAATTCGCCAGGATTTGGCGTATTGCCTGCTCTCTGGATAGCCGAATGGCCAAGAAAGATAAGCGAACGCTGATTTTCACTGTTCGGTTACCTTTCTCCAGCAATTCGGATCTCTTTGAATAACCCTGTTAGTGTGTCGGGCCGGGGTGAGGTATCCACCAGGTACAGGACGTCACAGAACATCTGCATAGTGTGTACAAGGAGGTTCATGGGACAGAGGAATATGCATGGTTTCTTATTTTGCGTCTTTGCAATCCATTGGTACAACCTTTCTCCAATAAACAGCAGTAAAAACACACATTTTCAAGAATTACAACAAAAATGTATAAAATTGTACAACTTTTCAAATACATTTCTCATAGAAATATCAATTTTATTCAAGCAAATGCTTTTTAACTTCCTGCACAGACCAACACGCACACTGCCTGTCCCAAAATGTTACACCTGGATGTACCTATAGAGGCTCGCCTTCCATTGGATAATTACTGCAGTGCTTAACATAAAATGAGGTCATGTGACTCCCTGAATATACTGAATGAGCAGGTTTTTCCATCAATGGGTTTTTTCTCCCCTGATGGCACAGCGGGCATATTCCAAGGTGGCAATGCCAGGATTCATCGGCCTCAAATTGTGCAAGAGTGGTTGAGGGAGCATGAGACGTCATTTTCACACATGGATTGGCCACCGCACAGTCCAGACCTTAACCCCATTGAGGTTAATCTTTGGGATAATGTGCTGGAGAAGACTTTATGCCGCACTGCGACTCTCCCATCATCAACACAAGATCTTGGCCACAAATTAATGCCCCTCTGGACGCCAATAAATGCTGTGACATTGCATGAGCTTATCCACACGATGCCACGGCGAATGCGTGACGCGATCACAACAAAAGGCAACACAACCAATTACAGAGTGTGACTTTAAGCCCTCGTCGACTTGCAACCTGCATGAAATACATCCATTCGTACTTACAACCATAACAAACACAAAAGATATTTATTGTACTTGGGGCTGCGTCAACTAGTGCACAGATTAAAGATGTGCAAATGTAAAATACACAAAGATGACAGACTTACGACTGGCTAGTCAAAACAAAATGTGGTTGAAAGTCAATGGGTGCTCGTGTAGATCTCTGCTTGAACACAGCCGTAATTCTTGATGTGACATCCACACTGAAGGCATCTGGTTAGGGTAACTGTGCTTTACAAGGGATTATTGAGCAGGATTTCTGGCCAGTCAACTCCACGAAGTTGTATAAGAAGTATCCTATATCAAGCATTGGTTTTCAGAGGTTAGAGGAGATCTGGCGTGTGGATCTACAGATCATTATGGCGTCTCCACTTTATGAATGCTTTGGGTGTTCTACAGCAGGGGTCAGCAACCTTGGCCCTCCAGATGTTTTGGAACTACATGTACCATGGGGCTCCACCAAGCTAGTGGAGGGCTGAGAGCCATGGTAGATGTAGTTCCAAAATATCTGGGGGGGGGGGGCCAAGGTTGCGGTCTGCAGCTCTACATGAACTGTTTCTTCCCGTGAAACATTCTCAAAGATCAGGACGTTGTTCCCCATCGTTCGTGAAGATTCTGATGTTTAACAAGACTGGATTTAACAGAAAAGCTCCTCCGACAATATGAGCAAGAGTACGGCTTTTCACCAGTATGAATCCGGCGATGTCTCTCCAGATCGGTTTTAGTGCCGACACTTTTCCCGCAGTCGGGACATGGATGTAGCTTCCCTTGAATGTGACCCATCTGGTGTTGGATGAGACTGGCATTGGTTGGAAAGGTTTTCCAGCAATCCGAACACGAATACGGTCTATCTCCCATGTGTACCCTTTGGTGTCGCACAAGAATAGACTTCTGCCGGAAACATTTCCCGCATTCAGAACAGGAAAACGGTTTCTCCCCTGTGTGAATTCTCTGATGCCTCACAAGGATGTGTTTCTGGCTGAAGCATTTCCCGCATTCGTTGCAGTTGTACGGTTTCTCCCCTGTATGAATTCGTTGATGTCTTTCAAGGACGTGTTTCCACCAAAAGGATTTCCCGCATTCAGTGCAGCAATATGAAGTCTTCCCAGAGTGTGCGCTTTGATGGGCGTCAAGATGAAGCTGCTGGTCAAAGCATTTCCCGTCTTCGGAGCAGGAAAACGTCTTCTCCGCTGTTCGAGCTGCGTAATCGTTAACAGTTTGAGAGTTCCTCAATGGAAATTTTCCATAGCCGGGAAAGAGATATGACAGCTCAGCAGGATACGCTCTAGATTGTGAAACAAAAGATTTTGCAGAGCCCAGTTCCTCTTCTCTAGTTAGAGTATGATCGGTCTTGCCTTGTCCTTCGGCTGTGTCAAGCTCTGGAAAGTCATCTCCTGAAGACGATGATTCCTCCTTAACATAAGTAGACGGTGGATGCTGAGTGGGTATGAAACAATGTGTGAGGTTTCCATCTTCACGTGAGGCTGATTCTTCCTTAATATGGGCAGATGGATATTCTGTCTGTGTGTGCTGTGTGCATGGATAAATGTCAGCGTATGGGACTCTTCGGTTCTCACAGCAGGTCGATTCCTCCTTGATAACAGTAGCTATGTAGTCTGTTTGTGCACGCATTTCTGAGCCTGAGAATTTTCTTCCATAAGAGCTTGGTTTGTCCTTGCTGTACACGGTCTGTGTACATCTGGTGGGAGTATACATGTCGTCATCTGTGAAGCTACCGTCTTCACACGAATCTGATTCCTCCTTAATGCGAACAGTTATATAGTCTGTGTCCCCATGCTCTACGTCGTGTCCGTCTCCACATGAGGCAGATTCCTCCTTAATACGAGGAGATCGATTCCCTGTCTGACTATAATGCTCGGTGGTCAGATAAATGTCAGGGTCTGAGATATTTCCTTCACACGAGGATGGTTCCTCCTTGATAACAGTAGATGGATATTGTGGGGGTACATTGATACCTGGCAGAGACTTAGACACATTTCTCACGTGGTTGACTTGGCGGCGTTTATATATTGCGGAGAATTCTGTGTCACAGCCAGGTGCACATTTTTCTTTGTCTGGAGTAGATGGGGAGAATCTTTGTGCAGAAAACACAGATGATGTTTTGGCCTCCGAATGATCTGTAAAAAAACCAAAAAAAAAAACAGATATATAATGGATAAACCAGTATAAGATACGATCATGTACATAGTGTGCACCTGTGCATTATTAGGGATGTGGTTGGTTCAGGAGAGCCTGTCTTCCTGGCAGGCATAATGCATCAGGTGGACCCAGCTGTGTCCTCCAAACAAATTACATTGGACTCCTGCCCAGTTGAGTCTTGCCCGTTTCTGGTGATCCTATACAAGCTGTCACCCCACAAGTTCCTAAGCTTCTTGGCCCCCTTCTTCATGCCTAGCCATCTGAATACTGATTGTATGGCTGGTAAAAAAAAAAGCAGAGGAAGCGATCAACCAATGTCTTACGGTGAAATAGTTAATTAGCTTTTCCTGGTACTTCCTAAAAATGGACACTCTTTGGGATCAAATGGGGTGTTTTAAGTAGCATTTGAGTGACAGTTTTCTGTGAGAGGTGATCCTGACCATTCCTAGGGCTGGATCAACCCTCTGGAACCCCTGCAAAGACGGTGGGTGGGACACTTAGGTCACCAAGACCATTCCTATTACATCGAATGGTCATGGTGCCCAGAGTGTCCCTTTAATTTGCATGACAGAGAATTAAAAAAAAACTTCTTACCTGAACTGATGGACTGAGGATCCTCAATCATAATGTTCAGGTTAAAATCCTTGAGTCCTTCGACATACTCCCACTCCTCCATGGGGGACAAGACAGGTGAATCCTCAGAACCAGCAGGAAACTAGAAGACGCAATGACACAGTCACCATCCAGACACATGCCTTGGTGTTAGCGTATAATGTCCCATTCTCAGCAGCCTCACCTCTCCAGTCAGCAGACGGATGACCTTGTTAATCAGTTCCAGGATCTTCTGCTCATTACTTATGGATAAGTGATATGGAGGATCCATGGTGGGGCACTGGTTCCTGCATGCTCCATCCAAGGAAGAATTGTTGCTCTGTGTAGATAGATGACCAGTCTTCGTGACCACCATATAGTCCTACACAGAGAAAGAGGAATAGTCGATGATATATATATGTCCTCAATCAGGAGTCAACAAAATACAATACCAGTGTTATTGGGAAACCCAAAGTCCCTCATCACCTCTCCGGTCAGCAGGTGGATGATCTCCAGCATGAATTTCAATATTCTCCGTGTCCTGGTCTTGTTCATCACAGCGGTTTGACAGCTGACTCATGGGTGAGAGATTTCCTCAAAAACCGATGGGGATCACTACAGTTTTCAATCATAGAACATGTTAACAAAACAGGAAAAAGTGAATGAACATTACAATAAATTGGACAGTACGTGTAGTTATGCAGTGAGAAGGTGAGGTCCTTCCTGTCAATCCAAAGAAGAGACAGATCTACGAGATTGTGATTTTTCACGGTCAGCCCCCAGAGACAGACATGTGAGGGTCAGTGATATTGTACGTGTCATTCCACACATGATGAGCTCATACTCACCAATGACCCCTGAGGAGTTGTTAGGAGAGGAGGGATTGGGTAGAAGATGTCCGCTACTCCCTGGTTGCAGAGAGCATCATGGAAGGATCTTCAAAGCGCCGGATCTTCTGAGAGGAGACCATTAATTATCTTCTATTATCAGGAATAATTGATCAATCTCCCTTGCATGCTTTAACGGTACCTACAGTTTATTTTTCTCCAGTCTACACCGAATAAACCTTTCCACGAAACCCACAGACTCTGCAACAATTTAACCCCTTCCAGAGAGTAATACTTTTTACACTTTTGGTGACCCCCCCCCCTTTTTTCTCTATTCAGGCAGCATTGATCTTGTGTATGTTCAGAGAGAGATTCACCCCACACGTTATGGGGTACACCACGTAAAACTGAGATCCAGTCTGTATATTCTGCATTGCAGAGTTCCTGTGATCTCCCAGATACTCTGCATAGAATGTGGATTCAGGGTAAAGAGCCCAGAATGCCCTGCGCCAGCTGTGTGACTGACACGTTTAAAACCCCACCTCCTGCAGCTCCAGCTCTATGGGTTTACAGGAATTTTGGGGTCTTTCTCTCCCTGTAGTGGCCGCCCTCAACTTCCACTCCAGCAACCGGAAGCTGAAATGAGCAATATACATCCGCTTCCGGCGGCCGACAGCCTCTTTCACGTTTCTCCCTGCTTCCGGTCAGGCGTGCGTTCCACTGTAGCCAAGGCGCTTGCGTTCCATATACTTCCGGGTTCTTATTAACCCTGCATGAAACTGATCGAGCCAAGAATCTGCAGCCCTGCGATAATGAGGTTTTTACCTCCACCCCGACTACTCAAACACTTTATATTCACTCAGTACTTTGAGAATCTGCTCCTCTAATACCCCCACTCATCTTATTTACCCCAAAACCCTGACATTATGCCCCTCCCATACCCCACCCCCTTATCTACCCCAAATCCCTGACATTATGCCCCTCCCATACCCCACCCCGTTATTTACCCCAAAAACCCTGACATTATGCCCCTCCCATACCCCACCCCGTTATTTACCCCAAAAACCCTGACATTATGCCCCTCCCATACCCCACCCCGTTATTTACCCCAAAAACCCTGACATTATGCCCCTCCCATACCCCACCCCCTTATTTACCCCAAAAACCCTGAGATTATGCCCCTCCCATTTTATTTACCCCAAAACCCTGACATTATGCCCCTCCCATACCCCACCCCCTTATTTACCCCAAAAACCCTGAGATTATGCCCCTCCCATCTTATTTACCCCAAAACCCTGTAGGGAGAGGTATTAGCAGTAGGAAAAGGGAAGTGCTCATGCCACTGTACAGAGCACTGGTGAGACCTCACTTGGAGTACTGTGTGCAGTACTGGAGACCGTATCTCCAGAAGGATATAGACATCTTAGAGAGAGTTCAGAGAAGGGCTACTAAAATGGTGTACGGCCTGAAGGAGAAAAGTTACCAGGAAAGGCTTAATGATCTTAACATGTACAGCTTGGAAAAAAGACGAGACAGAGGAGATATGATAGAAACCTTTAAATACGTAAAGGGAATCCACAAGGTAGAGGAAGGGAGTATATTTAAAAGGAAACAAAGTAGCAAAACAAGAGGACATAGTCTTAGATTAGAGGGGCAAAGGTTTAAAAGTAACATCAGGAAGCATTATTTTACTGAGCGGGTGGTGGATACATGGAACAGCCTTCCAGTTGAAGTGGTAGAGGCCAAAACAGTAATTGAATTTAAGCAAGCATGGGATAGGCATAAGGCTATCCTAAACAAAAGATAAATCCAAGTAAAGTATCCATGTAATTGGGCAGACTAGATGGGTCGAAAGGTTCTTATCTGCCGACATCTTTCTATGTTTCTATTATGCCCCTCCCATACCCCACCCCCTTATATACCCCAAATCCCTGACATTATGCCCCTTCCATACCCCACCCTTATTTACCCCAAAACCCTGACATTATGCCCCTCCCATCTTATTTACCCCAAAACCCTGACATTATGCCCCTCCCATCTTTATGCCCCTCCCATACCCCACCCCCTTATTTACCCCTAATCCCTGACATTATGCCCCTCCCATACCCCACTCCCTTATTTACCCCAAATCCCTGACATTATGCCCCTCCCATACCCCACCCTTATTTACCCCAAAAACCCTGACATTATGCCCCTCCCATCTTATTTACCCCAAAACCCTGACATTATGCCCCTCCCATACTCCCACCCCCTTATTTACCCCTAATCCCTGACATGTCCCTCCCATCTTATTTACCCCAAAACCCTATTATGCCCCTCCCATACCCCTTTACCTCAAAACCGAGATTCTACCCTTCTAATACCCCCACGCCCCACCCCCTATCATCTTATTAACCCCATACCCTGACATTCTGCCCCCGCTTATCTTATTTACCCCAAAACCCTGACATTCTGCCTAATAACCCAAGCCCCCTGATTATGTTCCTTAATACCCTGAAATTCTACCCCCTCCAATACCCCCAGGCCCTCTGATTATGTTATTATTGTCCCAATACTCTGACATTCTGCCCCTCCAATAGCCATAGGCCCTCTGATTATGTTCCCTAATACCCCGAGATTCTGCCCTCCAATACCCCCCAGTCAGGTTATCTTAATTACCCCAGTACCCTGAGATTCTGCTCCTCCAAACCCCCCAGTCCATCTGATTATATTTACCCCAATACCCTGAGATTATGCCCCATCAATACCCCGTCACGCTGGTTATTTTATTTAACCAAATAATTTGAGATTCTACGCTTACAACCCTCCCCCAAATCTATCCAATCATTGTTATTTCCTCCGTTGCTTTGCCATTTGGGCCCTGCAATACACCTCCGGTCACTCCGATTATTTTATTCACCCCCAATACCGAGATATTCTGCCCCTCCAATTACCATCTTTCGTCCTGGTTATCCTATTTACCCTAGTAACTTGAAATTATACGCCAGATCTATCTGATCATTGTTATTTCTCCCATTGCCTGGATATGTGGCCCCCTGCAATAACGCCACTCACTCGGATAATCTTATTTCCCCCAATACCTTGCGATATAGCCCCTCCCATACCCCCAGTCAATGTAAACATCCCCCCCCCCCAGATCAAAGTCACTATGATAATATGAAACCAACCAAAAAAAAGAATAATTAGATGCCGTCAGCAGGATCCACCCGATTATTTAAGGGCAAAAAGACGGCAAACTCTAGTTTCAGTAGAATATCCCTTTAAGCCAGGGTTCTCGAACTCTGACCCCTCCCCATGATTCTCTGCCCATTTATTGCGTTCAATGCATTCTGGGATTTGTAGGCAATAATCACCTGGGAGGCCAGAGTTTGAGATCCCTGCTTTTAATCTATAAAAAAAAGACCGTATAATCAACATGAAAATATTGCTTTATTATTAGGTAAACATGATAAAATTAAAAATATATATAATAATAAATAAATAAAGACAAATCCTTCCTTTTTAAAGCAAAAATCCTTCGGTGCACCACTTTTCATTCTATGTAACAGATATAAATCCATACGTAAACACTGTAAAGTAACGCGTGTTCTGTAACAGACGGTATTCTTTACGTAACAAAAAGGAACGTGACAAAACACAAAAACTTTAAATATCTAAATGGTGGAGGTCCGTGCCAATCTGTTATTGTTGGAACCATCCTAAAATTAAATTCTCGTTTCAAAGTGTTTATTTTTTTGCAGTCTTGTAAAACCACCGGTCTCGGAACCAGCGGGGAATCCCCGTCTCATTGGCTGGAGACGCAAAGTCAAAATTTTCTGAAGTTCGAGTTCAGTGGCTTGGAAGCGTATTCTTATACCCGCCTAAAATGGGGTTACCACAGTTTATGGAGGTAAACCAAAGCATGACGTAGTCCCTTGCCACAAATCCTCACTGTTATCCTGGGAAGGAGCTGCACCTCCCCTGTCGGCTTCAGCTTCTTGGTCGAGAAATACCACTGCTCCTTGGTTTGCGTCTTCTACAACACCACTTCTTAGACACACTCTAGGAGCCATGGTAGGTTGCGACATCCCACATGACATAGTTGGATAGGTTATTCACCAGTCACACCCGGCTCCTAGGTTCTCCTTATACCGCCTTTCATCTCATAACTATGACTTCTTAAAGGCTTTGAGGAGGAGTTGTAGGTGGAGATTGGCTTCATACTTTCTTCTGGTGCCTTGCTCCAAGTTATCACTACTGATTACGACTTTTTTGAAGGCGTTCTAGACACTGTAGTAGGGCGAGACATACCACTTGACGATGGTTCCATACTGTGTTTACTTGTTCTACTGCCCTGCTGGTCATCAATACCTACCAGTTCACTCGACTGGCCAGCATCACCAATGAGCCTTCTTTCTGTAACTGGTTGACTACTTGCCGATTTTCGGCATTTCTCTCCTAGACCAAGGTTAATGGTTGGTTTTCGACTGGTTGTTGCAGATGGTGGACTCGACTCTTTCGACCTGGATGCAGCTACTACATTTTTAACCACGGCTACTTTATTTTGCAGCAATGTTCCTCTAGCCGTTGTCAGTGCTACACTTTCAGCTTGGTCACAAGCCTTCCAAGAGCTTGCTCTGCTGTCATCTTCGGAATCAGAACTCAGCTCTGTTTTACCAGGATGGAGATCAGGTTTGCTACTCGATGGGGAGAAGGTTTGGTGGATATCCAAATCGCTTTGTGTTGAGTTTGGACTCTGCCTTCCCTGAGAGCTCAGAAAGACCCGACGTGCCGATATGCTTGGTTTGATATCTGTATCCAGGTGTGTAGGCGGTGCAGCCTGCATGCTGGCATAATGATTTGAAAGGGTGTGACTGGTTGGCTGTTGGATCGTACATAATGGGTGTTGTCCTGCATTTGTTTCCTTTATGCTTGAGGATGCAGACTGTGATTGTGTTAGAAACTCATGGACCACTGGATTGCTAGACTGCAAGTTTGCCTTCATGTCAGGGAACACGACGCGTTCTTCTTGCAAATCATGTGGTGGAAATGGCTGCGTGCAGCTCGGAGATGGATACGAATGAGGTTGCTGACCTTCTGGATTTGGAGGAGGTGTACAGCTGGAGTAGAACTGAAGCCACTGGTTGTTCCTCGCAGACAGGGTGTCGTTAACGTTGGAGATGTTTTTGCAAATTTGAGACATAATCTTATTGGACGTGCGGATTTGATCTTTGAGTTCACTGACCACCTGCGTCAAATTCCCCAAATGTGTGTTGCAGAGACGCACGTTTTCCAAAATACTGGCGTTAAATTCCTGCTGTTGGCTGAGAAGGGAACGTATGTGAGAGTTTGTTAGATATTCGTCAGTGTGACCTTGCTGCGTCTCGTTTCGAGAGTCATTGATGACTTGGCTCATATCTTCAGCCTCTTCTTCATACGATAAAACATCCGAAGAGGAGCGAGCAGGCGAAGTGTCTCCTTGTTCTGCAGTTTCAGTTTCTACGGCTCTGTAAGGGACTCCTGGAGAGTCTAGGTGTGCGTCGGCATGTTCTTCTTGTTCCTCCAAGCCTTGCCTTGGGATTCTTGATTCTGAGGAAGAAGAAAAAAAAAACACAAACCAAAAACACCGCATTAATCAACGAGTCCTCATAAAATGGCGAAAGATTAAGAAATGCAAATATTTACATGCATAGCTGGGAGTGCGACCATGTGTGGTCGCCGCATGGTTGGGGAGCAAACCTCGCCCTCTGGAAAAGGTTCATTGACGATAGTATTGTCATTTGGAAGGGTAGCATCGAGTCCCTGAGGATTTTATTATTTGATTGAGCATTAATGATTTTAATCTTACTTTTATGTCAAATGTCCACAAGAGCACGGTAAACTTTTGAGATTTAACCCTTTCACTGCTGAGGACGTGTGGGGAACGTCCTCATTGACTCCTAAGGAAAGATAGGGGGTTCCTTTGAACCCCGATATCTCCTGAGTCCTGGCAGCCAGCAGGATCATGTTTGGTATCATTAGAAAGGCCAGAACATGGCCTTTCCTATGATATCAAATATGACCATGTTTAAAGTAAAGTAAAAAAAATAATAAATCTAATAATAAAAAAAGGAAAAACCATGTTTTTTTAAGACGAGAAATGGCTCAGCAGTGAAGGGGTTAACAATATATATATATAGAGAAATTGGAATGACAAAATCAATACGAAAACTTCTTTTTTTTAAAAAAAACAAATTCCGTGATTGATATTTCAAGTTCACGTGCTAAGAAATGGTTGACCAATATTCCGAAAGGGTCAACTTACAAGAATGAGGAGAAATTGTACTGACGACGATGTATTTAAAGAACAAGCGGAGAAGAAGATGAAAGAAAAATATATTGGTAGAAGTTACAGTAAAGAGAAATTTAATAGAGATTTTAAAGATCTAAGCAGGAGGAATAGAAATTAATTTCTACAAGTTAAAGAAACAAAATATTAAGAGGAAACACTCTAGGCTAAAAATCACCCCCCCCCCTTTTTTACATTATATTATACCTATTGCCCTACCTAGTTATTCAGTATTTTTTTTAATGTAATACTTACCCTAAAAACCACTTGTTCCCAACGGTGTTTTTTTTTTTTTTATACTCACCTCCCTCCTCTTCCGCTCCCGTCGTGGTAACTCTTCAACTTGGTTAATGGTTTACGTGAGAAACGCGCATGCACGCCTCTCATGTAAACCAGCCAATCAGCAGGCTTCCTCTCTTCTTTGATTAGTGTTACGCGCAACACTAAATCACAGCCGCTGCCGCCAGCTACTGCGGCGATTTGGAGACGTCAATAATAAGAGGATAAGAATATCAGAAGGAGTATAGATCATAGTGTCCCGAATCATTGCATTAATTGCCCGCAATTTAAATTTGAAGAGCTTAACTGGATAAGTATTGAATTAGTAATCCCAAATTGGGGGGGGGAGATTATTTGCTTTGCTTAGGGAAGCAGAATAGACATGGATATTGTAAATTGTTTTTAGGGCTAGTGATGTCTGCTTAATTTTTTGCTGGTTATATGAATCATCATGATCAGCAGAGATAATAGATTGTTTCCTCATGAGGTCGCCAAGAAAACTTATTGGGATACCCACTGATGAGATCTGACGGAATTAAAGCCAGTTGATCAGGCAGAGGAGCTTAAGAAGGGCACCGATGCGCAATAAGAGGACTGATGGCCAACTGACCGGGCAGAGGATTTCTCAAAATGGCGCTGACTGAAACGGCGCATGCGTGAGGAGGGAATCGATGATTGGAAGGGAAACGAAAGGATGACAACTGGCAATTATGCTAATGAAGATAGAGAGAGGAAATCAATCACGGTTGGGACTTTTAAAAGACAGATTGTGTGTAGTTACAACATTCCTGATGAAGTGGTATGTGTGCCACGAAACGCGTCAAATGTTTCGCTTTTTTTAACTAATAAACATTTGTTATACTGGACGAGTGCTCCATGGTCCAGAATTAATTCTATCCACTATTCAAAAGTGTGACGTTCTGGGTTTCTGGCGCCCCCTCTGGCAATACTGGACATTGCTTTTAGTTCTGGACATTTGGTTCACGTCCAAGCCTGATCAGTACCTGGACTCCATTGGTTCACCCTGGACCATTTTGTATAAATGGAGACCACTCCCTTAGTAGGGTGCGGTCTCATTCATCCTGGATCAGTCATTCAGCTCATGTCTGGTTTGCCTTGCTCTAGATTCATCCTGAATCATCTATTCAGTTCAGTTCAGTCTGTCTTCAAGCTCCTGTCTGGTTTGCCTTGGTCTAATTTAATCCTGTTCAGTCTGTCTGTCTTCCAGCTCATGTCTGGTCTTTCCCTGGTCTAGATTTATCCTGTTTAACCTGTCTACCTGGTCATTCTGTTTACAGGCTCATGTCTGGTTTGCCCTGTTTTTCTTGCCTTCTTGTAGTATCATGTTTAGTTCTGCGTATCATGTTTAATTCTGCCTCCCATATTTAGTTGCCTATTTTGTTTATATCTGGTTTTCTTTATATTTCTTGCCGTGAGGTTAAAGGCTCTGTTTATTGTATTTATGTTCTGTATTCCCTGCTCTTGGTTTAAGTTCTTGGTTCCTAGAATAAATGATATATTTTTATTTTTCTAGTTCAGGCTTATGGTCTATTTTCACTGCTCATTAGGCTCACACCCCTCTCTGTCAGGTCAGGTCCCTGACCCCCTTCGTGACAAAAAGGAGGAGATGGACGTATCTAGGAGATCCCCCAGAGGAGTGCACGGAACCCAGAGCCATTCCGCAGACGAGCTGGCATATGGAGGAGGGTAACACCCTGTGATTTGATGTGCACTTTATTCACTGCGATCTAGATATGGGCTTCCTATAAGGGGCCCATAATTACTGTTTGTGTGTAACAGGATTACACAATTTTATGTGTCTAGGTAACACTCCCGTTGCGGTGATCTACACATTTCCTTTGATTAAGAAATGACCGCATACCTGCGTCAGTGTCTGCTACATTCATGACACCTTGGACCATAGCTAGCTCGATTATCTGACGAATGATATTTTCAGAGATGCTGTAGATCACGTTTAGTGGTCCTGCCCCGCTTTGCTGCTTATGTTGGTTTTCTCTGGCCATTTTGTGCTTCACCTTGGCCTTTAGGTCACTAAATCTTTTTTTACATTTTTCTGGCGTCCTTCGGTGGATTCCTGCTGAACTCACGTAGCGCGCGACCTTCTTCCAGATTAGATTTTTCCCGTACAGAGAGGTCTTGGCAGACAGATGGCCAAATAACTTGCTGTAATTATCGAAGACCTTCCTCGCGAGGACCTCATTCTCTGCCTCTGTAAATGGGGGGCTTCGAGATTCCAGTAGAGCGCTTTGTGAGGACATCTGCGGAAATGGACAACACACATAACCAACATTCCAAATGTGAACAAATACTCTTGTTTTCATCTGAATCCTGTATGTCAGTGGTTCCCAACCACGGTCCTCAAGTCCCCCCCAACAGGTCGGGTTTTAAGGATCACCTTGGGGGAATGCAGACTGAATCCTGCAATCACTGAGCAGCAAATCATGTCACCTGTGCTGCGCTTCAGAAATCTGCAAACCTGACCTGTTGGGGTACTTGAGGACCGCGGTTGGGAACCACCTCTGTATGTGATAAGCAGCTGAAAGAATTATGGTGGACATCTGCCCATCCCTATTGTCTTCCACTGTGCTATAGCTTTTCCCTTCCATCCACCATTGCAGCTCAGCCACATCTCTCTCATCGCAGATCTGCTCTCTTGCACCCATTGGGTCTCGGCCTTCTTCCCATCATGCCTTGTTGCTCTATCCCATCCCCATTCCTAGCACTATCGTCTTTGTCTCAACCCTGTATTCCTCGGTACGTTTCAGGACAGGCAATGGATGGGACTTCCTCCTAATAACATGTGCTCTCCCTCTCCTTAAATACTATTTACCACCATCTCTTGAAATGAGAACGGGATCTCTTGACTGACTGGATGTCACAAGGAATGGCCAGATAGCGATGGGTTAAGGTCTGGACTGTGCGGCGGCCAATCCATGTGTGGAAATGATGTCTCATGCTCCCTCAACCACTCTTGCACAATTTGAGCCCGATGAATCCTGGCATTGCCATCTTGGAATATGCCCGCTGTGCCATCAGGGGAGAAGAAACCCATTGATGGAAAAACCTGCTCATTCAGTATATTCAGGGAGTCACGTGACCTCATTTTATGCTGAAACATATTAATTACTGCAGTAATTATCCAATGGAAGGCGAGCACCTATTGGCTGAGTTACACCCAGAGGGGAACGTTTTTGTGGCCAGGCAGTGTAGCCGGGAAACATGAAGGAAAATTGAAAGAACATTCGTCACGTGTCACTGTCTGCATATTGTCTGAAAGCAAAACGTGTGAGCTTTTGTTACACCTACCTCGTAGAAGCCTGGTTCCTCCTCAAACTGGCTGGATGGGTCTCCTCCCTGTGTAAGTTCAGTGGGTGGATAAAGGTCAGTGTCTGTGAGGTCTCCTTCACAGGAGACAGGTTCCTCTTTAATATTTGATGGGTACGTTGCCTTTTTGAGTCCTATGGGTTTAGCAATGGAGCTGTGGAGTTTTCCTTCTTGACAGGAGAACGTTCGATCCTTGCTACGACTCCTTGCACTGTCCAGTTGTGCGCTTGGTCTTGCTATGGAAACGTCAGTTTTTGTTTCACATGGAGAAGATTCAGATGTGAAGGTGACTGGCTTGGCCTCAGTTTTCGCTGGTTTGTGACCTTTCAAACACTTTTCTGTTTTCTTGGTTTCATTTCCAGCATCTCCTTTGGTTTCGTCAGACAAAGCCCCAAGAGCGAGACATTCCTCAGGGGCAGCTTTATCTGTAGTAAAAATACAATGTATTAGCCGTTATGAAACCTTAACAGTTTGTGTACTTCTTGGAGACACACACACACACACCTCCTCTTACCCTGGGAACTGAGATTTTCTGGTTGCTCCTTCAAGGCGTCCTCATAGAGATCCTTGTGTCGCTCCACATACTCCCACTCTTCCATGGAGAAATGGACGGTGACATCCTCACAGCGTATAGGAACCTGACACACACAATGACACAGTCACCATCCAGACACATGCCTTGGTGTTAGCGTATAATGTCCCATTCCCAGCAGCCTCACCTCTCCAGTCAGCAGACGGATGATCTGGTTGGTCAGCTCCAGGATCTTCTGCTCATGGGTCGGCAATTGAGGTGGAGGCTCCGTGCTGGGACTCTGGGACCTAAAAGACCCGACACATCTGTGCTGCTGATGTCCGACATGATTTGAAGTCTTTTTCACAACCATATAATCCTACATATTGAGAACAACGCTATTATAAGCACAATATCAATTTCAATGCCACACTCAGGTTTCTTGCCTCCAGACTACGTCAAGAATCTGGGGGCTCCTCTATGTCTAGATTAAGGAATGTTGAACCCCAGAGAGCCATATTATTCAACAAATTTACAGCGGCAAATAGTTGAATCCAAGTCTGACCTGTCTTTCCAGAAATTACATGTGATGTTACATGACATTCCCAGGATCCCTCACCTCTCCAGTCAGCAGGTAGAGCATCTCCATGGTTAGATCCAGGATCTTCTCAGTCGTCCTCATTGTGATAATATGTAGTGATACATGGACAACAGACGCTGGATCTTGAGGTTATTCCTGACTAAGGCAGCTCCAACATGTCGGACTCCTACATCAGTCATGTACGATTTGTTTTCGGGTTACACCTGTATGAACATAGAAAACACAGCTTTGTAAATTCGTCTCAAGTTACATCTGCTCTGCCATGTCCTCCAAGTCTGATAGGACAACAGGGTCATTAACCCCTTCACTGCTAAGCCATTTCACATCTTAAAAAAAAAAAAAAATTCCTTTAAACATGGTCATGTTTGGTATCATTGGAAAGGCCTTTCCAATGATACCAAATATGACCCTGCTAGCTTCCAACAGTCGGGAGATATCAGAGTTCAATAGGAACCCCCTATCTCCACCCCATCTTTCCTTAGGAGTCAATGAGGACGTTCCCCACACGTCCTCAGTAGTGAAAGGGTTAAGGTCACTTTGAACACTCAATGTCCCCACCAAACCTCATGACAAGTTTACATTTTAGATGATGAACGGGGTGGTGGTATCCTTCTTAGTTGGGGCTACCTCTGTTTTTCTAAACTAGGCAGTAATCTCTGAATCTGGTCTCAAACCCAGATAAAGATTCTGGCCTTCAAAATTTCCCAAACCAAGAACAGATATTTATCCGACATCAAAATAGACCCAAAATTTGACAAATCGAAGGTAGACTTGATGTATATAAAAGCAGCTGGTTTGTTTTCTTAAAACGGATATGGAAACGACCCTATGCCTTAAGAAGATTGAAGGGGTCAACTAGACCTAAAATAACCGTCAGGAAGCTCTAAACAGGTCGTTTTCCTTTCTGGATCTCCTACGTTGGTGCAACTCAGAAAATAAAGCTGTAGGTATCCATTGGACCTTCCATAGCAGTAGAAAACCACAACTTCCACTCTACCAATCGATGTGCAAGTGGAGGAGGGAAAAAACTAAAAAAGAAGGTGTCATCTGAGACCCTCTCTGCAATGAAGATCGTACAGGAACCCATCCCTCATACCAGCAGGAAAGATGAGTATTATCCACCTATCAAACCCACCACGTGAATCCAAATGGAGCTCAGAAGGTTCCAAAAGAATCACTTGCCTTTTCACAAAACGTCGAGATGAGAGATGTAAACTAAATTATATGTAACGAGTAAAACCACGACTCTACTCATGACACGTCAATACATACTGTGAAATAAAGGAAGAAGGTCTGAGAAAGACAAAGTCAAGAAAATCAGCTCTTCAACCAACCTGCCCCTGGAGCCGAAGTCCCATTGCTGGATCCACGGAAAAACAGCCAAAGGTTGGCTGGCATCTTTTGTTTTTTTGGGAAAGTAGTTTACCAGGAAGGATACATTGAGATTTCTCTCGTTTTCAAGTATGTCCTGGGTGGCGAGTATGTACCGTTGGGTGTCTTGCCCAAGGACACTTACTGGAGAGGTGCTCGTCGGGATCGAACCCATGTCTCCACAGGCTCTCTCCACGCAGAGCAGTGATGTTACCTCTACTCCACCCAGCCGGTACAAAATCATTTAACTACAGACTGATCTACAAAGAAAGGTCTTCTTACACTGAAGATGGAAAAACATCCTCCAGTGACCTAGGATTCTGGGAGAACATGGGAAGAATTTCCAATGAAACAATAAAATCGGCAAAAACAGTCTTGGGATGAAATGATGGACCAACTAAGAACCACCTGATCTTCATGACACACATTGCACAGGGAAGAGGATTGGAAGAACTCAGGTCTGATACTAGAGATTCTAGCGTAGATCCATAGATGGTCCAGCAACTGATTAGACTATGATCTGACCCCTGTGGAGGAAAGTCCAGAGAGTTGAAAGAAACAAGGCAGAGGTCAGGGATTGAAGAACAATGGGTACTCAGGGCCAAGACAAGGTCGGCCCAGAAAACAGAACTGAGAAATACAAGTAGCACGTTAAGGGGTAACAGAGACCACGTCAGGGCAAGGAACGGGAGAATCTGTGGGTTTCTACAGCCCTAGAGGAGGATGTCAGCGCTCTGGAACCCACATGGGGGGAGGGGGGGTTGAACCTAGAGACTGAGTGTCTGGGCATATCACTATAACCCTCTATCTCTATATATTGTATCTATACGGGGGATAGAGCGACGCCGAGTATCTTATATCACTATAACCCTCTATCTCTATATATTGTATCTATACGGGGGATAGAGCGACGCCGAGTATCTTATATCACTATAACCCTCTATCTCTATATATTGTATCTATACGGGGGATAGAGCGACGCCGAGTACCTTATATCTCTATACGGGGGGATAGAGCGACGCCGAGTATCTTATGTCACTATAACCCTCTATCTCTATATATTGTATCTATACGGGGGATAGAGCGTCGCCGAGTATCTTATATCACTATAACCATCTATCTCTATATATTGTATCTATACGGGGGGATAGAGCGACGCCGAGTATCTTATATCACTATAACCCTCTATATATTGTATCTATACGGGGGGATAGAGCGACACCGAGTATCTTATATCACTATAACCCTCTATATATTGTATCTATACGGGGGGATAGAGCGACACCGAGTATCTTATATCACTATAACCCTCTATATATTGTATCTATACGGGGGATAGAGCGAGGCCGAGTATCTTATATCACTATAACCCTCTATATATTGTATCTATACGGGAGGATAGAGCGACGCCGAGTATCTTATATCACTATAACCCTCTATATATTGTATCTATACGGGAGGATAGAGCGACGCCGAGTATCTTATATCACTATAACCCTCTATATATTGTATCTATACGGGAGGATAGAGCGACGCCGAGTATCTTATATCACTATAACCCTCTATATATTGTATCTATACGGGGGGATAGAGCGACGCCGAGTATCTTATATCACTATAACCCTCTATATATTGTATCTATACGGGGGGATAGAGCGACGCCGAGTATCTTATATCACTATAACCCTCTATATATTGTATCTATACGGGGGGATAGAGCGACGCCGAGTATCTTATATCACTATAACCCTCTATATATTGTATCTATATGGGAGGATAGAGCGACGCCAAGTATCTTATATCACTATAACCCTCTATCTCTATATATTGTATCTATACGGGGGGATAGAGTGACACCGAGTATCTTATATCACTATAACCCTCTATCTCTATATATTGTATCTATACGGGGGGATAGAGCGACGCCGAGTATCTTATATCACTATAACCCTCTATCTCTATATATTGTATCTATACGGGGGGATAGAGCGACACCGAGTATCTTATATCTCTATAACCCTCTATATATTGTATCTATACGGGGGGATAGAGCGACGCCGAGTATCTTATATCACTATAACCCTCTATTTCTATATATTGTATCTATACGGGGGGATAGAGCGACGCCGAGTATCTTATATCACTATAACCCTCTATCTCTATATATTGTATCTATACGGGGGGATAGAGCGACGCCGAGTATCATATCACTATAACCCTCTATCTCTATATATTGTAACCGGGCTTGACAAATTTGCTTTGAATCTAGGAGCCAGCTACAAAAGTTAGGAGCCAGTTTTTGCGTCAGACTAACAAAGCTTTACTTTCAACAACTAAAAAAGATAGATACACAATACCATTTTTAAAAAAAATAAAAAAAATTAAGACTAAGTACTAATATTCTTTTTGCCAGGTATTCACCGATACGTTTATTTAATGTGACGCTTTGCAATAAATAAAGTTTTTGCTGAAAGCCTGTCCAGTATATGATGGTATTGGAATGTATGGCCAGACATGCGATTTACCGGCTGCGCGCACACACACCAGATCTCTTATATAAATACATACAGCAGGGCCGGATATATTTACATTAAATGTAGGAGACAGGAAGAAAACACTGAAGCCAACTAGAGGTTTTTAGATGCCAGGCAAAGGCTGCTTTTTGATTGGTGTAAAATAAACTGGAAATTCTAGGAGCCAGGAGTAAAATTCTAGGAGCAGGAGTGGCTAGGAGCCAGTGGCAGGGATTTGCAAAGCCCTGTTATATCTATATACTGGGTAAAGTGATGCAGAGTACCTTCTATCAGTGTGCACACACCTGTCTCAATGTTCTGCAGCTGTTGTGCCTCCTCAATGTATGCCACAAGATTGAAGGCAAACGTGTTCCTGTGTTGAAAGGGACATCCGGCCCCGGAAGTAGGTGTCTTCGGCGGCCATATTGGATAAGGGCAGCTGACCCATTAAGATGTGTGTTAGTAAGGGCAAGTGCTGAAAAACGTGAATCAACCTGTGACAATGAATTAATGTGAGGGAAGGAGGGAGACATTCAATGTAATGGATTAAATAAATCCTCAGAGTGAGGGTGTAAACGGGAATGGCTTGCAGCGCGTGCAGTGAGGGTGTAAACGGGAATGGCTTGCAGCGCGTGCAGTGAGGGTGTAAACGGGAATGGCTTGCAGCGCGTGCAGTGAGGGTATAAACGGGAATGGCTTGCAGCGCGTGCAGTGAGGGTGTAAACGGGAATGGTTTGCAGCGCGTGCAGTGAGGGTGTAAATGGGAATGGCTTGCAGCGCGTGCAGTGAGGGTGTAAATGGGAATGGTTTGCAGCGCGTGCAGTGAGGGTGTAAACGGGAATGGCTTGCAGCGCGTGCTTTGAGGGTATAAACGGGTATGGCTTGCAGCGCGTGCAGTGAGGGTGTAAACGGGAATGGCTTGCAGTGCGTCCAGTGAGGGTATAAACGGGAATGGCTTGCAGCGCGTGCAGTGAGGGTTTAAACGGGAATGGCTTGCAGCGCGTGCAGTGAGGGTGTAAACGGGAATGGCTTGCAGCGCGTGCAGTGAGGGTATAAACGGGAATGGCTTGCAGCGCGTGCAGTGAGGGTATAAACGGGAATGGCTTGCAGCGCGTGTAGTGAGGGTGAGCTCTGGGCATGGAGAGGCTGTATTACTATCAGGGTGATGATCCACTCTTAGTGTAAAGCATCAATGTCCTGGTCTTATTGGGCATTAAAGTGCTTGTATTGATATGGAACATATTGAAATGACAGCAATAACACACCAGCAGTAGGGATGAGCTGTTCGGTTCGATCAGTTCAGAGTTCGATTCGAACTTTGGCCGTTCGCAAGTTCGCGAACTTCCACCTTTTTTGGCGTGTTCGGTTCGAGTTCGGAAAAAAAATTGTGAAAAAAGTATAAACAATGCTTAAAAAATACCAAAAAAATCTAGAAATAATGAGACACTTTACTGCAGAATATTATAAGCAACGGTTTATTAGATATTGAATTAAAAAATAATGTCTACGTGCAAAGATTCTCACCTCTAAATGACCTGTTCTCTCAAACGGCGTAAACAACAGGTGTTTAATTAGTGATTGGAAATAACATGTGCTTCTAATTAGACCGTCTCATGAATTTGATACATTGTATGCAGACTGGGAGTGCTAGGTGTCGTGTGTGGGTCTGAGATGGCGATGTTTCCATACATCCTAGAAATCCGCCACTTCACCGGCAGGTTATGGGGACCTCCTAGGCACGATATTTGAAGGAATTTTTCGTTTTTATTTTTAACCCTTATTTTAATGAAAACTCACTGTTCCTTTAACCCTTTCACTGCTGAGGCATTTCACCGCTGTGTGCTGAGCTAATTTTTACCGCTTTCGCTCATCATGTTTAAACGCGATTTGAAGCCACATTTTATTATACGACCCAGACATATTATATATCGTTCTTTCCGGCAGACTCCGCAGACTCATAATATATCATTTTTATATGTATACGTCATGTTCTGCCTGTATATTATAACAAAAAATACAATAAAACTTGAATTTTTAATTATCTGCAGCGTGTAAAGTGGTTTTTTTCACCTTTTATCACATGAACATTTGCGGTTATATTTTCTTGTACAAAAATTAGAAATAGGGACTTATTAAATTTTTTGGGGGGAATTATGTGATTTTTATCAAACGCACAACATAGGAAAAAACCATTAGTGCAGCATCATTGTTCACATTATAATTGAAATGTGAACAATATTGCTGCATTAATAACACACAAAAAAAATATTTTTTAAAAAAAATTCTACTTTATACCTGGTCATTTTGGGTATCATGCTCAGGCCTTTCGATTGACACCCTCCATGACCCCTTAGCTGCCACGGTTCTGGAGATATCGGGGTTCAAATGAACCCCCTATCTCCAACAAGGGATTCCGGGCAGCTAGGGGTTCCCCGGCTATCTGACGTCATCACGCAATGCGTGAGGATGTCAGGCAGTGAGGGGGGACCCAGGGGTGGAGCCGCCATCCAAGATGGCGGCCCCCACCGGGAGCTAGGCCGCACTTCGGCGCCGCAAGGTGCTGAAGTAAGGGGTTAAAGCCAGGCACTGCTTAAAAGGGGAGACTCGACTCTCGCTGAGTGTGGACGTGTTTCTGCTGAGCTCTCTGACGAACTGGCCTTTTAGGCATTATTTTTCACGTCCCTCTTTCAAGGAAAGCTGCTGTTTTTGTACCCCGAGATCCTGCCGCCCTGGAGGGGTGTTTGAGACCTGAGGCACCGCTCTGCAGATCTTTACTACAACGCTTGAACACCCTGCTGCTTTTTGCGGCCTAGCTGCAGGCGGCCATTTTGACAGCCTGCTCCGGAGTTGTGGGCCTGATCTGGTAGTGAACTCGAGTGCCATGGAGACTGCTAACCTTCCAGCACCTGTGCTACCTCCGGGGCTGCCTCCCTCCCCACTGCAGCTGTCTGATGATGACCTTGATTCCCCTCTTACTAAAGGGATGCTAGCGGACCTCATGGAGGAGATGCGGAGGCTCTGGCGCGACACTTGGCGGGAAGCTGGCTGGGCCTACGGCGTAGATTTGGCTGTGAAGGAGTCTGATTGCCTTGCGGAGCTGGAGGTGGTGCCGCGGCCCTGTGATACTGCGGGGCCTGTGACCGGGCCTGAGGCCAACGTCCAGTGCGACTTGCGACCTCACCTGGCTGCACACGTCATGGAGTTCCCCCTGCAAGCAGCTCACCTGGAGATTCCTGTGGCCGGAGGTTTGTTGCGACCCGCTTCTCTGCTGCCTGCTGTGCCGTCCTGTCTCAGCGGTCCCTCGGCGGGATGTTCTGCAGCCCTAGTATGCGGAGAGGAGCTGTCTGGCTTTGTTGATTGGCGGCTGATCCTGGTGCTGCGAGGGCTTTACTCCCTCGTCGTGAAGCTGACTGGTCTGGGTGCACTATTTGTTCTCCTGCAGGCCGCGAATCCCTTTACTGTCCTGGACATTGGCTGATATCCCACTGTGTCGTGCCTCTTTTCTAGTTGATGTCCTCTGGCTATACCTTGTCACCCTACTTACCATGCCCATGTTTATTCTATGAGAAATGATTCCCTCCATGATGACACCCCCCCTTGCCATTTGATGAGACACTTTCTGTCGCCATTGCGGTGTTATGTTTTATTTTTACTCGCCCCTCTCCCTCTGGACACTCCTTTACTGACTTTATCTTTCATGGCCGGGATGTGGTAATTTGTGGGCATCTGGGTTTTTATATATTTTTTTTTAATTTTTTTTTTTCTTCTCTTTCTTTTCTTTTTGTGTGTGCGGGACGATGGGTGGACCTGGGTGAGCCATTGGAACGGGTACCATGGCTCTGACCGCTTCCTCTGGCCCCAGGTTGCCCGGCCTTGTGGCCTCTTCCATGACCTCCAGTTCCCCGTGGGGTTCCTGGAGCTAGTCGGGAATGCCGCTCTATATTAGGTGGTCCCCCACCCCTTTTTTTTTTAAATTTTCTTTGTCAACCCAGGCACTTCGCCCGCTATTTGACTGCAGGCTCCACCTCCTCCCTGAAAACGCTGACTTATGTCAGAGTGTCCATCCCCCTTTCCCGTCTCCCCTTACTGTTGATTACTTTGTTGACCCTAGCTGACTATTATTTTTTATTTTATTTGCGTTGATTTTCCTGCTGACTAGCCTGCTGTGGCCCTGCGCGGCCGTTTTCTGTTTGTTGTACTGATGATATTGTTCCAAAATAAAAAATTTGAAATTAAAAAAAAAAAAAGGGGAGACTCTCCCCTTTTAAGTGGTGCCTGGCTTTTTTTTGTGGGACCTCCCAATCAGGAGAGGGATCCGAACGGATCCCCTCCTCCCTTCCAGGCGATCTCCCGGGAGCAGGACCGGCGCTAGCGTAAGGTGGCCGTCTTACTATCTGGCTTCCTGCCAGTTTGTGGGGGCGGAATTCCCCGGCCCAAGCGCCGCCATCTTGGTCGGCCGGGGAGACCCGGCGCAGCGCTAGGGGCCGAACCACCTGACCAGCGCCGCGTGCGATCTCGCGAGAACGCGGCTGCGCTGGTCATGTTGTTCCCGCCCGGCGAGCGGCAAAGCTGCATCATGTCAGTGGCCGCTCGCCACCATGAGGAATGCCGGCGGAGCCTGGGGGGCCTGGCAGCAGGTGAGAGCTGGGGGCAGATATATCCATATGTCAGCTGGGGGCAAATATCTCCATATCAGCTGGGGCAATATATACCCATGTAATCTGGGGGCAAATATATCCATGAGTTGGGGGCAAATATATCCACATGTGATCTGGGGGCAAATATATCCATGAGTTGGGGACAAATATATCCATGAGTTGGGGGCAAATATATCCACATGTGATCTGGGGGTAAATATACCCATATGAGCTGGGGGCAAATATTTCCATATGAGCTGAGGCAATATATACCCATGTAATCTGGGGGCAAATATATCCATGAGTTGGGGGCAAATATATCCACATGTGATCTGGGGGTAAATATATCCATGAGTTGGGGGAAAATATACTTATATGAGCTGGGGGCAAATATACTTATATGAGCAACTCTAGTGTGTGTGTATATATATATGTGTACAGTATATATAGAGATTATCACGGCACCTCTATCGTGATTGGCTTGACATGACACGGATGGGGGGGGGCACGAAAATGCACCTTCGCCTGACTAGATAAAAATGCTTGCACCGGCCCTGGCCGGGGGTCGCCTGGAAATGACGTCATCGCGCATGGCGCGATGACGTCATTTACGTCGTGAGGAGCTTGATTTCAGCGTCTGAAGTCAGAACGCCGCAGGACCCTGGACAGAGAGGTGAGTATCTCCGCCGGGGGTCCCTCAAAGCTGATGACGTGTGGGACACGTCCTCCTCAGCATACAGCGGGAGTAACTGAGGACGTGTCCCACATGTCATCAGCAGTGAAGGGGTTAAAAACATCTTTTTTTTTAAAACTTTTTGTCCTTGTTTCCTGTCCCCCAGGGCACTACCCAGACCCGGACATTGTTTTTAAGTGTTTCTATACATCCTAGAAATCTGCCACTTTACGGGCAGGTTATGGGGACCTCCTAGACACGATATTTGAAGGAATTTTTGGTTTTTATTTTTAACCCTTATTTCATGGAAAACTCACTGTCCCTTCAAAAAGGTTTTTTTTTTTTTTTACTTTTTGTCCTTGTTTCCTGTCCCCCAGGGCACTACCCGGACCCCCATACAACTTTTATGGCAAATATCTAGCATATATGCCCTCTTGGAGGGCACTCTAAAAATCGAACTTTGAGTCCCATTGACATGTATTGAGTTCGTGTTCGAGTTCGAACCTTTGAAAAGTTCGAGTTCGAATGCGAACCGAACTCGGGGGTGTTCGGCTCATCCCTAACCAGCAGCTCATTGTCTGTGTGTTTAGTGCTTGGTCTGACAGATCAGAGCCCTGTTCAATACCTCAGCAGCTGCTGAATTGCTGCAGCGCAGCAATTCAGTTTGCTGCAGCAGTGTCATTGAACGCTTTGGATGAGAATTTCAAATCCAAAATGGCCGACGATTTCTTAATGAAAGATTCAGATTGTTTTTCGTATCAGTCGGACAAAATATGATAAAGAAAAGCAGTCGGCACAATTCCGTTTTTGTTACCCTGTGAGTGGGATGTGGGGAGTCGGGGGGGGGGTTATGGTCAGCGTGTTAGTGGTGTGTCAGGGATGTTAAGGATTCACAGACACGTGACGTATATGAGAGACAATATATATATAAATATATATGTTATGGACTCTTTGCCTTGAGAAAGTTACTTTTATGTTGCGAAACGCGTCGGCGTTTATGTCCTATTAAATTCGATTTTAAAACTTTTATTTAGTCCAGCCTTTTTGTTGCATCCTATATGGTGTTCAGTGATTCTGAAAGCGGATTCACCAGCGGTTTCCAGCTACACCACAGGTCTACAGGCGGATTGCAGCGTTTGAAAATATCGATTGATGTGCCCTTAGGCTGGGGTCAGACCAGCGCACTTTTAACGTGCGTTCTGGCGCACATAATCACAGCCGCACTAGCAGCAGATGATGGGCAATGACGGCCAATATACGAAGTACGGTCGCACGAAAGTCCGGCCGCGCAACGCAAGTGGAAAACGAACGCATTTTTTCGAGAACGCCGAACCGCTAGTACGGACGTACAGAGTGCGCAGCTGCGGCATAGCGGCGTGTGTGCGAGATTAGGAGACGTCAGACGCTGCTAATGTCCAGCCTACATAACGTCCAGACGCAAAAAGAGTTTTATTGACGATCTGAAAAAATCACGCACGAAAAATGCGCATCGTATGACCGTTTTCGCGCACTCCGTGAAAAAATACGTCAATTCGTTCGGACGCACTTTTTTACGTTCGCGTGTAAAAATGCTTTCGTTTGACCCTAGCCTTATTGCATTAATATCCTGTGAGCGTGTTATATGAGCAGGGGTTTCTGTATCTTTTATATATGCAACTCTGCCCTATGCTTTTTTCATTTGTCTAAGGCTGGGGTCAGACCAGCGCATTTTTAACGCGCGTTTAGGCGCACATAATCACGGCCGCAGTAGCAGCAAATGACGGGCAATGACGGCCAATATACGAAGTATGGTCGCAGGAAAGTCCGGCCGCGCAACGCAAGCGGCAAACGAACGCATTTTTTCGAGAACGCAAAACCGCTAGTACTGACGTACAGAGTGCGCTGCGTCCGCATAGCGGCGTGTGTGCGTGATTAGGAGACGTCAGACGCTGCTTATGTCCGGCCAACATAACGTCCAGACGCACAAAGTTGCCTGGTTTGGATCCGTAAAAAATCACACCCAAAAATGCGCATCGTATGACTGTTTTCGCGCGTTCCGTTAAAAAATACGTCAATGCGTTCGGATGCACTTTTTGACGGTCGCTGCAAATAATGCGTTTGTTTGACCCTAGCCTTACAGTGAGACTCCTTATATTCTTATTTATGTAAAACTAACTGTACAACGTAACCATAATCTCATCCGTTACTGTGCGCAATCCGTTACTGTGCGCAATCCGTGCGCTCGTCTGACCCCAGTTTAAGAGATCAGAGGTGTCCTGCATTGTTTAGGCAACTGACCCGCCTCCATCCAAACATATGAATTATCCATGTGGCAGGGCAGCACTTTCCATGCGCTCTCCTTCTGAATGAAATAATGTGTGGGATCTTGGCAACCCTAATTCTGACACGTAGTAGGGATTCTCTTCTTTAGCGCCGCCGCGCTACAATCAAGTTCCCGGTCGCGCGTGACACACTCAGAATGACACATTAATGTGACATCACAACTTAAAAAATAGACAATATGAACAAAAGCCTTCATGAGGATTGTTTCTACTAGGAAAAGGGACGACTACATCTCCTATGATGCTCTGCCAGCCAATGCCTGGCCCTCACATCCCCCAGGTACAGGCCTGGGTCTGTGTGTGAGTGAATGAGCAGTGAGCAGCGCCTCCAGTGGCCGCACTGAGCTCCAGCACAGCCCGAAGAAACCCTAGCCACGCCCTCCCTGCTACCCCAGTGCTGAGGCCTGTTCAATACCTCAGCCGCTGCAAGTGCTAAGTTAGCAACTTGCATTGAACGCCGTTCAACCGCTCAGCGCTCAGCAGTGCTAACCTAGCACTTGCAGCGACCCGAGGAGATGCTTCGTGTGACGTATTAAAGATGGCCGCCGCATGAAGCCAGTAACAATGCTGTACAGCAAGATGGCCGCCGCCTCGAAGCAAGTAATAATTCCCTACAGCAATGTTAATTTTGAGGTTTTTGTTCACCAAAGCACAAAATATTTATTTATTATTTCCCATTGCACATAGACATAGATTACAGTTCAATTTATATATTGTTTCAGAAGTAAACATAACGTTTATTCATTAAAAACTATCATTTGTGGTGTGTGCGTACAAAACGGAATTGTGCTGACTGCTTCTCTTTATTATTTTTTGTCCGAGTGATCCGAAAAACAATCTGAATTTTTCATTAAGAAATTGTCGGCCATTTTGGATTCAAAATTCGCATCCAAAGGGTTCAACGACACTGCTGCAGCAAACTGAATTGCTGCGCTGCAGCAATTCAGCAGCTGCTGAGGTATTGAACAGGCCTCTGATTCCATAGGTCAGAGCACGTGACACACCCAGGCAGGGACTGGAACGCACAGACTGGGGCCGGTGGAACGCAAACACGGAAGCGGAAACAATTTTTTCACAACACAGGCTGCTGCAATTGGTGCTGCTCGAGAGGATGTGGCGAACTGTGTGACCCGGAAGTGGAGCAGCGGCACAAACGGGTGAAAATCGGGAGTGACAGCTCTTCTGCTATTTTCTTGTAAAAATCTTCACATACTGATTGATCAGCAAGTGTATCAGTAACCCCTCCCCGCCTGTAAGGGCCCGCCCCGCCTGTAAGGCCCCGCCCCGCCTGTAAGGGCCCTCCCCCCCAGTGATGTGAGTTAAAGCCTCTTATCACTTACCCCAGTATAGAGGGGGAGGCTGTCAGTGAGAGAGGGGGAGGCTGTCAGTGAGAGAGGGGGAGGCTGTCAGTGAGAGAGGGGGAGGCTGTCAGTGAGAGAGGGGAAGGCTGTCAGTGAGAGAGGGGGAGGCTGTCAGTGAGAGAGGGGAAGGCTGTCAGTGAGAGAGGGGGAGGCTGTCAGTGGGCTCAGAGACATGGAAAGAGGGAAATGAATGAAATGAAAGGAGAGGAAATGAGAGCCAGGGCACCGTGTCCGCTTCAGCGAGGAGGCTCCTGTGTCGCATGGAAGGGCTGAGATCTGCTGCTTCTCTTCTAGTGTGACTTTCCTCAGGCCAGAAGAGCAGAGCATGGGCTGACACATTATAAGGGGGAGGAAAGCCACGCTGACAGCGCCTCCCCCTCCTCAGGCAGCGTGGAACAGCGGGCACATTCAGGCCGGAGACTCCCTTTAATCCCAGAGCCATATTTATGTGGGAGATTGTGAATAATCCGCAGACAGTGAGGGCCGCTCATTCATCCTGATGGAAAAGCTGGGGATCTGCGGAAATATCTGCTGAGATCTTCCCTCGTTGTGTTCACGTCACGTCGGTGAATCCAGGAGATCACAAACCCGAGGAGCTGATCCTGCAGTTTCAGGGAAACGTACAAACACGTCTTCTGTCCTGTAACGCGTGTTAATACAGAGTTATCAGAACATATGTGTCTCGTTACAGACCAGCCGTGACCTCGATCCACCCCACATGGAGCACAGCCCGCTCTCTCAGCGTCCCTGTAACCCAGCGATAATGGACACGGAGTGGGATCAGAGGACGGAGAAGATCCTGGATATCACCCTGGAGATCCTCCACCTGCTGACCGGAGAGGTGAGCCGACACGGGAATGACACGAGTATAGGATTTTAGATATTGTTTGGAGTGATGATTTGAAGGATCAGGAGAAAAGCATTGTTTTTGATTTTCATACGTTGTGAAACGTGCCTTTCTTTTAGGTTCACTCAGTTGTGAAAAAGCCGGGAGAGCCGGATGAACACCGTAATAATCTTTGTGTATTAAAAAGATCCTCCAGGACTCGCAACCCTTTTACAGAACCTTCACTTCACTCACCAGCACATGAGCAGAAGATCCTGGAGCTGACCAACCAGATCATCCGTCTGCTGACTGGAGAGGTGAGGCTGCTGGGAATGGGACATTATACGCTAACACCAAGGCATGTGTCTGGATGGTGACTGTGTCATTGTGTGTGTCAGGTTCCTATACGCTGTGAGGATGTCACTGTCTATCTCTCCATGGAGGAGTGGGAGTATGTGGAGCGACACAAGGAGCTCTACGAGAACGTCACGACGGAGAAGCACCAGATGCTCGGATCATTGGGTAAGAGGAAATCTGATTAATTATGAAGAAATGTGAACATACTCCGAGTATTTTTTATCTGTTGTCATTTCTAATTCGCTTTTTTTTTTCTCCCAGGCGATACTGGTACTTCATCCCCTCCTGTTTCATTTTCTGATGTGGGAGGACGAAGCAAATCTGTGTTTAAACCTAAAAACAGCCGTCATTCCCCAAAGACCAGTCCAGAGACGGCTCCATCCAAGCATCTCGAGTCTGTAACCATCATGCCAACCAAATCTCCATCACACACAGACGAAAGTCTCTCTGGTAGAAGCCGTTCCTCAACCGAAGTTTGTACATCGACTGACTGTCCCAACACTGTTGTTAAAGAAGAATCGGATTCCTTTTCAAGGACTCCACAGTCCAGTTTTGACAATTTTCCACCAGAAGAGCATACACAAACAGAATACCCATTTAGTCAGATTAAGGAGGAATCCAACTCGGGTGAAAGAGACCCGTTGGCCATTGACATGTCCCCGTCCATAAAGTGTATAAAGGTAGGAAGTTCCTCTCCTCTTATTAAGGAGGAATCGGCCGCCTGTGAAAGGGGAAACCGCTCAGATGCTGCGCTTCATCCACCCACTGATCACACACGCAATGACTGTCCATCTACTCATATTAAGGAGGAATCGGATGTGTGTGAGGTAATCATAACAGACGCGCATGATTACGGTTTTCTGGAGCCTACAGAGGCAGACAATTCCTATAGCGAAGGTGACTCTTATTTAAACTCGATCGAAAGCCGTTCGATGGAAAGTGGGATCCTAGGAGGTAACGAGAAAACCGAGTCCGTTATTTTCCCACAGAGCGCCAGGGACCCAGAGAGAAGATCTACTTACTCCAAGTTTTCAAAAGGTATCAATAGCAGCAGCATGGCTCATTCCGACCTGCGGAAAGTCTTCTTTCTCGAAACTGATCCTGTCGCCCTCAAGGGAAGCCGCAGGCCAGACAAACAGTTTCCGTGTCCTGAATGTGAGAAATGTTACAGTATGAAGCGGGATCTGGTGGCGCATCAGAAGGTCCACACCGGAGAGCTGCCATATAAATGTTCCGACTGCGGGAAGGGTTTCATACGGAGTGAGCATCTCGTTAGACATCAGCGGATCCACACAGGCGAGAAGCCATATAAATGTTCAGACTGCGGGAAGAGTTTCGTGCAGCCCTCGAGTCTCGCCACTCACCAGAGGATTCACAGGGGTGATAAGCCGTTTAAATGTGACGAGTGCGGGAAATGTTTTACTCAGGACTCCAGCTTGGCATACCACAAAACCATTCACACAGGTGAGAAACCTTTTAAGTGCGAAGAATGCGGGAAGTGCTTTCGGATAAAGCCCATCCTTATAATGCACCAGAGGACCCACACTGGGGAAAAGCCCTTTGTCTGTCTTGAATGCGGGAAAAGTTTTATACAGTCCGCACACCTCGTTTCGCATCAGAGGGTTCACACGGGAGACAAACCTTATAAGTGCGAAGAGTGTGGGAAATGTTTTAACCATTATCCAAGTCTCGCTTCACATAAAAGGATTCACACGGGGGAGAAACCGTTTAAGTGTGACGAATGCGGGTCCTGCTTCAGGAAAAAGGACGCACTCACGAGACACCAGATGATCCACAAGAACGAGAAGCCATTTAATTGTTCGGAATGTGGGAAATGTTTTAGGCTCAAGCATGATCTTTTGAGGCATCATAAGGTTCACGCGGGGGAGAAACCATTTAAATGCTCTGAATGAAAGGAACCTTTTCCTCCTTAAGCCCTTTTTTTGCATTGAAGCATTAATTCTATAGATGGCAAATGGAAAAGCCTTTAACTCTTTCACTACCAGCTTTATCAGCGCTGCGGAATATGCTGGCGCTTTATAAATAGTAATAACAGGATTTGACTCAATTCTATCTCAAAAGAACTGTCGGGTGCCAGAGATCTATTCGACTCGATCTGGACATATTCTTGTTTATAGCAGACTAATATTACCATACATCGGGCATGACAACTGTCGTACGACCGGACCACCTCGAACATTTCAACGCCTCACCTACTCCATCTTTTTTCACACCCAGATACAATGAACACCTCCCTCGATCCTGATCTTCACACTTATCCCCAGATACACACACCTGACCCCTCTCTCCCCCAGATACACACCGCTCCATAGATATCCCCTCTCCCTCAGGTGGCAATCACTGACACTTTTTATCACACGGTTGGTGTCAGCAGTGGTGTGGGGCTCTCCAAAGTGCCCGCTCGCCCCTCCCATGGGGCATGCCTGATGTACGTTAACATGCAGAACTCTCACTGCAATCAGAGCACTTTATAACTCCCTATTAGAGGCTTGCAGCAGTACCAGGATTGACCAGCAGAGGGAGCCGAATGCCTCTGAAAGACTCAATACATTTTCTCTTCTCTGCAGTGATTACAGTGTATTTAGGCTGTGCGGCACTTATAGGGTTTATTTATTTACAAAGTATTTTACCAGGAAGGATACATTGAGATTTCTCTCGTTTTCAAGTATGTCCTGGGTTAGGGTTAATGGTAGGGATGCACCGATACCACTTTTTTAAGACCGAGTACTGATACTTTTCTTCAAGTACTCACCGATACCGATACTTTTTTTAAGTCCTGTGAACACTTTCCAATAAGAACAGACCTCATATAAAAATGCCCCCAGCTCATGGATAATGCCCCAGCTCATGGATTGCCCCCAGCTCATGGATTTGCCCCAGCTCATGGATATGCCCCAGCTCATGGATACTGCCCCCAGCTCATGGATAATGCCCCAGCTCATGGATTGCCCCAGCTCATGGATATTGCCCCCAGCTCATGGATAATGCCCCCAGCTCATGGATATTGCCCCCAGCTCATGGATATGCCTCAGCTCATGGATACTGCCCCCCAGCTCATGGATATGCCTCAGCTCATGGATACTGCCCCCCAGCTCATGGATACTGCCCCCCAGCTCATGGATACTGCCCCCCAGCTCATGGATACTGCGCCCCAGCTCATGGATACTGCCCCCAGCCCATGGATACTTCCCCCCCCAGCTCATGGATACTTCCCCCCAGCTCATGGATTGCCCCCAGCTCATGGATATGCCCCAGCTAATGGATATGCCCCCCCCCCCGCTCACCCGGAGCTCTCCGCGATCATACTTGCCTTCCTGGGCGACGCCAGGAAAGTTTTTGCGCGTTGCGCTCGTTGGAAGGACTCCAGCCGCGATCACATGGGACCTCATGATCGCGGCTGGGGTCCTTCCAACGAGCGCACGCGCAGAAACTTTCCCGGCGTCGCCCAGGAAGGTAAGTATGATCGCAGAGAGCTCCAGGTGCCTGTCCGAATGCTCTATCGGCATTCGGACAGGCCCTGCAGCTGCTCACCGCATTGTTTCATACTTACCTTCCTGGGCGACGCCGGGAAAGTTTCTGCGCGTGCGCTCGTTGGAAGGACCCCAGCCGTGATCACGTGGTCCCATGTGATCGCGGCTGGGGTCCTTCCAACGAGCGCACGTGCGAAGACTTTCCCGGCGTCGCCCAGGAAGGTAAGTATGAAACAATGCGGTGAGCAGCTGCAGGGTCTGTCCGAATGCCGATAGAGCATTTGGACAGCCGCCCCAGCCACTCGGATGCCGGCTCAATGCCGGCTTCCGGTATCGGAAAAAAATATCGGGGGTACTGCACGAGTACCAAGTACTCCTGCAGTACCCGGTATCGTCACCGATATCGATACTAGTATTGGTATCGGTGCAACCCTAGTTAATGGGTAATGTACAGTGATTTCCCGTAAAACTATTGTGTTTTTTTTTTTGCCAGTTCTAGCTGCACAGGTCTAAAGAAATGGCATGCTTCATACAGATGACTTTTGCTCTTTAATTCTGTCAACTTTTAGCCTGAAAACTACAAGAAATAAAAACCGTATAATGTTCAAATATGCATAAGCACAGTCCTTTAAGTCTCTCAAGCAAAATTAACATGTCTTTCCAACAGAAATATCATAATTCCAGTTACATCATTAACAGACCACATTGTGTGTGTAAAGAGACATAAAAAAACCAACATTATGCACAATATAAAAGCATATACAAAGTAAGTTACCGTGTGCGCCTCTTGGACCAATGCAGATAAATTCTTATGAGGAGTTATGCAAACACCCTGAGCTGTCTCCTCTATGCAGCAGCTTTGAAACCAGGTAGCTAGTGCACTCCTGCCTACTCTCTCTGGTGTATACAGCTCTTGAAACCAGGGAGTGCTGGCTCCCACACCTCCAAACAAGCAAGGGACAACACCTCTCCAAAAAACCATGTCCCTTGACAGCTACACCACTTGTTTGTGGAAACCCAAGTTGTTGCGAAGGGGCTAATGTAGATTTTGTAGGTTATTGTGCCAGTGCAGCTGTACAAATTAACCCAATGATGCCAGGTGGTGCAATGGGAAACCACTGGTTCAGATTGGCCCCCACTCTTTTTAATGGGACTGTAGAAGTGATGGGATAATATATGCTCCTCAGCTACCAGTATCCAGCAAGGCCCTGCTTCCTATAGTTCTCCAACCCTCTCTGACTTCATTCCTCCTTGTTCTTTGTCGTCTATTAACCTATATCACGAAATCGATAACCTTTTACCTTCCGTAAAGATAGATCCTATTCCTTTTGTACCTCTTCTCAAAGTCCATTAAACGTTTTTAGAAACCAATATAACGTTGCCAAACCTTCGATATGAACAGGACAGAAACGATTCTGCATTTCCACAAGTGGAGACCTAAGGGGGAAATGGCAATTCTACAAAAAGATTCTTATTCCAAGACTGGTTATGTAAATTTGTACATTTTTTTTTTTTTTTTTTGTATTAGTTTCTCCTTTACAGAAATATCACTGGGATGAAAGGCTGTAAACTCTAGAAGGCGTGCCTTATCTGACACAATGTCACATGGTGGTCTGCATTATCCGCATACAGGCAGATGCAGTAAATGTGCTGCAGACAGATAATAAAATGGTGAGATCTCCTGCTTATGGGGGTTTGTAGTGATCAGAATGACATTATCAGCAATGCAATATCTGTATGTGCTGCATAATGCCTGTGTATGGCAATTACAGTAACACCTTGTATCTGTATGTGCCGAATAATGCCTGTGTATGGCAATTACAGTAACACCTTGTATCTGTATGTGCCGCATAATGCCTGTGTATGGTAATTACAGTAACACCTTGTATCTGTATGTGCCGAATAATGCCTGTGTATGCAATTACAGTAACACCTTGTATCTGTATGTGCCGTATAATGCCTGTGTATGGCAATTACAGTAACACCTTGTATCTGTATGTGCTGCATAATGCCTGTGTATGGCAATTACAGAAACACCTTGTAACTGTATGTGCCGTATAATGCCTGTGTATGCAATTACAGTAACACCTTGTATCTGTATGTGCCGCATAATGCCTGTGTATGACAATTACAGTAACACCTTGTATCTGTATGTGCCGCATAATGCCTGTGTATGGCAATTACAGTAACACCTTGTATCTGTATGTGCCGAATAATGCCTGTGTATGCAATTACAGTAACACCTTGTATCTGAACTGTACAGGGATTTACACTCATTATAACCCCCTGAATCTTATCCCTGTAATGCAGTGAGTGACCCCACAGCTCCCCCTGTCTGCTGGGTGTCATCCCTTCCTCTCGTCAGGCTCTGACAGACCTTCAACGCAGATGACTTTCTGCTGTCCTATAACTTGTCACTCGACTCCCGAGATGCCTTTTATGGGGTGAGGTGAGGAGTTGGGGGGTGAATCAGTGGAGGTTGATCGAATTAGTTATGCCCGACCATTTGGCTTCTGATTGGCTGTGTGCATGCTAGTCAGTCGTTGGTGGGGCAGACTGTACCATGCTGCTTTCTACAGCAGGAGCCTTCAAGCTAGAAGAGTGCCCTTGCCATGTAGGAGAGCCGGTGATTTTTTTTTTTAAGGCTGGGGTCAGACTAACGCATTTTTAACGTGCGTTTAGGCGCACTTTATCACGGCCGCAGTAGCAGCAATGACGGCCAATATACGAAGTACGGCTGCACAAAAGTTCAGCTGCGCAACACAAGCGGCAAACGAATGCATTTTTTCGAGAACGTCGAACTGCTAGTACTGACGTACAGAGTGCGCTGCGGCGGCGTGTGCGTGATTAGGAGACGTCTGTCACGGTTCACGCCGTCAGCGCCGTGGCAAGAAGGCCAAAGGTGGTACTGCACCCTCCTGAATGGATCAATACAGCATCTTTCTGGCTACCTTGCACTTTCCCTCAGGCTGTGTGAACTTCAGGTGCTACCACTAATAGACCTGTCATTCCCTTTATAAGGGTGGAGCACCCATGATCCAGTGCTGCATTGTCTCACTTATTCCCTGGTAGCCTTCCTTCTAGACCTGTTCCCATCCTCTGCTATTATTGATTACCCGTGTACCGACTTCTTGCCTTGAATATTGACCACGTTTGCCAGCCGCCTGCCTCGACCTATTGCATGGACTATATGACCCATGTATACTGCCTACTGCTACCAAGCATCCAGTGCCCGCTGCTACCGAGCCTCCAGTGCCCGCTGCTACCGAGCATCCAGTGCCCACTGCTACTGAGCATCCAGTGCCCACTGCTACCGAGCATCCAGTGCCCACTGCTACCGAGCATCCAGTGCCCACTGCTACCGAGCATCCAGTGCCCGCTGCTACCGAGCATCCAGTGCCCGCTGCTACTGAGCATCCAGTGCCCGCTGACACCGAGCATCCAGTGCCCGCTGGCACCGAGCATCCAGTGCCAGCTGACAAGCATCCAGTGCTAGCTGCTGACAAGCATCCAGTGCCCACTGCTACCAAGCATCCAGTGCCCACTGCTACCAAGCATCCTGTGCCCGCTGACAAGCATCCAGTGCCCACTGCTACCAAGCATCCTGTGCCCTCTGCTTCCAAACCTCCAGAGCCCTCTGTTTCTTGTCTTGTGTTGTATGTACTGTAAGTCTCCTGCCGTGTTTTCCCTCAGTGTCTCCCTGTGTCTGGTTCCTCCCTGCATTGCCTCCCCAGACATCTCCATTCCTGCCCTGTCCATATTGTTATATATTTACAATAAACCCCCTTTTTACTTTATCTACGTGGCTCAGCTTGTTTACCACCGCACACCGGGCTCATACCCTATTCCCCTCTGCCAGGCCCGTGACAACGTCAGACGCTGCTCATGTCCGGCCTACATAACGTCCAGATGCAAAAAGTTTCCTGGTTTGGATCCATAAAAAAATCACGCACGAAAATGCGCATCGTATGCCCGATTTCGTTCATTCCGTGAAAAAATATGTCAATGCGTTCGGACGCACTTTTTGACGGTCGCTGCGAATAATGCGTTCGTTTGACCCTAGCCTAAGCCAGGGCTTCTCAACCCCCCCCCCCCTCCAGAAGTTTTTGACTACAGCTCCCATGATTCCCTGGCCGTCTGTTGCATTGAAAGAATTCTGAGAATTGTAGGTTGTCTCAACATCTGGGGGGTCGTGAATTTGACATCTGTGTCCTCAGCTAAAAATCAGGGTCGGGGTCAGCCAAAAAGGGGGTAATAATTATCCCCTCCATTTTTAAGCCATGTGTGTCCGTACAAACACTCCTGCAATCTCTGATCATTGAAAAAGTGATGAGGTTTCTCACATTTTAGACAAAATTACCTTAAAGATGTTTTTTTTTTTTTTGGTTTTTTTTCGCCTCCTGAGAATAAAAATACACAATAAATAAAAAATCGGCTTATTTGTGTTATTTTTGTATGTTCCTTTTTGTTAAAGATGAGGATGTTCTCCTGGGTTCTTCCCAAATCTAGTAGTGGTTTATCCAGCACAAAAATATTACTGTGTATTGGGGTCACTCTGTGTATTGGGGGGTCACTCTGTGTATTGGGGGGTCACTCTGTGTATTGGGAGGTCATTCTGTGTATTGGGGGTCACTCTGTGTATTGGGTCACTCTGTGTATTGGGAGGTCACTCTGTATTGGGGGTCTCTCTGTATTGGAGGTTTCTCTGTGTATTGGGGGTCACTCTGTGTATTGGGAGAGTGACCCCCCCAATACAGAGTGACCCCCCCAATACAGAGTGACCCCCCCAATACAGAGTGACCTGTGTATTGGAGTTTTCTCTGTGTATTGGGGTCACTCTGTGTATTGGGAGGTCATTCTGTGTATTGGGGTCACTCTGTATTGGGAGGTCACTCTGTATTGGAGTTTTCTGTGTATTGGGGGGTCATTCTGTGTATTGGGGTCACTCTGTATTGGGAGGTCACTCTGTATTGGAGTTTTCTGTGTATTGGAGGTTTCTGTGTATTGGGAGGTCACTCTGTATTGGGGGGTCATTCTGTGTATTGGGGTCACTCTGTATTGGGAGGTCACTCTGTATTGGAGTTTTCTGTGTATTGGAGGTTTCTGTGTATTGGGAGGTCACTCTGTATTGGGGGGTCACTCTGTATTGGAGTTTTCTGTGTATTGGAGGTTTCTGTGTATTGGGAGGTCACTCTGTATTGGGGGGTCATTCTGTGTATTGGGGTCACTCTGTATTGGGAGGTCACTCTGTATTGGAGTTTTCTGTGTATTGGAGGTTTCTGTGTATTGGGAGGTCACTCTGTATTGGGGGGTCACTCTGTATTGGAGTTTTCTGTGTATTGGAGGTTTCTGTGTGTATTGGGGGGGGGGGGTCACTCTGTATCATTGCCGGCTGGTGACATTTCTAGTCAGTGTGACGCCAGACTGGAAACAGGAATGCTTTTAATCATGAATAGGAATATACAGTATATATGGCGCTACCTGCAAAATATGTGGACGATCCCAAATATAGTGAATAAACCTTACAGACATATTCCTAATTGTAATCCTGATATTAGATGTATACATAAAACATTATAAAAATCTAATAGTAAATAATATCACTATCAGGGTTATTCAAAGAGATCCGAATTGTGGACGAAATGTAACCGAACAGTGAAATTCAGCGTACGGTTACCTGTCCTGGCCATTCGGCTATTCAGAGAGCAGGCAATTTTCCAAATGTTGGCGAATTGCCTGCACATACGGTGCCTGTTCGGTGCCTGTTCGGTGCCTGTTCGAGGGCAGTGAATCCCCATAGAGAAGCACTGCTTCGGCTATTCAGAGAACACAAACCAGCAGTGAAAGGTTCCCCTAATGCCCTGCCATTCGGTGGTTTCATGCGGCAGATTTATTCAGGAGAATCCCATAGGCTTACATAGTACAGGAGGGGGTCACTCAGTGTATTGGTGGAGTCACTCTGAATATTGAGGGGTCGCTCCAGTCCCCCCCCAGGTCTGGATCCAGACATTCTGTCAGTAACAGGGGATTTACACAGAGTAAAAGACTGACTGGGAACCACTAGCCATCCAGCTGCTGGGAACTACATCTCCCTTGATGCTCTGCCAGTCAGTGCCCTTCCCCTCCCCTAGTTACAGGCCTGTGCGGTGAGTAGCGCCTCCAGTCCATTGGCCGCACTGAGCCCTAGCACAGCCCTGAGAAACCCTAGCCACGCCCTCTCCAGAGCTGATTCCCAGGCTCAGAGCACGTGACATACTCTTTTGCACTTTTTGTTCCTAGAGCGACTTCCTGCCAGCGCCGGAAGTGCCCGCGCCACAAAGGGACGGAAGCCGGAAGTAGCCCTTCGAGCCGTATTTGTTTTTCCTTATCGTCTTCGGACACTGCAGGAGGATAAAGGTAACCCCTCCCGAGCCTCACCCGGGGTAACATGGGGCAAGCTCCAGGCCCCGCCCTCGTGCTAATAGTGTAAGCTGCATGTCATGTGATCCTGGCGTGTTATTGGGGCCCCAGTGTAGAGAGAAGTGGGGGTCAGGCAGTCGGGGGGCAGGAAATAGCAGGGGCCTCACCCCCTCACCCCTCCCTCAGGCAGCGCCACCTTCCCTCAAACAGCGCCCCCTCCCCCTGGGCAGCGCAGAGCAGCGCCCCCTCCCCCCGGGCAGCGCCCCCTCTTTCGGGCAGCGCAGGGCAGCGCCCCCTCTCTCTGGCAGCGCCCCCTCCCTCGGGCAGCGCCCCCTCTCTCTGGCAGCGCCCCCTCTCTCTGGCAGCGCCCCCTCTTTCGGGCAGCGCAGGGCAGCGCCCCCTCTTTCGGGCAGCGCAGGGCAGCGCCCCCTCTTTCGGGCAGCGCGGGGCAGCGCCCCCTCCTTCGGGCAGCGCGGGGCAGCGCCCCCTCTTTCGGGCAGCGCGGGGCAGCGCCCCCTCTCTCGGGCAGCGCCCCCTCCCTCGGGCAGCGCCCCCTCCCTCGGGCAGCGCGGGACGGAGCAGCGCCCCCTCCCTCGGGCAGCGCGGGACGGAGCAGCGCCCCCTCCGTTGAGCAGCGCCCCCACCCTCGGGCAGCGCGGAACGGAGCAGCGCCCCCCCTTCAGCTGCAGGGTATTAAGATCTAACCACTCTGTGTCTGCTTCTTCAGGAGGAAACGGGTGCTAGTTGGGCTGCCAGGTGCCTTGCTTTCCTGGACGCATATAATTTATTCATGCTGATGGGCAGTGCATGAAATGGCCCCCTCCCTGGTGTCTTCAGGTCCGCTGTGCGTCTCCGGAAATCCCTGACAGCTCTGAGTGAGGCACAAAGGGACCTTCCAGCGGTGGCAAGGGATGTACCCACGAAGTTACGGCGCATGGCGATTCCCGCCATGCGTGATGGAATTGTTTCAAAGGCGCTGGCTCGAACCCTGGTTAATGACCTCCCCATTATGACCTTGATGGTCAGACGGCGCCTCTGTGAGGTGACGACTCGTCTTCGAGCAGAGGGGATTTGCTGTAGATGGGGTGCTGCTGGCGCCATAGTTTTCACATGTAGTGGGGTCTTGCCTGTAGCTACGACTCTGGCCGAAGCCTGGGCAATTGTGGCCTCGCTGAGGGTATCCCCGGAGCTGTACTCCCTCGATCCGGGTTGAAGTGGGCCCCTTATCCCCCCCTCTCCCCCACGGGCTGCCCTCCAGGCATTTTTCTTCTCTTTACTTAATTTTTTTTTTTTTTTTGTGTGGGTGCATGGGTCGACTCAGATGTGCCACTTTGACAGATACCATAGCTCTGCGTATCCATCGTGGCCCAGTCACATGACCTCTTTCATGGCCCTCCTTTTGCAGCCTTTGAGTGAGCTGGGAATGTCATAAGGGCTTATTCAGAGAGCGACGAAATTTCGGCGCTCTCTCTCCGGTGACCTCCATTCGCCGACCTTGCAGTGAATTAAGTGTTCACCACAAGGTCCCTGAAGTGCGTTGAATCAACCCCCCCCCTCAAACGCATCCGATAAACTGCAGATTTGATCAGTTAGAACGCATCCAACGATCCGGCCGAACGCCTCTGAAAATAAGCCGACCAGCCGCTGAACAGGTGTACAGAAACAAAAAAAACGCAACTTTTAACCGGTGCGTGAAAGTGCCTGGAAATAAATAATATATAGGGTCCTGTGACTAAAAAGGTCTGTTACCGAAATAAAAAAGCCTAAAATAGAGACTTTTTGCTGCAAATGAAAAGAATAAACTGTTGACTAAATATTTGATTAAAAAAAGGGGAATTTTTTTAACATTTGAAGCCTGACGAATGAAAACACCGAACATCCTGGGCATTTCACTGACATTTCTCTGCTGTTCGGTGTCTGTGAATAGATTAACCATTGCTTCTCTATGGGGATTTCACTGGCGTCCAACAGGCACCGTACGTGCAGGCAATTCACCAATGTTTGAATTGCCAGCTTTTTGAATGGCCCCGAAATGGCAACGTACGGGGAAATTCACTGTTTGGTGCAATTCGATGCTCTTTGATTTAATCCCTATAATATTAAGCGATAGCCCACGCACTTCTCCCTTTTTTTTTTTTTTTTCCCCCGAGACTGCCCCCCCCCCCCCCATTGCTTGTGCTTATTTGTTTGATTTTTCTCTTGTCCTTTTTTTTTGATTGCCGCCTTATTTCGTATTGATGGGTAATTTTGGGTGACCTTCCTTTTATTGGCCCATTGTTTCCTGTTTCTTTATTTTTTTTTCACCATTCGTATTTTCTTTTACAGGGTTTTTCAAAGAGATCCGAATTGTGGCAGAAAGGTAACCGAACAGTGAAATTCAGCGTACGGTTACCTTTCCTGGCCATTCGGCTATTCAGAGAGCAGGCAGTTCGTCAAATCCTGGCGAATTGCCTGCACATACGGTGCCTGTTCGGGGGCAGTGAAATCCCCATGAAAAAGCACTGCTTCGGCTATTCAGAGAACACAACAGCAGTGAAAAGTTGCCGAATAGCCCTGCTGTTCGGTGGTTTCATTCGGCATGTTTATTGAGGCGAATCCCATAGGCTTCAATGATAAAAATATTCCCGTTTTTAATTCAATATCTAATAAACCGTTTATTATAATATTCTGCAGTAAAGAGTCTCTTTATTTATGGATTTTTTATTTTTTTATTTTTTAAGGATCTTTCAGGCATTTTTTGGGATTTTTTTTGTGAAAAATGATTTTTTGTTTTTCTTCTTTTTTTTTTCTGTAACAGCCCTTTTTATCATTCATTGGATCTTATATGTAAATTTCAGACATTTTCATTCAGTAGTTTCTTTGCAAACAGAGTTTTACTTTTCAAACATTCAAGCAAACTGTTTTTTTTTTTTTTCTTTTTCACTCCATTCGTCTGCGGTGTCGGGTTTTTCCGGCGGCTGCTCTGCGCTGTGATCGGCTCCTGCTCGGGTTTCTCCAGCGGGGTCAATCCAGATGTTTTTGCGGGTTTCGGTGTGCATTCGCTGGGTTTTGCGGTGAGTGTTCATTGGGTTTGCGGCGGCTTTTCCCTGCATTATGGCAGCCCTGTGGTGCTTGCTGAATACACTGCAGGGTCGCCGAAATGGGATCACCAAATCGCACCGACTTGAACGAAAAGTCACCGACCATGCAGTGACTTTTCGATTCTCTTTGAATAACCCTGATAGTCTCATTATTTGTCCACCTTTTGGTGTGATGATTCTGCAACTGGCTATGAATGTTCTTTATATGTTCCTACAGTCGTTCATGCTGGTCCTGCGTCACCGTTTTTTCCTGATCTATTAATATTTTCTATGTCTTTTTATAATTAGAAATAAAGAGAAATGCCACCCCGCAGCATGTATAGTCCATACGCTGTAGGTAACAAATCATAAAGGAATCCCGTGGCCTGCCTTGATTTCCTTCGGGCAGCATATGAATTATACATGTTGCAGGGCAGCACTTCTCACTGCATCCCTCTGCATGAAATATTACTGTGTCCAGGAAAACACGGCCGATCTGGTGACCCAGTTGTGGATGCACAATTCAAAGTTCTTGATGTCATCTGTGTGTGACACCACGACATGGATGGGCATTGTGCGCGTCCATACTGGTTGCCTAGAGCAGTGTTTCCCAAACCTGTCCTCGGGACCCTCAGCCAGGCCAGGTTTGCAGATCACCTTGGGGGGAAATGCAGACTGAATCCTGCAATCACTGAGCAGCCAATCCTATCACCTGTGCTGTGCTTCACATATCCTGCAAACCTGGCCTGTTAGTGGGTCCCAAGGACAGGTTTGGAAAACGCTGGCCTAGACGAGTATTCCTTCCGGAACAAGGGGAATGGGCCACACGGATACCATGACGCCACCCATTCCCACTCTCAACACAGACTTACTCCGGTCGCCCCCTCCCCGCATGCGCCACACTGTGCACAACTCATTGTATCTGGGGTGGGTTGCAGGGAGCGCCCTTTGTGCTTCTGGGCTGTAATTGTTTACCACGTAAGCTTGAAGGCTCGCTTGGTTGGAGAGTGACAGTGGTGCGTGGCGGTGGGTTTGGGAGAATAAAAGCCACGTACTGCACTGGGACCAGTATGCCAATGATGGGTTGAAATGGGAATCCCTCTGGTCAGCTGAATGTCCTGCGTGTCCCCCATTTACCCAGTGAGGGTAAATCGAGTATGAGCGGTAATGGCGGGGCTGCATGGGAGATCAGGAAAGGTACAATGGGGGATTTGGGAGGGGACGGAGAGAGTCGAGTGTTACGAGGGGAGGGCGTTCCATAGATAGGGGGCACCTCGAGGGAAAAACGCTTTTAATTACTGCCAATATTATATAAATTTTTCCTATAAGTTGAAGCCATACTAATGCATCGTGTCTGTTTAGTTATAAAAGATGCCGCGCTGCCTGGTCCCGTCGTGCCCCACAAAGCAAGTGCGCGGTCGGCCAGCAGGTGTTTTCGGGATGCACCTGTTCCCCACGTCACCGAGGAAAATTGAAATCTGGATGAGGAACATCAGGCAGCATTACGAAGACATGGAGGTGACCATCAACCACATAATTGGAGCGAAACGCGGCTGCTACCGCATTTGCTCGGCGCATTTCACCCCTGATTCGTTTGAGCAGGTCGGGTCTCGCAAGAGCTTAAAGAAAAATGCCATTCCTACTATATTCAGGAATTATGATGGACGCCGAGCGGCCTCAGCAGTTCCTGGCGCAGTCATCGGTCAGCCCCTCGTCCGTACAGCTAGAAACGTGGTGGGAAATTCAAGCCACGCAGAAGTGGAGAGCAATGGGGAGAGAATTCAAGTCGTATTACTTGGGACCACCGTCTCGGACGGCTGGGAGCATTCCTATTCACGTGGAGCTTCACTGGTGCCTCCAGGAATAACGAGAGCAGTGCAGAAAAGTGTCGGGACCACGACGACAGGGCTGCAAAAGTCCAACTCTGTCGGAACGTGGACAGGACCCTATGTGTCTATAAAGGAGGAGGCGTCACCGTCTACCAGCTACACTTGTACTATGTCACAAGGGTGTCCTTGGTCGTCTTCGGAGATTGCCACCCCTGTGCACCAACGCCAGAAAACCAGCAACAGTACAGATAACAAGCTAGATGTTTGCCTCGACGCCGGTGTTGTCGCTCGCGCACCTTTTTATTCTGTACAAATTAAAAATGAAGCCGACGAGGCCGATCCAAACGACACACCATACACCCCCGATCCGAGTGTCTGCGCTGCCAATGGTGACGTCAAAAAAGACCCGGAGACTGAAGTCAACAACACAATGAAGGAAAGTGATGCTGTTGACTCTAAATGCTCAACGGATAACTGTCTACAAAGCATTAGTTGTGGCCACAGAGGGCTGGTGGACGGACATGTCTTGAAGAAAGAAGACTTTGCCGCTGATTCTTGCCAAACTGTTACTGGGACCTGTGATCATGGACATGTTACACCACTATGGAGAAGCCAGCTGCTTGTAAACAAGGTACCACGTGCTGTTATATGCAGTGGCGCCAAATACATTTATTATTACACTTTGTGTAACGCTGTACAAGCGGGTGATAGTAGAGCAGTGGTTCCAACCCATGTCCTCCTAACAGGTCAGGTTTGCAGGATATGTGAAGCCCAGCACAGGTGATATGATTTGCTGCTCAGTGATTGCAGGATTCAGTCTGCATTTCCCCAAAGCGATCCTTAAAACCTGACCTGTTAGGGGGGACCTGAGGACCAGGGGTGGGAACCTCATAAGACATACTTTTTAATGAGGATGACCCCGTACAATGAGGACCAGGTTCCTAAGGGAACGTACATAGTGTGAGGTTAGTGCATATGTATAGTTGGGTGTCTCGCCCAAGGACACTTGCTTGTCAGGTGGGAACCGAATCTGCTCTTCCATGATTGCAGAGATCAGACATGTCATTGCGGTTGAACCTGCTTCTCCACAGTTGTAAGGCAGAGACATTACTGCTACGCTGCCAACATTGAGCCGAACAGCTCAAACACACAGGCATACTGCCGTATCTCACTGTTACAACAGTTCTGGATTTCCAGGGATCCACTGCTGGTACCACTGGCCACTGTCAGGAACACCAGGTTTCAACCTGAAAAAGATTTATTGGTAACATGCATCAATTAAAATAAATGAACAATTCCAACGTGTTTCGTCTTCTGTCTCTAAAGACTTCATCAGGGAAGGTCCATAGATCATCGTTATTGTTTAAATACCCCATTTTTTTTTTTGTGGTATTTTTTTTTTTGGATGCTCAACGTGTTCTGTTTCGACCAGCTCCATCTCACTTGCGTCATCACCCTCGCGTCATCATCCTCTGCCCTCGAGAGGAGATGCAGACGCAGGATGATGATGCAAGTGAGATGGCGCTGGTCGAAACGGAACACGTGGAGCATCCAAAAAAGACCACGGATAATGGGGTATTTAAACAATAACGATGATCTATGGACATTCCCTGATGAAGTCTTGATAGAAGACGAAACGCGTTGGAATTGTTCTTCATTTTAATAGATGTAAGTTACCAATAAATCATTTTCTGGTTGCAATTCGGTGGAGACCTGGTGTTCCTGGATACAGAGCCGGTGTCAGGCGCTCGCAGTTTCTTTCACTTCTTCTCCGGTCAGGGCTGTCCCAGCCCGTTTATGCGTCCTCCAAAAGTAAAGACGATGAAGGGATGGAAAGACAAAAATATATATATAGTGCAGGCTGTATTACTCCAATAAGGAAAAATACAAAGCAGGAGATGTACTCACACTTTGAAGTGCCAATTTAACCAAATAGGCACCAAACCGCAGACAGATCGGTGGATTTATAAGTCAGGGGAATCGGTGCCCCTGACTTATCAGCAATCCAAGGAGCAGAAGTCAGGAACCTTGGAGATGTCTTTCAGGATACCAGATCGGTTAAATCACCAAGAGTCAGTCGAGATGAGATAATCCATAAATGGTTTAATAAATCAAGTTAAAATACACCTCAAACGCGTTTCGCTATGAGTAGCTTAATCAGTGGGTGTGGGGACACCCACTGATGAAGCTACTCATAGCGAAACGCGTTTGAGGTGTATTTTAACTTAATCCATATATGGTTTAATAAATCATCTCATCTCGACTGACTCTTGGTGATTTAACCCGTCTGGTATCCTGAAAGACATCTCCAAGGTTCCTGACTTCTGCTCCTTGGATTGCTGATAGGGGAATCGGTGCCCCTGACTTATAAATCCACCGATCTGTCTGCGGTTTGGTGCCTATTTGGTTAAATTGGCACTTCAAAGTGTGAGTACATCTCCTTCTTTGTATTTTTCCTTATTGGAGTAATACAGCCTGCACTATATATATATTTTTGTCTTCCCATCCCTTCATCGTCTTTACTTTTGGAGGACGCAAAAACGGGCTAGAACAGCCCTGACCGGAGAAGAAGTGAAAGAAACTGCGAGCGCCTGACACCGGCTCTGTATCCTTGATCTTCTACTTCAGCGGATTTTGGGGATTTGACGCTGTTTCTGGTTCGTCCGGCTGCTGCACCCTCTCTCTGTCCAGTATTGAACTAAATAGACATTTCCATTCTCTCCCTCTTCTTTTTTGGACGAAGAAGACATTTGCTTCACTGTTTATTTGATTTATAGTTTGCACTTTATTTGGACCATTCTGTCACCATCTCTGTATATGTTGGATCACTAATTTTAGACACTTTGAGTGTCTTTTTGACTTTATGTGTTTTTTCATCAACCCTGTTTATTCTTCTTTTTATTCCCTGGACTTTTTTTTACCAATTATATATTTTTAAATTTTTTTTTAAAGTATTTTAGCACACAATTTTGCTCTCTTTAATTTTGCACTTGTTTCATTTTCATAGTACTCTAATTCTAGACACGTTAAAGCTAATCTTTAGCTTATTTTGTTGATTCTCTGCACTTTCATTAGTATTCCCTGTACTTGATTGTTAAATTGACTACCTTTACCCACACCCTGAATTTATTCAGTTAATTGAGAGCTCTATTCACTCAATGCTCACAGCCTTATCCTAGGCGTGTATTTAATTTTCTGACACTTATGTCTTTTAGACAACACCTGTCTGTACAGATTTTTTACTGATTCAATTCATCTATGTAGTTACCTTTTATTTAGATGCTATTTGTCTTTAACGCACCAGTCTTTTTAGTCTGATTAGAGTCCGCATATACACAGTCCGTTTTTTTGTGTTCTACTGTTCCCCACCTTGACAATAGAGCCATCTAGTGGCGCCACACAGATATCACACCTGGTGTTCCTGACAGCAGCCGGCGGTAACAGCAGTGGATCCTCGGAAATCCAGAACCGTGATATGCCGAGTTAAATACTCTCTCTTGTGAGTGAGGTCCTTTGGGGGCCGAGTCCTTTGTACTGCACCATGATCTATGTATTGTAGGCCTGTTCCACGTTTTATTTTCTTGTTTATATTATTATTGGCGTCATCAGGAGGAGGCGGCGGCGCGGCTGGAGCTTTAAAAAGATGCCTTTTGAATTGTACTTGGTGCACCACAGTTTTGTAGTATCCGGCCGTGTCTGCAAGATTTGATGTCGTGTTTAATTTTTTTTTGGTGCTGGAGGTTGCAGCAGGATCTTTACCTGTGTTAACATTGTGCCGCAACACCTCCGTTGTGGACATTGTGCGTGTTTTGAGTTTGTCACCCATCCAACAGGCGTTCCCTGCAGGAACCTAGCCCTATCGCTTTCAACTACCTTTCATGGCATCTCCCTTGTGGATCTGGGCAGGTCCTGCATGTCAGCCTGAGCAGATGTCTTGGTACACAGTACCATCAGCATGGTTGTGCTGCCCCAACTGGCTGCCATGTGCTGAATTGTCTCTGCCGCCTCTTTGTACTGTCTGCACTTTGGGTCCTGTCTCTCGTAGTGGACCCCTGCTCCTACTGATCTGAAGCTTAGTGGCTGCTCCAGTGCTGCTAGGGTGAGCGCCTCGGTGTCTTTCACTCCTCCTGCTTTTTCCAACCACGGGTAGGATTTTGTAATATCGGCCACGATCCTGCACGGCGTGTGCTAGTTCATGTGGAACTGTGATGGGGTGTGTGGGGAGATGAATAAACGCCCCTAACTAAGAGATGTGACAGGAAAGTGACAGCTCATTCTACGCCTATATACAGGCTTATTACCGGCTTTATTTTACGTTGTGCTGTCACGTGATGCGCGTCCATTTTTAATACAGAGTTATGCTGAATCAGAACATCTGTGTCTCGTTACAGACCAGCCGTGACCTCGATCCATCCCACATGGAGCACAGCCTGCTCTCACAGCGTCCTTGTAACCTGGGGATAATGGACACGGCGCGGAATCAGAGGACAGAGAAGATCCAGGATCTCTCCCTGGAGATCATCTACCTACTGACCAGAGAGGTGAGCCGTCAGATACACGAAGCTGTGGAATTCTCTGCCTGTTGAGGGTGGTTGGGACAGAGACTGTACAGAATTTTTAACAGTGACTGGATGACTTCCTGCAGACACAGAATATTAAGGGTCATAATATTTAATATGTGGGTAAAAGCTTCTTGATCAAAGGAGAAATCTGACGCCATCTGGGGTCAAGAAGGGAATTTTTTCCCAGCGTGTTGCATATTGGCGAGCGCTTCTGTCTGGGTTTTTTTGCCTTCTTTTGATCAACAGCAGTAGATGATGTGTGAGAGGCTGTACTTGATGGACACACGGCTTTTTTCAGCCTATGTAACTGTAACATCTCCTTGTGTAACCCCCTCAAAAAAATAAAGCCAGTATGATTCTAAACTGCAAATAAATGGACGCACCCGTAGTCAGCTGTCCAGACCATAACGGTAAATATAAAGTGCTGACCCACAAAAGGGTTCACCCTCCAAATGCTCCTGTTTCCAATGTCCATTTATCTAAACACATGTATGCAGGTGCCACCGTAATCTAGACCAGCAAACCAAATCTCCCGCAGCTGGATGCCGTGCTGCAAGAACAATTCAGAGATAGAAAAGTGGATCAAAGATAACAAACTATAAACTAAATACTGACACAACTGTCACGATGCTCTTTGGAACTAAACCTAAACTACACAAATTGCAAACTACCTGATCGAACGTAACACTACCCATCTGTGTGTCAGGACAAAATCAAATGGCACGCTGACCCCAGTCACTTTTTGTCCAGTCATCCATCCCGAAATGGACAAAACCCACTCCTTGGCAAACCGTAATGGTCACTGTATCCAAGGAACGATGCGTCCCAAGTTAACCATTGAACAGTCCGAGATATTTGAGCATGACTGCTGCTACTCTGGGGAAAAAGGCATCTCATGGTTATAGTCCAGGGGTCAGCAACCTTGGTCCGCCTAGATGTTTTGGAACTAGATGTTCCATGATGTTCTGCAAAGCTTATGATTTGGAGGAGCATCGTGGCAGATGTAGTTCCAAAGCATGTGGAGGGCCAAGGTTGCGGCCGCTGATAAAGTCCTTAAGAAATTAAGCATCATCTGCTGATTGGCTGTCCTCAACTCCTCGCCTGCTGTTAAATTACGCTGTGAGATCCTTTTATCCTCTCCGTTTTGGATCATCTTTGACATGTTGGGTTGTTTATGGTCCAGAGAGGTCGGGGTTGCCCTTTGGTGGAAAGTTAGAATCAGGTCTTCATTATGAGGGGAATTGAGTTTTGACGCAGCTGTGTGAAAGACAGGTGAGAATACCAATCGGAGCGCTTGGGGTCCCATGACTCTCATTACGTATGTAGGAAAATGAATCGTCACAAGTAAATGATCAGGAGACCTTTTTAGTGAATGGTTTTACTAGTGTTCGCAGAAGACTGATGTCGGTATTGATGTGACTCTTGTTATTTAGGGTCATGTTGTTGTGAAAAAGCCCATTGAGAGTGTTGAGCGCAGCGACGGTCTTCATCCACAAGTTGGGTCATTCAGCCCTGATACAGATCAACTTCCTTTATTTCCAATTCTGGAGAAGATCCTGCGGTTGACCAGTAAGCTCTTCCGTCTGCTGACTGGAGAGGTGAGGCTGCTGGGAATGGGACATTATACGCTAATGCCAAGGCATGTGTCTTCATACTCACACAGACTGGCCTGCATCTCTCACTCTGCTCTGTCACCTACCCTCCCCATCCACCCAGGCATGGTCCCAAAATTCAGCTCTCCTTTCCAACTGTCTCCATTTCTCTCTCTAATTATTCTTACTAACCCCATGCTTCTGGTCCTTCCCATGCAAGCCCTGCGGTATTCTTTCTGGCCACCAGTTTCACCTTTCCTCTGCTCCCATTTATTTCACTTACCCCTGTCCCTTAGAGTTTAAGCTCATGGGATGTCTGCCTGAGCACTTCTTTTAAAGTGCTGTATTACCTGGTCAGTTATCCTACGGGCAGGGTTGTCTTTCCTTCTTGTATCATGTATAAGTGCTACAGAATATGCTAGCGCTGTATAAATGCCTGTAACGGTTTCTGGATGGTGACTGTGTCATTGTGTGTGTCAGGTTCCTGTACGCTGCGAGGATGTCACTGTCTATCTCTCCATGGAGGAGTGGGAGTATGTGGAGCGACACAAGGACCTCTACAAGGATGTCATGTTGGGGAAGACTCGCCACCTTCATGCAACGGGTAGGAGGGTTAATTACTTCTTTCCCTTTGTTGTAAAATGACGCCATGTTTAATACGACCTGCACATGAGCCGTGTATCTTCACATATTGTGTCTGTATCGATGCAGTCATTATTTTATTCTTTTTTTTTTTTCTTTTAAACCCTCAGATAAATCTACTTCTTGCCCGTTGCTGTGTCCTGTTTATTTTTCTGATTTTAAAGCAAGAGATCATTTGGAAAGTGAAACGTATAATGCAGGAAAGTCTCCAAAGACCAGCCCAGCTGAGAAACGGCAACCACAGTCCGTAACGTGCGATTCACAGCAATCTGGGCCGTGCATGGAAGGAAATCACTTGGAGACGGACAGTTTTCCTCCCGACGATCGTGCAACAACAGACTACAGGTGCACACATATTAAGGAAGAACCGGCCTCTCCAGAAGTAAACCTTCCCTGTGCTAGCCTTTATACACTCCCAGAACATACACAAATGGAATGTCCATCTGCTCCTGTTAAGGAGGAAGGTGCTGTTTGTGAGGTCACCATCACAGAGGCACATCTTCTTGGCGACCCTGACCCCACGCAGACAGAAGATACCTCTGATGAATGTGATCCAGCTTGTTCAAGTCCCCTGGAAACAAATGAAAATGCTGTTCATAGCGCATCAGATGAGTCTCCCCAGGTCTCACAGGACCCAGACGCAATATTTAATGGGTTGGAGTACCCGATGAGCACTAATAGTAACAGCAAAGGGGAGTCACAGCTGGGCAACGTCATTATTCATGACGCTGACCCCTTGGTACGAGAGCACAGCAGAGAAGAAAAGCTTTTTCCATGTCCTGAATGTGGGAGATGTTTTAGGGCAGCACGGCGTCTCGTCTGGCACCGGAGAACTCACTCGGGGGAAAAACCCTATAAGTGCGCTGAGTGTGGGAAATGTTTTAGCTTAAAGCAAAATCTTATTGGACATCAAAGCATTCACACCAGGGAAAAGCGATTCAAGTGCTCTGAATGTGGGAAATGTTTTAGTCACAATCAAGGGCTTAGCAAGCACCGGAAGATTCACAGGGGAGAAAGACCGTTTGAATGTCCACAATGTGGGAAATGTTTTAGCCAAAGGCAGAATCTTGTTGAACATCAGATGATCCACACTGGCGAGATGCCATTCCAGTGCAATGAATGTGGAAGATACTTCCGACGAAAGCGAGGCCTTATTATGCACATGACAATGCACACCGGGGAAGAACCCTATAAGTGTTCTGAGTGCGGCAGAGGTTTCAGGTCTGCGATTTCCCGTACGAGGCACCAGAACTCTCACACCGGTGTGAAACCGTTTCAGTGCCCCGTGTGCGGAAAATGTTTCTCTCGGGAGTCAAATTGTCTTACACATCAAAAGATCCACACGGGGGAGAAACCATTTGATTGCTCCGATTGCGGCAAATGTTTTAGGGAAAAACAGGATCTGGTAAAGCACCAGAGGATTCACACAGGGGAAAAGCCCTTCAGTTGTCCCGTGTGTGGGAAATGTTTTATACAGTCATCACATCTTATTAGGCATTCAAGAATGCACACGGGAGACAAAACATTCAACTGCATAGAATAAAGTTTTTTTTTTTTTTTTTAGTTTTGTAGGATTATTTTGTCCTGAAATCGCATTCCGTTGTTCAGTGGACCACGTAATCTTCACGTGAATCCTCCATGGACAGGTCAGGTAGGTTTTAGCCATGCAAATGAGTTCAGGACATGACTAGGGATTGATTTGTATTCCTCTTCCCGTGTCTCCAGATAACGGCTGTGCTCTGTAGATCCTCTTGGTAAGGTTAAAACACAAGGATCCGATGGATGTGGAAATCAGACATTCCTCATCTTAATGGGACATCAGGCAGTTTGAGTAGAATAAATCCCCAAGCACTTTTTATTTTCTGTCAAACGATTCACACAATAACAAATGCTCAGATGACTTAAAGCAGTGTTTCCCACCCCTGGTCCTCCAGATCCTCCTAACAGGTCAGGTTTTAAGGATCCCCGTGAGGAAAAGCCGACTGAATCCTGCAATCACTGAGCAGCAAATCATAGCACCTGTGCTTCACATATCCCGCAAACCTGGCCTGTTAGTGGTTCCCAGTCCTGGTGCTCAGGTCCCCCTGTCTTAAAAGGATACCCTGGGCTTAAAACAGGAAGGGGTTTGACCCGCCTTGCAACCCCCCCCCCCCCCTCCCATTTTATTCTTTTGATCAGAGTAAAACCCACCCATAGGATTGGATGTGACCTGCTGCAGTATGTGATGTGACCTGGGGGAGGCTGGATGCTCGATCAACATGGAAGTCCCTGAAGCTTTCCTGCGCAAATTGCACTCCTGCTAAACTTGCATAGCGTAGGAACCGCAAATTGTGCAGCACTACGGGACTTGCACGCTTTACGTACACAGGTTCCGTGGCACCTGCGTAGAGCGATGGATCGGAGCTGCTCGTGCATGCACAGATCTGATCCATGGGCTGCCTCTCTGGGACCGCACGCTACAGCGATTTTTGGTCTCAGGGTGATGTCAGCCGCTCTGTGACATCACTGGTGATGCTGGGTAGGGGGAGGTAACTCCTTCACTTATCGTTTTCTCCAGATTGGGGGGAGGGGGCACTTCTCACATCCTGAATACTTTAAAACCATAAAGTTCCCAGGATGAGTAGAGCGCGTTTAATAAGAAAGGACTCCTGCATCTATCAGATGAATCTGCATGGAGTTACATGACCTCCTGTGCCGCGGCCGCTGTGCACTATGCATGGAGTCGCCTCTGAACATTATCGAAAAGATCAGCAAATAGGAAGCTGATACCGATTATCGGAAATATGCCAAGTACCGGTTCCAAATATCGGCAAAACCGATAATCAGTTGATTCCCTAACTATGAAATCGTTCATCCTACACATCCGAGGAGAGGAGAAAAGTTCTAAATGTGAGGCATAAACGACATTGGTTGTCGCAACTTGGCCTGGGGCCACACGTGGGCAAGAAGTCCGTCCCTTGTAATGAGCATAATTGTGGACATCACACGATCCACACAAATTTTGACGTTGAAGATGGAAAAACCTCAATGTGTAGAAGCTGTTGTGTTTTGTAGTCTGTTTCCTAATGAGTTTGTCTGATGTCCTTTACCGCTTCCTTTAGAAACCATCTCGTCCGTAGACCTGTCTCGACACGTGTCCTGGTGATTTGACGCCGACCAAATATCCACATGTGGGAAAAGGTGTAAGCTGTTTGTCATAGAATTTTGATGGATCATGTAACCGATGACACAACGTGTTACAATGGACACATTTACTGCGCTGTGTGACCCCAGCCTTTAGCCCCATGCATTGCACGAGTCTTCCACCACCTACTGTGAGCAACTGACCTGGGAGAAGTGGTTTTAATACAGCGTGTCCTTACCTGCTCCCTATTCTTGAACATACTACGCCCTATTCCAGTGGTGGTGAACCTTTGGCATCCCAGATGTTTCAGAACCAAATGTTCCATGATGCTTTGCCAGCCCTAAGTGTAATTAGGCATCGCTGGATATGCAGGTCCAAAATATCTGCGGTGCCAAGGTTCCACTATCACTGGCCCATTCCCTGACCTTTTTGCCTCTCTGGCCCATTCCCTGACCTTTTTGCCTCTCTGGCCCATTCCCTGACCTTTTTGCCTCTCTGGCCCATTCCCTGACCTTTTTGCCTCTCTGGCCCATTCCCTGACCTTTTTGCCTCTCTGGCCCATTCCCTGACCTTTTTGTCTCTCTGGCCCATTCCCTGACCTTTTTGTCTCTCTGGCCCATTCCCTGACCTTTTTGTCTCTCTGGCCCATTCCCTGACCTTTTTGTCTCTCTGGCCCATTCCCTGACCTTTTTGTCTCTCTGGCCCATTCCCTGACCTTTTTGTCTCTCTGGCCCATTCCCTGACCTTTTTGTCTCTCTGGCCCATTCCCTGACCTTTTTGTCTCTCTGGCCCATTCCCTGACCTTTTTGTCTCTCTGGCCCATTCCCTGACCTTTTTGTCTCTCTGGCCCATTCCCTGACCTTTTTGTCTCTCTGGCCCATTCCCTGACCTTTTTGTCTCTCTGGCCCATTCCCTGACCTTTTTGTCTCTCTGGCCCATTCCCTGACCTTTTTTCTCTCTGGCCCATTCCCTGACCTTTTTGTCTCTCTGGCCCATTCCCTGACCTTTTTGTCTCTCTGGCCCATTCCCTGACCTTTTTGTCTCTCTGGCCCATTCCCTGACCTTTTTGTCTCTCTGGCCCATTCCCTGACCTTTTTGTCTCTCTGGCCCATTCCTCGACCTTTTTGTCTCTCTGGCCCATTCCTCCTATGTAGACTTTGTCACGTGTTTAAATTTCTGCGTATCTGAAGGTTGAATTAATTTTATTTCTTGTACTTTTAGATCTGGTTTAATAAAGTTATAGAAATATTTGATTGCGTAATTTCACAAAAAAAAAAGACAATTTTCTTCCTGCCTCTTCCATCGGAGATGAATTCTTTTCGACCGTTCCAGTATGACGAAGGATACTAGCAAGAAGGGCAATGTCAGAATCTCACTGTATAAGGCCGATCATTCACTGGACCCGTAGACGTACGACTGACTTGGACGCCACAAACGAGATGCGAGGCAGAGCGCCTACGCTGTCCAGCATAACGTCGAGTGCCCTGCTTAATTTAATCTTGTCCTAGTCTATCGGAGATGCAAGCGGAGCTTGTGTCTCGGATATAACGCCAGGATACTGTACATCGTCTCCTATACTTTGGATGCGAGTTGTTATTGTGCCCCAGCAGATGGAGAAGGAGCTAATGAAACCAACAGAGCTACGTATGCCAACCAGCTCCTTCTCCATCCGCGCCTCATGGTGTTCTGGAAAGCATAACGTTTCCCACAAGGTAGTGTTAATTGACTGCGCTTCAGTCGCCCCGTATCGGCAAGGTGGGTCACTCTGTGAATTGGCGGATCGTTCTGTGTATTGGGGGTGTCACTCTGCATATTGGTTCACTTTGATAAAAATAATATAAGAACGTTTCTAAATGTCTCTTTTGTGAATCCAGTCCCGTATTAGAGCATCTTTAACCCTTTTCATCATGCTGAGAAATCTCAGGGATGAGGGCATTCCCGGTTCTCTGTCAATGTGGGTGGAGAAGGATCCCCTTCATTACGAAACAAGTGGAGAGGTAACTACATATTCCATGATGCTCAGCCGGTGCACCGTGGTCACAGGCAGGAGAGGCTGATGTCTACCTGCCAGTAACCACACAGGGACAGAGTCAAGCATAGAAAGGAATTAATGGGACTGCACCAACATGGTCACCAAACCGCCTATAAGGGTTTCTACACCCCAATTTTCCACCTCCAGAACGCCATGGCACTTACATAACCACCAGGACAACTCTGTCGGCCAGAAATTGGCACCAAACCTCTGCATCCTGCACGGTGGTTGCTGGGATATAGAGCACTTCTCGTTCTTTTAATGATATATTGGCAGTTCCCAAGATGATGACCCCACCCTCCGCAGAGAGAGATGTATTTCATAAGGCCCGCCAGGCTCCCAAACTACAGGGGACTTGGGTTGCTACCAGGATGGGCCCCTGCTACTCACTCCCACGTGCACCTCTCTCCTCCATGTCCAGGACAGGCAGACATGTTCTCACTGCACCCTCTGCTGTCAAGGCCTCCCTTGAGGTCATACAACTACCTCCCTCTTCCCAACCTCCACCGTGGCTTCATAGAGGGACAGACCATGACATCGTAATGCCCTCACATGCATGTTCTGCATCCAAAATGGCGTGGCAACCTGGCCGTAATTTCCAGTGAATGCTGCCTGTTGATTTGCAGAATTCTATCAAAACAATATGGTCTCTAGCCACCATGACCACTCAGTGGATTTTAAATGGTCTTGGGTAGCTAAACGTCCCCCCTCCCATCCCTTTTTGTGGTTCATCAGGATGACAGTCATCTCGCACTGAAGAGTCTCCTGTGGAACAAGCGTCCAGCGCTGACAGCCTGCTTCAATGGACGTCCTCTAATCATCTGGTCGCCATGATCTGCCACCCGTTTCTGGAAGGACTAAAGGAAGATGCACCACAAGAATCTTCCCTGGAATATTCATACCGTAAACAACTCTTGCAGAAACGCACACACAACAAACGAACGATGTGAATGCAGAGATGTCTGAGTGGCCATTATCCTCCTTCTGTCTCTGATCCTCTTGTATCACGCTCTTCCTTTGTACCACTCTTTCCACACACCCTTCTTTATGCGACACACCTTACGCAATACTCTATCTTTCCATTCTTCATCCACACAGCCGTAGGACCCCTCTGCCCTGACCTCCCTGCATATCCAGCAGGACCAGGGGGCAGCAGCTTTGGACCCTAGATGGTTTGGAACTACATAGGCCCAAAGAGCGAGTATTATGGGAAATGTAGCTTCAAAACATCTGGGGGTGGCAAAGTTGCTGCCAACACCTGCTACGAGCTAAACTAAACCTTGGGGTGCTGCCGTGAAGTTCCCCCATACTCAAGACAGCCACACTCACTGCTCAGAGCTATTAAACGGTGGCTTCTGGAGCACACGGCCTCCACTCATAGACTGCGCAGTATCGGCTGAACGTCATTCCAGCACAGTTTTAAGTTTCTACGGATGGTGTTTTTGCCCTTCGATCCGCAGCAACTGAGAGCGAAATGGACACAAGCCTGTTTTATAAATCGATAGAACTGAAGAAATAATTTGATGTTCTCAAAACACATCGGGCTTATTCCGACCCTTAATCAGAGCCATCGCAGTCAATGGAGCTTCTACGCTCACAACAGCTGTGGTTAAGTTTACGCCAAGCTTGGAATAGGGTCCACAGAAGGAAAAATGGAGGCCCAAAGTCCGTAGGAAATGACAGGGTCTCATCAACGAACACGACCGAGAGCTGTGACCACATTACAAAGTAAAATCAGAGCTTCACACATGATATTCACCCATCACGACTTTAATACAACTGGACGTGACAAAGATGAAGACGGAGACGACACGTTTAGAGCTGAAGCAAGTGTCGGTGGGAATATCCCGTTGGTGTAGCTTGTTGTTTTCACAAAGCGTCCTTTTACGTGAGAATCAAAAATGCAGAAAAATATGATGAGTACCAGTAGGGCTGCAACGAACGACTATTTTCATAACTGATTAAATTATTTTAAGTGAGCAAAATAACAGTAATGAACAACTAAGTGGGAATGGCACCAGAGGTGGTGGAGAGTGAGTTTGGGCAAGGGATCGGACCAGAGGGTGGGAGGGAGTTTTAGGGAATGGACCAATAGGAAGGATGGCAGCTCCAGACCAGATAGTGGAGGCAGGGAGGGTGGGGTGGTGGCACAGGACTCCAGCTCCAAGGAAGGATAAAACACCGGCAGTACTGCTCCTCAACCAGTGGCCGACCCCAGGGTCTGTGCCATAGTTCTGCTCTAAGGACAAAACCATAAACCTAAATCATATTGAATAAAGCAGCGGCATGTCTTCTACAATCATCTCCGAGGTAGCGCCTGGATTACCAGACGTTTCAGCAGAAGATGTGAAGAGTTTACTTCAGGATGGGAGGGTGTGTGATTGGCCATGGTCAACTGATATGGAGGCGTCTTGGGTAAAGAGAGTATGTCCAGGTAAACTTAGACCATTCATAAAATTTGACGTCTTAAGTCTATGATCGATCCATGTCTCTGTCTGTCTTGGTGGGTGGATGTTGGCCATCTATTGAAATTCAGTAATGACCCAAATATGTGATTACCCCTTGTCGCTTTCTACCTGAGCTGATGAGGATGGACAATCGACAAAATCAAATATTGACCCTCATATCTATACCCTATGTCTACACTCTACCTGGGCTGATAGAGATGGACCACCCAAGAAATGCAAAGATGACCTGTGCTCATATTTACACCATGTTTCTTCTGCGGTGAGCTGGAAGTAGACCATTATCCCATATCATGGATGGTCCAAACATGTGATCAACTAATGCTTTGTCACGGACCCTGGGTTGCAGTGGACTAGGTTACCCGGAGTTTCTCCCTAATTTTATGGTATGTAACGGTAGTCACTTGGAACTAAGGGTACGGTGTGTGATATGTATTTATTGTAGTGTAACGTTATATACACTGTTGATTCCCTCCTTTCTCCATCCAACCCCCCCCGGGTCTTCCTTAAGCCAGATCTGTCTGCCCCTTCCTGAGGCATACAGGGTTATTCAAAGAGATCTGAAAAGTCACAGCACGTTCGGTGACTTTTCATTCCCCGCACTTCGAGGAGATTCATAGTTCGCCGACACTGCGGTGTATTCAGCAAGCACCGCAGGGGCCCCCTTAGTGCAGGGAATTCTCGCCGCAAACCCGCAGAACACTCACCGAAAACCCGCTGCAAAAACCACGCCGAACAACCCAAGCAGCCGGTGATCACAACGCAGAGCAGCCGCCAGAAAAAACTGACACGCAGACGAACGTGGTGGAAAGGAAAACCGTACACTTGAAAGTTTGAAACACTGTTTTCAGAAAAACTACTGAACGAAAATGCCTGGAATTTTTATAAGTTCCAATGAATGATAGGAGTTTGACAAAATCCCAAATCTATAAATAAAAAGGGACTTTTTACTGCAGAATATAATAAACGGTTTATTAGATATTGAATTAAAACGGGAATATTTTTAACATTGAAGCCTATGGGATTCTCCTGAATAAACCTGCCGAATGAAACCAGCGAATGGCAGGGCATTTCAGCAACATTTCACTGCTGTTTTGTGTTCCCTGAATAGATTGCCCTCGAACAGGCACCGTATGTGCAGGCAATTCTCCAATATTTGGCGAGCTGCCTGCTCTCAGAATAGCCGAATGGCCCCGAACATGTCGGGGCCAGATCGGCTCTCTTTGAATAACCCTGTTTAGTTACACCAGGGCATGTGTGTGAGGGTGCGGCAGCTGAGAGGCTATTCAGTATGGAAACGCAGGGGCGTGTTATACCATTGTGTTCTGTACATTCCCTCCCGTGTTGTTTTTTTTCCAATTGGGAAGCCTGAATAAAGTGATTCCCAGTAATGTGTTCACCCTGCAAGGAGCTTCAGCTAGCGACTGGTTAGATTTGGGCCAGAATCAGTACGCCTTTGACGGCAAGGGGAGCCTTTCTGCAGGTGGAAAACTATCCTTGGTACGGATAACCACATTACATGCTTCATCCAACGTGGGTTGTTGGAAGCCAGTGTTTGCATCTGGGCACCTCTATAGAAAATACGTTTCTGGTATGTAGGTCGTACTCTTGTTGATGGAAGCAGTCTCACACAACATATTTCCGAGCGTTAGAAAAGGATATATAAAATCGGGCTTTGTGCTTTTTCCTCTCCAAAGTAATTCAGGGGAACAAAATGCTAAAAAATGTGAAGTGTGCAAATTTCCGGCGCACACAAACCATTTACTGTTCACACAGATAAAAGGAGATCACTTTTTCTTCATGTGAGTCCTCTGATGGGAGAGCAGATATGCATCACGACTGAAGCATTTTCCACAGACCGTACAGAGGAACGGTTTCTCCCCAGTATGGATCCTCTGATGTCTGAGAAGGTTAGAGTCCCGGTTGAAGCACTTGCCGCACTCCGAGCAGGAAAATGGTTTCTCTCCCGTGTGGATCCTCTGATGGGAAACCAGGTGAGCCTTGAAGTAGAATTCCTTGCCGCACTCTGAGCACGAAAAAGGCTTGTTTCCGACGTGGAAGCGAAGGTGCTTTTTGAGATAGCTCTTGTAGCCGAACGACTTCCCACATATCGAGCAGGAAAACGGCTTCTCTTCCATGTGGACCTTCTGGTGCGCGAGGAGATAGGTCTCCTGGCTGAAACATTTCCCACATTCGTAGCACGGGTAGGAGTTTTCTCCCGAACACCGAACTTGATGTGCCACAGATGGAAACTTAGCGAGATTTGTGTTATGGATCCAACGTCTCCGACAATCTACGCAGGTGCAGAAGGGATCTGATCGGTGTCGGGTTTGTAGACACGATGACGGCGATGACCTGTTGACATTTTTGTAAATTAAGGATGGCTCCTCGTTTATTTCTGCTGTGTTTCTAGACCTTTTGTACGGTTTTCTACGGCGGGTTGCTGTGTTTTGTACTTGAGTGGGCTCCTCTGGCATGTAACTGTTGGTTGTAGATCGTTTGCTCCAGGTAGATGACAATTCGTTGTCAACATGAGGCGGTGGATATTCTGTCTGCGTTTGCTCCATTGATGGATAGACGTCAGTGTCTGAGAAGTCTCCTCCATCACATGAGGCCGACGGATCGTCACTCTGTATTGTTGTTTGATAAATGTCATCATCCATGAAGGTCTCCTCTTCCGACGAGACAGATTCCTCCTTAATATGGAAATATGCATGTTCTATCGGTGCAGATTCTGTTGTAGAAACGTCCACAGTTGGTTCCTCCTTAATACGAACAGACACAAATTCTGTCTTTGCATGGTCTGTGGGTGTAGAAACATCTGTGTCAGTGAGCGGCTCATCGTCGCCCAAAGCTAATTCCTCCTTAATACAAGACGGTGGATCTGTTTGTATGTGTCGTGTGGTGCGATAAGTGCTGGGGTTGGAAAAATCTCCTTCATCTGAAACAAGTTCCCCTTTGATTTCATCAGATGTATTTTCTACCTCTTCATAGTCTGTCTGTGTCGTCACATCAGGGTCTTTTGGGTAAGCATTTTGAAGTGTGGTCGAGCCTTCTGGCGCAATCTTGACGGGGCTACTGTATCCCCTTCTTGGCAGAAACACATCTTTGCTCATTGTGCTTCGGCCGTGACAAATAACAGACGTATCGTCAGGATGAAACCCCAAAGCCTTCTCGTCCTCCATGGATCTTTCTGCGCAAAAGAAAATGGCGAGAGTGGACCTTTTTTTTACAAATCAATGTCACACAAAAAAAAAAAAAAAAAATGCACAAATTTATTAAATGTTTGAATTGATAAGATCACTTACCCACTGAGCCGAGGGGCTGGCGATTCTTAAACATTTTGTGTCTGTAGAGGTCCTTGTGCTCTTCCACATACTCCCACTCCGCCATGGAAAGACAGACAGCAGCATCCTTAGGCTTTATAGGAACCTGACACACACAATGACACAGTCACCATCCAGACACATGCCTTGATAGCGTATAATGCCCCATTCCCAGCAGACTCACCTCTCCAGTCAGCAGATGGATGATCGTGTTGACCAGTTCCAGGATCTTCTGGTCGTAGCATCTCTCATAAATCGGTAAGTGAGAAGATGACTCCATGCTGGGGCTCTGGCTCCTGGAGGATCCTTCAGACATTTGTGGACCAACGCTGTGTGTGACCGGCTCACCAAGTTTCTTTATGACATAATCCTGCAAGTCCAGACAGACATATGACAACCCAAATCTCCATGAGTGATTTTCTTGGACCAATCATGAAAAGCCATGATGCCCACAGTCCACCATCTCCATTTACCCAAGTGTCAACACTGCCCCAAGACTCTCCATCGTCAACTCTTATTTATGTAATTGTGCTGCATGATGAATGCAGAGGAAATAAAATAGTGTTGATGTCCATTAGCATTTCCATACCCCATCCTCACCTCTCCATTCAGCCGGTAGATTATCTCCACAGTGAGATCCAAGATCTTCTCTGTCACCGAATTCCTGTCCTTCTCCATCATCACTGAATTGGTCACAGGTTCAAAGAATGCGAGAGATAGACTATTCTTAAAGTTACATCTGGAATCGGGGTAGCGGAAGCCTCATCTACAAAAGAAGGAGTGTAAAAAGTAGATGGCATAGCTGCCAAGACAGATATACAGATGTCGGCCTTGCTGCATTTAACATGACCTTGATCAACACTCCAATACCTCACTCCATAAATTACATCTTATATTTCGCAGCTTGACCTCAACGTGCCCGTAAACATTCAGAATTTCAAGATTAATAAAAGAAACGACAACAAAAAAACTTCAAAAACTGGATATACGTCAACATCCCCATCACGTCTGGGCTACAAAACCTCTACCTTCAACTTACTTATTGTCTCAGAAACGTTCTTTTACCCATTTTAACCTCTCCTTCCACAGACCTCTCCCATGTTCACTGTGTCTAATTCTTCACCTCCACAACTTAGCTTTGCCTGCTTCTACTGGTGTTTCCCACCCCCCCCCAAACATTGCCCACCCCAAGTGTCATGGCGGCCATAAAAAGAGGGAGAGAGGAATAACCATGAGGAATGGTCTCCTCGTTGTTGCCGACATTCTTCTTCAGCTCCATACGGTTGAAGCCATTAGGAATCATATCATTGTTTGACTGAAGGATCTGTAGAAAACCTCTTGAGATTCTCTATATGTCTTAAAAGGTGGATAATGAGATGCCATAGTTAGGTTACGGGGGTTTTGCTGTACTAAAGACCATAATGATTCTACCTCATGCTCTGACTCCTGTATGACCGACGGGCCACTACTAAAGGCCCCTGATCCCGGCCACAGTAACAGCATCTCGGAGAAACTTTCAAATGTAAGCCTGATGCTTGGACCTCTCCAGCGGATCGGAGATGGACCACAGCCCTGTCTCTGACAAGTGGATGCCAATCAAGAGCAATACATCCGATCTTGGTGATTTTTGGATAGTAGGTGGCAGCCAGGGTGAACAATCTGTGGGTCTGCTTGGCTAGGAGCTGCTCCCAAACAGGGAGTACCCAATTTTCTCTCCCTTTTCAACCCCAAGAGAGGGGAGTGGAGGCGAGTGGTCTCAGCCCAGACTCGGGCACCTGGGTGTTCTCGATAGTTTCCTAATGATCTACTGTGGAGCTTGTACACATCAGTAACACTATAAATATCAATATATGTTCAAATAATGTGTTGTTCTCGCTTTACTCATCACCAAGTCGCAGCTGCGTTCCCACTCTAATCACTGGGGTTGTCTAAACTGGACAGAGGGGAACTGGTGGAGAAACTGCTGTGCTCAAGTACCGAGATCCGTCACAATTTGCCACGAGAAGCACCAATGGTGACAGCTGCTGGCAGTCGTCAAGGCTGGCCCTGAAGACCTAGGCTTGTTGCCATATTTCGCCACAAATCAATGATAAACCGGAAACAAAGTGTTCCAAAAAGTATTCTGTGTACATGCAGGTCCGTCAAACTCACGGCCCCCCAAACGTTGATCTCTACAATTCCGAGAATTCCTTCAATGCAAAAAACAGGCAGGGAACCATGGACGTTGTAGTTTAGAAACATCCGGGGGGCTGGAATTTGACAGCCCTGGCTCAGACGGGTGGCTTCGGGGCTCCCGATGCTATTAACGGCAGCAGAAGGATGGGATACGTGGTCACCCAGTCACCGCTTTGTGCCGCGGGGCCGGTCTTGTCGGTAGAATGGAAGGAAGGGGCTTGACGTAGCACTCCCATGTCGTGTACGGATAAAAGAAACCAAATAAGCCCCTTCCCAGCAGCCTTCGCTCCTCTGGCCTCCACCTATACATAAAGGTAAACAGTAAGGAATATCTCCCAGCCCTGGGCTCCTCTGAATGGGACACCCTGGAAGCAGAGGTGAGATGTGGAGCCCTGGGCTCCTCTGAATGGGGCACCTAGGAAGCAGAGGAGAGGTGGAGCCCTGGGCTCCTCTGAATGGGGCACCTAGGAAGCAGAGGTGAGATGTGGAGCCCTGGGCTCCTCTGAATGGGGCACCCTGGAAGCAGAGGTGAGATGTGGAGCCCTGGGCTCCTCTGAATGGGGCACCTAGGAAGCAGAGGAGAGAGGTGGAGCCCTGGGCTCCTCTGAATGGGGCACCCTGGAAGCAGAGGAGAGATGTGGAGCCCTGGGCTCCTCTGAATGGGGCACCTAGGAAGCAGAGGAGAGATGTGGAGCCCTGGGCTCCTCTGAATGGGGCACCCTGGAAGCAGAGGTGAGATGTGGAGCCCTGGGCTCCTCTGAATGGGGCACCTAGGAAGCAGAGGAGAGATGTGGAGCCCTGGGCTCCTCTGAATGGGGCACCCTGGAAGCAGAGGAGAGATGGAGCCCTGTGTGTGTGTACTGAGCCATATGCTTAAATAAACCCAATAATGCCCCCAGACCCCGCCCAGGCACAAGCTCCTCCATACCCTGCCAGGCCAGCGCGATCCCCCCGATCCCATGTGAAGAGACACACAGGCTGACCAGCTCACCTGGGCTGTGACATCTGTCACCATAACTTCCCCACCAGATTAACACCATCCGCGCATGCGCACAGACACGACGGACTCACTGCACCGAGCATGCGCGCTGCCGGCGCAGCGTTATGACGCCAGTGCGCCCGGAGGCATCGGCCTCACTGCGCAGGCGCCGATGAAATTACAGATTCTCGCGGGATTTCTGGAGACGGTTCGTCTCTAAAGCTTCTCTGTGTATGTGAGAGGGATATGGGGTGTGACACGGGGGATAACTGGCTGTGACAGGGAGGCTGAGGCCTGGGGAGAGCCTACATCACAAGGGAAGCGACAGCATAGGGACATGCATAGGGTAAGGATAGATATTGGGGACACACAGAGGGTAAGGATAGATATTGGGGGCACACAGAGGGTAAGGATAGATATTGGGGGCACACAGAGGGTAAGGATAGATATTGGAGGCACACAGAGGGTAAGGATAGTTATTGGGGACACACAGAGGGTAAGGATAGATATTGGGGGCACACAGAGGGTAAGGATAGATATTGGGGGCACACAGAGGGTAAGGATAGATATTGGGGGCACACAGAGGGTAAGGATAGATATTGAGGGCACACAGAGGATAAGGATAGATATTGGGGGCACACAGAGGGTAAGGATAGATATTGGAGGCACACAGAGGGTAAGGATAGTTATTGGGGACACACAGAGGGTAAGGATAGATATTGGGGGTGCACACAGAGGGTATGGATAGATATTGGAGGCACGCAGAGGCTATGGATAGATATTGGGGCACACAGAGGATAAGGATAGATATTGGGGGTGCACACAGGGGGTATGGATATTGGGGGGGACACAGAGGGTGTGTTTAGATATTGGGGGTGCACACGGGTATGGATAGATATTGGGGGTGCACACAGGGGGTATGGATAGATATTGGGGGTGCACACAGGGGGTATGGATAGATATTGGGGGCACAAGAGGGTAAGGATAGATATTGGGGGGCACACAGGGTAAGGATAGATATTGGGGGTGCACACAGGGGGTATGGATAGATATTGGGGGGCACACAGAGGGTAAGGATAGATATTGGAGGCACGCAGAGGGTAAGGATAGATATTGGGGGTGCACACAGAGGGTAAGGATAGATATTGGGGGCACGCAGAGGGTAAGGATAGATATTGGAGGCACACAGAGGGTAAGGATAGTTATTGGGGACACACAGAGGGTAAGGATAGATATTGGGCACACAGGGTAAGGATATATATTGGGGGTGCACACAGAGGGTATGGATAGATATTGGAGGCACGCAGAGGCTATGGATAGATATTGGGGGCACACAGAGGATAAGGATAGATATTGGGGGTGCACACAGGGGGTATGGATATTGGGGGTGCACACAGAGGGTAAGGATAGATATTGGGGACACAGAGGGTGTATTTAGATATTGGGGGTGCACACGGGTATGGATAGATATTGGGGGTGCACACAGGGGGTATGGATAGATATTGGGGGTGCACACAGGGGGTATGGATAGATATTGGGGGCACAAAGAGGGTAAGGATAGATATTGGGGGGCACACAGGGTAAGGATAGATATTGGGGGTGCACACAGGGGGTATGGATAGATATTGGGGGCACACAGAGGGTAAGGATAGATATTGGAGGCACGCAGAGGGTAAGGATAGATATTGGGGGTGCACACAGGGGGTATGGATAGATATTGGGGGCACGCAGAGGGTGTGGATAGTTATTGGGGGGCACATGTGACAATATGGAAGGAATCTATGCGCATAAATCTACTTGTCCATTCTATATGTCATGTTTGAAGAATCTGCACCCCATTACTGTGTGGTTTAACTCTTTATCATAACAAACTGCAAAGATCGCTCAAGCCGGAGTTTGGGCCTTAGATCTGATTGGGGGGTGTTTGTGCGCTCTTGATTATAAACTAGTCCTCACCGTAATGAAAATAAACCGCCTCGCGTCTTCTCTCAGGATTAGCCAGGTAACCGAGAGAATTTCACCAGCCTTAGGCTGGGCGTCCACTGGCACCGTATTTGTGCGATGGTGCGATCATCCGTTATTGTCCGTCATCGTCCGTCCGATCCAACAACATGCAGGTGAATCGACCATCGTCCATTGCGTCTGACGTCCGTCTTCCTGCGACGGGTAACGACGGCATCGGATGTGCGATCAGAACCAAATCACTCGTTTGCATCGCATGTATTTCAGCAGATCAGAGAAGATGGATGTGGAGAAACTGATCAGGGGCGTTATAAAAGCATTTAAAATAAACTGTATCAGGGATCTCAAACTCTGGCCCCCCAGATGTTTCTGAACTACACCTCCCATTAATCTCTGGCCATTTATTGCATTCAAAGAATTCTGGGATTTGTAGGCAATATACATCTTTGGGGCCAGAGTTTGAGATCCCTGATTTGTATGTATGTGAGATGTGTGGGACTAGCCCTGTTTGTGTAGGGGTGAGGGGTAGGGCAGGGAAGGCTCCTTGGTTGATTGTAAGCTCTTGGGTCCTCCCTGCTACTGTTCTGTGTGTACTTGTATGTATATTTGTATTCTGTCTCACCCATTGTCTCACAAAGGACTGCAGTGTTTAAAAAAGCAGAATGAACTGTGTTTTATATGTAAAACCAGTTCATCCTGGTTTTGGCAGCCTCTGCACTCCACCTCTTCAGAAATCTGATCTATCCCATCGTCCGACGGATCGCTTGCAGTGGACGACCCTCGTCGGACGTACGACGTTGCACATAGTCGGATGAACGCATCAGTCGTCCGACTACGGTACCAGTGGACGCTCAGCCTTAAGACACTGATCGACCATGTTTTACCCATTTTGAACAGAAAACCTACTCTTTATTGAATTTGGAAATAAAAAAAGCATGCGGGTTGCCCAGAGATAATCGTCAACATCCAAGCAGATCAGACAGTATTGCGCGGCTCGTGGTGTTTCTACAAGTTTGTCTTTATGCTCCTATTACATCTCACGGAGTGTGACTTCCTTAGACCTGATCGACGTAACCTCTGCCTCTTCCCCTGGGTATTTCAGCATGGTTTGACACCTGCCTCATTGCAGAACAACTCTAGGAGGGATCACCCAGCTTTTTCCCTGACTGTCCTTTTGTTCTCACCGTGGAGGGACTCCGATGTATCTCATTCATGTCCAGGCTCGCTGTCTATTCAAGGTTTCTGATTTTTTATTTTAGGTGCCATTCGTTGAAAATGAAGAGCGTGTCATCTCTCACGGAGGTTGGAAACAAAATGCCTTTCCTTGAGAAGCTCACTAACTCTGTTAAACTGAGTATGGAAGGGACCCAGACGACCGAGAAGATCCTGCATCTCACCATGGAGATCATCTACCTGCTGACTGGAGAGGTGAGCATGTAACGGCATTTGTTTCTTACACGGTTACCTTTTTATTTTGGACCTGATAAACTCACCAGAAAGTATCAGGACATAGGCCATGAGATAGTGGACCGTGTGGTGCACACTGACGTTCCATCAGCACCCTCTAACCAGTGAACGTACAATGGATTGTGCAGCTATGTCTGATTGACCTAAAGGCGAGAGGAAGACGAGACAGCTTTAACGAGTCTTAGGTGTCAGGACTTGCTGGTGTTGGACCTCAGTGACAGAACCTGCAGAAAGACCCAGTGGACTGGTTTCCTAATCGAGAGGCAGAAGCACAGTCAGATGTAGCAAATAGGTCAGTGCCGGCGACAGAGATGCAAAATCAAGGTCCCATCCAAGGGGTGAAAGCCAAAATGGAGCAATAGAATTAGATGTGTGCTAGGTAGAGCTTCCATGGAGGGAGAACAAAGTGCTTAGTACCTGTCCACTGGATGGAGCTGGGTGGCAGAAAGGAGCTGCACCCAGTGTCCATCATCTATCCCTAGACCTCCTCAAACTAGGCGGAGTGGTCACCATGATGGCCGGGAACCAGCTGCACCAGTAGGTGTCAGTAATTATGGATTTCTTCATGCATGGTCTGTTTGTAAAAGCGCAGAAAAATTCCTACTTTGAAGAAAATGTAAAATCAATGAGCTCTTATCAACAATGATAGATGGCCAGGGAATCGTGGGAATTGTAATTCAGCGACATCTGGGGGACCAGAGATTGACAGCCCTGGTTTAGATGGTGTCACCGTTTTGACTGCCTGTCATTGTCTTGTGCAGGATTATATTATTGTGAAGAACACTGGGGAGGGGCTCGCAGACGACATCCATCCCCACAAATCAGATAAGTGCTGCAGGACCAGGAGAATCTGTACAGACCCTTCAACTCACTCAGCAGAAGACGATAAACACAATGAGACCAAGGACATGGAGCTTCCCAACAAGATCATCCAGTTGAAGCCTGGAGAGGTGAGGATACTGGAAATGTGACCTTATAGTAAAATCGATGTCATGTTGACGTGTCTCTATCTCTGTGTCTGTCCCACATTGAGGTCGCGGTAAGATGTGAAGATGTTGCGGTCTATCTCTCCATGGAGGAATGGGAGTATGTAGAAGGACACAAGGAGCTCTACAAGGACGTCATAATGGACACCCACCAGCCTGTCTGTCCACCAGGTAAGGAAATGTTTACAGCCACGGACTGTTTGTATCTGAAACCAGAAACCTGTACATGATCATCCGAGCAAATACCTTGTTGCTGCAAATGTCCTTCAGTAAGTATGTTGTACGTCAAGGAACCCATGACTCATGTAGGCTGAAGTGGAATTTAATGACTCTTCTTGAGGAGCCGGGCAGTAGTCCAGGTGGGATATAATCATAAAGTGGACAAGCAGTTTGGTTTCCTCAGGCCCGAGACAAGGGATAGATCTGAGCTGTGCTTTCTCCATGGAGACTCGGGAATTTGGGGATTGGTAAAATACCAGGAGAGGTTGGAAGGACACACACCAAGCTTGTTGGGTAGATTCGATTGTAGACTCACTAAGCTTGAGGGATCTCGATGCGGGAGTTGGATAGGTTAGTATTGAAGCGATCGGGCAGGCAGGGCATGAGCTGTTGAAGACGGCAGAGAGGTATATTCACTAAACTCTGCAATAGCTCCGAAATTGCACCTAACAATGAATGTCACCATTCCGTCATGTTTTTGGGGCAATTCGTCTATTCACAAAGCTGTCAATTCTCCAAATACCGGTGAAATGACAGCAAAATGCGCTGCAACTTGCCGCAGTTCGGCAGCGATAAAATTGCCCCACATAGAAGACTATCACGTCTTCTATTGACAGAATGCCGAATAGTACTGAAATTCCAGCGAAAATGTCCTGATTTTCAGTGTTTCAATTCGACAGCTTCAAACCGATGACCCTCATAGGTCTCAATTTAATAAACAAAAAACCTTTTTAAATGGTCTTTTTCAAAACCATTTATTCTTTTTATTTACTTTTTTCGAAACCATTTATTCTTTTTATTTTTTTCACAAACCCTTTGAAATGAATTAATTTCATTTTATTAAAAGACTTCTTTGTATTTTATAAAAAAAAAGATGTAACAGACCTTTTTATTATTTAGACACATTTTTACTACGTTTTTCTTGCTTTAAACTTCTAATAGGAGAATAGAAGACCCCCCCCCCCCCCCGTTTGGTGGAATTCGTCGATGCCAATTCGTACAATTCAGTGCTTCGACGACTCCAATTTCGGCAAAATAGGGTGACCATTCACTAAATAGTGAGTTCACCATATTTTTAGCAGAATGGAATCGCTGAAATGGGCCGAAATACAAAGCACTGACATTGTGTTCAACTTCGGTGTCTTGTGAATAGACCCTTTAAATAAGTTTCCTGACACAACACTCTTTATAAAGAAACGCCTATACAAACCTTTTTTTTCCCCATGTGAACTCTAACCAGAGATGATGTGTGTTTCTCGCCGGCAGTTGGAGCGCCGAGGCAGAACAGCTCAGAAGATCATCGAAGCGGAGTTACTGGTGAAAGAAGAAGGAAGCGCGGAATAATCTGTAAAAAACGGAAGAGTAAGAAGAGATCCATGAGGTGTGTGCGAGAAAAAATGGCCCCGTGTGAAAAGAGCGACCAGAACGGGAGGCCTCCACCTGGAGAACCTGGACTGGCTGGAAAGGAGGAAACTGCTTCCTGCCAAGAGAGAAATCTGACAAACGCGGACGTTTCACTTCCCACCACGGAACACGCACTGGCCGAGGAATCGCCAACTCCTACCAAGGAGGATTCAGCCTCAGGAGTTGTGGGAGACCATTCGGACCCCGATGCTTTTCCATCAACAGAACATACACAGACAGAACAACCGATTCCTCATGTTAAGGACGAATCGACCTCGTGTGTGGGAGGAGAACACTCGGACGGTGGCATGTATCTTCCCACAGACGATGCACGGCCAGAATATCCATCCGCTTGTATTGTGGCGGAACCAACCTCCCATGAAAAAGGAGATCCAGAGGTGGTGGACATTAATACCCCAACAGATCGAGGAGGAATGCACTGTATGACCAATATCAAAGAGGAAACGGCATTATGGGACGAAGTAAATCTCACGGGAGGCCACCTATACACACAGCATACAGCAATACACTATCCATCTACTCGTGTATCTGCCTCGTGGAATGGAGGAAACCTCAGGGACACTGGTCCTTATACACCAAATAAACATAAAGACTATGTGTATACTCATACGGAAGGGAAACCGGCCTCATATGAACAAGGAAATCACACCGGCACAGACCTTTATTTCCCCTCAGGACACGCCCAGACAGGGTATCCATCTACTTCTATCAGTGTGGGGTCGGACCCATTTGAAGATGGAAGTCTCCAGGGAGCTACCTTCGATATTCCCTCAGAGCATGCCCTAGTAGATGACCTATTTTATTATGATAAAGCTTATGGAGAGGAACCAACCGATGCCTTTGGCATGAAGTGTGGCGAGTGCGGTAAGATCTTCAATAACAAGATGGCTTTAGTCTGTCACCAACGAACACACGGTGTGGGCGGGATGTACAACTGCTCGCAGTGCCAGAAATGTTTCTCTAGCATCGCCGACCTTCTCCGTCACCAGGCGCTGTACAGCGGAAAGAACCTGACCTGCACGGAGTGCGGTAGGCACTTTATATCCAAATCCAACCTCGTCCGCCATTACCGGGTTCACACTGGGAAGAGACCCTTCGCTTGCTTAGAGTGCGGGAAGTCTTTTCGATCCATGTGGAATCTGGCTCAGCACCGAGTGACTCACACAGGGGAGAAACCCTTTACATGCTTTGTGTGTGGCAAAAGCTTCAGCCGCAGCTCGCATCTGGTCACGCACCAGAGGAGTCACACTGGGGAGAAACCCTACGCGTGTCTGGCGTGCGGGAAGTACTTTGCCCAGAAATCTAACCTGCTTACACACCAGAGAACTCACACGAGAGATAAACCATTCCAGTGCTCTGACACCGGAGAGAGTTTTACAGGCAGAGAGAGTCTTATCAGTCACCAGACAATCCACGGCAGAGAAAAGTCACCTGTTTTCCAGTAACTCTAGGATGTATTTGTGACTTCCTCATCATCATCATCACGGACAAGCAGATGGAAATGTTTCTATGAATCACGTCTTCGGATGAGGAAGATGTTCATATTGGATGTATCAAGCAGAAATAAAGTTTGTGTTTGATTTTGTCTGGGAGCTCCTGGTGTATACAGTGGGGTTTTGTCTTCAGGAATCTGTCAGGTGGTGTTTTTAAAAGGACACTCTATTGAGACATAGTTCCCTTACGTAATTGGGCAGATTCTGCTGACACCACAATTATTACTTTCTATTTTACTCCCATTTTCCCCCTCGCCGCGCACTGCTCCTCCTCTTCAGCTCAGCGACTCCCGAACCCAGAAGTTCCCAAATCTTTTCAGGACAATTTGCGCTTTTACACAACTTGCGTAGTATAGGGACAGCGAATTGTGTAGCACTATGGGACTTGCCCAACTTCTAAATTCTAACATGCCTGAAAGTGCGTGTGAAACGCACTCGTGCGGGAAGGCACATCACCTAAATATGTCAGTTGGTCTCCTCATGCAGGTGAGACCTCCACGTGCTGCAGCAGAGCAGATTTTAAGGGGTCTAGATGGTGGAAGTGGACATGGTGTCAATGAGGTAGTAGACTGGAAATGCAATAAGTGCCTGCGTGTGCATACTGTGACTGTATACTGTGTGTACATATGTGTGAGCTTGGACCCTCTGGGGGGTCTCTGTGCTGATACACTTGCCGAGGCGGCGGTGTCCCTGTGTGAGCATGCACCTGAGAAGGCAGGGGTCACTGTGTGTGTGTGAGCATGCACCTGCCGAGGCGGGGGTCTCCCTGTAAGCGGGCACCTGCCGAGGCTGGGGTCACTGTGTGTGTGTGTGAGCATGCACCTGCCGAGGCTGGGGTCACTGTGTGTGTGTGTGAGCATGCACCTGCCGAGGCTGGGGTCACTGTGTGTGTGTGTGTGAGCATGCACCTGCCGAGGCAGGGGTCACTGTGTGTGTGTGAGCATGCACCTGCCGAGGCTGGGGTCACTGTGTGTGTGTGTGTGAGCATGCACCTGCGGAGGCGGTGGGTCTCTGTGAGCGTGCACCTGCCGAGGCGGGGGTCTCTGCGTGAGCTTGCAGCTGCCAAGACTGGGGTCTCCGTTAGGGATAGACCGATATCACTTGTTAGGGGCTGATACCGATTATCAGCAGCCTTTCAGGACGATATCAAGTGCCGCTATTCTGTAAATTTTCCTTTTTTTAAAAAAAAAAAAAATCCAAGGGCTGAATATAGAGTATTTGATACAGTCCTAACCTCAACATCTGAGGGTTGGGATTTAGGGGTTATTATTGCAGAGGATCTAAGGGTAAGTAGTCAATGTAATAGAGCAGCAGGAAATGCTGGATGTACAGCTTGAAAAAAAGACGAGACAGAGGAGATATGATAGAAACATTTAAATACGTAAAGGGAATCCACAAGGTAGAGGAAGGGAGTATATTTAAAAGGAAACAAAGTAGCAAAACAAGAGGACATAGTCTTAGATTAGAGGGGCAAAGGTTTAAAAGTAACATCAGGAAGCATTATTTTACTGAGAGGGTGGTGGATACATGGAACAGCTTTCCAGTAGAAGTGGTTGAGGCCAAAACAGTAATTGAATTTAAGCAGGCATGGGATAGGCATAAGGCTATCCTAAACAAAAGATAAATCCAGGTAAAGTATCCATGTAATTGGGCAGACTAGATGGGCCGAAAGGTTCTTATCTGCCGACATTTTTCTATGTTTCTAAATCTAGCGTTAACTGAACATGTTTAATACAATTCTGAACATTACAACGGAGAAAAATAAAATGCTTGCAAAATAACTTAACCTCCCCGGCGTTAAGATTCTGATACATTTTATATGTCGGAATCGTTACAATTCTTTTCAGCCTCCTAGCGGTATTAGTGCGGCTCGGGGTTACCTTTCAGTGCTGAAAGCGGTATCCCTGAGCCACCCCCGGGGCTGGATACATTACTTGGCCCTCGCTGTCGCCTCTGGACAATCGCAACGTCACACTTCCTGTTCCCTTCTCGCGAGAAGGGAACCAGGAAGCAAAATGTCGAGATCGCCGGAGGAGAATGCAATCGCGGGGGACAGTGAGGGAGCGCAGGGACAGGTATGTATCCAGCCCGAGTGGCTCGGGGATACCGCTTTCAGCACTAAAAGTTAACCCCGAGCCACACTCGGGAATACCGCCAAGGGGGTTAAATAGCTTTCCAGAACACAGAAAAATGGCAAAAAAAACTATAAACCTCACACACTACATGTCACTACTAGAAAGCTAAACAATATTTTGGGTTAAGGAAGCTCAGTTTGACGGGTAACTCACAGTAATATGCGGTGTGTATGAGCATTTCACAGAATCCACAGTAATGTACAGTGTGTATGAGTTTTATTGTTGTGGCGCTCTGTGATACGCTCATACACAGCACATTATCGTGAGTTTTATTGTTGTGGAGCTCTGTGATACTCTCATACACACTGCACATTACTGTGAGTTTTATTGTGGCGCTCTGTGATACACTCATACACAGCACATTATCGTGAGTTTTATTGTTGTGGAGCTCTGATACGCTCATACACACTGCACATCACAGAATCCACAGCAATACAACTCACAGTAATGTGTGGTGTGTATGAGCATATCACAGAGGACCACAGCAATAAAACTCAGTAATGTACAATGTGTATGAGTTTTATTGCTGTGGCGCTCTGTGATACGCGCATACACACTGCACTTTACTGTGAGGTTTATTGCTGTGGATTCTGTGATATGCTCATACACACTCACATTACTGTGAGGTTTATTGCTTTGGAGCTGTGATACGCTCATACACACTGCACATTACTGTGAGGTTTATTGCTGTGAAGCTCTGTGATACGCTCATACACACCACACATTGTTTTGAGTTGTGGTGCTCTGATACAGCAATGTGCGCTGTGTATGCGTGAATCTCAGAGCTCCACAGTGCAGCATTATTGTTCACTTTATAATTGTGAATAATAGCGCTGCATTTGAAAAAAAAAAAAATTTTATTTATATATTTTTGCATAAACTCTGGTCGTGCTCTGGCATTTCCAATGACACCTCACGTGACCCTCTGGCTTCTATGGTTTTGGTGGGACACCCATATCTCCCCCATAGGGAATTCCTTGGCCAGTTGGTGAAGGGGTAGTTCGGTTTCTGACGGCATCACGCTCATGTGCGATGACGTCAGTGGGCTTGTATATGTCCTGCAGGCAGCTCTAGCGATGTCTGAAGATGTCAGCCACCTGCCAGAGAGGCCCGTGATCTGCGCCGAGCCGCAGAACTTCCCCGATGGGCTGCAGACGTCCTCTGCAACTTAGAGGAGGAGCATCTGCCCTGCGTGTACTGTCAGAAAATCCTCAGTTATTGGTATATTGGCTATGTAGCATGCCGGTAACGGGAAATGCAGGATATCTCCCCCAATTTTCGGTAGTACCAATAATAGGTCGCCCCCTAATCTCTGTGTGAGCATGCACGTGCTAAGGCGGGGGTCTCCATGTGAGTGTTCACCTGCCGAGGCAGGTGGTCTCTGTGTGAGTGCACCTGCTGAGGCGGGGGTCTGCGTGTGAGCGTGCATGTGCCAAGGGTCTCCGTGTGAGCGTGCACCTGCCGAGGCGGGGGTCTGTGTGTGAGGCATGCACCTGCCGAGGCGGGGGTGTGTGTGTGAGGCATGCACGTGCCGAGGCGGGGGTCTGTGTGAGCGTGCACCTGCCGAGGCGGGGGTCTGTGTGTGAGCGTGCACCTGCCGAGGCGGGGGTCTGTGTGTGAGGCATGCACCTGCCGAGGCGGGGGTCTGTGTGTGAGGCATGCACCTGCCGAGGCGGGGGTCTGTGTGTGAGCGTGCACCTGCCGAGGCGGGGGTCTGTGTGAGCGTGCACCTGCCGAGGCGGGGGTCTGTGTGTGAGCGTGCACCTGCCGAGGCGGGGGTCTGTGTGTGAGGCATGCACCTGCCGAGGCGGGGGTCTGTGTGTGAGCATGCACCTGCCGAGGCGGGGGTCTGTGTGTGAGCGTGCACCTGCCGAGGCGGGGGTCTGTGTGTGAGGCATGCACCTGCCGAGGCGGGGGTCTGTGTGTGAGCATGCACCTGCCGAGGCGGGGGTCTGTGTGTGAGCATGCACCTGCCGAGGCGGGGGTCGCCGTGAGCGTGCACGTGCCGAGGCGGGGGTCTTCGTGTGAGAGTGCCAGGCACAAACACAGGAAAGGCCCACTGGTGAATTTATCAGGGGTCATAGGTCGCTCGTCACATCGTGCTCCGCCTTTGACATCTCCAGTAACATGGGGCAGTATCAGCGGGTCGGAGAGTCTTACAGTGTGTGCCCTACATATTCTGCCAGTGAGGGATCCCATGTGACCAGCGTCCAATAGGAACTTGGTTCCCCGTCTCCTTATGAATTACACATGGTACAGGGCATCACCTTTCCTGTGCTCTCCCTCTGCATGAAAACAATAATGTGTGTCCATGAAGCACAGACAGGCTGCATAAAGGTGATGAGATCACAGCAGAGTTAAAGCTAAACTCCATCCTGCAAGCACCCTGTCCATACAGACCGCTGGAAACGCCAGAAACAAACATGGCAGCTCTGGAACGCGACAGTTCAGCCCTTCCTACATCCGTAATGAGCTGACATATGTCTGCACATGCGCAGACAACTGCATATTAACGATTAAACGTCCAGACTACAGATACCTTGATGCTTCACGCCTGACATCCGGTGTGTAGCGGAAGCTCACTCGCCGTATCTGCTGGCCATTCTGTTCGGGGACGCGATGGAGCTCTGTGACCGCTGTGTCTGACAAAGGGTTAAATGTGAGGCTGCACACAGAGATCCTCACCATAACATCAGGCCCGGGGAGCCGACCACCCACAGGTCAGCAGCAATCTCCCTCTATAACACTGACACCCTGTATTACACCACCCTGTCAGTCATCATATACACAACATGCAGGGGGAGGGGATTATATTATTATTATTATACGCGGCCTATAGGAGGGGGTTATTATATATTATTATACGTGGCCTATAGGAGGGGGTTATATATTATTATTATACACGGCCTATAGGAAGGGGTTATATATTATTATTATACGCGGCCTATAGGAGGGGGTTATTATATATTATTATTATTATACACGGCCTATAGGAGGGGGTTATTATATATTATTATTATACGCGGCCTATAGGAGGGGGTTATTATATATTATTATACGTGGCCTATAGGAGGGGGTTATATATTATTATTATACACGGCCTATAGGAAGGGGTTATATATTATTATTATACGCGGCCTATAGGAGGGGGTTATTATATATTATTATTATTATACACGGCCTATAGGAGGGGGTTATATATTATTATTATACGTGGCCTATAGGAGGGGGTTATTATATATTATTATTATACACGGCCTATAGGAGGGAGTTATTATATATTATTATACACGGCCTATAGGAGGGGGTTATATATTATTATTATACACGGCCTATAGGAAGGCGTTATATATTATTATTATACACGGCCTATAGGAGGGGGTTATTATATATTATTATTATTATACGTGGCCTATAGGAGGGGGTTATATATTATTATTATTATACGCGGCCTATAGGAGGGGGTTATATATTATTATTATTATACGTGGCCTATAGGAGGGGGTTATATATTATTATTATACGCGGCCTATAGGAGGGGGTTATATATTATTATTATACGCGGCCTATAGGAGGGGGTTATATATTATTATTATACACGGCCTATAGGAAGGGGTTATATATTATTATTATACACGGCCTATAGGAAGGGGTTATATATTATTATTATACACGGCCTATAGTAGGGGGTTATTATATATCTTTATGTGGCCTATAGGAGGGGGTTATATATTATTATTACACACGGCCTATAGGAGGGGGATATTATATATTATTATACACGGCCTATAGGAGGGGGTTATTATATTATTATACACGGCCTATAGGAGGGGGATATTATATATTATTATACACTGCCTATAGGAGGGGGTTATTATATATTATTATTATACGCGGCCTATAGGAGGGGGTTATTATATATTATTATTATACGCGGCCTATAGGAGGGGGTTATTATATATTATTATACGTGGCCTATAGGAGGGGGTTATATATTATTATTATACACGGCCTATAGGAAGGGGTTATATATTATATTATACGCGGCCTATAGGAGGGGGTTATTATATATTATTATTATTATACACGGCCTATAGGAGGGGGTTATATTATTATTTATACGCGGCCTATAGGAGGGGGTTATTATATATTATTATTATACACGGCCTATAGGAGGGAGTTATTATATATTATTATACACGGCCTATAGGAGGGGGTTATATATTATTATTATACACGGCCTATAGGAAGGCGTTATATATTATTATTATACACGGCCTATAGGAGGGGGTTATTATATATTATTATTATTATACGTGGCCTATAGGAGGGGGTTATATATATATTATTATTATACGCGGCCTATAGGAGGGGTTATATATTATTATTATTATACGTGGCCTATAGGAGGGGGTTATATATTATTATTATACGCGGCCTATAGGAGGGGGTTATATATTATTATTATACGCGGCCTATAGGAGGGGGTTATATATTATTATTATACACGGCCTATAGGAAGGGGTTATATATTATTATTATACACGGCCTATAGGAAGGGGTTATATATTATTATTATACACGGCCTATAGTAGGGGGTTATTATATATCTTTATGTGGCCTATAGGAGGGGGTTATATATTATTATTACACACGGCCTATAGGAGGGGGATATTATATATTATTATACACGGCCTATAGGAGGGGGTTATTATATATTATTATACACGGCCTATAGGAGGGGGATATTATATATTATTATACACTGCCTATAGGAGGGGGTTATTATATATTATTATTATACGCGGCCTATAGGAGGGGGTTATATATTATTATTATACACGGCCTATAGGAGGGGGTTATATATTATTATTATACACGGTCTATAGGAGGGGGATATTATATATTATACACGGTCTATAGGAGGGGTTATATATTATTATTATACACGGCCTATAGGAGGGGGTTATTATATATCTTTATGCGGCCTATAGGAGGGGGTTATATATTATTATTATACACGGCCTATAGGAGGGGGTTATATATTATTATACACGGTCTATAGGAGGGGGTTATTATATATTATTATACACGGCCTATAGGAGGGGGTTATATATTATTATTATACACGGTCTATAGGAGGGGGTTATTATATATTATTATACACGGCCTATAGGAGGGGATATTATATATTATTATACACGGCCTATAGGAGGGGATATTATATATTATTATACACAGCCTATAGGAGGAGGTTATTATATATTATTATACACGGCCTATAGGAGGGGGTTATTATATATTATTATACACAGCCTATAGGAGGGGTTATTATATATTATTATACACGGCCTATAGGGGGGATATTATATATTATTATACACAGCCTATAGGAGGAGGTTATTATATATTATTATGCACGGTCTATAGGAGGAGGTTATTATATATTATTATTATACGCGGCCTATAGGAGGGGGTTATATATTATTATTATACACGGCCTATAGTAGGGGGTTATTATATATCTTTATGTGGCCTATAGGAGGGGGATATTATATATTATTATACACGGCCTATAGGAGGGGGTTATTATATATTATTATACACGGCCTATAGGAGGGGGATATTATATATTATTATACACTGCCTATAGGAGGGGGTTATTATATATTATTATACGCGGCCTATAGGAGGGGGATATTATATATTATTATACACTGCCTATAGGAGGGGGTTATTATATATTATTATACGCGGCCTATAGGAGGGGGTTATATATTATTATTATACGCGGCCTATAGGAGGGGGTTATATATTATTATTATACACGGCCTATAGGAGGGGGTTATATATTATTATTATACACGGTCTATAGGAGGGGGTTATTATATATTATTATACACGGCCTATAGGAGGGGGATATTATATATTATTATACACGGCCTATAGGAGGGGATATTATATATTATTATACACAGCCTATAGGAGGAGGTTATTATATATTATTATACACGGCCTATAGGAGGGGGTATTATATATTATTATACACGGCCTATAGGAGGGGGATATTATATATTATTATACACGGCCTATAGGAGGGGGATATTATATATTATTATACACTGCCTATAGGAGGGGGTTATTATATATTATTATACGCGGCCTATAGGAGGGGGTTATATATTATTATTATACGCGGCCTATAGGAGGGGGTTATATATTATTATTATACACGGCCTATAGGAGGGGGTTATTATATTATTATTATACACGGCCTATAGGAGGGGGTTATTATATATTATTATTATACGCGGCCTATAGGAGGGGGTTATATATTATTATTATACGTGGCCTATAGGAGGGGGTTATATATTATTATTATACACGGCCTATAGGAGGGGGTTATTATATATTATTATACACGGCCTATAGGAGGGGGTTATTATATATTATTATTATACGCGGCCTATAGGAGGGGGTTATATATTATTATTATACACGGCCTATAGGAGGGGGTTATATATTATTATTATACACGGCCTATAGTAGGGGGTTATTATATATCTTTATGTGGCCTATAGGAGGGGGATATTATATATTATTATACACGGCCTATAGGAGGGGGTTATTATATATTATTATACACGGCCTATAGGAGGGGGATATTATATATTATTATACACTGCCTATAGGAGGGGGTTATTATATATTATTATACGCGGCCTATAGGAGGGGGTTATATATTATTATTATTATACGCGGCCTATAGGAGGGGGTTATATATTATTATTATACACGGCCTATAGGAGGGGGTTATATATTATTATTATACACGGCCTATAGGAGGGGGTTATATATTATTATTATACACGATCTATAGGAGGGGGATATTATATATTATTATACACGGTCTATAGGAGGGGGTTATATATTATTATTATACACGGCCTATAGGAGGGGGTTATTATATATCTTTATGCGGCCTATAGGAGGGGGTTATATATTATTATTATACACGGTCTATAGGAGGGGGTTATTATATATTATTATACACGGCCTATAGGAGGGGGATATTATATATTATTATACACGGCCTATAGGAGGGGATATTATATATTATTATACACAGCCTATAGGAGGAGGTTATTATATATTATTATACACGGCCTATAGGAGGGGGTTATTATATATTATACACAGCCTATAGGAGGAGGTTATTATATATTATTATGCACGGTCTATAGGAGGAGGTTATTATATATTATTATACACAGCCTATAGGAGGGGGTTATTATATATTATTATACACGGCCTATAGGAGGGGGTTATTATATATTATTATACGTGGCCTATAGGAGGGGGTTATTATATATTATTATAGGTGGCCTATAGGAGGGGGATATTATATATTATTATAGGTGGCCTATAGGAGGGGTTATTATATATTATTATACACAGCCTATAGGAGGGGGTTATTATATATTATTATACGCGGCCTATAGGAGGGGTTATTATATATCATTATACACTGCCTATAGGAGGGGGTTATTATATATTATTATTATACACGGCCTATAGGAGTGGGTTATTATATATTATTATTATACACGGCCTATAGGAGGGGGATTTTAGCAGAGTTGTGCTTATTGGCAGCTACTCTTGCGTATAGTCTTTGTAAAGTCCTGTTAATGATCAGCAGTGATATCTTACCTCTTTTTCAGGGAGTAACATGTGATATTTCCAGTGTCTCGTTTTACCCTTATTCCATAAGCAGGTCCAGATTTTTCTTCTGTGAAAGCCGGTAACTCCCCGGGCTTCAGCGGGACGCCTCCATCATGACCAAGTACAAAAAACAGATAACGGTGAAGATCCTCGATCTCACAGTGGAAATCGTCTGCCTGCTGAATGGAGAGGTGAGCGACATGAGCATCACGCAGGGGTATCCTCAGTATTCACCTTTTATTTTTAACTGTTCCACGCGCACCCATTGGATCCAGGCGTCCTGGCAGAGGGTCATTAACCCAAAGTTATCTCATTATATGTGTTTTATTTTTGTATATGTAGGAGTATGTCATGAGGAAGCTTGGTGATCATGGCATACACAGTGTTGGTCTCCATGTACCAGAAGAATCGTGCAGGACCCAGATCCCCAACATAGTGCCTCCACCTCGCTCACTCATCCATGAGGGACACAACGAGCAGAAGATCTTGGAACTGACCAACACGATCATCCATCTGCTGACTGGAGAGGTGAGGCTGCTGGGAATGGGACATTTTACAGGGTGAACACCAAAAGATGCATCTGGATGGTGACTGTGTGTGTTGTCTGTGCCAGGTTCCTGTAAAATCGGAAGATGTCACGGTTTGTCTCTCCATGGTGGACGTGGCGAATGTGGAAGGACACAAGAATCTGTTGAAGGACGTCATTATGGAGACTCGCCAGGCTTCTAGCTCACTGGGTGAGAGATGGTTTGTAACGTTGTTGTTTGGAGGAGACGCCATCACCTGATGTGTAGACAGACATTTTATGGTCAAGGTGTGCTACGGGGTTGACTTTGGGAACATCTTGTTAACTCATAACATGGTCATGACTATTGTTTGGACACATCCAGTGTATTGTACAATTTAGCAAAACCTGTAGATCAGGGTTTTCGATTCCAGTTTCCTTCCAGGTGTTGATCGCCTACAAGTCTCAGAATTAGATGTGCAATAGACGTACGTAGAATGGTAGGAGTTGAAGTCTGGTGGCCGAGTTTGAGATCTCTGAAGTAGAAGGTCTGTCCTATAAAGATCACGGCTCAGCTGTTAGTTTTTAATTTTGACGAGTTGCAGTCGCTCGGTTGTGGTTCAGTCATCGAAAATCGTGAAGATTCAGGTCATGAAGTAGAATTGACAGATTTTTATTTTCCTTTTCTTAAATAACTGAAACACAACAAAGCGAGGGCACCTCTTCTGCAAGAGACCTCTAACAATCTTCATGGGATGGACCTTTTGGTCTATTAGTTTCTTCCTAAACACAAACCAGTGACACCAGCATCATAACCTTCTGTATTATTTGGATCCAGTTTTGATGTAGGATGTCCATTTCATTTGGCAAACATGACCTGTAGACAATAAGTAGCATATTTCATGGTGGAAGCACCAGATTATGATGATGATATTGACTGCACGAGGCCTGTATAGTGGCTTCACGTTCCTACAACTTTTGATTGACTTGAGGCATTTTGGTTTTCCATTAAGCCACTCGTTAACGTCACTGTCTAACCGGAATGTATTTCTAGGTGGAATCGTGGGAAGATACGAGTCTGAAGGTTATACCACTCCCGTGTCTTCACAAGAGCTCAGAGTTAAAGATAAGATGGATAAAGATAAGGGGGAGACATCTCTGAAAACAAACAGAACCAAGAAGAGACCAAATCGATCGACAAATTATGTGGTGGTGCAATCAAATTCAAGCGAAAAGGGAAACGTCAAGGAAATCGACACTTATCCTCTCGAAGAACATATGAAGGCTCCGTATCAATCTCCTCACGTTAAGGAGGAATCGGCCTCTTGTGAAGATAGAAATCCCACCAACGTAGGGATTTATGCAGAGTACATAGCTACTCAAATTAAGGAGGAATTGGTGTCTTGGGAAGAAGGACATGGCGCACACGTCGACATATTTCTTCCCGCAGAGCACGCTCAGGCAGAATATCCACCTGGTACGAAAGAGGAACTGGCCTCAAGTCAAGTAGGAACGTTCAGAGATACTGAAATTTATGGTCCGCAAAACCGTATGCAGACAGAATATTCATCTGCTCATATTAAGGAGGAATCCAGAAGAAATCCCACGGATTTGGAAAGTTGTCCACAAGCAGAACATCCACTGGCAGAATATCTATCTGCTCATATCAAGGAGGAGCCCGCCCCATTGCTTGAAGGAGGAGACCTCCTGAACACGGTCATTTATCCTCTTACAGAACATACACAGACGCTCTATCCATTCACTCATATTAAGGAGGACTTGACATCGTTTGAAGAAGGAAATCTGCCCGAAGCCAATGCTTCCATACCCACAGGACATCTAGTTAGGCAAGATCCGGTTCATGTTTATGAGGAGTACGTGCCGGGTAACACACAGAGAGACGTCTCTAAAGTATTTAGGTGTAGCGAGTGCGGTAAACGATTTGATGACAAATATATGTACGTGTCCCACCAGAGGAAGCACACTATCGAGAGAATGTACAACTGCCCCAACTGTCAGAAATACTTCAAAAATTATTCCGATCATGTGGAGTCACAATCCAGCGGAAACAAGATCGCCTGCGCCGTGTGCAAGAAACGCTTCTCCCGTAAGTCCAATCTCTATAGACACTATAGAGTTCATCTAGGAAAGGATATATCCTCGTGTTCGGAGTGTAAGAAAAAGCATACCCGCAAGTACATCCCTCGCACCCATCGGAAGATTCCCAAACCTGTCAGACTGTACACGTGCCACTGTGGGAAGTGTTTCAATAACCGTTCGTACTTTTCCGCTCATCAGAGGACGCACACCGGGGAGAGGCCCTACTCGTGTTCCGAATGCAGGAAGTCTTTCAGCAAAAAGGCAAATCTTGTACGGCACCAGATGATCCACACGGGCCAAATGAAGGTGTCGTGTGACGAATGCGGGAAATGCTTTCCCGACAAACAAAGGCTCGTCGCGCATCAGTCGGTTCACACCGGACAAAAACCTTTCTCGTGTCCCGAATGCGGTAAGCAGTTCAGCAGTGGCTCGTATCTTGTGATCCATCAGAGGATTCACACAGGGGAGAAACCCTTCCCTTGTTCTGAATGTGACAAACGGTTCACTCACAAATCCGTCCTTGTGATCCATCAGAGAATCCACACTGGAGAGAAACCCTTCACCTGTGCGGAGTGCGGTAAATGTTTCACCGACAAGTCAAGTTTATTCACCCATCGTAGGGTCCACACCGGAGAGAAACCTTTCGAATGCAATAAATGTGGGAAATATTTTACCGTGAAGTCAAGTCTTGTGAAACATTACCTGATTCACACTGGTTACAAACCCTTCCCGTGTTCAGTGTGCGGGAAACGCTTTAGCTCGAAGGCCTATCTCCTCCGACACCAGAGGATCCACAAAGACATGAAGCCAACATGAGACGAGACCCTGTTCATCACTGGAGTCATAAAAACGATAAGCAGATCACTACCATCAATGAAAATGTCTTAAAAAGGGTCAAAGGTGACAGAAATTCTGACGCTCAATAATCTTGGAGATGAGTTCACCAAACGTTGACTTTGATCATTCTCCAAGAAGTTATGTTAGTTTGACAAACACTACGTCGAGTCGACAAGAAAAATTTAATGTATCCTGATTGTCGGATAGATACCTAGTCTGGCTTGGTGTTTAGAAGTGTGTTCTCCATATCGTGTTATTCAAGAATCTTCGTTTTTCTTCCTTTCACTGCTATAAAACTGCAAAAATGGGGGATTTTTAGCCCTCTTTCCCTCATACTGGTATACCTCAACATATGATTTACACATGAAAGCCTGGGAAGCCTCTTTAAGATCCAGCAGTCCTGCCACTACCAAAAATGTATATACACCACAAGGCATTAAAATATATCCCGAAAAAACAAAATTTTGCATTCAAACCCTCATTTTCACACCTTATTAGTGTTCTCTGTGCATTGAAATTCAATCCCCGGGGAGTTCTTCCTCCTGTCAGCCTGTATTACTGTAACAAAGCTGCAAGGAGCAGCGCCCACCTTCACTGATACAAAATGCTCAACTTTACTGCTGCATTACGGCAGCCAGGGAGAGCTCTGGGATCACTCACTGCTGTATGGGGATGAGGAGGGTTTATGAACATAAAATCTGTGTTTTGTTTCACTGGTATTGCATGTTTCTGCGCTTGAAGACAATTTTTGCAGCTTGTGTTCCTCCGTATTGAAGTCCAGTGATGGCCCGTTCTCCAGTCCTGCTGGTGTCCCTTCTGTTTCTTACACGTCGTGTGCACAGTGTTGCTCCACATCTAATGATGGGCAGTCCTGATTTAGCACAAACATAGTTGTCGTAGGTTTCGCTGTTTGAATATTGTGGGTTTTTTTCTGTGTCGTGGATGCTTATCATGTGACTGTGGCTTTATCCTATCTTAAGTAAAGTAGTTCCAATAAAGGCGCCTGATTTCATGAATATGGTTTATTCTGGAGTGATTTGTAGTCAATTTCGAATCCAACAGTTCTTTACGTTTTTTAAGCATTATTTATTTATTTATACAGGCATTTATACAGCGCCAACATATTCCGAAGTGCTTTACAATAGGGGAGCACAAACAGGAGACGTACATGATACATAATGAAAAGATGACCCTGCCCGTAGGATGACTGCCCAAGTAGTGCAGCACTTAACCAAGTGCTCAGTCAGACATCCCATGAGCTTACAAACTAAGGGACTGGGGTAGGTGAAACAGATAGGAGCAGAGGGAATGTAAAGATGGTTAGCAGGGCAGCATAGGAAGAACCAGAAGCCTGGGCTTAGTGAGAGTAATTAGAGAGAGAAGTGGAGACAGCTGGAAGAGAGACCTGAAATTATGGACCTGCCCTGGTGGGACAGCAGTCTGTGTGTGCTTGCATTTTTTGTATTGCTTTTCATGAGAAAAAAAAAACACAAAACAATACATCATACAACAGATGGGTGAGACGGTGTGTTGCCGTACCCACTCTTAACCTTGGCTTTTAGCGCAGGACTCACTAGCGCACCTCAGGTATTCAGAACATTCACACACGATATACAGTAATAACGCGCGCTGACAAGTACTAGTGGTAGCTTTACGGTTTATTTGTAGGTTTGTGTCATAAAACATAGAAAAACGTAGTACTCTTCAACAATACAAGAGTAATTATCACAATAATGAATTCTTGTACATCACCGATTGTGTTGTCTGCGTCATCCCTGCCACGCAGTCCAAGGAAAACCTGGAGAAACCCTGAGTTTCAGTCTGGCATAGGAAAGTAGTGCTGCAGAGTGTGTCCACTTACAGCTGAGGCGTCTTCCTTACGTCTCAGTTTTGCCCTCTATTCTATAAAATATAGGCGAGTATTGCGCATGTAATAAAACTTTTATTCAAAACAATATTTAAAAAATGCTCAAAGCCACTCAGTAGTACTCAGTGGTAGCTACAAACTGGTAGATGGCTTGGTGCGGTCACTGGTCTATAAACATACTGGTGCCCGAGCTTTCAAATATTCTATACTATACCACAATCTATTCTTATACAGATAAGAACCCAACCTTCGGGGGCTGGTGGATATAGGATAGTCAGCAGGATATACTGAGCTCAGGTGGTGTATCAGAGTCAAAAGAGAATCAGGAGCGCTACCTAGTTAATCTCTCAAAGATAATATCCAGCTACGAGCGCATTACCAATCCCATGCCATATATCTAACAAGAAAAAGCCACTCTTACGCGTTTTGCTGCATTTATGGCAGCGTCATAAGTAGTATACAATGCAGGACGTGTGTAATTGCACATCCTGCATTGCATACTACTGATGACACTGCCATAGATGTAGTGAAACGCATAAGAGTGGCTTGTTCGAGATATGCATGGGATTGGTAATGCTGTAAGAGTGACCCTCACCAATCATACATCGGTTTCTCTGTAACCTCTGCTGATGGGTCTGAGACTGGTGCTTGTTTAGGGTCAACAGGTCGGCCATGTTTTCCTGGACACATATCACTATTTCATGCAGAGGGAAACACAGGGAAAAGTACTGCCCTGGAACATGTGTGATTCATATGCTGCAGGAAGGAAATCAAGGCTGGAATTCCTCTTTGATTTCTTACCTGCTGCAGTGTATGGATTCTACATGCTGCGGGTGGCATTTTTCATGCACTGCCCATCAGCATGAATAAATGATGTGTCCAGGAAAACATGGCCGTTCTGGCAGCCCAACACCTGAGCCCCGTTCAATACCTCAGCAGCTGCTGAATTGCTGCGGTACAGCAATTCAGTTTGCTGCAGCAGTGTCATTGAACGCTTTGGATGCGAATTTCAAAGTAAAATGGCCGACGATTTCTTAATGAAAGATTCAGATTGTTTTTCGTATCACTCGGACAAAATATGATAAAGATAAGCAGTCGGCACAATTCCGTTTTGTACGCTCACACCACAAATGATAGTTTTTATTGAATAAACGTTAAGTTTACTTCTGAAACAAAATATAAATTGAACTGGAATATATGTCTATGTGCAGGGGTAAATAATAAATACATATTTTGTGCTTTGGTGAACAAAAACCTCAAAATTAACATTGCTGTACGGAATTGTTACTTGCTTCATGGCGGCGGCCATCTTTACTACGTCACACTCAGCTACTCGCAGCATCTCCACGGGTCGCTGCAAGTGCTAAGATAGCAGTGCTGAACGGCGTTCAATGGCAAGTTGCTAACTTAGCACTTGCAGCGGCTGAGGTATTGAACGCGCCTCTGTGATGTAGCACTGATGTCATACATGGAAACCATAACAACAAAGCTCTAAATACACAGAGATTCCGATAAGAGCGATTTTCCTGTATCAGGATATTCTTGCATTAAAATATTTCATAGCATCAGCCAGTGGGCGCCTCACATGGGGTAGAGAGGCCAAGCATGTATTTAATCTGTGTGCATATTCATTTATACAGCCTCCAGGGAGCACTGTAGGTTCACTTTCCTGAAAGAACTACATGTCCCGACATCCCCCAGGAAAGCAGAAAACCTTAACCATAGCAACAGAGCTCTAAATACACAAGCAAATACCCTTATTGCTGTTTTTGTCTGCTGTAGCCGTTGCTTAGGCTTTGAGGCTCCAAAAATATGGCTGAAACACTTGGTTAATGCAGCGTGGCTCTAGTGTGTCTGGATCCCAATGCGTCTCCAGGAGCCCGTTTAATACCTCAGCAGCTGCTGAATTGCTGCAGCGCAGCAATTCAGTTTGCTGCAGCAGTGTCATTGAACGCTTTGGATGCGAATTTCAAAGTAAAATGGCTGACGATTTCTTAATGAAAGATTCAGATTGTTTTTCGTATCACTCTGAGGTATATATGATAAAGATAAGCAGTCGGCACAATTCCGTTTTGTACGCTCACACCACAAATGATAGTTTTTATTGAATAAACGTTAAGTTTACTTCTGAAACAAAATATAAATTGAGCTGTAATATATGTCTATGTGCAGGGGTAAATAATAAATACATATTTTGTGCTTTGGTGAACAAAAACCTCAAAATTAACATTGCTGTACGGAATTGTTACTTGCTTCATGGCGGCGGCCATCTTTACTACGTGACACTCAGCTACTCGCAGCATCTCCTCGGGTCACTGCAAGTGCTAAGTTAGCAGTGCTGAGCGCTGAGCAGCAGAACGGCGTTCAATGGCAAGTTGCTAACTTAGCACTTGCAGCGGCTGAGGTATTGAACGCGCCTCAGTGGCTGTGGAATGAGAACGAGGCTTGACTCGCACACCAGAAGTTGGATCCAAGGAATGTTTGCTGGGAGAGACTTCCGGCTGCTTTGACCCCAGGTAGCAGGGGGTCCTCTGTTGCAGGTGAGGAGGTTGTCATCGCCTCCTGCTGGGCCTGTGTGACTCCCTCACACCCCAAGGAGGCTTTTATACCCACCTTTCCTCCCTCCCATCATGGCTGCCCACTCACTGCAGGCTGGAATTCATAGTATTGCTTTGTTCCCCCTCCACGTCAGGCTGATTTCTGAGCAAAATTTACACTTTCCACACTACCTGTCTGGGACAGTCTGCCCAGGAGGACCAGGGCTTGGTCAGAACATCTGGTCAGACATGAAGGAGAGGAATCAGGTGGTGATGGAGAAGATCCTGGATCTCACCCTGGTGATCATCTCCCTGCTTACCGGAGAGGTGAGGTTCTGGCATGGGGGTCAGCAACCTCAGCCCCACAGATGTTATGGAACTACGTTTCCCATAAACCTCATCCACTCGGTAGGCTGGCTGAGCCTCATGGGAAATGCAAAACACCTGCGGATGCCGACGTTGCTGATCCCTTTACTATGATGTCATCACGTGTGTTATTATGGAGTGTCTCCAACCTTCATTGACAGCCTAATGCAGCAATGGCGAACTGTGGCACCCCAGATGTCTCTAAACTACATGTCCCGTGATGCTCAGCCAGCTTTATGTGTAACTAAGCATCATGGAACATGTAGTTCTGAAAGATCTGGGGTGCCAAGATTCGCCATCGCTGGCCTAATGGCATATGGAGGTTCCCAGTGACATGTTCCTCCTTTGTTTGTTTTAATAAACAGGATTATGTGGTTTTAAAGTGCAGTGAGCGCATCCCACACGTTGACAACCTCCATGTGTTAGAAAGATCCTGCACAATCCACAGCCCCGGCAAGGAGCCTCCTCCACACTCCTTCATCCATAAGAGACACAACAAGCAGAAGATCCTGGACCTGACGCACACGATCATCTGTCTGCTGATTGGAGAGGTGAGGCTGCTGGGAATGGGACATTATACGCTAACACCAAGGCATGTGTCTGGATGGTGACTGTGTCATTGTGTGTGTCAGGTTCCTATACGCTGTGAGGATGTCACTGTCTATCTCTCCATGGAGGAGTGGGAGTATGTGGAGCGACACAAGGAGCTCTATGAGGACGTCATGATGGAGGACCATCAACCTGTGAGCTCACCAGGTAAGATGGACTATACGCGCTTTCAAAACTGCTGAAGGCAGCTACAGACCGTTGGACTACTTTTCTGATTTTGGGACCAAAAAATACATCCATGTGGCATTGCTGCTGTTATTTCAGGAGTCCCATCTTCTAAGAAGTGATCACTACCCAACCACTTTACACATCTTGCAGGTAAATGCTGGTCACTGGTAAGGTCTGGAGAGACCACGATGAGGGACAAAAAGTGTGTTTTTACAACTCCGGGCAGACTAAGGAGTTGTGGGGGGGGGGAACCCAGGTTCAGGCTCTGCAAGGGTTAATAATTATCGCCTTTGATTTTTCTTTTTTTCACCTGTTCATTATCTAGGGTCCTTTCAATTGTTATCAAACCAACTACCAATAACTTGTGTGGTTTTCCTATCCCTCGCCAACAAGGCAAGACAAGGATACAATGGGATGAATTGAACAGGGCAAGGACACAACAGGAGATACAGCTAGGACAAAGAAAAGAGCATAGAGGGACAGCTAGGACAATGAGACAATGGTGCGGGAAGGAGAGGACAAGGAGATGCAACGGGGCCAAGACGAATCGGGGGAGACGGATCGGAGAAGGGGACGTAGCGGGGGCGAGACGGATCAGAGAAGGGGACGCAGCGGGGGCGAGACGAATCGGACAAGGGGACGCAGCGGGGGCGAGACGAATCGGACAAGGGGACGCAGCGGGGGCGAGACGGACGAACAAGGGGACGCAGCGGGGCGAGACGGATCGGACAAGGACGCAGTGGGGGCGAGACGGATCGGACAAGGGGACGCAGCGAGGGCGAGACGGATCGGACAAGGGGACGCAGCAGGAGGGAGAGGAGTAGCGGGGGGGCGAGAGAAGGGGACACAGCGGAGGCGAGAGGAGTCGCAGCGGGGGCGAGATAAGGGGTAGCAGCGGTGGCGAGAGAAGGGGTCGCAGCAGGGGCCAGAGAAGGGGACGCAGCAGTGGCGAGAGAAGGGGATGCAGCGGGGGCGAGACAGATCAGAGAAGGGGACGCAGCGGGGGCGAGAGAAGGGGACGCAGCGGGGGCGAGAGAAGGGGACGCAGCGGGTGGCGAGAGAAGGGGTCGCAGCGGGGGCGAGACAGATCAGAGAAGGGGACGCAGCGGGGGGCGAGACAAGGGGACGCAGCGGGGGCGAGACAAGGGGACGCAGCGGAGGCGAGACAAGGGGACGCAGCAGGGGGCAAGACAAGGGGACGCAGCGGGGGCGAGATGGATCAGACGAGGGGACGCAGCGGGAGCAAGTCGGATCGGACAAGGGGATGCAGCAGGGGCAAGACGGTACGGACAAGGGGACGTAGCGGGGAGAGACGGGTCAGACAAGGGGACGCAGCAGGGGCGGGACGGATCACACAAGGGAACGCAGCAGGGGCGGGACGGATCACACAAGGAGACGCAGCGGGGGCGGGATGGATCACACAAGGGAACGCAGCAGGGGCGGGACGGATCACACAAGGAGACGCAGCGGGGCGGGTGGATCACACAAGGGGATGCAGCGGTGGTGGGACGGATCACACAAGGGGACGCACTCGCAGCAGGACTGAGACGGCTCACACAAGGAGACGCAAAAGGAGAGCGACGGCTAGGACGAGGATACAATGGAGGTGACAAATGATAAAGTTGAAGTTTATAATTGCTATTTGATATCACAGCAGAGTTGTACTTGCTGGCTTTTTCTTGGGTAATTACTAAAACAGTCAACTGGATCCTCAGAAATGGCATTAACCCAAAATGACAGTGGCAAGTGCAACTCGATTATGACTTCAGAATGTCATTCCTTGGTGTCTTCTTGATCAGTTGTGCACATGTTGGGTCGTCAAACAAGCTGGCGCAGATCTTGAACATTTTGTAGGCTAACATGTTTCATTGACATTTGAGTGAATACCTAATATTTTTTTGTATGTTTTTCAGTAGATGAATCTGTGGTCAAACACCCGGTGGGTGACGTTTGTGTGGTCTCAGAACAGTGTATAAAGGATGATGAAACACAGTGTAGAACCATCCGAGGAAAAGTGTTGAGAAAGAATGTGAAAAGCAAAATGGATGAATCAGCCGCATGCGAAGGAGGAAATCACACTAACACACGCATCTGTTCACCTACAATACCTACACAGTCAGGGTGTCCATGTCTACATATTAAGGAGGAACCAGTCTCACGTGGAGATGGAGATATTGATGACCATAGGTTATATGCACAGAGTATATCCAGTTAGTTTTTTTAAGTCGGAACCAACCACACGTGGTGGAGGAGACCTCTCCGACACTGTCATTTGTACACCCACAGAACAAACACAACCCGAAAACCCATCTACTGCTATGAAGACTGAGCAAGACTTGCGTGAAAATGTAAATATTACCGTTGTGAATGTTCCTATAGTTATCAATAAAGAGAAAGGTGATGAGCAGCAAAAAAATGTGCACTTTCCAATAATCAATAGTTTTAAATGGGGCTCGAGTGATAATAGTCCTAGTCTCAACAATCAGTGGCCAACACGGACCAGACCTATAACTGCTCTTTTTGTGGAGTATGCTTCACTAATCACTCAGATCTTGCTAATGCTTCATGAAAGAAAGGGGATCCATTGTTCAGACTGTGGGAAACTCTTCTTTTCGGAACAAAAACTCTTCTTCCATTCCAGAAGCCACATGGGAGGGAAACCCTTTTCATGCTCTCGATGTGGGAAACAATTTTCAGTTAAATCGAGACTTATTGTGCACCAGAGGACTCACGTGGTAGAGAGACCGTTCTCCTGCTCTTCGTGTGGGCAATGTTTTGCCTATAAGTCAACTCTTGACGTACACGAGAGGATCCACTCAGGGGAAAAGCCTTTCTCCTGCACTGAGTGCGGGAAATGTTTTTGTGTCAAATCAAATCTTGACATACATCAGAGGGTTCACGCCAGAGACAAGCCGTTCCCATGTCCTGAGTTGCGTCTAGTTTCTCATCAGCGATCCACAGAGAAGCAAAACCATTCATGCGTGCGGAATGCGGAAATATATTTCAGACACAAGTCGCTTCTGACCGAACATCAGAAAGTTCACAAGGTGGAAAAAACCTTCTCGTTCTGAGTCGAGTCTTAGGAAGCACCACAGAACTCATACGTCGTTCTCTTGTTCGGTGTGCGGAAAGACCTTCAGCTTTAGCTCCGAACTCATAAAACACAAGGACATTCATGTGCCCAAAAAAAACGTTTTGTGTTCTGTGTGTGGAAAGGTTTTCACTACCAAGTCAAGTCTCATTCAGCACCAGCAGATCCACACAGGGGAGAAACCCTTCTCCTGTTCAGATTGTGGAAAATCTTTCCGACGGAGATCACATCTTAAAGAGCACAAGATGATCCACACGGGGAAGAAGCCGTTCACATGTACTGAATGTGGGAAGAGCTTCCCTACCAAAATCAGATTTACTGAACATCAGCGGAGTCCCACCGGAGAGCGGCCATTCTCATGCCCTGTGTGTGGAAAATGCTTCAGCCGCAGGTTGCACCTGCCCATCACTGGAGCCACTCGGGCGGGAAGCCTTTCCCGTGCACAGTGTGCGGGAAGTCGTTTCTGTGTAAGGCACATCTTGTCGAACATCAAAACGTTCACGCTCAAATCGAGCCTCATCCGACATCAGAAGACTCACAGTGGGGATGCGTCGTCTTCTTGAGACCCCCGTGTGAAAACTGTTCAAAGACTTCACTCAAAGATGGAACTCTTGCTGCTAATTTCTGACACATGTGGCATGTGATTGGGTTTATCTTCCAGAGAGAATGAATTGTATATCCGGAATACCAACTGTATTGTTTTTGGTAAATAATGAAATTTCATTTTGTAATCATAACCCTGCAAATGAATGTTTGTTATGCCGCACGTTAACCGGCTCTTCCTTTTCTTTAACGGACCCTCTAGCCAACATGACCACTTTAGTTTAATAAGGTGGCCCTGATGAAGGGGAGCATGTCCCCTCCCCCTCTGTCCCTATGTGCTGTGATGGCTCTTCAAAGTGCAGGGCTTCTTCCACCTTTCCAGCAGTCAATCAAATGGTTCGAGTGTCCTTATGCAGTCCAAGCCCAACCCTACTCATGAGATCTTACTCAGGGTCTCTCTTATCTCCTGCATAGGGATGATTCAGATTCTTCAAATGAATGTACTATCCCCATTCATTCTTTGTTTTCCAAACCTCCCCCTATCTTAGGGACCAAGCTTTATTTTAAGGATGTTCCAGCACTTTGGTGTCCTTTCATTTTGGATAATTTAGTAGATGACCTCATCAATTCTCACTAGACCAAAATTATGAGTAGGGTTAGACCTCCCAAACCCATTATATTAAAAAAAGGCGTCTTTGGTTTCCATGCTCTACTGGTGTTACGTGGACTCTATGTCCAAGCTCTGGCTTCCACTGCTACAAGATTCCTCCAGGTGTCCTTTAGCTCCCGTCTTCCCATTAACACCAGTTACATACAATCCAATGTCTGCCCTTGAGTGGTAAAACTGCTTTTTTGGCCCGATACTTACCTTCCGCTCCAGGCTGTTGCTACTCCTACTGTAATGGTCCCCAAACCAGAGATCCTCCAGTCTCCGTCTGTGTCGCAGCTGGTTCAAGATCAATATCTACAACTAACACACTTTCTTCAAATGACTGGTCAAGACCAGTTGGGTGCCCACTTTGAATCCATGTGCCTAGGTAAGATTCCCTGTTGACACCTTATTTCTGAGCTGTAGAAACGAATGCTGTTGGATGGTATTGTGCCCAAACCTTCTTATGTGGTGACATGGAAGGCAGAACTGTCGAGCCATCGGTTTGGTTTAAGACTTGCAATGTTACACATGGCTCCTCTCATTAGATTGGGTTCCTGGAAAGTAGCTACAAAATCGTTTCATGGTGGTACCTCACTCTGAGGGTAATTTACAATTTACTACCTACACAATTCCATCATTGTTGGTGGGGGCTCTCCAATCCTAGAGCTTATTTACACATTTGGTGACATTGTCCACTTATGCAGCCTTTGGGGATGAACATTTGTAGCCACGTTCAAGGGATATTCGATTTTGACATTCTCCTTCCCCTTGAATGCTTCTCCTCAATGTGCTCCCCATCTCATGGTCCTCCTGGAAGCACCCCCTCCTAGTCCAGGTCTCATATACCTTCAGTTTGGTGACAGAGCCAAGCTCCCTCCGTAAAGGAATGGGTACCTTGAGTGGAATGGATTCAGAAACTTGAGGGTGTCCGCTACGTCCGATCAGTATTAGGCTGACTTCATAAATGTTTCATAGACGTGAGTGACCAACATGATGTCATACCTTCGAAGATATCTTTATGTGCACCTTCAAATCTGATTTGCTTCATTTCTTTCTTTTCTTTATGTTCTTCCAATTGACCGTGTTTCTGTTTTATTGCGCTAACACTGTTTTCTCGTGTTTCTTGTGGCACCACATGTTGTTGTACCTGCTGTATGGCGGTCTTCCTTTTGGTGTTAGACATGTCCATAAACCAATAAACAATATACTTTAAACAAAAACATGAACAGCCCTTTTTATATATGTATATGCAGGTTCCGGCACTTCCTATAAGGTCGCAGAGGCCTCTGCCTTAGGGCGCCTGTGCTGCAATGGGTGCAAAAAGCCGAATCCTCGCTCACTGGCTTAATAATTCTCCAGTGTCAGCGCTGTGTCTCCAAGCTGTGAGAGATCAGCTCTGGTGCAGAGGAGAATGCCGCCTCTCCAGGAAACGGCCAGAGAGGAGGGGAGCAGCCTTCCCAGCACCATGGTTGCCCCCTGCTTCCCTTGAGTCTGACGGGAGCCTTCTGCACACTGCTCCGCCGCCCTCCTCACACAGCACCACCAGCATCTACTTGCCCTGCAGCTGTGTGGAGGAGAGGAACCAGGCCAAAGGAGAAGCTGCCTTGCAACAGCCTGGCGGGCAGTACCTGGGGAGTGGCAGGTAGCGGGGCAGGACTGGGAAGGGTAGCAGAGGATAAAGAGGTGTTAGGGAGGGTGACATAGGGCGCACTGGGGGCTAGGGAGGGTGACATGACTCACTGGGTGCTATGTAGACTGACACAGGACACACTGGGGGCTAGGGAGGGTGACAAAGGACATTGGGGTAAGGGTGGTAGACATAGGACACACTGGGCTGGAATGAGTGAGAGGAGACACAGTAGGGATGTGCGTTTCGGGTTTCGGAATTTTCACGAAATTTCCCGATTCGGGTCTTCCGATGCGGCCGAAATTCCGAAATTTTTTAGATCCGAAAAAGTCGAATCCGAACTGTTTTCCGAGCCGAATCGAAAATTTTTCGGAATTTTCGAATGGACTCGAAATGTGTCAAATCGAAATTTATTTTCCCTCTGTTCATGATTTCAGTTCCATTCGGGATTTCGGTTCCATTTCGGTAAGTCTGGACATCGTATATTTAACTAGTATCGGTTATATCGCTGATTCTGTAAATTTTGTATTTGTAAATGCTTTTTTTTTTTTTGTTTCCAATGATCCGATAAGAATATTCGTATTTGGGTCAGATCCGATTCGTCCGCGGGTCGCGCATGCGCGCGCGAATGTCGTAACTTTATTGAGCCAGTTTTATTGACAACTTTTTGAACAAAATATTGTTTTTATTATTCATCATAATGGCCGCTGCAAGAGATGAGTGCCGTACAAGCACCTCATCATCTCTCCATGATGAACCACCACCCAGGAAGAAACGGGCCCCCAATATGGCATTTGAAGAGATGTTGGAGCTGGTACGGATCTTTGATCGTAAGGATTACGATTGCAGTAAGGGCCCTTACCGCAGGAAGTCTAACGCCAGGAAGGATCGTATCTTAGAGAAGCTACGCACCACCATTTTGGAGTTGTTGGGGAAGGACAGGACGAAGGACCAGCTCCGGAAACGCTGGTCTGATTTGAAAGTACGCGAGCAGGAGCAGCTGAGACGCATCCGCCGCGTCATAGCGAAACGTAAGTGTCATGTTATATTGTAAAGCGCTGCGCAAACTGTTGGCGCTATATAAATCCTGTATAATAATAATAATGTGCTTGCATGTGCTAATGTGCACAGAAATACGCTGATTTATCTAGTCCTTTTTTCATGCAATGTGATTGTGTATAGCTTTGCGTTTTCACGACTCGTCATACATGCATTTTTGCCATAGCTCTTCTTTTTTGTGATTTTACGTATTCGTGAAAATTGTGACATTTGATGTATGTAGATGAAGTTACAATGCTGAATTTCTTTTGGCACTGTGTGTACTGTAGTGTGTTGGGGTTGAGGTTGTTGTGATTGAGTGATGCATACGAGATGACCCTCAGCTTGCCCAATATTGGCTCCCACCTGCGCATCAATAAAAATTTCTGCGTCTTTGCTAAGTGGTAGGATGGGACATGTAGTTCTTCTGTAAGTGCATCCAAACAGTAGCCGCCTTCAATACATCCTCAGCAGCTGCTGAATTGATGCAGCGCAGCAATTCAGTTTGCTGCAGCAGTGTCATTGAACGCTTTAGATGCAAATTTCAAAACAAAATGGTGGATTTCTGTTGTTGTTTCTGCAATATCCACAATTTTATTATTAGCAGAAACTGAAAGTGAAACTGAGGCTGAGGCCTTCTATAAAATAACTAAAAGCAGTCGCACAATGCGTTTTGTACGCACACAACACAAATAATAGTTTTTATTGAATAAACGTAATGTTTACTTCTGAAAAAAATATATAAATGAACGGTAATATATGTCTGTGCAGAGGAAATAAATAAATATTTTGTGACTTTAGAACTATGAGATGGGAGTAGTGGGGGGTCAAGCTGGTAGTGCTAGTGGGTAGTGGAGGGGTGTCGCAATACTTACGGCAATATAGTGTATAGATATACAATTTTTTCCAGTCTGCATTATTTACGTGTTATTTTTTGGATTTGGCAGAAGACAGGAAGAAGGCGGCACAGGCAGCAGCATCTGCCCCGGCGGGGACCAGTGCCCCAGTGGAGGAGGAGGAGGAGCCACAGGCGTCCACCAGCGCTGGTATATACTGTTTTATTTTGCAACGACTTTTGGTCAAAAACAGAAACATTTTTTGTTTACTGTATTTTAATTTAATTTTTTTATGTATAGCACAAGAGGAGCAGGAGGAGGAAGAGGAGGACCAGGAGGAGGGCGAAGGAGAGAGGCAGCCGGAGCAGCAGGAGGCCGCCAGTCCAGGTTTTTTTTTTTACTGTTGTATTTTGCATCGACTTTTGTTCAAAAATAAATCAGTTTTGTTGTTTACTGTATTTTTTATTTCTTTAATTTCTTACATATAGCACCGGATATGCTGACGGTGGTGGTGGGGGAGGAGTCAGAGGAGTCGGAGCCTCAGGAGGCCGCCAGCTCTGGTATATACTACTGTTATATTTTTTCAAGACTTTCAGTCAAAAATAGAAACCTGCTTTACTTACTGTATTGTCCTTCTTTCATTTATTGGATATATAGAAGGAGAAGCCAGACGCCGACGGGAGGCGATCGGTGAGCTTCGCCTGGCAGCTACCTCCATCAACGCCCTACAGGAACTGCTCCAGGAACTGCGGGAGCACATAAACAATGCCGCAGACCTCCTGGAGCAGCAGTGAGACCAGTGGCAGCCTCCTCCAGAATGTGCCTCAGCTGCTCCTGCTCGCGTGCCTTGACCAGCGTTTTCAGAGATGGTCCTTCGTCCGGTCCTTCCCGAACAGCTCCAGGATGGTGGTGCGTAGCTTTTCAAGGATAAGATCCTTGCGGGTGTTATTCTTCCTGCCGTAAGGGCCCTTACAGCAACCATAATCTTTGCAATCCAAGATGCGGACCAGCTCCAACATCTCCTCAAATGCCAGTAACTGTTGGCCAGTTTGCCATCCTTGGCATGTTCCCTTCCCTATGTTCATATGTTGTAAATAAATTTTCTATTTTTTCACTATTTTCCTGTTTGTGTGCGTTGCTTTTCCTTACTTAATAAGTTAATATGTATTGCTTGGTTTCCACACTGTTAAAATTATATGTACATAAATGTATTGACATTTCTATGGACCCTTTGTCATAAATTTGTCAACATATTTGTGGCCATGAATGTGACTGCACATTCTACACTTCCTGCCTGGCCAAAAAATGTCACACACTAACACAACCTTGTTGTACTGCCTTGAGATTTGATTACCGACGTGGCCTGGTTTTGTTAAGCTTAGCGATGTCACAACAACACGGATTTTTGTCCACAGTCACATTCATTGTATAACCAAGAATTTATCAAAAAATATTGATGGCAGCACTGCGTAAAGTCTTCTCCGACACAACCCAAAGATCCTTAGTGCGGCTCAGGTCTAGTTTATTTGTCCCTGTTTGCAGCTTCACACAACACCTCCTCCCAGCTATGAGCTCTCTCTCTCCCACCGCTGCCCGCTAAGACGCTGCCCGCCAACATGGTCACGTCTTTGCAGGAAGACAACAGCGTGGGGGAACAGCAGCTGCTGACAGTCCCAAGACCTCGTCACAATGACGTCCGTTTTGGAGTTAACCCCTAACTGTGACCAATGGTGGAGATAGGGGGTTCATTGGAACCCCTATCTCCCGATCCGCGGCAGCTATCGGTTGGTTAATGTTTGGTATCTTTGGATCGACCAGAGCATGGCCTTTCCAACAATACCAAACATGACAATGTTAAAAATTTTAAAAAATTAAAATATAAAAAAAAAAATACAGGTTTTTTGTTTTGTTTTGTTAATGCAGCAATATTGTTGCCATTTCAATTATAATGTGAACAATGATGCTGCACTAAGGATTTTTGTATGGGGTGCGTTTGTTAAAAATAGTGTAATTGTCACCCAAAAAAATATAACAAGTCCCCTTTTCAATTTTTTTTAACAAACGCAACTCATAAAATATAACCGCAAACACTCGCATGTTAAAATGTGAAAAAAACACTTTACACCTTGTAAAACAAACATTGAAAATTCTAATTTTATTGCATTTTTTGTTATAATATACAGACAGGACATGACGCATACATATGATAATGATATATTATGAATCATCTGCCGAGTCTGCCGGAAAGAACGATATATAACATGTCTGGGTCATATTATAAAAGAAGGCTTCAAAACACGTTTAAACAAGAGGAGCGAAACTGTTAAAAATTAGCTCAGCAGCAGACCGCAGTGAGGAACACAGGCGTGAAGGGAAGCCGTGAAATGCCTCAGCAGCGAAAGGGTTAATTTATATTTTTGTCTGTTTTAAATCATTTTATTTTATTATTTTTTTTCATTTCAGATCATTTTGATCAACTATTTTTCCGTTTTAAAACATTTTTGTTCTGGTTTTTATTTTTAAAGTCAGACCATTCGGGTCAGTTTAGCGTTTTTTAAATCGTTTTGTTCTTTTTTTTTGTTCCTTGGCTTTCATACCATTTTTTTAATGTGATTAAATAAATAAAGTTGTGAAATCTATATTCATAAGAAAAAAAGGATCTTTATTTAATAAAAAAAAACAACACGATAGAATCGCCAGAATTATCGTATCGACAGAATGAATTATCGGATCCGAAAAACAAACCAAAAATTTATTATAAAAAAATATATAAAGTATAAAAAAGTAAACCATAGTAGTTTACATCAAAATGAATAGAGTTAGACACTTTGAAACGAGGAGAACAGACGTTCCGAAAAAAAAGAAAATTTCCGAAATCACGAAAAGTCGATACAAAAAACGAGCAAAGTGACCCGAAAATACGAAAAATGGTCGATATTCCAAAAAAATGTACACGAAAAACGAGCCGAACCAAACCGAATCGAAACAGAAATCGGTCGAAACGAGCCGAATCGAAAATTTTAAACATCGGAACAAATCGAACCGAATCGAACCAAAAAAAAATCGGTGCACAAGCCTATTAATATCTGACATCCCGATGTGAAACATCGGGACTTTTGCATTAGATTTCGACCATTTTTATATTTTTAACTTCTGGATAGTCGAAAATCGAAATCTATCCAAAAAGTCCCAATGTTTCACATCATTCTGAACTTTGTTTGGATAGAGTAAGTCCGTGGGCGTGCGGCCGTTAAATGTATATACCAGTGGCGTCGCTACGTGGGGGCGGGGGTGCGGCCCGCACCAGGTGACACCCGCCTTTAGGGTGACACCGTCACCCTAAGGGCGGGTGTCTCACCCTCCGCCGCGTTTTTCGCTCCCTGCGAGCGTCCGAAGCATGCAGCTTCGGCGCTCGCCTGGAGGAAACACGTCACCAGCCAATCGGAGCTGTGGCATATCCATGAGGAGCTGGGGCATTCCATGTGCTGGGGCATATCCAGGAGGAGCTGGGGCATATCCACGAGGAGCTGGGGCAAATCCATGTGTGAGCTGGGGCATATCCACGAGGAGCTGGGGCATGTCCACGAGGAGCTGGGGCATGTCCACGAGGAGCTGGGGCATGTCCACGAGGAGCTGGGGCATATCCATGAGGTGCTGGGGCAATATCCATGAGGAGCTGGGGCATATCCATGAGGTGCTGGGGCAATATCCATGAGGAGCTGGGGCATATCCATGAGGATGTCGGATGTCGGCCAAGCTTCCGGGAACTCCCCCTGAGGACTGGCGTCATCGTGCATAGCACGATGACGCCAGTCCTGGAGTTAACCCCTAGCTGCCACCAATGGTGGAGATAGGGGGTTCCAAAATGAACCCCCTATCTCCCGATCCGTGGCAGCTAGGGGTTAAAGTTTGGTATTGTTGGATCGGCCAGAGCATGGCCATTCCAACGATACCAAACACGAATGTGAAAAACGTGTGTAAAAAAATTAAAAATAAAAAAATATTTAAAAAAAATTATAAAAAAAAATAAACAATTTTTTTTTCTTTTTTTTGGTTTGTTAATGCAGCAATATTGTTCCCATTTCAATTATAATGTGAACAATGATGCTGCACTAACGATTTTTGTATGCGGTGCGTTTGTTAAAAATTTTGTAATTTTCCCCAAAAAAAAATGTAACGAGACCCCATCTCTAATTTTTTTAACAAGCGCACCCCATACAAAATATAACCGCAATTGCTCGCGCGTTAAAATCTGAAAAAAAAACACTTTACACGTTGTAAATTATTGAAAAATCATATTTTATTGCATTTTTTGTTATAATATACAGACATGACATAACGTATACATATAATAATGACATATTATGAATCTGCCGAGTCTGACGGAAAGAACGATATATAATATGTCTGGGTCATATATTAAAATAAGCCTTCAAAACACGTTTAAACATGATGAGCAAAACCGGTAAAAATGAGCTCAGCACAGGGGCGGGAAAAGCCTCAGCAGCGAAAGGGTTAATTAAAAAAACACGATAGAATCGCCAGAATTATCGTATCGACAGAATGAATTATCGGATCCGAAAAACAAACCAAAAATTTATTATAAAAAATATATAAAGTAGTATTAAAAAAGTAAACCATAGTAGTTTTCATCAAAACGAATAGAGTTAGACAGCTTTGAAACGAGAACAGACGTTCCGAAAAAACGAAAAGTCCCGAAAAACGAAAAATGGGCGATATGCCGAAAACCATGTACAATTCCGAAAAACGAAAAGTTCCAAAAAACGAAAAGTTCCGAAAAACGAAAAATGGGCGATATGCCGAAAACCATGTGCAATTCCGAAAAACGAAAATTTCCGAAATAACGAAAAGTCGATACAGAAACCTAGTAAAGTGACCCGAAAATACGAAAAATGGTCGATATTCCGAAAAATAAATGTACCCGAAAAACGAATCAAACTGAACCGAATCGAAACAGACAGTGGTCGAAACGAGCCGAATCGAAAAGTTTAAAAATTCGAAAAATCGAATCGAATCGAACCGAAAAAAAAATCGGTGCACATCTCTAAGACACAGTGAGGGCTGTGGAGGGTGACGAACTGGGGGCTGGGCAGGACAGCATTTAACAGTAATGGTGAGGACGCGAGACGGGCACAGTGAGGGCTGGAACTGAATCATTGTGGCATTGGGAGGGTTGTCATGGGGCAGGAGAAAGAAACAGGTCAAATTTGAGGCAGGGAATGGTGGCAGAGTTATTAAGTGGGAGAGGAGTAGGATGGCAGAGGGCTGAGGAGAGTGGCAGGACACTGGGGCAGTGAAGACCAGCATGGGGTCGCTGAGTGTGACAGGAGGTGCAGTAGGGGCAGACAAAAATTACAGCGGGCTGAGGAGAATGGTTGGGATCACAGTGGTCAAGGTGGCAGAGCAGGGTCTGAGGAGGATTAGCAGGGACAGATTGGGAGCTGAGGAGGAGGGCAGGAGACAAGGGTGACAGCCGAGAGTATTAGGAGGATATAGGAATCAGACCAGATAGAAACACAGGGAGCATGGGATGATATTAGGTCGCGCTAGCTTTGCCACGTGGGGCCGGACGCTATTTCTGGGCAATGCTTGTGGTGCTTTGCGGTTGCCAGTGTTATCTGGCTGGATTTCTGGTACCAGTGTTATCTGGTGTTACCTATTTTGAGAAAGCGAGGACCGCTAATAATTCTGCCATAAAGGCAATGATTCTGGCCTTAATTAATAAAAGACGTGATCTTTTCAAACCGCCAATACTTTGTCGTGTGTTTTATTTATGGGGAGTTGAAGGTGGGGGCGAGGGGGGGGTTGGTTTTGGGAGGGAATTAAGATAACTTAAGAGAAAGGAAATTGTGAAAGAGAAATAAGGGTAAAATTCTTAATAGTGCGGTATTTGGTTGGATAGTGAGTTATGTGGATCAGTGGGGGGAAGGGGCATCAAAGTTACCCTTCGCCTTTGTGGCAAACATAATGAGCCAGAGAGAACAAGACAGGGGGCAAGAAGGCAGGGGGAGAGTTAAATAGAGAAGCAGAGATAGAGAGAAAGACAAAAACAGTGAGACTGGAACAGAGAGACATATACACAGACAGTAACAGAGAGACATATACACAGACAGTAACAGAGAGACACACAGTGTGAGAGACACAGTATGACAGAGATACACAATGTGACAGACACCCAGTATGAGAGAGCCACACGTTGAGACAAAGACACAGTATGACACAGAGATTGTGTAACAGACACACAGACAGTATAACAAAGAGATACAGTGTGACAGACACAGGAAGTGAGACAGAGACACACAGTGTGATAGAGACACAAGACAGTATGAGAGAAAGATAGTGACACACACAGGTGAGACAGAGACACAGTATGACAGACATACAGACAATGTGTGTATTTCTCCCTCCAGCAGCTTCTACTAATTTAAGGTTTTCTACCTGCAGTTACTTCCCCTTTGGTCACATGGTTCCTGTGACGTCACAGGGCAGTCTGCTGGATGGGAAGTAACAGCTCTGCATTATTAGTGGTGCTGGCAATGTGAGCTCCCCCCCCCCTCCCCATACAGGTTTGTACTGAGAACCGAGTGCTGAGCCTCTGCATGTAATGTCACTCACACCCCAAATCCCTAACATCAGACGTGGCTGTCAACCCATCCTGTGTTAGTTTGTCCTGTGCCCTGTGTCTGTCCTGCGCCTTGTGCTCTCTGCTCAGTGGCTGTCTGCACTGTGCTCTCTGTCTGTTTGTCCTGCGCATTGTCCTGTGCACTGTGTCTGTCCTGCGCCTTGTGCTCTCTGCTCAGTGGCTGTCTGCACTGTGCTCTCTGTCTGTTTGTCCTGCGCATTGTCCTGTGCACTGTGTCTGTCCGCCTTGTGCTCTCTGCTCAGTGACTGTCTGCACTGTGCGCTTTGTCTGTCTGTCCTGCACATTCTGTAAAAATCTGAAAAAAAGACAGGGCTCACCAGAGAGGGGGACAGATCAACAACACGGTGCAACACGGCTCTTGTTATAAGTAAATGTAGGGATGTTTAAAAATAAGTCTGTTCTGTATCTGTCTCCCATGTCCTCTGTCTGTCCCTCTATCTGTATCCAGTGTTGACATTTAGCCTTGTATCTTCCATTGCAGCAGGTCGAGTTTGTGGTCAAAACACAATGTCGCAGTTCATGCTACGCTCGGCCCACGGCTGACCCTTTCCATGAGAACCACAGCTCACTTGGCTCCTTGACGATGAACGCGGACAGGAAGCGGATCAATCAGAGGATCTTGGATCTCACCCTGGAGATCCTCTTCCTGCTGACTGGAGAGGTGAGGGCATCTGGGTGTAATAGTATGACACCATCATCGCATCACACCAGGCTTTTCTGCGTATCGAAAACCATTTCTCGATAGGTAGAATGGGACAAAGATGGTGAAAATGGGCATTGTCAGGGGTTTGATGCTAAATGTCAGCTACATGCGCATTATTTTACTGGCCAAGGTCAACAGAACTCCTCGTTCCAACATTTGTATGTCCAACCAAAACATTCTATGGTGGGCCTCTAATTTGGGGGACACAGCCCTCCTGGGACGAGAAATGGAGAGAGGTAGAAGTTGAAAGGAGTGGAATGAGAGAATATTGGCACCATCACATATACAAACTTCCTAGAAAAGATTTTCAGAGATGAGCTAGATGCCACCATCACTGTGCTCTGTCGGGAGATTTATTTGTGATCAGTGACATGGTTTTCCTTTTAACCTTTGGGTGTGCAGCATTACCGGGTTGGAAAAAGGCCTGAGGAGCATGTCAAAGAGAGCAGACGTCCAGAAGGTTCCTTAGGCACTCCACCTCGCTCACCAATCCACAAGATACACCACGAGCAGAAGATCCTGGAGCTGAGCAACCAGATCATCCGTCTGCTGACTGGAGAGGTGAGGCTGCTGGGAATGGGACATTATACGCTAACACCAAGGCGTGTGTCTGGATGGTGACTGTGTCATTGTGTGTGTCAGGTTCCTATACGCTGTGAGGATGTCACTGTCTATCTCTCCATGGAGGAGTGGGAGTATGTGGAGCGACACAAGGAGCTCTATGAGGACGTCATGATGGAGGACCACCAGGTTCTCCACTCACTGGGTAAGATGGATTCCTTTTGTACCATAAACAATACGTGTCCATTATTTCCTCATATAGCCCCTTGTTGTAGTACGAAATTTTAGAAAATAGTCAATAATGTATTTGAGTAAGAGAACCATAGTCCGTGCTGTGTCCTTCAAAATAACCAAACAGGAAGGGAGGACATATGGACTTCTGAGCGTTTTTCTCAGAAGCTCTCCGTTGGGGTGATTCTCTCCATGGTTCATATATTCCATTGTTGCTTCTTGACATCTGAATTTTCAAGGTGTAGCTTGCAGTAACAAAAGTGTTGTCAGTTTTTACTCTTATGCTGGTTATGTGTGTCTAATCCCAGATTTCATTGATGTCGTTGTTTGTTTCCATCAGGTGAAACTAGAAGAACCAGAAATACACCACCCGGATGCGAAAGTCTTTTTAAAGGGGACTTAGAAACAAATTCAGCGGGGAATCGCGTGAGGGGAATTCAGCCAACGAAGAAGCCAAGCACTACGATGGAGGAATTAGCCTCTCGTGATGTCGATGGACCAACAGAACATACGTCAACAGAAGGTCCTTCTACTTGTAAAGAGGAGACCCCTTCGAATGATGAAGAAAGTCATATCGGTGCTGATATTTCTGTGTCCACAGTTCATTCGCAGCCAGGATATCAATCTTCTCATATTAAGGAGGAACCAGCGTCATGTGTTAGAGGAGACCTCTTGGACACCGACATGTGTACACCAGCAGAACATACACAGACAGGTTACCCACATACTGATATTAAGGAGGAACCATCCTTAGTGGAAAAAGGAACTATTAAGGATCATAAACCATCCATACTTGAAGACCATACAGTATCAGAATTTCCTTCTCTTATGAAAGAAGAACCGGCCTCATGTGATGAAGGAAATCTCACAGAAACGGATATTTATCCACCCAAAAGACAGACAGAAACAGAACATCCATCTGTTCATGTTAAAGAGGAATCTCCGTCAAGTAGTGATGGGAAACATACAGCCACCGATATACATTCATGCACGGAATATATGTTGATTCCTAGCAAGGTGGACTCTAACTCAGGTGAAGCAGGAGACCTCATGGTCACTGGCATTGACACAACCACAGAATTTACACAGACTGAATATTCATCAACTCATATGAAGGAAGAACCAAGGTCATGTGTAAATAGCTGTATCACATACACCCACAGGTATACACACCCAAAGCAAACACAGAGAGGACACACAACATATATTAACGAGGACGGAATCCCACTGGATATCATCTGTCGAATTCCAGCGTGTCCTGAGCCAGAATACCCATCAACACCTATTAGGAAGCAGCAAAGAAGGAAGAGCTATGATCCCGAAAGGAGAAAGAACCTCCCAGTAATTAGGAGCCAATGGAATGAAAGCGAGAACAATCCCGTGTATGCGTCCCAGAATATAACACCTGCCACAGAGCGGCTATACAACTGCTCCGAGTGCCAGAAATGTTTCGCCAGTCACTCGGACCTCGCAAAACATCAGACGTTTCATAAAGGCAAGAAGTTGACCTGTTTCGATTGCGGGAAATTCTTCTCTTCTAAATACAATCTTCTTGTTCATCACAGGACTCACACTGGAGAGAAGCAGTTCTCGTGCTCCGAGTGTAAAAAATGTTTTTCTGTGAAGTCCAACCTTATTTCCCACCAGAGAATCCACAGGGGAGAGAAGCCGTTTACCTGCTCTGAATGCGGAAGGTGTTTTTCTGCCAAGTCCAGTCTTATTTCCCACCAGAAAATCCACACAGGCGAGAGGCCGTTCTCATGCCTCGTGTGTGGGAAACGCTTCAGCCGTAGGTCGCATCTAACGTCCCATCAGAACATCCACACACGTGAGAAAAAGTTCCCGTGTTCAACGTGTGGGAGCTGCTTTACGGCCAAGTCAAGCCTCATTAAGCATCAGAGAATTCACACGGGTGAGAAACCCTTTTCATGCAACGTGTGCGGGAAGACGTTCACACAGAGCTCAAACCTTGTGTCACATCAGAGAATCCACTTTGCAGAGAAGAGTTCTTTTCACAGGCACAATGATGTTTTTAGTCCCAGATCAGATTCAGACAAACATCCTGCCATGCAGGTATACAATGAACGGATTGATTTTCAGTAATTGTGGGAAAAAAACTTAACTCATGGACCTCTTTGTAGAACCTTTCATGTAGACCTTGCCCTGAATTACTACTCTTGTTTGACGCTACATGAAAATTCTGATTATGTGTTCGATGGATCCATATACTGAACCTTATCACTGCAGTAAATTCTTTGTGATCACTGGATTCATTGTCCTAAAATTTTCTCTCACTTTAAAGGGCACCACTCTACACCAGAGCTGTCAATCTCATGGTCCACAGATGATGATGCCTACAAATTCCAGAATTCCTTCAATGCAATAGATGGCCAAGGAATCATGAGAGTTGTAGCTTGGAAGCATCTCAGGGAGCGGAGTTTGACAGCCCTGCTCTACACAGTGTGAGAGCTCAATCTTATCTGAGGGCCACGCTCCCCCCTCTGAGGGGAGCTCAGATGGCTGATTCAGCCATCCAGATGCAGGGGCTTTGCCCCGCCCAGAACCTCAGCTCAGGTTTCAGGGCTTGGAGCACTTTAGGAACCAGCCCTGTCTAATGCAATTTAAAGGGACACTCTAGGCAACATGACCACCTAAGCTATTTTAGGTGGTCATGATGCCCGGAGTATCCTGCCCTCTGTCCCCCCTCCCTCCGCTCAGCGGTTCAGCTGTAAATGCTGAAAACAGCTGAGAGAGGCGGAGAAGTTTACTCCGCCCTCCCAGCTGTCAGTCAGCAGAGCGGGAATCATATTTCCCGCTTCTGCCGGCTTTTGCCGAGTAGGAGACGTCATCGCGCTTTCAGCGCGATGACGTCTCTAACTCACCGCAGAAGCTGGCGGCTCCCTCTGAGGGTTAGTGTTGCGCGCATCCTCTTGCGCGCAACACTAATCCTCAGAGGGAGCCGGGAGGAAGCCTGCCAATTGGCTGGCTTACGTGAGAGGCGCGCATGCGCGCTTCTCACGTAAACCAGAAGGCAACTTCAATGCAAGAAGGACGGGAGCGGAAGAGGAGGGAGGGGAGTATAAAAAAAAAAAAAACACTGCTGGAAACAAGAGGATTTTAGGGTAAGTATTACAGTTACAAGTAAAAAAATAAAGATTTATTAAGGTTATAGGGATAGGTTAGGATAAAAAAACAGGGGGGGTGATTTTTGAGTAGAGTGTTCCTTTAAGCTTTGAGAGCCATAGGATTGTCTGGAGCCCCCAGCCCCATCACTGTCACATGACCTGCTGAATTGGAAGCTGGTTATATCTTGCAGAGATCAGAGGGAGGCCAGCACTGGATTTTTAAGAGGGTTAAAATGGGGGATGTGGAGGGGGCAGGCCCGGACTGGCCAATGGATGAACCGGGCATTTGTCCGGTGGGCCGATTTGGCTGCACGGCCGGTCAACTGACAGCGGCACTACTAGCAGTCCAGCCGTTATGCAGAGTAGCTAGCCAGTTGTGCAAGCAGCAGGCCGATATCTGCATAAAGGCCTTGTACCTGTCCGGGCTCTCATTCACCACAGGGGACTCCACCTGAGTGGCCCTCTTAGTGCCGCTGAAAGAAGCACTCCGGGAGCCGCTCAGCCAGCAAGAGACAGCTGGCTGAGTGACAAGTTGGCTCCGCCCCCTCCCCGCACCAGCCGGGAACCTCGAACTGCAGATAACTGGTGCGTTAGTCATGCAGTTAGATGGTAAAGAGCGAAGAGAACGAGGCGGGTTGTGTGTGTGTGATCTACCTGTGTGGTTGTGTGATCTGCCTGCCTGTGCGCTCTCTGCATGTGAGCTCTCCCTGCGTGTGTGTGCTCTCTGCCTATACAGTCATGGACGAAATTGTTGTCACCCCAGAAATTTTCCAGAAAATCAAGTATTTCTCACAGAAAAGTATTGCAGTAACACATGTTTTGCTGTACACATGTTTATTTACTTTGTGCGTATTGGAACAAAACAAAAAAAGGGAGGAAAAAAGCAAATTGGACATAATGTCACACAAAACTCCAAAAATGGGCTGGACAAAATTCTTGGCACCCTTTCAAAATTGTGGATAAATAAGATTGTTTCAAGCATGTGATGCTCCTGTAAACTCACCTGGGGCAAGTAACAGGTGTGGGCAATATAAAAATCACACCTGAAAGCAGATAAAAAGGAGAGAAGTTAACTTAGTCTTTGCATTGTGTGTCTGTGTGTGCCACACTAAGCATGGACAACAGAAAGAGGAGAAGAGAACTGTCTGAGGACTTGAGAACCAAAATTGTGGAAAAATACCACAAATATATACCAAAGTATACCAAAAATACTTGATTTTCTGGAAAAATGCCTGGGGTGCCAATAATTTTGGCCATGACTGTATGTGTATTAGTGTGCATGCTCTGCTTGTGTGTGTGTGTGTGTTCTGGAAATGTGTGCACGGGGAGAATATAGTGTTTGTGAGTGTGTAGGTTTGTGAAAATGTATTGGTTTCTCTTTAAAAAAAAGGGCTGCTATGCTTTATGTTGCCCGGGCCTATTTATGTCCCAGTCCGGCCCTGGGAGGGGGTAAAACATCAGTGGGGTAGACGGCTGACCTCAAGCCGTCCCCCTGCAGCCAATGACGCACGTCAGCTAGTATGCCCCGCTGGCGTTTAAGACCTCCCGCCAGCACAACCCACCCGGCAGTAAGGGATTAGTGGAGCTCTCCTAGTGTTTAAAGGAACACTCTAGGCTAAAAATCACACACACCTTTTTTTACATTATATAATACCTATTGCCCTACCTAGTTATTCAGTATATATATATATTTTTTTTTAATGTAATACCCTAAAAACCACTTGTTTCCAACGGCGTTTTTATTTTTTATATACTCACCTCCCTCCTCTTCCGCTCCCGTCGTGGTAACTCTTCAACTTGGCTAATGGTTTACGTGAGAAGCGTGCATGCGCGCCTCTCACGTAAACCAGCCAATCAGCAGGCTTCCTCTCTTCTTTGATTAGTGTTACGCGCAAGAGGATGCGCGCAACACTAATCACTGCCGCCAGCTACTGCGGCGAGTTGGAGACGTCATCGCGCTAAAAGCGCGATAACGTCTCCTACTTGGCAATAGTCGGCAGAAGCGGGAAATATGAATTCCGCTCTGCTGACTGACAGCTGGGAGGGCGGAGTAAAGTCCTCCGCGTCTCAGCTGTTTCAGCCGATCGGCTGAGCGGAGGGGGGAGCAAAGAAAAGGGCATACTTAGGTCATCATGACCACCTAAAAAAGCTTAGGTGGTCATGTTGCCTAGAGTATCCCTTTAAGGATTGAGCCTTTTATTCATATTAAAGAGATTATACATATCTTTTTTACCTGTTTTATGTGTTACACTTTTCCAATTTTTTTTGGGAAAAAATAGTTGGTTTTTTTGGGGGGGGGGGTGGGGGGTATTTTTAAAATCGTGTGCTGCAGTGATTATTTTTGTTGGGGGGGGGGCACTAATGAAAGCCTTGCCCTGGGCGCCTCATGACCTTGCTACGCCTCTGTACTATATCCTACCTATTAAAACCCTATTGTATCCCTTCAACATTTCTTAAACCATAAAGTTTCCTGTTTTTCCTTAACAAGAAGCAAAAATCAACTAGTGCGTGTCCACAAAATCTGAGGTTAAATCGACAAGGCACTAGAGGTTCTTTCAGTGCAGACACCCAGCCGGAGAATAACGAACGACAATAACCAAAGGGAACGAGATAAACGGACATAGGATGGAAACAAGAGGTATAGAGGGCCCTGCTCATAGGAGCTTACAATCTAGAGGGATTGGGGTTGAGGAAGACAGGAGGAATTTTACTCGATAGCAGGATCATTAGTGCCAGTGGTTTGGGAATGGTGAGGCCATAGAAGCGGCTTCAATCATGTGTGAGTAGGTGAGCAGAGGGATGAGTTGCATCAGTGATGTGGTGCTAATCTGAAGAGATGGGTTTTGAGGGATTTTTTGAAGGCCTGAAGATCAGGGGAGAGTTTGATAGGGCGAGGCAAGTCATTCCACAGGACCGGAGCTGCCCGTGAGAAGTCTTGGAGGCGAGAGTTGGCAGCGCGCATGTACACAGGAGGAGCTTGCCTGCTGCCCGGAGTTGTCTAGATGGGACGTGCTTGCGGAGTAACGAAGACATGTAGGGAGGGGTTGTTTTATTGAGCGATTTGAACGTGAGCGTCAGTATTTTAAACTGTATCCTGGAACGTACAGGAAGCCAATGGAGGGACCGGCAGAGGGGGGAGGTACGAGAGGTGCGTCTGTTGAGAAAAATAAGCCTGGCACCTGCATTCATTACAGATTGCAAAGGAGCGATATGGGAGTTGGGGAGGCCAATAAGGAGCGAGATTCAGTAATCAAGTCGTGAAATGACAAGAGCGTTCACTGAAATTTGATATTGATTTTTAAATTTAATGCAATTTGATAGTGTTTTATGGAATCCTTATAGTTAACATAAACACATTTATTGTGACTTAAAATTAAATATTCAATCGAAACCCTAAAATGAATAAAAATTAAACTTTCTAGGGGGTAGAGCAAACAGGTACTCCATTCCCTTTGTAGAAAAAGTGAAGGAACTACATTCCCACGACTTCCTTCTGGACTTGATCGCTGGCTATAAAGCTTCTCTCTTTCTAAAAACAGGAGGTTGAGAGCCCGTTCCACTCCTACTTTATGTCTTGGAGGTGTTCGCTTCGTGGATTGTGGTGGCACCTGCCTAGCCTTGCTTGATGGGATTGCTGCTCTACGTTGTGGAATTGTATAGCCTCCTTCAAGTTGTCATAGATCAATGGAACAAGGGTACAATAGGTCATGGTCAGATCATCACGTGATGCTCATAATGCCTTACCTGTGGTTGCAGGGATCCCGGGTCCTAGTGCCTCTTCTCAGGGTCTTGGATTGCTACTGTCCTTGTTGCTGAGCGTCATTTTCCACCACGTGTATATAAATCTTCTTGGCATTGGACTTCAGTTACCAACAGCAGCTAGCCTATGGGTATTTAGCTCTGGTTTCCCAGTTGTCTCATTGCCCTGTCATGGTTCTAGATACCTCTCAGTGTGATGTATGTTCTCTAATGTCCTTACCATGTACCAGACCCTGGCTTGCTCGCTAACTTCTCGTGTCTCTCCAGGCCGGTGCCTCGGCTCTGTTTTATTGTGTACTTGTATTATCCTGACCAGTTTGTCTGACTATCCTTATATATGGCTTAGTATCCCGCCCATCGCAAGGACCGGTTCTCAGATTTGGGTTTCTCTGTGCAGAATCCATCCTTTGCGTGTTGGATCTGTATGTCACAGTGATACATTGCAACCTAAAAGGTGCAAATTATGTGAAGGCCTGGAGAATGAGCAACATCACAAAATATGGAAGGGTCCTGGGAATAGGCAACGTCACAGGTTATAGGAAGGGTCCTAAGAATGGGCAACTGTATAAATGTCCTGCCCACGATATCACCCAGAAAGGCTGACCAGAGCTAAAACATGAAGGCAGGTGCCATTAATCTAAGCAGGACCAATACTTGACCACGACCTATTATGTAGAGGATCAGATGGCACTTTGTTTGGTGTCATTCTGCCAGTAAAATTCTCAAAAATACCAATATCTGGGCAGGACTTTATTGGGAAACACGTAACTTGTATGTTCTGGTTAAAAACACCATACTGGATATATACAATTTTGAAAACGAGAGAAATCTCAATGTATCCTTCCTGGCAAAATACTTTCTCCAAAAAAAAATTTGATAAATTTTCAAACATTGGCCTCGATTTAATCCCTCGAGCATTTAAAAGTGATTACAGTCAGGTTTGTAGATTGAACTTGTACGAACAGGTTGCAAATACGTGAAAATGCTCATCCAAAGGAAATAAATCGAGGCCATTGTTGGAAATTCTATACATAATACTGTATATGGAATGATAACGAGGACAGTCATAGAGCCTTATTTCCCGTCGTTATACATAATGTTTCCAGAAGTTACCTTAACGTCTGGAGTCGATATTACGCTCTTGGCAATCTCTGCTTGCAGCTCGGGCATTACGCGTCCCTGCTGTAAAGTAACATCTCCTATACCTTATATAGGAAGTGTTAACTTGCGCCTTGGAGTAGAAAAACGAGCTATTCTATGGTATCTCGTTCTTCTATTCAGGAGCCAATGTTTCTCAAAGAGATACCAACTCCAAGAACCTGGTGGCAAAATCACTTAACACTGTAAGAGAACCTCCGAAAACTCCCATACTCGCCTCTCATCCCATGGTGCAGAGGGAGGCGCGACCTCTCGACACAAGAAACAGGAGACTGAGAAGAAATAGTTCCCAGTGTCCCGACCGCAATTCATCCACAGCTCCTACCCGATCCCATGCGTGCGACATCGCGCAGAGCTCACAGCTGGGACGCGCTGGTCTCCGCGGAGTCGGGAAGGAATCATTCAGGCTTTACAAAAAACAGACAATGAAATAAAATACAGCAACAAAATAAAGACAAAAAGACGTACAAAACGATAGACATGTGCAAAGCACAAAATTTCGTTTTGAACTAATGGATTAGTCCTAAACCGCAATTTATTTAGTTGCTAAAGATATTAGTTTTCAGTTCTTTAGTATGAAAACTAATTTCATTCATCTGAAAACCAGCGGACACAATATTGCAGTGGCTCCTCAGAGGGCTGAGATCGGGTGCTTGTTACAGTATCTCACTCTCAGCACAAAGTGTCAGGCAAAGCTGTTACAGTAACTGACTGCTGCTCATCACAGCGCTCAGAGTTTCAGAAAAACTAGTAAATAATATTTTTATATATAAGAGGTTATAACAATATTATTTCCTTGTTTTACTGAAACTCTGAGCGCTGTGATGAGCAGCAGTCAGTTACTGTAACAGCTGAGCCTGTTAAATTGTACTGAGAGATAATGTCACAAGCAGCTGATCTCAGCGCTCACAGCCACTGGATTGAAAGGGCTCGAAAAAAATGCTCCTCTCTGTATAATGTATAGAACATAGAAAAATGTCGGCAGATAAGAACCTTTCGGCCCATCTAGTCTGCCCAATTACATGGATACTTTACCTGGATTTATCTTTTGTTTAGGATAGCCTTATGCCTATCCCATGCCTGCTTAAATTCAATTACTGTTTTGGCCTCTACCACTTCAACTGGAAGACTGTTCCATGTATCCACCACCCTCTCAGTAAAATAATGCTTTCTGATGTTACTTTTAAATCTTTGCCCCTCTAATCTAAGACTATGTCCTCTTGTTTTGCTACTTTGTTTCCTTTTAAATATACTCCCTTCCTCTACCTTGTGGATTCCCTTTACGTATTTAAATGTTTCGATCATATCTCCTCTGTCTCGTCTTTTTTCCAAGCTGTACATGTTAAGATCATTAAGCCTTTCCTGGTAACTTTTCTCCTTCAAGCCGTACACCATTTTAGTAGCCCTTCTCTGAACTCTCTCTAAGATGTCTATATCCTCCTGCATTAATACTAGGGATGCACCGATACCAATACTAGTATCGGTATCGGGGCCGATATTGCCGTTTGCACGAGTACTTGTTACTCGTGCAAACGGCCCGATACATCCCGCCGATACCGGAAGCCGGCGCTGGGCCGGCTTGCCGGTATCCGCGGGGCCTGGGAAGCTGGCCGCGTGCATGAAAAGCACGCGGCCAGCGTTCCCCTTCGGCGCGCCAAATACTCACCCTTCCTGAAGTTCCGGTCTCTGGGCAGTGATGCGGTCACGTGGCCGCCGGGCGCTCCTGTGACGCGGCCTCTCGGCTGGAGAGCTGGGGGCCAATCCATGAGACCTGGGGGCAAATCCATGAGACCTGGGGGCAAATCCATGAGACCTGCGGGGCCAATCCATGAGACCTGCGGGGCCAATCCATGAGACCTGGGGGCAAATCCATGAGACCTGGGGGCAAATCCATGAGACCTGGGGGCCAATCCATGAGACCTGGGGGCAAATCCATGAGACCTGGGGGCAAATCCATGAGAGCTGGGGGCCAATCCATGAGACCTGGGGGTAAATCCATGAGAGCTGGGGGCCAATCCATGAGACCTGGGGGCAAATCCATGAGAGCTGGGGGCCAATCCATGAGACCTGGGGGTAAATCCATGAGCGCTGGGGGCCAATCCATGAGACCTGGGGGCAAATCCATGAGAGCTGGGGGCCAATCCATGAGACCTGGGGGCAAATCCATGAGACCTGGGGGCAAATCCATGAGACCTGGGGGCAAATCCATGAGACCTGGGGGCCAATCCATGAGACCTGGGGGCAAATCCATGAGACCTGGGGGCAAATCCATGAGACCTGGGGGCCAATCCATGAGAGCTGGGGGCCAATCCATGAGACCTGGGGGCAAATCCATGAGAGCTGGGGGCCAATCCATGAGAGCTGGGGGCCAATCCATGAGACCTGGGGGTAAATCCATGAGAGCTGGGGGCCAATCCATGAGACCTGGGGGCAAATCCATGAGACCTGGGGGCAAATCCATGAGAGCTGGGGGCCAATCCATGAGACCTGGGGGCAAATCCATGAGACCTGGGGGCCAATCCATGAGAGCTGGGGGCCAATCCATGAGACCTGGGGGCAAATCCATGAGACCTGGGGGCAAATCCATGAGAGCTGGGGGCCAATCCATGAGAGCTGGGGGCCAATCCATGAGACCTGGGGGTAAATCCATGAGAGCTGGGGGCCAATCCATGAGACCTGGGGGCAAATCCATGAGACCTGGGGGCAAATCCATGAGAGCTGGGGGCCAATCCATGAGACCTGGGGGTAAATCCATGAGAGCTGGGGGCCAATCCATGAGACCTGGGGGCAAATCCATGAGAGCTGGGGGCCAATCCATGAGACCTGGGGGTAAATCCATGAGAGCTGGGGGCCAATCCATGAGACCTGGGGGCAAATCCATGAGACCTGGGGGCAAATCCATGAGAGCTGGGGCCAATCCATGAGAGCTGGGGGCCAATCCATGAGACCTGGGGGCAAATCCATGAGACCTGGGGGCAAATCCATGAGAGCTGGGGGCCAATCCATGAGACCTGGGGGCCAATCCATGAGACCTGGGGGTAAATCCATGAGAGCTGGGGCCAATCCATGAGACCTGGGGGCAAATCCATGAGACCTGGGGGCAAATCCATGAGAGCTGGGGCCAATCCATGAGACCTGGGGGTAAATCCATGAGAGCTGGGGGCCAATCCATGAGACCTGGGGGCAAATCCATGAGAGCTGGGGGCCAATCCATGAGACCTGGGGGTAAATCCATGAGACCTGAGGGCCAATCCATGAGACCTGGGGGTAAATCCATGAGACCTGGGGGCCAATCCATGAGACCTGGGGGCCAATCCATGAGAGCTGGGGGCCAATCCATGAGACCTGGGGGCAAATCCATGAGACCTGGGGGCAAATCCATGAGAGCTGGGGCCAATCCATGAGACCTGGGGGTAAATCCATGAGAGCTGGGGGCAATCCATGAGAACTGGGGGCAAATCCATGAGAGCTGGGGGCCAATCCATGAGACCTGGTGGTAAATCCATGAGACCTGAGGGCCAATCCATGAGACCTGGGGGTAAATCCATGAGACCTGGGGGTAAATCCATGAGACCTGGGGGCAAATCCATGTGACCTGGGGGCAAACCCATGTGAGCTGGGGCAAACCCATGTGAGCTGGGGGCAAACCCATGTGAGCTGGGGCAAATCCATGTGAGCTGCGGTCAATCTCATATAAATTTTTATGAGGTCTGTTCCTATTGGAAAGCATCACATGACATTAAATAAAAGTATCGGTACTCGGTATCGGTGAGTATCTTTAAAAAGTATCGGTACTCGTACTCGGTCTTAAAAAAGTGGTATCGGTGCATCCCTAATTAATACCCCTCTCTGTATAATGTATAGAACATCCTCCTGCATTAATTAATACCCTTCTCTGTATAATGTATAGAACATCCACCTGCATTAATACCCCTCTCTGTATAATGTATATAACATCCTCCTGCATTAATACCCCTCTCTGTATAATGCATAGAACATTCTCCTGTATTAATTAATGTCCCTCTCTGTACAGAACATCCTACTGCATTGGCATGTGGAGGGTGCAGAACTTCGGAATGCATTGCTTTTCCAGCACAGGAGAGGGAACTTGGAACTTCTTATTAAACTTTGTATCTCTTTGGGGGAGACAGACAGGATTATAAAAGCAGGGGAGAGGAAAATATTAACGTAAATCGGTCTGAAAGCTCAGAGAAGAGATGACTGGCGCAATTTTTTTATTTTATTTTATAAAATACAGCACTTTAAATCCGGGAAAACATTCAAATAAATCACACTGAAGGCTCATAATGACAGAGTAACCGTGAGAGCTGGATACTAAATGTATCAGACGTAATAAAATACCTTTATAACAAGCAGCACTGGGAGAGGAGAGGGACTTTATATAAAATGTGTATTATAGATGAGGAAAGTGGGATAGTGCTCCTGGATAATATAAAATGTATCAGACCTAAGCCCCTATTATGCAGAGCGGGAGGGGAGATAACACACGTTTTATAAAGTCCCTCTCTTCTCCCAGCGTTGCTTGTTATAAAGGGGTTTTTACTATCCAGCCCTCCTCTGTCATTAACTTTCAGTGTGATTTATTTGAATGTTTTCCTTTTCCAGCTGCTTTTATCATCTTGTCTGCCTCCTAGACATGCAAGGTTAAGTAAAGGTTTCCTCTCCTGTGCTGGCTGTCTGCGCTGCGAGTGAGTATTCTGGAGCTCTCACATTTTCGGGTAGGGGTCGGGAAGGATTACACATACAAACTTTTTCTGTAGCTTTGCGATGTTGCGCTCTTCATTGCTGGTCTCCTTCAATCAATGTAATATTACAAAAAGGACTGAAACTAAAATGTAGTGCATTTTCCTTTAGTTTCTTTCGTTTTTTGTACTGAGCAGTTTCGTATCTCTTGAGTTATACGAAAACTAAATTATCCCAAAATTCGGACTAAATCGTTTTAGTACTAAAACGAATGCACATGTCTACAAAACGATACATACTTTATTAAAAGATTACATCGATAACAACAACAACAATCAAAACTTGTAAAAGTCAGTCCACACAAGAGGCAGAGTTTGTTTGCTCACTGGCTTGACACCAACATTATGGAGGAACTTGAGGAGACACCCACCCTGACCAACACTGGACGTAAACAGATAAAAAGGGGTCGGAAAGGAGCTAGCTGCTTCCTCACTTCACCACCAACAACCACTTGGATACAAACCCATTGGTAAAACATATGCAAAAAAGTAAGGCAACATGTGAAACCCAACAGCAGACCTCGACACCACCCATGGGGTCGAAAACTGCTTTTTTCATCACATAATGTGGTTTGAGACCATACCAAAAGGCACTGATTGACTGTTTTGAATGTGCTTAATCTTATTTACCCGTATGTTTCCTTAGTTTTGGTAAAGCACAAAATTTGAACGGACTTGGCAAAGAAATGATAGAAGGGGAGAAGATTGAGAGGGGGAAGGGCCAGAAGGTCTTGCCATAATCTAACGGATCTCAGCAGAGATCCAGTCGGAGGAATCATTTTATACCCCAGTCAGTCCGCGGCCTGCTGGGACTAGGACATCTTTGCCAAATGGCTAAAACATTTACAGCAAAACAACCGACGAGTTTATGGTGCACATTTAAAAGAAGGTCAGACTCAAAACTCAACCATGACAAAAATTAAGAGCAAGGTAATAGCACGGACTGTTAACAAATAAAGACAGGACACCACTGGGAAGTATCCAGATAATATAAGCCTGAATGTCTCACTGCCTTCCTTTGAGGTCATCCACTTTACGTTTTTGTAAGTCGGCTGCGCTGCGTTATTTCGATTTTCTTCTGATGGACTCACAAATCCCAAACCATAGTGGAGAAAGTTCAGAGGAACCAAGGTTATCATCTGCTATGAACTTATTTTCAGAACCAGAAGTCTAAGACGTTAAATGGGTGTTAACATCGTTGTTGAACACTGTCGTTTTTGTGGGGATTTTTTCCAATTACTATTGTTAACGATACTGAAAAGTTCCAGTTTGAAGGAAAAAAAATCATCAAAATTACCAGGAACTTGATAAATCCAATGCTGAATATTTATTTTGGACAATACTCTAGAATTTGTAGAACAAAAGATATGATTTCTTCTTCAAAACTTTATGTAACTTGAATTTTTTGATTTTTACAGTGAAAAATATTCAATATTTGACGTCGTGTTTTTGTTTTGTAAATTTTGATTACGGGAGAACCAAAAATGATCACCATCGATTGAACCAACCAAATGTAGTTGGCCATGAACAAACCTTTCCATTATAATGTGATTTTCATTTCTATCGGCTTTAGGGTTTGATACCTTTACTGAAAAACTATCAAAAATGCAAATTTTAATTAGTAATTCTTGTTTTTTTTTCTGATACTAGCTGTTGACTTTTTGAGATTTAACCACAAGAACCATTCCTACACTGTGTGGAGTCTCCTTTCTCGGTCGTGTCTCCCCAGATGAGTTTTAACGCTCGATTTGGCTGCAAAATACTTTCCGCACTCCGGACACTGGTATGGTCTATCCCCCGCGTGGCTCCTCAAATGGACACTGAGGTTGGATTTGGATCGGAAACATCTACCGCAAAGCGAACACGGGAACGGCTTGGCGCCTGTATGGATCCTCTCGTGTTTGATGAGAGTCGACTTTAGCGCAAAACGCATTTTACATTCCGCACATGCGAAGGGCCTCTCTCCCGAGTGAGTCTTCATGTGACAGATTAGACCTGAATAACGGACAAAACATTTCTTGCATTCGGAGCAACAGAAAGGCTTTTCTCCCGTGTGGACTGCCAAATGGGACTTAAGCTTGGACCTGGCTGAGAAACTCTTCCCGCAATCCGCGCAGATAAATGGTTTCTTTCGCATCGGAGTACTCTGGTTTTGGAGACGCGTTGGATTCGACGTCGAGGTCTGCCCAGACCCTGAGCACGATGAATTATTTTTGTTGTATGTGGTCAGAGCATCAGGAAGACCGCCATTACTAATAACTTCATTTTCACACTTGGGACAGCTTTCTGCGGGCTCTGTGTTGGACACGGTTCTCTCGGGAGATGTGTGGGTAGAGCTATTGTTATTACTATCACTGTACTTCCCAAGTAACACTATCTTGTATGGTGGACTGGTGAACCCAACCTTTTCACAGCTGTAATCAATGGGTTGATTTGTTTGGTTCTTCTGCTCTGTGGGTATACGCTTGTTCATGATATGTTCTTCTTCCCGAGAGGTAGATGCCTCCTTAATACAGTTAGATGGTTGGTCCGTTTGTGTGTGTTCTGTGGGTGGATAATGGTCCTTGAAATGTCTTTGATCATAGGAAACTGGTTCTACATCAGATGGATAGCCTGACTGTGCATCTTCTGGAGGTGATGACCAACTCTTCATGCGATCTATTTCCTTAATGGTTGATGGTTCCTCATAATTCATGTGTGTATTAAAGCCTATGAATGGGGTTACATCCCTGGTGGCCGGTTCCCCTGTAACACAAGTAGGTAGACATTCTCTCTCTCTGGGTGTATAACCGTTTACAAGATGTCTTCCTTTTCCAAATGCTGTTTCCTCATTATCAGTAGATGGATATTTTTTTTGATTATGATTCATGCGTGTGGAAAGGTCCAGGGGATATTCTTCATCATTGGGGGATGGTTCCTCAATATTAGCAGGTGGATAATCTGTCTGGAATTGTTCTGTGTGCGTGTAAAAATCCGCGAGACGCCGCACAGCACCAGACGATGGTGGCACATAATAGGTAGATGAACATCTTGCTTGCATATGTTCTATGGATGTATAAATATCATTGTTGAGGACATATCTGTCTTTGGTGAAGGATCTGTCTCCTGTATGCCAGCGCTCTATCCACCTTTTCTTTATTCCAATGTTTTTCACCTCCCAGTTTGCGTTTACGTTCGGATCATTGGTTCCATGATCTGCTGAATAACTGGGAGTGCAATATGCGTCAAGTGGAAGCCTCCCCATGGATCCATACCCTGGAAAATACAATAGGAGCATGCACAGGTTCAAACCACGGAATCAGCGAAGCTATTTACCTTGAATCGAAAACTGGTTTAAGTAACTGATTTATACAGGGCGAGTCATATAAACACAAACCCAGATTTTTCATTATAGATCACAAAGGAGTGGAAGGAAATCAATGACCTTTTCCTGGAAACGTACCTCCTCTTATGTTAAGCACATCCCATCACAGAAAGGTCACTGGGTGGCAGCACAGCCATGAGAATAGCACTTCCATGAAACAGATAAGCTTACTCTTTGCATGAGCACAGGGTTACTTCGAGCAACATGGCGCAACGTGCCGCACATATTGTGAGTCAATGGTGATAATCCAGGGTTTTTTTGAGGGCAGCATCATTTCAAAGAATCTCTGTGGCCACCTCAGTGTCCTGAATATACCAGCCCAGAATTTTTTTGTGAGGCTATCTGAAGAAACGTGTGTACAGTAACTAGCCCCGCACAACTATCAGATAACATTAGGAATGAGGTCCAAAACATTGATGATGTAATATTGAGATGTGTAGGCAACGACATGCAGAGCCCCGTCGACATGTGCCTAACAGAAAATGGCGACCACTTCCAGCATGTCCTGTGATGGGATGTGCTCAACGTAAGAGGAGGCCAATAGCTGCAACCAAACTCTCACCGACCGGGCAGCGTGGATCCACTTCCCAAATCCCTCCAAGCAGAAAAAACAATATGCTGACTCCTTCATATTATTTGAATCAAATGGATTTATTTCCTCAGTGAAAGAAAGACAACGTTTTGACCTGTGTGGGTCTTTGTCAAGTGACAAAGATCCACACAGGTCAAAACGTTGTCTTTCTTTCACTGAGGAAATAAACCCATTTGATTCAAATAATACGGAGGAGTCAACATAAGAGGTACATTTCCTGAAACTCTCTTTAATTCCAGCTCCGTTGTTTAAGCTCTGTAACGGAGTTCGGGTCTAAATAATCGCCGTGCAGAACAGCAACAGAGAAAACGATCACTCCTTGACTGGACGACTTCTGACACACCACATGTAATATATCAGGAACTGCTCCTCTTTGAGGAATTGGAGACATCCAACCGTTTAGAAGCAAAATCCATTCAAGGGCCACGATGCTTCTACTGACCCTTTCCCTTACTCTACAGTCTAAACAACCTGGAACGTAGCTCAGTGTCCGCAAATAGTGTCCTGTTTGTTTGGTCAACAGTCAATAAGAAGCCACTGTAACCGCCCAGAAGCCACTAGTGGCACTGGCTCTCAGAAGGTGTACGTATCCTTAAATACAGCAAAGCAAAGGGATCTTTACAGCAAGAAGGACAGAGACAAGGAAGTCTGTCTGGTGAGGCTTTTATAAACTGTTATATCCAGAATATTCTTAATTTACGATAAGGACATATTCTGCACATAATAAATTCTGGATCAACAGCAGCGGTTGGAGAGGCTGTAACTGATGCATGCCAGGCTTTCTTCAGCCGATAACATTAAAGGAATCCACTAAAATGTTAATGGAGACATGGTGGGTACAGACCGCACCGTGACGCATGGTCAGAGGTCATAGAGGAACTTGTGGACTTAGAGGTCCTGCTTGACGACAACCATCTGTTGTCATGTCACTCAAATCTCATTCATGCCTATGACTGGCCCTATTCTATATAGAAGATATAACATATTACAACTGTGAGAAAGATTCACAGAATCCTTGCTGGTAGATATAGATGCCATCTTTGTTGGGACTGATGTTAAGAACCTTACTTGTGATGGTCTTCCTGGAAACAGATACATGAGCAGGACGCTTTGCTTCAACCATCAGTTGTGCCCTGAGCTTGGCATCAAGCCACACTTGTTGCAAATGTTAGGCGAGTTGCTTACATACACACTCCAGCATGCAGAGTAGCACACCTGTAGAGCGGGTTATTGATTGTCCTCTTCATTTTAGTTAAACGTTGACGTTTGACCAACATTTTGTTTCCTCCACCCGCCCAGCGTCCTCAGCAGCCGGAATGTTTGAGTTTCCTGGCTGCCAGTCACCGTACAATTCACCAGTGACGTCAGCATGAAGAGGGCCTGCCGACGACACCCACTCTAGCTCGGAATTATTTTTACATTGGTTGAGAAGCACTGGCTTTCTGTACGCACTAATCTTCTATTCCAGAAGACAACCAGGCCTATCCCAAACCAGTTTGAGATGACAGAGAGAACATGCAACCAAAACCTCACTCTTACAAAGCGCTAAAGCTATTTTGTGACAAAAATTTGGTTTCCAGTCCACCTTGGCCTTAAATACACTAATGTTTTACCCCCAGGTCTTACCAGGTGAGCAGTTGGGCCAGTGAGTCTCTATCATGACGTCCTTGTAGAGGTCCTTGTGTCTCTCCACATACTCCCACTCCTCCGTGGTGAGATAGACAGTGACATCCTCACATCCTATAGGAACCTGACACACACAATGACACAGTCACCATCCAGACACATGCCTTGGTGTTAGCAACGATATAATGTCCCATTGCCTACACTGCTCACCTTTCCAGTCAGCAGATTCATGATCATGTTGGTCAGTTCCAGGATCTTCTGCCCATTGTGTCTCTCGTTAATCTGTGAGTGAGGTGGAGCCTCCGTGTTGGGCCAGTGAGTCTTGTAGGCCCCTCTTGATCCATGGGTTATGCTATGATGTGCGATGCTCTCCCTGGACCTCTTAACAACCATGCAATCCTGTGCATTGAACGAAGCAGAGATTAAAAATACACAAAAGGACCCATGCTCACCATATACATAAACATCTCCACTGATGTACCATAATAGCTCTCCAGCACCTTAACTCACACAATATGCACCTAGGTGAGCCTTAGTTTAAGGACCGAGATGACGTTGGTATGACCTGGAATCCCTCACCTCTCCAGTCAGCTGGTAGATGATCTCAAGGGTGAGATCCAAGATCCTCTTGGTCATCTGATGTTTGTCTTTATTCATCCTGGTTCAGTTTGTGCCATCAACGATGGGTTACAATATGATGCCAATGTTGTTTCACAGCGAGTGCTGTATTGTGAGAGAAACATATCACACTTTTATACAATGTACACCGTGTATGTTATAGTGGGACAGTTGGCTACTTCCCAGCATTCAGGCAAAGATCTAACCCAGGTTACAGAGCTGGTGTCCGGCGCTAGCACTCACAATCTTCAGTTTCAATAAAAGATATTCAGCCAGGGATCGAGTCCTCAATGAAACAGTTGATGGAGGTGGAAGGAAAAAAGGGAAAAAAATTCAAGGGAGGAATTAAGTGCAGACTGTATCGTCCCAGATAGGAGTGAAAAATAGGAGATATACTCACATATTCTGGTGCCGATTTAAATAAATGGGCACCAAACAGAAGGCAGATCGGTGGATTTAAATCAAGGGGCACCGATTCCCCAACCTCAGGTCCACAAGGCAGGAAACCAGATCCTTAGAAATATCTATTCAGGATGCCGAAGGAATAAATCACCCAGGATCATACAGGGTGGAAATTCACAATCGGTTTTATTAAAACAATAAATAAAATACACCGCAAACGCGTTTCGCTAGAAGTAGCTTCATCAGTGGGTGAACCAGATTCAGACTGAGTTAAACGTATATAACCTCAGCTTCGGAGCTGATTGCAGAAGACGCGCCGCTGATTTACTAGGTATGATTTAGTTCTAGGGCTATGTCAGACACAAGCAGTTTGTTTTTATTCCGTTTACAACAGTAGCAGAACTATAACACAAACAATAGGATACTGTCACTGGGTGAAGGAGCTTTATGCCTGTGTTTAATCCTTACTTGAAGCTGGAGACCTGTGCCACCACCCCATCCTCCCTGCCACACCCTCTTTGGTTGGGAACTGCCATTCCCTCCCTTTGGTCTGGTCCCTTTCCCCAAACTCACTCCCACACTCAGATCCGGTCTTTTGCCCATACCCACTCCCTCTCACACTCAGGTCAAGTCACTTGAGCAAAGTCACTCCCTTCCACCTCCAGTCCCTCCTCCCACTCAGTTTGGTCAAAAAATTATTTTAAAGGGACACTCTACGCACCCTGACCACTTTAGCTTATTAACCCCGATTTCATGCTGACATCATCATCTATGACCAAGTGCTTGTAGCCACGTTCATTTGAGAAAGCAAACATGGGCTTAAGCTGCGCATGCAGCATCAACCCATCCCTCTGACCAAGCACTCGCAGCATCAACCCATCCCTCTGACCAAGCACTCGCAGCATCAACCCATCCCTCTGACCAAGCACTCGCAGCATCAACCCATCCCTCTGACCAAGCACTCGCAGCATCAACCCATCCCTCTGACCAAGCACTCGCAGCATCAACCCATCCCTCTGACCAAGCACTCGCAGCATCAACCCATTCCTCTGACCAAGCGCTCGCAGCATCAACCCCTCCCTCTGACCAAGCACTCGCAGCATCAACCCATCCTCTGACCAAGCACTCGCAGCATCAACCCATCCCTCTGACCAAGCACTCGCAGCATCGACCCATCCCTCTGACCAAGCACTCGCAGCATCGACCCATCTCTCTGACCAAGCACTCGCAGCATCGACCCATCCCTCTGACCAAGCACTCGCAGCATCAACCCATCCCTCTGACCAAGCACTCGCAGCATCAACCCATCCCTCTGACCAAGCACTCGCAGCATCAACCCATCCCTCTGACCAAGCACTCGCAGCATCGACCCATCTCTCTGACCAAGCACTCGCAGCATCGACCCATCCCTCTGACCAAGCACTCGCAGCATCGACCTATCCCTCTGACCAAACGCTCGCAGCATCAACCCATCCCTCTGACCAAGCACTCGCAGCATCAACCCATCCCTCTGACCAAGCGCTCGCAGCATCAACCCATCCCTCTGACCAAGCGCTCGCAGCATCAACCCATCCCTCTGACCAAGCTCTCGCAGCATAGACCTATCCCTCTGACCAAGCGCTCGCATACCTTGCGTGAAAAGTGAGCAAGATACGCAATTTGCTTATGAAAAAAGGGAGGTTGTGGTTATTTTATTTTTTTACTTTTACGTAAACTTTTTTCTATTCTTTTTTTATTCGATGAATCGATTAATCGAAATAATAATCGGCCAACTAATCGATTATGAGAATAATCGTTAGTTACGGCCCTAGTAAAATTATCAAAAAAAATTAAAATAATAAAAATGTTTTTTGTGTTTACTGTGAGTTTTATTTCCGTGGATTTTGTGGTAGGCTCATACACACTGCACATTACTGTATTATTGCTGTGGAGCTCTGTGATACGCTCATACACACTGCACATTACTGTGAGTATTATTGCTGTGGAGCTCTGTGATATGCTCATACACACTGCACATTACTGTGAGTTTTATTGCTGTGGAGCTCTGTGATATGTTCATACACGTTGTACATTACTGTGAGTTTTATTTCTGTGAAGCTCTGTGATATGCTCATACACACTGCACATTACTGTGGGGTTTATTGCTGTGGATTGTGTGATACGCTCATACACACTGCACATTACTGTGAGTATTATTGCTGTGGAGCTCTGTGATATGCTCATACACACTGCACATTGTTGTGAGTTTTATTGCTGTGGAGCTCTGTGATATGTTCATACACATTGTACATTACTGTGAGTTTTATTGCGGAGGAGCTCTGTGATACGCTCATACACAGCGCACATTACTGTGCGTTTTATTGCTGTGGAACTCTGTGATATGCTCATACACACTGCACATTGTTGTGAGTTTTATTGCTGTGGAGCTCTGTGATATGTTCATACACATTGTACATTACTGTGAGTTTTATTGCTGAGGAGCTCTGTGATACGCTCATACACAGCGCACATTACTGTGCGTTTTATTGCTGTGGAACTCTGTGATATGTTCATACACACTGCACATTACTGTGAGTTTTATTGCTGTGGAGATCTGTGATACGCTCATACACAGCGCACATTGATGTGAGTTTTATTGCTGATGAGCTCTGTGATACACTCCTACACACCGCACATTACTGAGTTTTATTGCTGTGGATTCTGTGCATTTACCATAGATATGTAATTCATAGGACAGAGCAATTTGGGTCCCATATCGGGTTGCCAGGTCCACCATGTTTTCCTAGACACATAGAATTTATTCATGCTGATGGGCAGTGCATGAAAAATGCCACCCTGCAGCATGTATAATCCATACGCTTCAGGTAAGAAATCAGAAAGGATCCCAGGTGACCTGCCTGGATTTCCTTCCTGCAGCATATTAATTATACATGTTGCAGGGCAGCACTTTTCCACGAAATACTAATATGTGTCCAGGAAAACATTTCCCTCTGTATCTATTATGGATTTCTGTCATGTTTAACTCTTTAACCCTCTGTCCCACGTGTTCCTGTGTGTTTAGCTCTCCATTTGATGTATTCCCTGTATCCTGTGCATGGAGTGCTGCCTCCTGAACACTGAAACACCAACCTGGCCTGCTGCTATGCCGCCTCCACCCCTCCTGCGCCTTTAGGACTCAGAATCTGAATGCGCCTGCGTCCTACGCCCCACGTGATGTCTGCGTGCAAAGGCTCCACGTGATGTGTTACGCACTGCCCGATAGAGACGTACGCTGCACGGAGGCCGCGGCGGCCATGTTGTTGGAGATCAAGTAAAATGCGTAGCTGCGGGCTGAGTGGCTTGGAGGCACTTATTTCTTGGGTAATTACTCCGGTGATTAGAACTCCATGGTTTTTAGTTTGGAGAGTTTTTTTTATGGATTATTCTTTATTAAAAGTGAATACTGACCCCCATATACACACAAATACACAATATGTTATGTATAAACACACGAATATACAATGTGTTGTCTATATATTACCAAATTATATATATATAAAATATATACACCAAATATTATATATATATATTTTATACAGTTTGTGTGTATATGGGTATATATACACACACACACACATACATATATACACACTGCCTGTCCAAAAAAGTCACTCTAAAATAACAATGGCAAACCTTGGCACCCAGATGTTTCTGAACTACATGTCCCATGATGCCTAGTCATGCATAGGACAGACGGAGCATCGTGGGATATGTAGTTCAGAAAAAACTGAGGGTCTGTTCACTAAGCACTGAAATTTCGGTGCTTGTCACTTTGGCGATTCCATGTCGCTGGCATTTCAGTGAATTCACTATTCGTGGGTTGGTCACCATAATAGCGTGCCAAATACGGAGTCGCCGAAGCCCCACGAAAAAGTTGGAGACTGTGGCCAAAAAGCAACAAAGTGGCATCGGCGAATTCCACCGAAACGGCAAAAAAAAAAACCCCATAAAGAAAACATAACAATGCTATTCTCCTAATGGGTGCTTAAAACAATAAAGATGCATTAAAATGGGTCTAAATAATAAAAAAGGTCCTTTAAAAAAAATAATAAAAAGGTATAAAAGGTCTGTTATAGAATAAATAAAAACCCCTTTTGAAAAAAAAAATTGGGAATAAAAAATTTTGTTTAAAAAAATATAAGAAAATACAAAATGGTGTTATAATAAATAAAAAGACATTTTGCTGAAAATTAAAAGAATAAACTGTGTTTTAAAAACAATAATAATTAAAAAAGATATTACGTTTTTACATTGAATGCTATGGGACTCGCCTTTTTAAACCTGTCGAACTGAATCACCGAAAATCAGAGCATTTCACTGACATTTCTCTGCTGTTCGGTGTCTGTGAATAGATTAACCATTGCTTCTCTATGGGATTTCTATGCTGCTGAATTGCAGCGAACTGCACCATATTTCGCTGTCAATTCGCCTGTATTTGGTGAATTGACAGCTTAGTGAATAGACCCTCTGGGGTGCCAACTAATATGTAGTCGGATCTCCTTTTGTTGTGATCGCGTCACGCATTCGCCGTGGCATCGTGTCGATAAGCTCATGCAATGTCACGGCATTTATTTGCGTCCAGAGCGGCATTAATTTGTGGCCAAGATCTTGTGTTGATGATGGGAGAGTCGCAGCGCTGCGTAAAGTCTTCTCCAGCACATTATCCCAAAGATTAACCTCAATGGGGTTAAGGTCTGGACTGTGCGGTGGCCAATCCATGTGTGAAAATGATGTCTCATGCTCCCTAAACCACTCTTGCACAATTTGAGCCCGATGAATCCTGGCATTGCCATCTTGGAATATGCCCGCTGTGCCATCAGGGGAGAAAAAACCCATTGATGGAAAAACCTGCTCATTCAGTATATTCAGGGAGTCACATGACCTCATTTTATGCTGAAACATATTAATCACTGCAGTAATTATCCAATGGAAGGCTCGTTGCTATTGGTTGAGTTACAACCAGAGGGGACTTTTTTATTTTGGCCAATAAATATATACAGTCTATATATATATATACACAAACACACACTCCCCCTCCACTTCACCCAGTGATATCTCCTGATTGGGGAGCTGAGAACAAGGGGAGAAGGGGTGGCACTCCTCAGATACTGACCACTTTATAACTGTAAAGTGGTCAGGATGAGTAGAGTGTCCTTTTAAAATACATTTATTTTAATTAAAATAATGATAAAATCCCAATAAATCACATTATTTATAAAATAATATAACATTTATTTTCACAGCGAGGGCGGCGACAGTCAGGAATAGGATACCAGAAGCCAGCACTGGGTTTGCTTGCCGGGCGGTATCCGAGGGGCTGGGGCGGCTGGCAGAATGCTCTAATAGCATTCTGCCAGGCCCCTCCGGCTGGCCATGTTCCATCGAGCAAACACCGGCATGTGAAGATTGTAACGTGGCTGTTGGGGCCCTCCAGCTGCACTTGTGAGATCTTGAAGAGTTGATGAGATCTTAGAACTCTGCAAGTTCTCATGAGAGAGCGCGACACCAACGGAGCGACGTTACAACCTTGTATATATATATATATACATACATGTATCTGAGATTAGATGCAGGTATACATGTATCTGAGGTCTGGAGTCTGTTGGTATACATGTATCTGAGATCTGGTGTCTGGGTATACATGTACCTGAGGTCTGGTGTCTTGAGTATACATGTATCTCAGGTCTGATGTCTGTGGGTATACATGTATCTGGTGTCTGGGTATACATGTATCTGAGGTCTGGTGTCTGTGGGTATACATGTATCTAGGGCTGCAACTAATGATTATTCTCAGAATCGATTAGCTGGCCGATTATTATTTTGATTAATCGGATAAAAAAAATAGAAAACAAATTTGTTTACTTAAAAGGAATTTTATGTTAAAAAATAATTAACCACAACCCCTCCCCCTTTTTTCATAAGCGATTTGCGTGGTGTACATAACATTCGTACGTACATACGCAAATTGCGTATCTTGTGTACTTTTCAAATAAGGTATGCGAGCGCTTGGTCAGAGGGATGGGTTGATGCTGCATGCTCAGCTTAAGCCCATGTTTGCTTTCTCAAATGAACGCGGCTACAAGAACTTGGTCACAGATGATGATGTCAGCATGAAATCTCAGTTAATAAGATAAAGTGGTCAGGGTGCGTAAGGTGTCCCTTTTAAATAATTTTGTGAACTGAGTGGGAGGAGGGACTGGAGGTGGGAGTGACTTTGCTCAATTGACTTGACCTGAGTGTGAGAGGGAGTGGGTATGGTCAAAAGACCGGATTTGAGTGTGGGAGGAAGTTTGGGGAAGGGGACCAGACCAAAGGGAGGAGAATGGCAGTTCCTGACCAAAGAGGGTGGGGTGGTGGCACAGGACTCCAGCTTCAAGTAAGGATAAAACACAGGCATACAACTCCTTCACCCAGTGGGAGTATCTGTCACAGTCCACCCGGGGTACCCATATTGCTCAGCCTGGTCCTGACTGCCTTTTGTCCTGGAATGCTTCTGTATTGGGCTCCAATCCAGGGTTTACTTCAGCCTAGTGCCATGTCCAGGCTCCTGGAGATCCAAGCCTAGGAATTACAGCTGAGGCCCATCTGCTATCAAGCCTCCTTAAATAGCAGAGAGACCCAACTAGCAGTGTGTCTGCATTATTGTTATCCTTGACTGAGGTCATCTGGATGTGTGCTTACCTGCTCCAGTTTACCCAGCTTATCCTGTGTATCCAGTGTCCATCCATCTGCCCTGTTATTCCTGGATACATCGGTTTGTGCAAGGGACTCTCAGTAGGGATGTGCGTTTCGGGTTTCGGAATTTCGGAATTTTCACGAAATTTCCCGATTCGGGTCTTTCGATGCGGCCGAAATTCCAAAATTTTTTACATCCGAAACAGTCGAATCCGAAATGTTTTCCGAGCCGAATCGGAAATTTTTCGGAATTTTCGAATGGACTAGAAATGTGTCAAATCGAAATTTATTTTCCCTCTATTCATGATATCGGTTCCATTCGGGATTTCGGTTCCATTTCGGTAATTCTGAACATCGTTTATTTAACTATTATCGGTTATATCGCTGATTCTGTAAATTTTGTCTTTGTAAATGTGCTGGGGCAAATCAATGAGATGGGGCAAATCCATGTGCTGGGGCAAATCCATGTACTGGGGCAAATCCATGAGCTGGGGCAAATCCATGTGTGAGCTGGGGCAATATCCTATGTGCTGGGGCAAATCCATGTGCTGGGGCAAATCCATGTGCTGGGGCAAATCAATGTGCTGGGGCAAATCCATGAGCTGGGGCATCCATGTGCTGGGGCAAATCCATGTGCTGGGGCAAATCCATGAGCTGGGGCATCCATGTGCTGGGGCAAATCCATGTGCTGGGGCAATATCCTATGAGCTGGGGCAAATCCATGTGCTGGGGCAAATCAATGTGCTGGGGCATATCAATGTGCTGGGGCAAATCCGTGAGCTGGGGCAATATCCTATGAGCTGGGGCAAATCCATGTGCTGGGGCAAATCAATGTGCTGGGGCAAATCAATGTGCTGGGGCAAATCCGTGAGCTGGGGCAATATCCTATGAGCTGGGGCAAATCCATGTGCTGGGGCAAATCCATGAGCTGGGGCAAATCCATGTGTGAGCTGGGGCAATATCCTATGTGCTGGGGCAAATCCATGTGCTGGGGCAATATCCTATGAGCTGGGGCAAATCCATGTGCTGGGGCAAATCCATGTGCTGGGGCAAATCAATGTGCTGGGGCAAATCCGTGAGCTGGGGCAATATCCTATGTGCTGGGGCAAATCCATGAGCTGGGGCAAATCCATGTGTGAGCTGGGGCAATATCCTATGTGCTGGGGCAAATCCATGTGCTGGGGCAATATCCTATGAGCTGGGGCAAATCCATGTGCTGGGGCAAATCCATGAGCTGGGGCAAATCCATGTGTGAGCTGGGGCAATATCCTATGTGCTGGGGCAAATCCATGTGCTGGGGCAATATCCTATGAGCTGGGGCAAATCCATGTGCTGGGGCAAATCCATGTGCTGGGGCAAATCAATGTGCTGGGGCAAATCCGTGAGCTGGGGCAATATCCTATGTGCTGGGGCAAATCCATGAGCTGGGGCAAATCCATGTGTGAGCTGGGGCAATATCCTATGTGCTGGGGCAAATCCATGTGCTGGGGCAATATCCTATGAGCTGGGGCAAATCCATGTGCTGGGGCAAATCCATGTGCTGGGGCAAATCAATGTGCTGGGGCAAATCCGTGAGCTGGGGCAATATCCTATGAGCTGGGGCAAATCCATGTGCTGGGGCAAATCCATGAGCTGGGGCAAATCCATGTGTGAGCTGGGGCAATATCCTATGTGCTGGGGCAAATTCATGTGCTGGGGCAAATCCATGTGCTGGGGCAAATCCATGTGCTGGGGCAAATCCATGAGCTGGGGCAAATCCATGTGTGAGCTGGGGCAATATCCTATGTGCTGGGGAAAATCCATGAGCTGGGGCAAATCCATGTGCTGGGGCAAATCCATGTGCTGGGGCAAATCAATGTGCTGGGGCAAATCCGTGAGCTGGGGCAATATCCTATGAGCTGGGGCAAATCCATGTGCTGGGGCAAATCCATGTGCTGGGGCAAATCCATGTGCTGGGGCAAATCCATGAGCTGGGGCAAATCCATGTGCTGGGGCAAATCCATGAGCTGGGGCAAATCCATGTGCTGGGGCAATATCCTATGAGCTGGGGCAAATCCATGAGCTGGGGCAAATCCATGAGCTGGGGCAAATCCATGAGCTGGGGCAAATCCATGAGCTGGGGCAAATCCATGTGCTGGGGCAAATCCATGAGCTGGGGCAAATCCATGTGCTGGGGAAAATCCATGTGCTGGACTGCTGGGGCAATAGAGTTAGACAGCTTTGAAACGAGGAGAACAGATGTTCCGAAAAAAACCGAAAATTTCCGAAATAGCGAAAAGCCGATAACCAAAAAACGAGCAAAGTGACACGAAAATACGAAAAATAGTCGATATATACCGAAAACCATGTACAATTCCGAAAAACGAAAATTTCCGAAATAACAAAGTCGATACAGAAGCCTAGTAAAGTGACCCGAAAATACGAAAAATGGTCGATATTCCGAAAAATAAATGTACCCGAAAAACGAATCGAGCCGAACCGAATCGAAACAGAAAGCAGTCGAAACGAGCCGAATCGAAAAGTTTAAAAATTCGAAAAATCGAATCGAATCGAACCGAAAAAAAAATCGATGCACATCCCTAACTTTCAGCGATCTCTACCTGTGGATCATCAGTTAATCTCTGTCTCTGACCAAGGTACCGCTGTCCAGACTTCTCCTTGTTGGGCCCTGTCTGCAGTCTGGGACTGCATAGCCCACAAACCTCAGACCCTCCAGTCTAGAACTCTCCCAGGACTTTATATATTTCCTTTGTTCATTCAAGTACCTGCAGTTAAGGACTATTTATGTTTCATTAAAATATCTTCATTGTATGATTTCTGTTCGGCCTCCCGTGTCGCCGCCTGCTGGGCTCATACCAGAACCGCACACGCCTCGTGACAGTATCCTATTGTTTGTGTTATAGTTCTGCTACTGTTGTAAACGGAATAAAAACAAACTGGTTGCGCCTGACATAAACCTAGAACTAAATTATACCAAGTAAAGCAGCGGCGCGTCTTCTCCAATCAGCTCCGACACTGAGGTTATTTACGTTTAACTCAGTCTGACTCTAAACAGTGTGTGCTGCACACAGGACGATTAATCGACACCGATTAATCGATAATGGAAATAGTTGACAACTAATTTAATCTTAATCTTGTCTCCTCTCTCCACAGGTAGGACATTATCACCCATCATCCACAGACACCCACATCTCAACTGATCCCCTGCATACTTTTGCTGGTAGGACATTATCACCCATCATCCACAGACACCCACATCTCAACTGATCCCCTGCATACTTTTGCTGGTAGGACATTATCACCCATCATCCACAGACACCCACATCTCAACTGATCCCCTGCATACTTTTGCTGGTAGGACATTATCACCCATCATCCACAGACACCCACATCTCAACTGATCCCCTGCATACTTTTGCTGGTAGGACCCCCATCACCCAGTATTCGCAGGCACCCACATTGTAACGTTACCTTGGTCTTTTTCTGTTTTTTTATTTATTTTTGTTTTCTCCACCATTTGCTTTGCTAATTAGCATGTGACTCTCCTGCCCTATTGACACAGCCCATCCAGCTTCAGGTGTTTGCATTCAGGCAGTTAGAAGGTAATCAGTCCGCCCTATATAACCACTAACACTGGCTCTAGTGAGCCTTGGCTCTTGTGACATCCCCAAGTGGCATCCCTAAGTGGACGTTCAGAGTTGATTCCTGGAGTTCAGTGGGATCCCTAAGTGGACGTTCAGAGTTGATTCCTGGAGTTCAGTGGCATCCCTAAGTGGACGTTCAGAGTTGATTCCTGGAGTTCAGTGGCATCCCTAAGTGGACGTTCAGAGTTGATTCCTGGAGTTCAGTGGCATCCCTAAGTGGACGTTCAGAGTTGATTCCTGGAGTTCAGTGGCATCCCTAAGTGGACGTTCAGAGTTGATTCCTGGAGTTGCGGGACTGGAGGAAGGCACTGCAAGGCCCACTTTTTACTCCGGGTAAACACACGTCTATATCATGCTTTCTCTCACGCTTCTACTCTTTACTTCTACATTTCTCCTTAAATGGAACTCCTGCCCCTCTACCACCGACCCCTACACTATCTGCATCTCCCCCTCCCTCCTCTCGTCCCACATGATGGCCTCACATGAGCTCCTCTGTTTCCTCAGAACATGGTCTCCCTCTAACTCTCGTGCTGCCAATCACTCCCACTCTCACAAATCCCATTCCCACCTCTTTCTCACCCTCCTGCTGTTACTCTATTCAGGTGACATATCCCCTAACCCTGGCCCCACAACACATCCAATACTTCCCTCTCATTCTATGTCCATCGCACATAAATCACCTCCCTGCAAGCCCAGCAACCTCATTCCCATAATCCCTCAGCGCCTGTCCTCTTTCTCCTGCGCCCTCTGGAACGCTCGCTCTGTGTGCAACAAACTCACAGCAATCCATGACCTCTTCCTTTCAAACTCCTTCAACCTCCTAGCTTTAACTGAAACCTGGCTAACTCCCTCTGACACGGCCTCCGTTGCTGCTCTCTCACATGGCGGTCTACACTTGAGCCATACCCCCAGACCGGGTGAGAGAAATGGTGGCGGGGTCGGACTCCTGCTCTCTCCCACCTGTACCTACCAGCATCTCCCTCCACCCCCATCCCTCTCCTTCTCCTCCTTCGAGACACACTGCATCCGCCTGTTCTCTCCTCTGGCTCTCAGGGTGGCAGTCATCTACTGCCCACTGGGACCAACTTCCCAGTTCTTTGACCACTTTGCTACCTGGCTTTCTCACTTCCTGTCTTCTAATCTTCCATGCCTAATTCTCGGGGACTTCAACATTCCCATTGACGATCCTTCCGCCCCTGCTGCCTCCAAACTTCTTTCACTCACGTCCTCCCTTGGACTCACACAATCCTCCCTCCTCCCTACCCACCGTGATGGTCACGCTATTGACCTTGTCTTTTCCAACCTCTGCTCCATTTCTGAGTTCAACTGTCGCCCTTTCCCCATCTCTGACCACCACCTTCTCTCTTTCAACCTATCTGGACTTCCTAAACACCCTGCTCCCCCACCCTGCACACACACTTGCAGAAGTCTACATGCTGTGGACACCCATCAATTCTCCAACCTACCTCACCACCTCCCTCATACCTCATCCTTCACCTGCCCTGATGCTGCCACTAATCACTACAACACTACGCTTATCTCTGCTCTAGACACTCTTGCTCCTCTTCGACTCTGTAAGGCCCCACGCCGCCAGCTTCAGCCCTGGCACACCCTCCAGACTCGCTACCTGCAAAGATGCTCCCGCACCGCAGAGCGTGCCTGGAGGAAATCCCGCTCTGAAGCTGATTTTGTTCACTTCAAGTTTATTCTCCGGTCATACACCTCTGCCCTCCACTTGGCCAAACAATCATTCTTCTCATCTCTTATATCTACGCTGTCCTCCAACCCTAAACGGCTCTGGTCCACCTTCAACACCCTCCTCTACCCACCTGCACCTCCCCCCACAGCTGCCTTCAGCGCTCAAGACCTGGCAGACTACTTCCTCAGTAAAACTCTAACTATCAGAAGTAACATCCCAACACAAGATAGTTATCTGCCACCTCCACTCCCACAGGTCCCCTCTGCCACCCTCTGCTGCTTCCTCCCAGCCACTGAGGAGGAAGTCAATTCCTTATTGTCCTCCTCACATCTCACCACGTGCCCGCTCGACCCCATTCCCTCACATCTAATTCCTCCCCTCTCCTCCTTCCTCACCCCTGCTCTCACACACATCTTCAACCTATCTCTCTCCACTGGCTCCTTTCCATCCGCCTTCAAACACGCGCTAGTTACCCCTTTACTAAAGAAACCATCCCTAGATCCCAACTCTCCATCCAACTACCGCCCTGTATCCCTGCTTCCCTTCACATCAAAGCTCTTAAAAAAACTAGTCTTCAACCGCCTCTCCCTCTTCCTGTCCTCCAATTCCCTACTTGACCCCCTGCAATCTGGCTTCCGTCCCCTACACTCAACTGAAACTGCCCTCACCAAAGTCACCAACGACCTCCTAACTGCTAAAAAACACGGCCACTATTCTATTCTCATCCTGCTTGACCTCTCGGCTGCTTTTGACACTGTTGACCACCCCCTCCTTCTTCAGACCCTCAACTCTCTGGGTCTCGGTGACACTGCACTTGCTTGGGTTGACTCCTATTTATCCAACAGGTCCTTCTGTGTGTCCTTTGCTGGTAACTCCTCCTCCTCATTGCCTCTATCTGTTGGTGTACCTCACGGCTCTGTCCTTGGTCCTCTGCTCTTTTCCATCTACACCTCCTCCCTGGGCAAAATCATCAACAGCTTTGGCTTTAATTACCACCTCTACGCTGATGACACTCAGATCTACCTCTCTACCCCTGATCTCTCTCCCCCTGTCCTCTCAAAAGTCAGTGACTGTTTATCTGGCATCTCCTCCTGGATGGCCTCCCACCACCTAAAGATCAACATGTCAAAGACTGAACTCCTACTTATTCCTCCCTCCAATGCCTCCCCACCTCCTGACTTCTCTATCACGGTGGAGGGTATCACCATCTCCCCATCAAACCAAGTTCGCTGCCTTGGAGTTACACTTGACTCTGCTCTTTCCTTCATCCCCCACATCAAGTCTCTTTCCTCCTCCTGCCGATACCAACTGCGTAATATTTCCAGAATTCGGACATTTCTTACTACTGTCACCACAAAACAACTCATACACGCCCTGGTAATCTCCCGACTCGACTATTGCAATAATCTCTTATCTGGCCTCCCTCTGTCCCGCCTCTCCCCCCTACAATCCATCCTGAACGCCTCCGCCAGGCTAATTCACCTCACCCGCCGCTCTGTCTCTGCCGCTCCCCTCTGCGAGTCCCTCCACTGGCTGCCCATCCACTGCAGAATTAAGTTCAAAATCCTTATCCTTACCTACAAAACCCTCACTAACTCAGCTCCCCACTACCTGTCCTCACTAATCACCAAATACACCCCAGCCCGCTCCCTAAGGTCAAACAGTGACCTGCGCCTAGCTTCTCCCCGCATCACCTCTTCCCATGATAGACTGCAGGATTTCTCACGCGCAGCCCCCACTCTCTGGAACGCTCTCCCTCGTACTGTCAGACTTTCCCCTAACTTCTCTTCCTTCAAACGCTCCCTGAAAACATTCCTATTTAGGGAAGCCTACCACCCAACTCACTGACGCAACCATCAATTACTCTCACCTTACAGTCCTCTCCTCCTGTTTCCAACCCCAACCCTCCCAGATTGTGAGTTCCTACGGGAATAGGGCCCTCATCTCCTCCTGTACTGTTTGTCAAATGTTGTTCAATGTATTGTAACCCTGTCTATACTGTGCTTATTGTACAGCGCCGCGGAATATGCTGGCGCTTTATAAATAAAGAATAATAATAAATAAAATAATAATCGATTAGTTGTTGATTAATCGATTATTTGTTTCAGCCCTTGTCGGGTATATTAGACACAAAGGATTTAAAATGGATGTCTGTAGCCATTTTGTTTTTAAAGACAGTTTCTTTTCTTCAAAATTTTCTCTAGGTTTAGAAATGAACGAGATTTTTTTTACAGAGTTCATTCCTGGGTGAAGTCTTTTATATTTTTTTAAGAAGTCCCAGACATGAAGGAACCTAGAATGAATGTTAGATAATGCTAAGACGTGTCATAAGTAAATTTATTGGTCTGTCTTAAGTTTTTAAAACAAAAGAGATTTTGTCTTTTGGGTATAGGAATAAGAGTTAATATTCTCTAAAATAGATTTATATTCACAAAATGTGTGTTTATAATCAAGGTATATTTTATTATATATATAGTAGGAAATATATATTCCAATAAATATTGTAGAAGTATATAATTGGTAAATAATAAAATTTACTAAAGAATAAATTCTATGAGTTAGCCAGAAAAGAATTTAGCTGATGGGACTCTGAGTAAGTAATTTCAAAAGGGAGTAGAGCTATAAATCAGATGACAGAGACAGTCTAAGTGAGAGAGAGAAGGTCTTTGTTAAGTCAGTCTGACCTTTTTGACCCGAGATAAGAATTAAAAAGAAATGGTGGAATTAATTGGAATTAATAAAAGAAGTGCAATACTGCCCTCTAGAGGATAGTAAAAATAATGATTCATATTATTATTAATTAACCATGACGTCAAATTGGCTATAATAAGCGGCAAGGCTCTTTGTGAGGCAGTCGGAGATTCCAGCAGACAGACTCACATCGCAATGCATTCAGACATCCAGTACACATGACACTCTGAAGTCGGAGATTCCAGCAGACAGAGACTCACATCGCAATGCATTACACATGACCCTCTGAGAGTCCAAGATTCCAACACTCAGACTCACACCACGATGCAGGCAGGTCCCAAGACATGAGGCAATCAAGATTCTCACCAACTCTCTAACTCACTTGCATTGATTATCTGATATCGATAATTTTCACATATTCCAATTTACTACATCAGGAATTCCAAGGCAGACTTATCAACATCCAAATTGGACAGGTAATGTATGAAATAAGGAATTAATGTAAAAATATATTTGTAGAGATTCTTGCAACATTAGACTGAGATTCTCAGATACCGTTAAATCCAAATTCTAAGTAATTTCTATTCTGCAGATAGAAATATGAAGAGGTGGATATAAGGATTTATTCCTAAAAGGATGTTGTAAGATTGATACCAATATATTAGGGATGCACCGATACCACTTTTTTAAGACCGAGTACGAGTACCGATACTTTTTAAAAGTACTCACCGATACCGAGTACCGATACTTTTATTTAATGTCATGTGATGCTTTCCAATAGGAACAGACCTCATAAAAATTTATATGAGATTGACCGCAGCTCACATGGATTTGCCCCCAGCTCACATGGATTTGCCCCCAGGTCTCATGGATTTGCCCCCAGGTCTCATGGATTTGCCCCCAGGTCTCATGGGTTTGCCCCAGCTCTCATGGATTTGCCCCCAGGTCTCATGGATTTGCCCCCAGGTCTCATGGATTGGCCCCCAGGTCTCATGGATTGCCCCAGGTCTCATGGATTTGCCCCCAGGTCTCATGGATTGGCCCCCAGGTCTCATGGATTGGCCCCCAGGTCTCATGGATTGGCCCCCAGGTCTCATGGATTTGCCCCCAGGTCTCATGGATTTGCCCCAGGTCTCATGGATTGGCCCCCAGGTCTCATGGATTGCCCCAGGTCTCATGGATTGGCCCCCAGGTCTCATGGATTGGCCCCCAGGTCTCATGGATTTGCCCCAGCTCTCATGGATTTACCCCCAGCTCGAACGCTGGTCGTGTGCATGTAAAGCACGCGGCCAGCGTTCCCCTCCGGCGCGCCAAATACTCACCCTTCCTGAAGTTCCGGTCGCTGGGCAGTGATGCGGTCACGTGGCCGCCGGGCGCATCTGTGACGCTGCCTCCAGCCGAGAGGCAGCGTCACAGGAGCGCCCAGTGGCCGCAGGAACGCATCACTGCCCAGCGACCGGAACTTCAGGAAGGGTGAGTATTTGGCGCGCCGGAGGGGAACGCTGGCCGCGTGCTTTACATGCACGCGGCCAGCTTCCCCAGCCCCGCGGATACCGGCAAGCCGGCCCAGCGCCGGCTTCCGGTATCGGCGGGATGTATCGGGCCGTTTGCACGAGTAACAAGTACTCGTGCAAACGGCAATATCGGCCCCGATACCGATACTAGTATCGGTATCGGTGCATCCCTACAATATATATATTGAATTTGGAAATTACTGTGATTAAAATTAATAAGCAAGGAATTATATAACTACAAAATAAAAAGCAAAAGATTAGAAGTTTAATTCTCGAGATTAGGGGAGGATTCACTAAATAAGTTTTTATTACTTATCCTTAAATTAGCTCATCTTTTGTTGATCCATGTAGCATAGAGATATATATATATATATATATCTATAAGAGCTGGCTGGTTAAACATTGTTTGCTGGGAAATGCATGTTGTATTAAGCAGAAATGTTTATTAACCATGTGTGTATTAGTTACTAACTGATAAGGTAAATGATATTAATCATATATGCAGTTACTAACCGGAGATACATATATTGTGAAGCTAGTTTTATATGCTGATGGATTGTGGTTTATAAATTGTTGTTTATGATATGAGATTTGAAAATTTTTTTGTATACGTAATAAATATATATATGTTTTTATCCGATTATTGATTATTGTATTTTTTAAAGCAAAACACAGACAATTAAAAGAATTCAGGATAATTTCTAAGAAATATAGACAATTGATATTTGTGTCTCGTATAAATTTCTTATGAAATAATAATCCCTGATATATTGGAGGCAACTGCCGAGGTAGGTCCAGTAAGTCCAATATAGACATATTGGAGGCTTGGCTGATAAGTCCAATATATATAAACGTGTTGTATTCACGTGCAGAGATTATATCCGACACCCTACATGTATCTGTGATCTGGTGTCTGGGTGTACATGTAACTGAGGTCTGGTATGGGTATACTGTACATGTATCTGAGGTCTGGTGTCTGCATATACATGTAACTGGTCAGGTGTGTGTATGGGTATAATATATATCTATCTATCTGTGTGGTCAGGGTGTGCAGTGGGTAAAAGGGGTGTCAGTCGACACATATCAATATTAGCATAAACTGGACAGGCTTTCAGCAAAATCCTAAATTATTTATTGAAAAGAGTCACATGACATTAAATAAAAGTATCGGTACTCGGTCTTGATGGTATCTGTACATCCCTAGTTAGGAATATACTAAGAACACAACGCAGTAAAGAATACATTACAATATACACAAATCATAATAAATATATTAAATAAACGTAAAATCTGACACAAAATTAAAGTACAGACGCCAGAGACCTCAATGTAAACCTGAAAAGGGGTCTTTAATTATAACAGGTCTTACATACCTGGCTTCCTATTCTACATGCAGGGCTGCCATCAGAAATCAAGGGGTCCCTAGGGCCCCCCTTTTCTCAGCTTCCAATTTCAATACACGGATAGAAAGTAAAACATTTGTCTCCTTTTCTGTTTACCTTGCTACCAGCCCCAGATACCACGGCCCACCAGTAAACTTGTTGGTATCTTGGTGGGCCAGTCCCACCAGAGACCCTTGAATCTGTGACACTTAGGCTGGCCACAGGGTTTGAACTGGACCCATTGGAGCCACTGGGCCCGTGAACACATCTTGGGTTGTCACCCCCGGGTGGCATCCCTGTCTACAGGCAAAGTATGACTGACAGAAGGTGTTCGAATATGAAAGGTATGAGAAGCAAAGGACGTATCCTGGGCTGACTCAAGTGGGATTAACAGCCCATGATATGTTCAGGAGCCCAGTGGTTCCAAGTGGCCATGGCTGTGGCTAAACCCTGTGCAGCTTGTCTAAGGGTCACAGATGTAAGGGTCCCTCCATGCCAACAAGGACTGGCCCACCTAGATGACAACAAATGTCCTGGTGGTCCGTAGCATCTGGGGCCGGCAAGAGCACTCTGACTCATCACCGTGGGGCGATTAGCATGGCCTGCTCCAGTTTAAGAGCACTTTTTATCCCCTTGCAGGGGGGAGAGGGGGCAAAATGTGTTATTTTAAATTGGTTTTATGAAATGAGTGGCTGATTGAAGGGCGACCCCATATTGTAGTTTAGTAAGGGGCCCCAAGAATTCTGATGGCTGCCCTGGACGTACCACCAAGGTATCATGCTTCACCGCACCTTCCTTTCAATCAAAGACCACATGGTAAAGACATGAGCAGCAGGGAGATGCTGCTCATCAAATGAAATGTAGACCCATTGGAGTATATCTATGAGGTTAAAGATGTTTATATACATATATCACAAGTGCTCAGTATGTAGCCCCACAGCTGTTATTGGGAAATGGACAACCCATCGGTCATCATTCATTCATCACTTGGATCATGCATGGCCACCAGTTTTTCTTGGGATTGAGTGTCCTTGCAGAGGAGGCTCCATTTATGTGTAAGGGAAGTCTTTGATCCGTCATACAGTCTGGACATGACCCAAGTCCAAGAGGGTTGGTCACCGTGTGTGGAGCCGCTGATGTTTCAAGAGATTTGACTTGTCGTTAAAACGTTTCCTGCACTCAGAGCAGGAGAATGGTTTTTCCCCTGTGTGAATCATCTGATGCTGAGCAAGATGTGAGCTCCGCGTGAAACACTTCCCGCACTCGGCACAGGAGAACGGTTTGTCTCCTCGATGGATCTTCTGATGCTCCGCAAGATGTGAGTTCTGGTAGAAACATTTCCCGCACTCAGAGCATGTAAAGGGTTTCTCTCCGGTGTGAATCCTCTGGTGAGTGGCAAGATCGGACCTATAGGAGAAATGTTTCCCACACTCCGGACACACAAACGGCCCCTCTCGGGTGTGAAACTTGCGGTGCTTCAGGAGATTTGACTTGTCACTGAAGCGTTTCCCACATACCATGCAGGAGAAAGGTTTCTCTCCCGTGTGAGTTCTCTGGTGTTTAATTAGATCTGCGTTGCTAATGAAAGTTTTTTGACACACGGAGCAGCTGAATGTCCTGGCAGATATAGTCTTACTCTTGGCTTGACCTTTTTTCTCAGAGATCCTCGTGTGGGCTCTTTTGTTTCTCTGGTTTCCTTCAGTGGGCTTTTTCCTTTTCTTTTTAAATATATGTCCTATGGACTTGTTATCCGAAAGAGTTTCTTCGTCACAGGATGATGATTCGCTCTTGATCTGGATACAAATATAGTCTTCTTCTGCAGGGTCCAAACATTCATGATCTTCAGCGTCAGAGAGGTCTCCTCCTTGCCGTGAGGCCGGCTCACCCTTAAAATGAGAAGGTGGGTATTCTGATTGGTCCACGTGTGGATAAATGTCTGTACCACCGTCTTCCTCACTCGAAAAGGATTCTTCTTTAATATGAAGATATATAAAGTCTTCTTGTGTGTCTTCAGTGGATGTATCCATGCCATTGTCTTCTCCATGTGAAGATTCCTCCTTCATATGACGAGATGGACACTCTGTATGGGACGATTCTGTCGGTGGATAAAAGTCAGGTGGGTTTTCTTCTTCAAACAAGTCTCCTTCTGTTTTCGCAGATTTCCTGTGTCTCTTCTGTGGTTTATCTATAACCAGATACTTTGCCCACGGATAACCCTCAACGTCTTTAGATTTTCTTTCGAAGCCAGGTGAGGGACCAGGGGCGTGGAGACCTTCACGCTGAGTTCTTCCTGTGGATCCATCTAACAGAAATGACTTGTTATTAGGTTGCATTGCATTCATTGGATAAGGCAAACCTAGAACTTTTTCACCATCATCAACTCATTATGACCTTCAGAAGACTATGGAGGTTGCCACCGAACTACAACGAACGATGAATTTCACCGTATCTGCGATTTCGGGGAAATTCCTCTATCCACAAAGCTGTCAATTTGCCAAATACGGGCAGATTGACAATAAAATACGGTGCAATTCGGTTGCACCGAAATTACCCCATAGTAGACAATCGCACCTTCTATTCACGGAAACGCCAAATTGCACCGAAATGGCCTGATTTTCAGTGGTTTAATTCGACAGGTTTAAACAGGCGAATTTAATATGTTTTAATGGAATAACTTGTTTATTTTATTTTAAGACCGTTATTCTTTTTATTTTTTATACAAAAACCCTTTTTATTTATTTTTTAACCCCTTCACTGTGTGCTGAGCTCATTTTGACCATTTTGGGCGCATCATGTTTAAAAGCGATTTCAAGTCCTATTTTATTGTAGGACCCAGACATATTATATATCCTTTTTTCGCCAGATTCATAATATATCATTATTATATGTATACGTCAGGGCTCAAAATTTCCACTCGCCTACTCGCATTTGGCGAGTAGAAATTAAGTGGAAATGCATACATGGGCAGCACAATAAATTATTTTGTGCTATGTATTCCAGCAGTGCCACCGTGCAGCCCCCCTTCCCAAAGGCTGCACGGTGGCAGGAAACAGCGGCCTAACCTGACCCAGCTCGTCTCTGTCACTGGCAGGGGGGTGGAGACAGAGGAGCTTCCCTGCCTCCTCGCTCTGCTCACACTGGGGTCTGACTGGGTATACATGTATCTGGGGTCTGATGTCGGGGTATTAATGTATTTTTGTAACTTTATTCTAAATAAAACCTTTACCAGTGTAATTTGAAAAATTTAAGGGTGTGTGTTTAGGGGCAGAGTTAAGGGCTGCGTAGGGATTAGGTGGAGCAACTGGTGGCGAGTAACTCTTATGGCCTGGTTAGTAGCTTGGGACTTGAAATTTTGAGCCCTGGTATACGTCATACCCTGTCAGACCCTGTTAGTGCAGCATCATTGTTCACATTATAATTGACAAGTGAACAATAGTGCTGCATTAATACATTAAAAAGAAGAAAAAATACATTTTTATTTATTTTTGTATTTTCAACTTTTTTTGTACACGTAACCTGGTCGTGTTTGGTAACATTGGAAAGGCCATGATCTGGACTCTAGCTGCCACCAATCGGGAGATAGGGAGATTCTGGATGGTGGAGATAGGGGGGTCCAAATCTCCCTATCTCCACCATAAGGATTTTCCAAAGGAAATTAATTCCTCAACTGACGTCATCGCGCCCATGCGATTTTAGTGAAGAAACAATATTTGTTGTTTGTTCACATCATAAATGAAAAGTGAACAATAGCGCTGCATTAATGAATAAAAAAGGGGGGAAGAAGGACATTTTTATTTAAATATTATTTTTTTTCCTTTTTTAATTTAATCTGGTCATGTTTGGTATCATTGAAAAGGCCATATTCTGGCCTTTTTAAATGATCCCAACCTTGACCCGCTAACTGCCACCAATTGGGAGATACGGGGGTCCAAAGACCCCCCTAACTCCACCATAGGGATTTCCATAATGAAATCCCTGGGCAGCTAGGGGTTAATTCCCTTAATGACGTCAGTGGGTTGGGGGAGGACCCGGAGGCTTGGCTGACATCCAAGATGGGAGAAGTCTGCGATTTGGTGCCGGATCACGAATTGGCACCCAAGAGGTCACAGAAAGGCATCGCTGAAAAGGTCAGACTGTGATCTTCACAGCTAAACCTCTTTTAACTTTCTACCTTCTACCGATCGGGAGGGGGGGGGCCAAAGGACACCCCTCTTCCCTTTCAGACACTCTCCCGTGCACCGGCACCCGAGGACGTCCCCCACAATGCTTTTTTTTATTACTTTGACATAATTTTCATACATTTTTATAGAAGAATCGGACACTTTTTTTTTCAGGTCGGTGGAATCGGCCCAGGCCAATGTCCGATAACTGCGTCGGCGACTTCATTTTTGGCGCAATACAGTGAACATACTGGGTACCAGCTGGGTGGAGTAGAGTTAACATCACTGCTCTGCGTGGAGAGAGCCTGTGGAGTCATGGGTTAGATCCCAGTGAGCAACCTCTCCAGTAAGTGTCCTTGGGCAAGACACCTAACGGTACGTACTCGCCACCCAGGACATACTTGAAAAGGAGAGAAATCTCAATCTATCCTTCCTGGTAAAATCATTGTATGGGCCGGAATTTAACTAAATTTTGTTGCTTTGTGGATAAACCCTCATAGTCATCTGGTCCAGCATTCAACCATAATCTGGTGGGAGATCTTCTAACCATAATCAAAACCCTCCTGCTTCACAGTCAAACCATACGTCTTGAAGCATGATTGTCTGTAAAATGCCTCACGTCAAAATGTTGGCCTGGACATCCTATACCAAGTCAACAAATCCACCCACCAGTGGTCCAGGATCATAGAGATGTCCGCACAGGATTCTAGAGATTGTGTGCGGTGAGAGCTCTGGCAGCCGGGTCTGAACGATCACGGATGTTCAGTAGATTTAGATTCTTATTAAGAGGTCTCACTGATAAAGTATCATCACGGGAAACAGTCTGGAGAACCACTTCCTCAAGTTTGATGACATCAGCAAATACCATGGATTGCGTACAAGAACCAAGAAGATAAGAGATGGGGCATATGGGTCGTACGGACCTTTTAATACGCGCTTGGACAGAGTTACACTGTGAAATATTAACCATCTTACCCCTGGGCCTGCTGGACGGCCCCTTCCCAGTGATCTCCCCCAGGTAATGCCCACGACACCCGTGGTCTTCCTGCCCAGGTGGCAGCTTTCTGGGGCAGATCGAAGGTTCTCCGTCCATTCTTTATACCTAGAAAAAAAAGAGAATTAAACGTAGATTAAAGCACGTTCAGACACAATCCACAGACAGCAACGCTAGAGATAGACTTTAAAAGGCACAGTGTTAAAAGGAGCTGGGGTATAGCTGTGTGGATTATATAAAGGGCTGGGTTATATCTGTGTGGATTATATCAAGGTCTGGGTTATATCTGTGTGGATTATGTCAGGGGCTGGGTTATATCTGTGTGGATTATGTCAGGGGCTAGGTTATATGTGTGTAGGTTATGTTATACCTGTGTGGATTATGCCAGGGGGTGGGTTATATCTGTGTGGATTATGTCAGGGGCTGGGTTATATCTATGTGGATTATGTCGGGGGCTGGGTTATATGTGTGCAGGTTATGTCAGGGGCTGGGTTATATGTGTGCAGGTTATGTCAGGGGCTATGTTATACCTGTGTGGATTATGCCAGGGACTGGGTTATATGTGTGCAGGTTTATGTTAGGGGCTGGGTTATGTCTTCAGGTGAATGTGTAGTGTATGAAGGAAGGTTCCCTAGTGGGGTGTATGTTTGTATGTGCATGATATGTATGTATGTGCATGGGGTGTATGGTGTATATGTGCACGGAGTGTATGTATATGTCTGGGGTAAATGTATGTGCATGGGGTTTATGTATGTGGTGTATTTATGTGAATGGAATTTATGTATGTGTATGGCGTCTGTGTCTGTGTTTATATGTATGTGCATGGAGTTTATGTATGTATGCGTCTGGGGTTTATGTATATGCATGTGCATAGGGTTTATGTATGTCTTTTTGGTAGATGTATGGAACATATGTATGTGTCTGGGGTATAGGTATGGGGTTTATACATGTATATGTGGTGTATGTATGCACCTGCAGTTTATGTATGTGCGTGGTGTTTGTGTATGTGTCTGGGTTATATATGTGCATAGGGTGTATGTATTTGGGGTTTATGTGTGTGTATGGGGTGTATTTATGGCATTGGGTATATATGTGCATAGTGTGTATATATGTATTTGGGGTTTATGTATGTGTATGGGGTGTATTTATGGCATTGCGGTATATATGTGCATAGGGTTATGTGTCTGGGGTTTATGTATGTGTATTTATGGCATTGGGGTATATATGCGCATATGGTTATGTGTCTGGGGTTTATGTATGTGTAATTATGGCATTGGGGTACATATGTGCATGGGGTGTATGTATGTATTTGGGGTTTATGTATGTGTATGGGGTGTATTTATGGCATTGCGGTATATACAGTTGTGTTAAAAATTATTCAACCCCCACTGAAATTGAGTGTTTTGGCCAGTTTGACATTGATTTTGATCATTCAGTCATCTTGCTTACAATTAAATCAAAGAGGCACGTGTAGGTCAGACAAATATAACATAACATTTATAATGAAATAACCACAAATGTCTTTTCTGTGCTCACATCATTATCAGTTTAATTCAACCCCAAGTGACATTCAATCTTAGTACAACATCCTTTTACAGTTATAACAGCTTTTAAACGTGAAGCATAGCTTGACACAAGTGTCTTGCAGCGATCTACGGGTATCTTCGCCCATTCGTCATGGGCAAAAGCCTCCAGTTCAGTCACATTCTTAGGCTTGCGCACTTCAACTGCTTTCTTTAAGTCCCACCAGAGGTTCTCAATCGGATTTAAGTCAGGTGACTGCGATGGCCACTCCAAAATGTTCCAGCCTTTAATCTGCAACCATGCTCTAGTGGACTTGGAGGTATGCTTGGGATCATTGTCCTGTTGAAAGGTCCAACGTCTCCCAAGCCTCAGGTTTGTGACGGACTGCATCACATTGTCATCCAATATCTCCTGGTACTGAAGAGAATTCGTGGTACCTTGCACACGCTGAAGCTTCCCTGTACCTGCAGAAGCAAAACAGCCCCAAAGCATGATTGACCCCCCGCCATACTTCACAGTAGGCAAGGTGTTCTTTTCTTCATAGGCCTTGTTCTTCCTCCTCCAAACATAGCGTTGATCCATGGGCCCAAACAGTTCTAATTTTGTTTCATCAGTCCACAGAACACCATCCCAAAACTTCTGTGGTTAGTCCACATGACTTTTGGCATACTGCAGTCGACTCTTCTTATTCTTTGGAGGCAGCAAGGGGGTGCGCCTGGGAGTTCTGGCATGGAGGCCTTCATTACGCAGTGTGCGCCGTATTGTCTGAGCTGAAACTTCAGTACCCACATCTGACAAATCTTTTCTCAGTTCCTCAGCAGTCACACGGGGACTTTTCTCCACTCTACGCTTCAGGTAGCGCACAGCAGTCAAAGTCAGCATCTACTTTCTGCCACGACCAGGTAGCGTTTCAACAGTGCCCTTTGCCTTGAATTTGCGAATGATGCTTCCTATGGTCTCTCTTGGTATGTTTAACATCTTTGCAATCTTCTTATAGCCATTGCCCTTCCTGTGAAGAGTAATCACCTCTTCTCTTGTCTTCCTGGACCATTCTCTTGACTTCACCATGTTTGTAACTACACCAGTAAATGTCTAGAAGGAGCTGAGTATCACAGTCATTTTAAAGCTAATTGGTGCTTATTATGCTTTATTGCTGCTCCGTGACATCCACAGGTGTTTTCAATACCTGATTGAAAACACTTGAATGAACCTCTGTTCTTCAGAGTGGTAGTCTTTAAGGGGTTGAATAATTGTGTCAATGAAGAATTCACAAAAGAAACATTTACTACTGTATTACAAAACCAATTGATGTCATTTTAGTTGCATATGGTTCTTTAAAAAGTCCTTGTAGGATTTCATTCTGAATACAATTACAAATGTACACTAAATTCCCTAAAACCCTTTACAGCATTGGGGGTTGAAAAATTCTGAACACAACTGTATGTGCATAGGGTGTATGTATTTGGGATTTATGTATGTGTATGGGGTGTATTTATGGCATTGGGTATATATGTGCATAGGGTGTATGTATTTGGGGTTTATGTATATGTATGGGGTGTATTTATGGCATTGCCGTATATATGTGCATAGGGTTATGTGTCTGGGGTTTATGTATGTGTATGGGGTGTATTTATGGCATTGGGTATATATGTGCATAGGGTTATGTCTATGGGGTTTATGTATGTGTATGGAGTGTATTTATGGCATTGGGGTATATATGTGCATAGGGTGTATGTATTTGGGATTTATGTATGTGTATGGGGTGTTTTTATGGGGTATATATGTGCATAGGGTTATGTGTCTGGGGTTTATGTATGTGTATGGGGTGTATTTAAGGCATTGGGGTATATATGTGCATAGGGTTATGTATATGGGTTTATGTATGTGTATTTATGGCATTGGGGTATATATGTGCATGGGTTTATGTGTCTGGGGTTTATGTATGTGTATGGGGTGTATTTATGACATTGGGGTATTTATGTGCATAGGGTGTATGTATTTGGGGTTTATATATGTGAATGGGGTGTGTTTATGGCATTGGGTATATATGTGCATAGGGTTATGTGTCTGGGGTTTATGTATGTCTATGGGGTGTATTTATGGCATTGGGGTATATATGTGCATAGGGTGTATGTATTTGGGGTTTATATATGTGAATGGGGTGTGTTTATGGCATTGGGTATATATGTGCATAGGGTGTATGTATTTGAGGTTTATGTATGTGTATGGGGTGTATTTATGGCATTGGTGTATATATGTGCATAGGGTTATGTGTATGGGGTTTATGTATGTGTATGGGGTGTATTTAAGGCATTGGGGTATATATGTGCATAGGGTTATGTGTATGGGTTTATGTATGTGTATTTATGGCATTGGGGTATATATGTGCATAGGGTTATGTGTCTGGGGTTTATGTATGTGTATGGGGTGTATTTAAGGCATTGGGGTATATATGTGCATAGGGTGTATGTATTTGGGGTTTATGTATGTGTATGGGGTGTATTTATGGCATTGGGTATATATGTGCATAGGGTTATGTGTCTGGGGTTTATGTATGTATTTGGGGTGTATATGTGCATAGGGTGTATGTATTTAGGATTTAGGTATGTGTATTTATGGCATTGGGTATATATGTGCATAGGGTGTATGTATTTGGGGTTTATGTATCTGTATGGGGTGTATTTATGGCATTGGGGTATATATATATATATATGGGGGAGGTGTGGCAGGTGTTTGCCTCTCAGGCCCACACGCCCAGTAACCCTCACATCCCGTTACTATGGAGACCGATTTCTCCCTCATGCTGCGGGTTTCTCCTCCGCCCCATTCCCCGGTATCTGCCGCCCGCCATGCAATATAACCAGTAACACCTTTCCATTCCAGCGACGAGCTTCATGTGACGTCACTCGTCTTGACATCAAGGAGAATGACGAGAATGAGTCCCCGGCGGCCATATTTGATTTGGGCAAACGTCACTGGAATGTCTGGAATTGGGTTGTAGATGTAGTGAGATACAAGTTTTACACATTCTGACTGCAGAGAGGAGACCTAAACCTCATCTACTGGTTATGGATTAGTTATCTCCTGATTGGAGAGACCCCTCCACCAAGACACACTCACACAGTTAACATGGCATCTTTCCACACACAGTAACAAAGCACCTCTCCACACACATGCAGTGGCATCCCTCCACAGTCACACGCAGAAACATGGCATCCCTCCACACACACATGCAGTGGCATCCCTCCACACGCAGAAACATGGCATCCCTCCACACACACATGCAGTGGCATCCCTCCACACGCAGAAACATGGCATCCCTCCACACACACATGCAGTGGCATCCCTCCACACGCAGAAACATGGCATCCCTCCACACACACATGCAGTGGCATCCCTCCACACGTAGTAACATGGCATCCCTCCACACACGCAGTAACATGGCATCCCTCCACACACACGCAGTAACATGGCTTCCCTCCACACACACGCAGTAACATGGCATCCCTCCACACACACATGCAGTGGCATCCCTCCACACGTAGTAACATGGCATCCCTCCACACACGTAGTAACATGGCATCCCTCCACACACGCAGTAACATGGCATTGTAGGCGGACAAAAACAGGTTCACTTTCATTAACGGCGCCGGACCAGACACAAGCAAGGATTGTCCAAACACGAGTCTCTTCAGGAAAGGCAAGAGTTTATTGTGTCGTCACACAAGTGCTCACACAGGATTGAATCGCTTAGAGTGAGCCCCGATTACACAGTGACATGAGGTTTTATGCCCCAAATACAAATTAGGTACATCCCCATCAGCCCACCTCCCTATGACACTTTATTCCACCCCACGTGGGTTAATACCTCCCATCATTAACTCGAACACAAAGAACATTCCACATATAACTACAAATTGATACACTTCTCGTTAGTTTGACAGTCTGTGATTTGTGGTGCTGTCTTTCTCAGAGCAGTGCCTCCCTCCCTATCGGCTATATTTATTCAGATGGCCTGGGGCCCGGTCTGTCTTCTAGGTTTTCTTTGTTCCTCCGCACATCTCAATAACCTTACCTCATTCATAAATCTCCCTGTCTCTCTGTGTCAAGAGCCGGCCGGATTCTGCCTGGTTTTATTGCTAGCTTTCTAATCTGCCACGCATTCTTGGAATTCTATGTAAACTCTACTTTGCACATCTAGTAAAAATCTATTCTATTTACTGGTGAACCAATATTCTGCACAAGATGGCTGCCTGGCTCATAGTAACAACCATCCTTCTGCCTGATTCTCCTTCATTCCCCCCTTGGCTCAAGTGTCAGGATTTCTTTCCTGGCACTTGTAGCCATTACACTCCACTATCCTGAATCTCTGCATACTGGGGGGGGCTCTCCGTTCACTGGGAACATTCCCTGTGGAATTATCAGTGGTAACTTCTGTGTTTGTGTGGGTGTCAGTGCTGTCTTGCACAGTGGCCATATGCATAGCCCTATGCGGTATATCAGTATCCCTATGATCAAGATCACCACTATCATGAGTATCATGGATCCAATCCGTGAGATAAATCTCAAGATGGAACCAAACCATTCTCCCATTGCTCCAAACCCACGGAGCGGATTCCAGCCTTCGGCAGCAATCCTCCTGGCTATACCCTGCAACTGTGCTACCTTCTCTTGGTGATCTTGAATTACCTGGTAATAATCTGGGACTTCATGTGTAGTGTTTCTGATGAAGGTGCAACATTCATAGTGCATTGTCATTTCACACAATCCATTCAAGGCCGCACTGATCTGCTCGAGCGCCATATCATGTATCATCTGCACCTTTCGTAACTCACGCATTTCCAGATTCAGCAGCTGGATATCCATACTGGTCCTAGTTGAAAACACCATTCTGGTGGATACACTGGTCCTATTATGGGGTACCTGGGACTGACTGATTCTGTCTTTACCCTTGGTGCGTCGACAGCATGTATTGTGACATTCCCTGATACAAACATACTCAAATTCATTGGAACAGAGGCAAATGGTATATGAATTGTCTCTGGGTGCAGTCTACTACACACCCAGCATGCGGTTTGCCCAGACTTTTTAGCATAGTCATATTTGAATTGCACAAGTAAATATCCTCTTGGCAATATCTCGGATGATACTTCTCGTTTTTGTCTCCACATGGTACGGTTCTCCATCACCGGGTGCGTACCATTCCAGATATGGGAAATATCCACTTTCCCAGCGGTGCTTGTACAATTGGGGCGTGCTCCACGTGAGAGTCCATAAATCAGATTAGCAAGATATAAAATCAGCACCACAAATGCCCCTAGTGTCAGAATTCCTTGGGCAATTCTTTTCACAGTCACATAAACCCAATCCCTCTCCACCGGAATTTCAAAAGTGAAGAACATTTCTGGACGATCAAGGGTGGGGGCCGAGCCCCTAAAAAGCACCCTGTGGTTATCCCCCGTTGGCAGGTGGTCAGGGCCTGTGCCCATCAAAACACCCACTTGTTGATCCTCTGAATCATCGGGGTTAGGATCATTTAGGTGCTCATGGCTGTGGTTTTTGTCAGCTTCAGCCTCAACGGATTGGTCTTGTCGGTAACGACCTTCCATACTGGCTCAGGACTAGCTGCAGCTGCTTTCACTCTGGAGTGATGTATCCACGGGACCACCTCGGCAACCTTTACTGCTGTAGGGGTTGATAACAGGACAAGGTAAGGACCTCTCCATTTTGGACCCAGTGGATCATTTTTCCACTCTTTTACCCATACTGAGTCACCCGGACAATACTTATGCAATGAAGAATACAGAAAATGCGGTATATTATCCCCCACCCAAGTATTTAACTTCTGCATTGATTTACCCAGCATTACTACCTAATCATTTAGTTTAGTTTCTCCCAATGCCCGAAGGTCCCCCCTTAGTCCATTAATCAGAGGGGTTGGCCGTCCAAACATAAGTTCGTACGGACTTAGTTTCAATTGGGGGGTTGGTCTGCACCTAATGTGCAAGAGGACTATCGGCAGCAAGTCCAACCAGCCTAGTGACGTCTCTTGGCACAGTTTGGACATCAAAGTCTTTAGGGTACGGTTCATTCTTTCAACTTTTCCCGAACTTTGGGGCCTGTAGGCGGTATGTAGCTTCCAGGTGATGCCCAGTAGCCGGGCAAGTTGTTGCAAACAGTTCTGGATAAATGCAGGGCCATTGTCCGACCCTATTTCGAGTGGAAGTCCGTAACGTGGTATTATTTCTTTCATCAGGCTCTTTACCACTTCTGTCGTCTTTTCAGTTCTTGTTGGGAAGGCTTCCACCCATCCTGTCAAAGTGCACACCATCACTAGTAAATATTTGTATCCTTTGCAGGGTGGCAGCACTGTAAAGTCTATTTGTAATGATGCCATTGGGGATAGCCCGATTGGCTGTTTCCCTGGGGGTTGAGATGGACCTGTTCTCGGGTTGTTTTTGGCACATGTTACACATTGCTGAGCTGTGGCTTTGCAAATTGCTGACATTCCTGGTACGTAGAAATGTGGCTCCAACTGTTGCTCCATCATTTCTCTCCCTCCATGGGTACTTGCGTGAAGTGCTCTTACGATTTCAGGAGCCAGTGTTGCTGGTAGGACTATTCGTCCATTCTCCATCTGGAACCATCCATCTTCTCCATACCCTCCGGGTTCTTCTGTCAGCCACTTCTTTTCTTTCTCTGAGTACACAGGTGTCCATTCACTCAGTGGTGCCGGTAGGAGTGCAGCCACCACTGGTTTTGGTTTGTATCGTGCCAATTCTCCATGATTTCCCCAGATAAATTCTTCTTTTGGGAAATAGTATCGCCATGCGAAAAATAGCAAATCTTGTCTGTCTTGTGAATCTCTTACTGCTGGTATGAAAAAGTTCATTGCACTTTTCTTCATTCTTGGCAGTCTGTTCTTGATAAGGATCTCCTTGAGGAAGAACCTCACCAGTGGAACTTGATATTCTTCTGCTCCCAATTCTCCCAGACTGTGCAGTATTCGTGTGATTCGTAGATTGTTGTGAGAATTCATTGTCAAATTTTCAAAACGTGACGCGAAATTTTCTGCTCGTTCAACTTCAGTTGTTTCTTTGTCTTCCTCCCCCCCACTATTTTTACGCCGAAGAATTTCAGCATCATTTTGTACTCTGCGTAGTCTTTGCTGAACTTCTGAGGTGTTAACCATTAGGCGTGTCTCTTGCGGATTTAGGGGAGTAGAGTAGAAATTTCGGCCTTGTGTCCGAGTTGGGAAAAGCCACTGAATATAATCATGTTGAGTTCTAATAGTTCATAATCATTTTGCCATTTGTGCAGTATTATTTCAATGAACTCGCCGTGGGGTTCAAACTGTTTTCAAATTCATATAGAACTCGTAATTTGGCATGGAAGGTTGAGGTTCTTGCTTGCAGATCAGTACTTTAGCTTGATCTTCTGTTGGCGGTGGCTGTTTTGCAGCTGCTTTTGCGGCCTGGTCCGCGCGTCTGTTACCTTTTGGAATTTCGTCATGGCCTTTTTGGTGGCCACGGCAGTGCATGATGCTGACAGCACTTGGTTTCCATACTGCTTCCAGGAGGGCCGCGATTTCAGCCGCATATTTGATTTGTTGTCCTGAAGACGTAAGTAGGCCTCTCTCTTTGTAGAGTGCACCATGTGCATGGACTGTCATGAAGGCGTACTTGGAATCTGTGTAGATATTTACTCTTTTGTCTTCCGAGATTTCAAGGGCTCTGGTTAAAGCTGTTATTTCGGCCAATTGTGCAGATGTATGGCCTGGCAGTGGCTTTGCTTCGATGACTTCTTCTGTTGAGACTACTGCATAGCCGGAGACTTTCTTCCCATCATCCATGTAGCTGCTACCATCAGTGAATAGCTGTAGATCGTATTTGTCTAGGGGTACGTCTTTCAAATCCGGCCTGCTACTGAACACTTCTTCCATGACTTGGAGGCATTCATGATCTGGATCCTCTTCGCAGTCAGGCAGTAAAGTAGCAGGGTTCAGGGTAGCGATGAGGTCCAAATGAACCCGTGGATTTTCACACATCATGGCTTGGTACTTCGTCATCCGGCTGTTGCTGAACCAGTAACCTCCTTTCACATCCAGCAGAGCCTTGACAGCGTGGGGCACCTTGACATGAAGAACTTGTCCAAGGGTCAGCTTGTCTGCTTCTGCTATCAGCATTGCGGTGGCAGCCACTGCTTTCAGGCATGGGGGTAGGCCGCAGGCCACAGGGTCGAGTTGCTTGGAGAGGTAGGCCACAGGCCTCAGCCATGAGCCAAAGGTCTGGACCAATACTCCTGTTGCTGTTTGATTATGTTCATGCACGAACAGCTGGAAAGGCTTGCTATGATCTGGCAGGCCCAGTGCAGGAGCTTCCATCAGCAGAGTCTTTAATTTCAGGAACGCTGCTGTTTGCTCTTCTTCCCAATGAAAGGGGTCTAGTTCTCCCCCTTGGTGGCTTGATGAAGCGGCTTGGCAATGTCTGCGAAGTTGGGGATCCACAGGCGGCAGAAGCCTGCAGCTCCTAGGAACTCACGGACTTGTCTTCTGGTCTTTGGTTGGGGTATGCGGCACACCGCTTCTTTTCTTTCTGCCCCAGTGCACGTTTGGTGCCTGTTAACTGGAAGCCCAGATATTTTACACTCTGTTTGCATATTTGTGCTTTCTTTTTAGATACTCTGTAACCTGCTTGGCTTAGCAGATGTAGCAAAGCTTTTGTGGCGGATAAACAGTCTTTTTCTGTGGGGGAAGCCAGTAATAAATCATCAACATATTGTAGTAACACTACTTTGTCTGGCTGAGCGTTGAAGGCGAGGAGATCTTGGCTAAGCGCGCACCCGAAAATCGTGGGCGAATTTTTGAAACCTTGAGGGAGGCGCGTCCACGTCATTTGATGGCGCGCCCCCGTGGTAGATTCTTCCCACTGAAATGCAAAAAGGGGCTGGCTTGCTGGAGCCAGACGGATGCAAAAGAAAGCGTCTTTTAAATCAAGCACTGTGTAATATTGTGTATCTCCGGGAATTAACGCCAATAAATTGTATGGATTAGGAACCACAGGGTGTAGTGTTACTGTGGCCTCGTTGACAGCTCGTAAATCTTGGACAGGGCGATACTCTTGTGTGCCTTCTTTCAGAACTGGAAGTAGGGGTGTCCATGGTGACACGCAGAATTTTAATATGCCGTTATCTTTAAGTCTTTGTAAATGTATTTGTATATTCTGCTTGGCTTTCTGTGGGATATGATATTGTCTTAGGGTCATAGGCGTTGTGTCGGGCTTTAATTCCACATATACCGGGGGTATGTTTATGGCAAATCTTGGCGGGTTTTCCTCTGCCCATACCCCAGGAATTTCAAGGAGTAGTGCGTGCGGGTCAGGCGCGGCAGGCAGAGTAGGTGCTGTGCGCCATTCTTCCTTCCTTGGCATAACTACTGCAATTTTCACAGATTGTGGATTGTGCGGACTGGCTGGATTATGCTGCCGAACAGAGCAGCCACTCTCGGGCAGGTCTAATTGAGCGTGACCCCCGGGAAGAAACATAATTTGGGCTTGCAATTTGCAGAGGATATCCCGCCCCAGGAGTTGGATGGGACATTCGGGCATATACAAAAATTCATGTTCAACATTATGCCCACCCATACTACATTTTCTAGAAGCAAGAAAAGGATATTTAGCAGACACCCCCATTGCTCCCATAATATCAACCTCATTTCCCATTGGAGGTGCAATTTGTTTAGTTACAACAGAATATTCGGCACCTGTATCAACCATAAAAATTTCATCTTTATTTCCCACTCTCATTGTGACCGTGGGCTCGTGGCTACCGAGCGGGATGGGCCCAGGTCCCCGTCAATATACATCTTGCCCTTCAAATGATGTCCCCGCCAGTCTCACAAACCCCGCTCCATTCCCTTCACTTCTTCCATACCTTCCGTCTGCAACCTGGCCATTAGGGGCTTGACCTCCCGTTTCCCCAACTTCACCCTGTCCCTCAAATTTAGCCAAAAATGTAGTACAGTCGTTTTTCCAGTGACCTTCACCCCGGCACCACGCGCACTGATTGGGTCCTAGGGGTTCCCTAGGGGCTTCTCTTCCTCTTCCTCTAGCCCCCCTACCCCTTGCCCTCCCTCTGTCTGGGCCACTTTGTCCTCTACCATTTTCCATGTATTTAACCACCCCGGTATATCCCTTCTGTTTCTTTATCTTCTCTAGATCCCGGTTATGATACACCTTATTAGCAATCTCAACTAATTCACTAATACCTTTCCCCAAAAACCCATCTATTCTCTGTATTTTGTTCCGTATATCCCTCTGTGACTGACCTACAAACGAAGAGTTAATTAACCTCTGATTCTCCGTCGCTTCAGGATCAATAGGACTATACATCCTGTACGCATTCAGCAATTTCTCTAGAAACGCACTTGGGGATTCTTTAACCTCTTGTACCACATCTGCTATTTTTCCCATGTTTGTGGGCTTCTTCTTTCCCGCTTTAACACCCATAATTACAGCGGTTCTGTATGTCTGCAGATGGGCAACTCCTTCAACTGTATTGTACGGCCATTTAGGATCTGTTTTGGGGTAATGTTCCTCTGTCTATACTTCTGGATGAGGCTTAGCATCTGCTACAGCCTGGGCGAGTAAAATCTTTTGCGCGCTACTATTTATTCGGGCTCTCTCCTCTGTGGTAAACATTGTCAACATTAATTGCTGACAATCCGCCCATGTGGGGTTATGTGTGAGCATAACTGACTCTATCATACTGGCCACTGCTGCGGGATTTGTGGAATACAGTGGTGTGTGTGTTTTCCAATTAAAAAGATCCGTTGTCGTGAATGGGACGTATGTGTATTGTATTGGCCCTGGATTCCCATCCGCCAATGGGGGGCCTGGCACCTCTCGCAAAGGCAACTGCATAGCATTCTTGTAGGGATTGTGTTGGTACGGATCCCGGGGTTTATGTATACTATTCGCTGCGCGTGTGGTAACTCCCTGGTCCTTATCCTCCTTTTCATCATCACCATCCCCGTGGGGCACTAATATATATATACTCCCATCGGGCATCTCAATCTTCTCTGGTGGAGCCTCTCTGTCCCCTCCACCCGTTGCGCCCTGCTCTTCTTCCTCAGTCACACGGGACGGAGCGGAGGGAGCTGACCGAGACACAGCAGCTGTCTGCTCCCCTCTCTCCGCCCGCGCAACCGCGGCATTCAGAGCTTCCCTAGCTGCCCCATAACATGATGGATAGGACGGGGGCAGACCATCACTCTCTTCCGGTTGATCTAACACCGGTCTCCCTCTCTCTTCATTATTTTGGGGGTCCTGCTTCTTATTTTTCCCCGCTATCATTATAAAATGACTCTTGTTTTTAATACAATATCTCCATATATCTATATACGGGTATTGTTCAGGATGTCCGTACTGCTCTGTGACCTGGGAATGTACCTTCTGTACCAACTCCGGGTCCATTGACCCCTGCTCTGGCCATCCTGGGACTAATAACGGCCACACAACTGTACACATTACTTTTAACTTCTCTTTTGTCAATTCTACACCATAATCATGCGTTTTATATAATGCTTCGAAATTCCGCACCATATATTCTAGGGGCGTCTCACCCTCCTTCACCTTCTTGGGCTTAGATGACCCGTTACCCATTATTACTCTTGAAAACAGTACTCTTTGCAATACAGATATATTATTTCAACAACAGTTAAAATCTACAGTCTGATACTTCAGTCAACAATTCCTTCGTATCTACAGGCGCTTCCCCCTTCAGTAGCCGTCTGCAGTCGCCTGAGCCGGAAACGTACGTCCGGGGTCAAATCTCGTATTTGCTTCCTCGCGGAGCGAGTAGGCGCACGTTCACTCACAGCACTCGAGTCAGTTCATTCACAGCCCATACCGTATCAGATACTTTCAACACAGAACAAAACACTTCAACTCTTTCTACTAGCCAAGGGTGTTTATTCCCTTCTTTGTGGCTCCTTATACCCCGTAATTTGAACTCTAACTCTTGACTGCGTGTGATTATGTGCACCCCGTTCCTTATCTATACTTCCATCTGCAATTCCAATCTGCCTTATGGATAATCTACCCACTCAGCACCCCTATCTCTGCAGCTACCGCTGGCTCCACTATGAGCCCTTTTCACTACACGGCGTACACACCAGCACTGACTCAGGCTCCTAGCCCAGTCACAGAAAATCCCTCCTCCTTTCCCTTTTACCCACGTGGCGAAGCTTTGTTTACAAAACACTGACTACTGACTTATGCAACTCCACGTAGCTACCTTCTCCCTCTCTTACAGAACTACTTTGATTGGCATTCAATTCCCCCGAATCCAGACACCCGCTAGCCACTCTGGCTCCTTAGCAATATCAGCGCTATCAGCGGCGGGCTAGATATGCCAATAGGATGGTGGCCATCGCATCCTCTTATCCGTCTATCTCAGTCGGACGTTTCCCTTAGATACCGGTATTTCCTTTAGACATACAAAACATAGAAGACACGTTACCTATCGCCGGCGCTGCTCGCTGTTTCCTCGGACTCGGGTGTGTCCCAGCTTCCCGGGCCGGGGGGGTCTGTTTGGGACGAGATGAGGTCCACTGTACAGGAAATCCTGCTTGGCGCCTGCAGATGTCAGCTCACCTTCAACGGACGCCCCCAACCATCGGGATTCTCGTGCACCTGCAGTCAATATCGCCGCACTGTGTTCAGCAGCCGTTGCCTGTGTCTTGGCAAAAGGCCCGTTATCCCGGCTATCGAGACCCCAGAAATGTAGGCGGACAAAAACAGGTTCACTTTCATTAACGGCGCCGGACCAGACACAAGCAAGGATTGTCCAAACACGAGTCTCTTCAGGAAAGGCAAGAGTTTATGTGTCGTCACACAAGTGCTCACACAGGATTGAATCGCTTAGAGTGAGCCCCGATTACACAGTGACATGAGGTTTTATGCCCCAAATACAAATTAGGTACATCCCCATCAGCCCACCTCCCTATGACACTTTATTCCACCCCACGTGGGTTAATACCTCCCATCATTAACTCGAACACAAAGAACATTCCACATATAACTACAAATTGATACACTTCTCGTTAGTTTGACAGTCTGTGATTTGTGGTGCTGTCTTTCTCAGAGCAGTGCCTCCCTCCCTATCGGCTATATTTATTCAGATGGCCTGGGGCCCGGTCTGTCTTCTAGGTTTTCTTTGTTCCTCCGCACATCTCAATAACCTTACCTCATTCATAAATCTCCCTGTCTCTCTGTGTCAAGAGCCGGCCGGATTCTGCCTGGTTTTATTGCTAGCTTTCTAATCTGCCACGCATTCTTGGAATTCTATGTAAACTCTACTTTGCACATCTAGTAAAAATCTATTCTATTTACTGGTGAACCAATATTCTGCACAAGATGGCTGCCTGGCTCATAGTAACAACCATCCTTCTGCCTGATTCTCCTTCAGCATCCCTCCACACACACGCAGTAACATGGCTTCCCTCCACACACACACAGTAACATGGCATCCCTCCACACACACATGCAGTAACATGGCTTCCCTCCACACACACGCAGTAACATGGCATCCCTCCACACACACATGCAGTGGCATCCCTCCACACGTAGTAACATGGCATCCCTCCACACACAGTAACATGGCATCCCTCCACACACGTAGTAACATGGCATCCCTCCACACACGCAGTAACATGGCATCCCTCCACACACACATGCAGTAACATGGCTTCCCTCCACACACACGCAGTAACATGGCATCCCTCCACACACACATGCAGTAACATGGCATCCCTCCACACACACGCAGTAACATGGCATCTCTCCACATGTTACCGGAATCCACTTGGTTCACTCGGGACGAGGCCGGACCGGACACGAGCAAGGATTGTCTGGACACAAGTCTCTTCAGGAAAGGCAAACTTTATTGTGACGTCACAGAATGCTCAGACAGGATTGAATCGGAAAGACTGAGCATCGATTACACAGCGTCATGAGGTTTTATACCCCAAATACATAATTAAGTACATCCCAATTAGCCCACCTCCCGGTGACACTATCCCACCCCACGTGGGTTAATACCTCCCTTTGGCTAATACAAAGACATTCCATTAATTGGCCGTAAATTGGCAAACTTTGTGTTAGTTTCAGTAAATCATGATTAGTTGCTCCTACTATTCCGGGCTGCGTCCCTTTCCCTAGCGTCTTCAATCATTTGTTACAGCTAAGGCTAGGGTCAGACGAACGCATTTTCGCGTTGTCTGTGAAAAAGTGCGTTCGAACGAATGGACGCATTTTTTCACGGAGTACGCGACAGCGGTCATACGATGCGCATTTGCGTTCGTGATTTTGTATGGATCATCAATAAAACACTTTTTCCATCTGGACGTTATGTTGGCTGGACATTAGCAGTGTCTGACATCTCAAAATCACGCACACATGCCGCTATGCGGCCGCAGCGCACTCTGTACGACCGTACTAGCGGCTTGACGTTCTCGACAAAATGCGTTCGTTTGCCACTTGCGTCGCGCAGCCGGACTTTCGTGCAACCGTACTTCGTATATTGGCCGTCATTGCCCGTCATTTGCTGCTAGTGCGGCCTGTAATTAAGTGCGCCAGAACGCACGTTTAAAGTGCGCTAGTCTGACCCTAGCCTTACACCTGGTCTGATCTCTATACTCCTTTGTCTTTCTGCGGGCCTCAACGACCTTGGTGTATCTACTTCTCTTTCCTCCGTGCCAAGCACAGCCTGGACCTTCTCAGATTCTAATTATTTTTTCTGCTAATCTAACACATTCCTAAATTTCTACGTACACTTCATTCTAGTTTCAGCTAAAAACCTGCCTAGTTATTTTCAAGTGAACCAATATTCTGAACAAGATGGTCGCCTGGCTTATAATGGCGGCCATCCTCCAGCCTATTTCCACTTCATTCCCCCCTTGGCTCAAGCCTCAGACTCTTCTCCTGAGACTTGTAGCCATTACACCTCGCTATTTTTATTCTCGAGTTCCTCATACTTTGGGGGGCCTATTTTCGTCGGGAACATACCTTGTGGGATAATCAGTGGTATCGTTTGTGTCTGTGCAGGTGTCAGTGCCTTCTTGCATAGCTGCCAGAGGCAAAGGCCTATACGATACAGTAGTGCTCCTACGATCAAGATCACCACCACCATCAGAATCATAGATCCAATCTGCGAAATAAATCTCAGAATGGATCCAAACCAATCTCCGATTGCTCCGAACCCACGGAGTGGATTCCAGCCTTCAGCAGCGATCCTCCTTGCTGTGTTCTGCAACTGTGCTACCTTTTCTTGGTGATCTTGAATTACCTGGTAATAGTCAGGGACATCATGTGTAGCGTTCTTGATGAAAGTACAACATTCATAATGCATCGTCATCTCACACAATCCATTCAGGGCTGCACTAATCTGTTCTAGTGCCATATTTTGTATCATTTGCACCTTTCGTATCTCTCGTACTTCCAGATTCAACAACTGAATATCCCAACTAGTCTTATTCAAAATCTCATCCATCAAACTGGCATAACTGTTCATTCTTGCCATCAACTCTCTTCCCCATCCAGTCCATGCTGGAAGCCATGCCCATATTCGATCCGTTTTCTTGAATAGCTCTCTCTTCTGTCTTTCAAACACCAGTGGATACCTAGGGTGAAGTATTGTGTCTGAATTAGTGTCTTCCCCCCTTACCCTCTGGATTGGGATCAATTTAGCCAAATAACACATTCCCGTTACTGTAGGTGGTACCCATGTGTAACACACTCCTTCACAGCACACCAGGTGCCCTCCTTTCACTATAAATGGTGATGAGTATAGTGTTCCCTTTGTTATCGCTATTGCAAGCTGTCTCAGTCGTCTCATCATATCCACCACATCTTGTTTTCCATTGGTCGCATTCGCAATCTCCTCCTCTTGCTCTCTAGTGAATTGCCTGCATCGTATGTATATATAATGCGCCTTCAGTCCTGTTCTGAATATGTAAATATATGATGTCCAATTGAACTGACTTGAGTTACATACCCCACCCTCATTATTTATCTCCTTATCTGGGCCTAATTGGAAACACCACTCTGGTTGGTACACTGGTCCTATTATGGGATGCCCGGGACTGAATGGTTCTGGATTCTCCCTTGACATATCAACTGCCTGTACTGTAACATTTTCTGATGCAAACATACTCAAATTCATTGGGACAGATGCGAATGGTATATGAATTGTCTCTGGGTGCAGTCTACTACACACCCAACACATGGTTTGCCCAGACGTTTTAGCATAGTCATATTTAAATTGCACAAGTAGGTGTCCTTTTAGCTGGGTTCCAGATAGCGCCTCTCGCATTTGTCTCCACATGGTACGGTTCTCCGTCACCGGGTGTGTATATTCCATTCGAGTTGGTGCTTGGGCACTTGGGGCATGTTTCACGTGACAGTCCATAAATCAGATGTGCAAGAAACAAAATCAGTACCAGAATTCCCCCAACTGTCAAAAACCCTTGGGCAATTCTCTTCACAGTCACATAAACCCAATCCCTCCCCGCCGGAATTTCAAAAACAAAAGACATTTCCGGTTGATCACGGGTCTGGGCCGGGCCCCTAAAAATATCCCTCTCAGCATTCTCCATCAGTGGATAATTAGATCTCGTTGTATCCATCAGAACACCCAAGGGTTGAGTATCTTGGATGCTTTCAGTCGAATCTCTCAAGAGCTCATGACTGTGGTCTTTGTTAGCTTTAGCCTCAGTGGATTGGTCTCGTTGGTGACGACCTTCCATACTGGTTCAGGATTGGCTGCAGCTACCTTCAGTCTGGAGTGATGTATCCACGGGACCACCTCGGCAACCTTTACTGCTGTAGGGGTTGATAACAGGACAAAGTAAGGACCTCTCCATTTTGGGCCTAGTGGATCATTTTTCCACTCCTTCACCCATACTGAATCACCTGGACAATATTTATGCAGTGGAGGGTACAAAAAGTGAGGTATATTATCTCCCACCCAAGTATTCAATTTCTGCATTGCTTTACCCAACAGTACAACCTGATCATTCAATTTAGTTTCCCCTAATGCCCAAAGGTCCCCCCTTAGTCCATTAATCAGAGGAGTAGGCCATCCAAACATGAGTTCGTACGGACTTAGCTTCAATTGGGGGGTTGGCCTGCACCTAATGTGTAATAAAACTATCGGGAGCACATCCAACCAGCCTAGTGACGTCTCTTGGCACAGTTTGGACATCAAAGTCTTTAGGGTGCGGTTCATTCTCTCGACTTTTCCCAAACGTTGGGGCCTGTAGGCAGTATGTAACTTCCAGGTGATGCCCAACAGTCGGGCAAGTTGCTGTAAACAGTTCTGTATAAATGCAGGGCCATTGTCCGACCCTATTTCGAGAGGCAGTCTGTAGCGTTGGATTATTCTTGGCGCATGTCACGCACTGCTGGGCTATTGCTTTGCAGATTACTGACAATCCTGGTACGTAGAAATGCGGCTCCAGTTGCTGTTCCATCATTTCTCTTCCTCCATGGGTACTCACGTGGAGCGTCCTTACAATCTCAGGCGCCAGTGTTGCTGGTAGAACTATTTGTCCATTCTCTAACTGAAACCATCCGTCTTGTCCATATCCGCCTTATTCTTCCGATAGCCATTTCTTCTCTTTTTCTGAATACACAGGTGTCCATTCACTCAGTGGTGCCGGTAGAAGTGCAGCCACCACCGGTTTTACTTTGTATTGTGCCAATTCTCCATGGTTTCCCCAGATGAATTCTTCTTTTGGGAAATAATGTCGCCAGGCAAAGAACAGCAGATCTTGTCTCTCCTTTGAATCTCTCACTGCTGGTATGAAGAAGTTCATCGCACTTTTCTTCATTCTTGGCAGTTTGTTTTTGATAAGGATCTCCTTGAGGAAGAACCTCACCAATGGGGCTTGGTATTCTTCTGCTCCCAATTCTCCCAAACTTAGCAGTATTCGTGTAATTCTCAGATTATTGTGAGGGTTGGTTGTTAGATTTTCAAAACGTGAGGCGAAATTTTCTGCTCGCTCAACTTCTGTTACTACTGTATCATTATCTTCTCCATACTCCCCCATTAATTTTACGCCGAAGAATTTCAGCATCATTTTGTATGCTCGGCGGAGTCTGTGCTGAACTTCTGAGGTGTTAATCATAAGACGTGTCTCTTGGGGATTCAGAGGAGTGGAGTAAAAATTTTGGCCTTGAGACCGAGTCGGGAAAAGCCATTGGATATAATCATGATTGAGTTCCAATAGTTCGTAGTTATTGTGCCATTTGTGCAAAACGGTTTCAATAAATTCGCCTCCAGGTTCAAATTTTCTCCAGTTCATGTAGAATTCGTAGTTTGGCATAGCAGGTTGGTCCTCCTGCTTGCAGAGCAGGACTTTGACTTGATCAGATGTTATCAATGGTTTTGCGGCCGCGTCAGCACGCCTGTTGCCTTTCGGGATTTCATCATGACCCTTTTGGTGGCCACGACAGTGCATGATGCTGACAGCACTTGGTTTCCATACGGCATCCAGAAGGGCTGTTATTTCGGCGGCATGTTTGATTTGCTGTCCTGAGGAAGTTAGTAGACCTCTTTCTTTGTAGAGTGCACCATGTGCATGGACAGTCATGAAGGCATATTTGGAGTCTGTGTAGATATTTACTCTTTTACCTTCCGAGAGTTGTAGGGCCCTGGTCAGGGCTGTTATTTCAGCCAGTTGTGCAGATGTATGGCCTGGTAGAGGATTTGCTTCAATAATTTCCTCCGCTGAGATGACTGCATAGCCGGAGACCTTCTTCCCATCATCCATGTAGCTGCTACCATCAGTGAATAGCTGTAGATCGTATTTGTCTAGGGGTACGTCTTTCAAATCTGTCCTGCTACTGAACACTTCTTCCATGACTTGGAGGCATTCATGATCTGGATCCTCTTCACAGTCTGGCAGTAAAGTAGCAGGGTTCAAGGTAGCGATGAGGTCCAAATGAACCCGTGGATTCTCACACATCATAGCTTGGTACTTCGTCATCTGGCTATTGCTGAACCAGTAGCTTCCTTTTACGTCCAGCAGGGCTTTGACAGCATGGGGCACCTTGACATGAAGAACTTGTCCAAGTGTCAGCTTGTCCGCTTCTGCTATCAGCATTGCTGTGGCTGCCACAGCTTTCAGGCATGGGGGTAGGCCGCAGGCCACAGGATCAAGTTGCTTGGAGAGATAGGCCACAGGCCTTAGCCAAGAGCCAAAACTCTGAATCAGCACTCCTGTAGCTGTTTGATTGTGTTCATGCACGTACAGCTGGAAAGGTTTGCTGTGATCTGGCAGTCCCAGTGCTGGAGCTTCCATTAACAGAGTCTTTAATTTCAGAAAAGCCGCATTTTGTTCTTCTTCCCAGAGAAAGAGGTCATGCTCTCCTCCTCTTGTGGCTTGATGGAGGGGTTTAGCAATGTCTGCGAAGTTGGGGATCCACAGGCGGCAGAAGCCTGCAGCTCCCAGGAATTCACGGACTTGTCTCCTTGTCTTTGGTTGGGGTATTCGGCACACTGCTTCTTTTCTCTCTGCCCCCAGTGCACGCTTGGTACCTGTTAATTGAAAACCTAGATATTTCACAGTCTGTTTAAATATTTGTGCTTTCTTTTTGGACACTCTGTAACCTGCATGGCACAGCAGATGTAACAGGGCTTTTGTGGCAGAGAGGCAGTCTTTTTCTGTGGGAGAAACCAGTAATAAATCATCAACATACTGTAATAGAACAACTTTGTGTGGCTGAGCGTTGAAGGACAGGAGGTCCTGGCTGAGCGCGCACCCAAAAATCGTGGGCGAGTTCTTGAAACCTTGAGGGAGGCGTGTCCAGGTCATTTGATGACGCGCTCCCGTGGTTGAGTCCTCCCACTGAAACACAAAAAGGGGCTGGCTTGCTGGAGCCAGGCGGATACAGAAAAAAGCGTCTTTTAAATCAAGCACCGTGTAATATTTTGTATCTCCAGGGATTAATGCCAACCGTTTGTATGGATTGGGAACCACAGGGTGTAAAGTTACGGTGGCTTCGTTAACCGCTCGTAAATCTTGGACTGGGCGGTACTCTTGTGTGCCCTCTTTCAGTACTGGCAACAGAGGTGTGTTCCACGGTGACACGCATAATTTCAATATGCCGTGATCTTTAAGTCTCTGCAAATGTGTCTGGATATTCTGCTTGGCTTTTTGTGGGATATGATATTGTCTTAGAGCCACAGGCGTTGCACCCGGTTTTAAATCAACGTACAACGGAGGGATATTTACAGCTAGTCCGGGCGGGTTTTCCTCGGCCCATACACCAGGGATTCCCAGGAGTAGTGTGTACGGGTCTGGGTCGGCCGGCGGCGTTGATGCTGTATGCCATTCTTCTTATCTAGGCATAATTACTGCAATTTTTGTGGGTTGGATGCACTGGCTGGCTGGGCTGTGCTGCCGTGCAGAGCTGCCACTCTCAGGCAGGTCTAATCTAGCGTGACCCCCGGGGAGAAATGTAATTTGGGCTTGCAATTTGCAAAGGATATCCCGCCCCAGGAGCTGGATGGGACATTCGGGCATATACAAAAATTCATGTTCAACATTGTGCCCACCCACACTACATTTCCGTGAAGCAAGAAAGGGGTATTTTGCGGACACCCCCATTGCTCCCACGATATCAACCTCAGTTCCCACCGGGGGAGCAATTTGCTGTGTTACAACAGAATATTTGGCACCGGTGTCAATCATAAAAATTTCATCTTTATTTCCCACTCTCATAGTGACCGTGGGCTCGTGATTACCGAGCGGGATGGGCCCAGGTCCGTGTCAATATGTACCTTGCCCTTCAAATGACGTCCCTGCCAACCCAACAAACCCTGCACCGGCACCATCATTTCTCTCATATCTGCCATTTGTTACCTGACCATTTGAGGCCTGACCTCCCGATTCCCCAGCTTCCCTTTGTGCCCCAAGTTTAGCCAAAAGTTCCGGACAATTATTTTTCCAGTGACCTTCGCCCCGGCACCAGGTGCACTGATTGGGTCCTGGGGGTACCCAGGGGGCTCCCCCACCTCTGCCTCCACGACCCCTCGCTCTCCCTCTGTGTGGGGCACCTCTTCCTCCATTTCCCATATATCCGACCACCCCTGTATACCCTTTTTGTCTCTTTATTTCTTCCCACTTTTCTTCCAAATCCCAGTTATGATACACTTTATTAGCGATTTCTACCAATTCACTAATACCTTTACCCAAAAACCCATCCTGTCTCTATATTTTATTCCGTATATCTCTCTGTGACTGACCCACAAAAGAAGAATTAATTAACCTCTGATTCTCCACCGCCTCCGGGTCAATAGGACTATACATCGTATATGCATCTAGTAATCTTTCTAGAAATTCGCTTGGGGTTTCTTTAGAATCTTGCACAATATCCGCTATTTTCCCCATATTTGTGGGCTTCTTCCCTCCAGCTTTAACACCCATTATTACCACTGTACGGTACGTCTGCAGGTGGGCAATACCTGCAGCGGTGTTGTACGGCCACTTGGGATCTGTTTTAGGGTAGTGTTCCTCTGCCCACGCTTCTGGCTGGGCTCTGGCATCTTCTACGGCTTGGGCAAGCAGAATTTTTCGCACGCTACTATTTATTCGGCTCTTCCTCAGTGGTGAACATTGTCAGCATTAGTTGTTGACAATCTGCCCATGTGGGGTTATGCGTGAGCATAACTGACTCTATCATACTGGCCACCGCTGCGGGGTTAGTGGAATACAGTGGTGTGTGTGTTTTCCAATTGAACAGATCTGTCGTTGTAAATGGGACATATGTGTATTGCACTGGCCCAGGTGCTCCGTTTTCCAATAAAGGACCTGGCACCTCCCGTAGGGGCATCTGCATTTTACTTTTACCGGGGTTGTGCTGATATAGATCTCAGGGTTTATATATATATTGTTCGCTGCGCGAGTGGTAGCACCTTGCTTTGCATCTTCACTCTCATCATCATCATCACTGTCCTCTTGGTCTACCAATTTATATATGCTCCCATCGGGCATTTCGATCTTTCCTGGTGGGACCTCTCGATCTCTTCCACCCACTGCCCCCTCATCTTCTTCCGCAATTCCGCTCGCCGGAAATATTACTTTCTAGCAAGAACACTTGGAATTTACTATCTGGTACTTCAGTCAACAATTCATATGTGTCTGACCCGCTTCCTCCGTCAGTAGCTGGACTGCAGTCGCCTGAGCCGGAAACGTACCTTGGGAGTCCACTCTCAAGTTTGCTTTCTCGCGAGGCGAGTAGGCGTTCGATCACTCACAGCAGTCTCAGCAATCATTCACAACCCATACTGTACCAGATACTTTCAGCACAAAACAATACATAAACAATTCTACTCTTTCTACTAGCCGAGGGCACACCGTCCCTCCTTTTGGCTCCTTATACCCAATTAGTTGAACTCTAACTCTTGACTGCTTGTGACTATGTGCACCCCGTTCTATAACTACACTTCCGTCTGCAATTCCAATTTGCCTATGAGTAATTCTACCCACCCGGCACCACTATCTCTGCAGCTACCGTTGGCCCCAATGAGCCCTCTTCACTACACGACGTAAACACTAGCACTGACTCAGGGCTCTAAGCCCGGTCACAGAAATCTCTCCGCCTTTCCTTTGTCCACATGGTGAAGCTCTATTTACAAACACTGACTACGACTACGCAACTCCACGCGGCTCCCCTCTCCCTCAAATTCAGAACCCAATACAATCAATCAATCAATACAATCAATAGTTAGCATCCGATCCCCCGTGTCCAGACACGCGCTAGCCACTCTGGCCTCGTGCTTTCGGCGGCGGGTTCGGTATGCCAACGAGACCGTGGCCACGGGTCTCCTTATCCGACTATGGCCGGACGTTTCCCATTATACCGGTATTTCCATTAGACATACAAACATAGAAGACACTTTACCTATCGCCGCGCTGTTCACTGTTTCCTCGGACTCAGGGGTGTCCCAGCTTCCCGGGCCGGGGGTCCGTTTGGGACAAGACGAGGTCCACTGTACAGGAAATCCTGCTTGGCACCTGCAGATGTCGGCTCACCTTCAACGGACGCCCAACCAGCGGGATCACTCGCACCTGCAGTCAACAGCTACAGTGTCCAGCAGTCGTTGCCGTGCCGGCAAGGGCCCGAATCCCGGCTATCGAGCCCCCAGAAATGTTACTGGAATCCACTTGGTTCACTCGGGACGAGGCCGGACCGGACACAAGCAAGGATTGTCTGGACACGAGTCTCTTCAGGAAAGGCAAACTTTATTGTGACGTCACAGAATGCTCAGACAGGATTGAATCGCAAAGACTGAGCATCGATTACACAGCGTCATGAGGTTTTATACCCCAAATACATAATTAGGTACATCCCAATTAGCCCACCTCCCGGTGACACTATCCCAACCCACGTGGGTTAATACCTCCCTTTGGCTAATACAAAGACATTCCATTAATTGGCCGTAAATTGGCAAACTTTGTGTTAGTTTCAGTAAATCATGATTAGTTGTTCCTACTATTCCGGGCTGCGTCCCTTTCCCTAGCGTCTTCAATCATTTGTTACAGCTAACACCTGGTCTGATCTCTATACTCCTTTGTCTTTCTGCGGGCCTCAACGACCTTGGTGTATCTACTTCTCTTTCTCTCCTCCGTGCCAAGCACAGCCTGGACCTTCTCAGATTCTAATTATTTTTTCTGCTAATCTAACACATTCCTAAATTTCTACGTACACTTCATTCTAGTTTCAGCTAAAAACCTGCCTAGTTATTTTCAAGTGAACCAATATTCTGAACAAGATGGTCGCCTGGCTTATAATGGCGGCCATCCTCCAGCCTATTTCCACTTCACACACACAGTAACATGGCATCCCTCCACACACACATGCAGTAACATGGCTTCCCTCCACACACATGCAGTAACATGGCATCCCTCCACACACATGCAGTAACATGGCACCCCTCCACATACACGCAGTAACATGGCATCCCTCCACACACACGCAGTAACATGGCATCCCTCCACACACATGCAGTAACATGGCACCCCTCCACACACACGCAGTAACATGGCATCCCTCCACACACACGCAGTAACATGGCATCCCTCCACACACACGCAGTAACATGGCATCCCTCCACACACACGCAGTAACATGGCATCCATCCACACACACGCAGTAACATGGCATCCCTCCACACACAGTAACATGGCATCCCTCCACACACACGCAGTAACATGGCATCCCTCCACACACACGCAGTAACATGGCATCCCTCCACACACACGCAGTAACATGGCATCCCTCCACACACAGTAACATGGCATCCCTCCACACACATGCAGTAACATGGCTTCCCTCCACACACGCCGTAACATGGCATCCCTCCACACACAGTAACATGGCATCCCTCCACACGCAGTAACATGGCATCCCTCCACACGCAGTAACATGGCATCCCTCCACACGCAGTAACATGGCATCCCTCCACACACAGTAACATGGCATCCCTCCACACACACGCAGTAACATGGCATCCCTCCACACACAGTAACATGGCATCCCTCCACACACACGCAGTAACATGGCATCCCTCCACACACAGTAACATGGCATCCCTCCACACGCAGTAACATGGCATCCCTCCACACACACATGCAGTAACATGGCATCCCTCCACACAGACGCAGTAACATGGCATCCCTCCACACACACGCAGTAACATGGCATCCCTCCACACACACGCAGTAACAATTGCCCCAGTGGCCTAGCGTGGGTTGTCAGCGCCCGGGGCCAGCCAAGAATTGTACACCCCCCCCCAACCTGTGGATACGTTAGCATGCCCTGATTCCCTTCCACCATTAGGGCATTGAACCCCTTAACTGTGATACAACAACCACTCGGGATACTTGGTTCCAGCCAAGCAACATGGTATTCTAGGGTATAAAAAGCCGCAGACTTGAAGATGTGAAAATTAAAGGTCTTTTTATTCCAGCATAAACAAACACCACACTTGCCTTTGAATCACTATTCCAGGTGATTAAACAAAAAACTACAAATGAAAACTAAGGATGCACCGATACCACTTTTTTTTAACACCGAGTACCGATATTTTTTAAAAGTACTCACCGATACCGAGTACCGATACTTTTATTTTATGTCATGTGACCGCTTTCCAATAAGGACAGACCTCATATAAAAATGCCCCCAGCTCACATGTATATATCCCCCCAGATACATATACATAGAATGTCCCCAGCTCACATGTAGATTGCCCCAAGCCTCACATGGATATTGCCCCAGCTCTCATGGATTTGCCCCCAGCTCTCATGGATATTGCCCCAGCTCACCTGGATATGCCCCCAGCTCATATGGATATTGCCCCCAGCTCTCATGGATATTGCCCCACCTCCTATGGATATGCCCCAGCTCACATGGATATTGCCCCAGCTTACCTGGATATTGCCCCAGCTCTCATGGATTTGCCCCCAGCTCTCATTGATATTGCCCCAGCTCACCTGGATATGCCCCCAGCTCATATGGATATTGCCCCAGCTCACCTGGATATTGCCCCAGCTCAAATGGATATGCCCCAGCTCATATGGATATTGCCCCAGCTCACCTGGATATTGCCCCAGTTCACCTGGATATTGCCCCAGCTCTCATGGATATTGCCCCAGCTCTCATGGATTTGCCCCCAGCTCTCATGGATATTGCCCCAGCTCACCTGGATATGCCCCCAGCTCATATGGATATTGCCCCAGCTCACCTGGATATTGCCCCAGCTCACCTGGATATTGCCCCAGCTCACCTGGATATTGCCCCAGCTCATATGGATATTGCCCCAGCTCACCTGGATATTGCCCCAGCTCCGGATGCCATGCAGGGGTTGGGGGCCGGATTCCATGCAGCGGGTGGGGGCCGGATGCCATGCAGTGGGTGTGCCCGGTCCTGAACAGCGTGAGAGTCCGTGTTGAAGGGGAGGTGGCTGCGTGCGTGTTCAGGTCACGCGGTCCGGCCAATCAGGTGGTACAGAGACTCAGTACCACCTGACTGGCCGGACCGCGTGACCTGTGCACGCACGCAGCCGCCTCCCCTTCAACACGGACTCACGCTGTTCAGGACTGGGCACTCCCGCTGCATGGCATCCGGGCCCCCTCAACCCACGGGCCCTTGGGTGGTGCCCGAGGGCCCGGCAGGTCAGTCCGGGCCTGAACTTTTAGGGGCGCAAATTTCTTTTGAAGTTATGCGCCCCAAGAAAATTGCGCCCGGGGCCACCCCAGCCCCCCCCACTGATTTCCCCTCCTAGGTTATTCCTTGCCCCCCATGTACCCCCACCAAAAATCAGCATCCAGCTTCCCCCACATATTCAGACCACTGCATGTTCGTCCCTGTGCATCGTATATTCATTTTAAAATAGGATCATAAAAACTTAAATAAAAATGTACACGTAGGCAAATGTTTTCACAGGGCTGAAATGGCTCAGCAGTGAAGGGGTTAACATTCAGACTATATATTACATTATTATTTTGGTTTAGTTGTGTTTAAGGGTTAATGGGCAGGCTTCATCCCTCACAGTATACATTTTCATTTTTTTCCTTGATGTATGGCATTTTAGGGGTTAATAGGTAGCACTACATGCCACACTGTTTATTATTTTTATTGTATTTCCCTGGGTTTCTGGCATTTAAGGGGTTATTATGGAAGTTAGAATATTAAGGGTCTAATCATCTTTAGATCCTCTGCTTTTCGTCACATTTCGGGGAATTCATTCCACCAAAAATATGGTGAATTCCCTATTTAGCGAATGGTCACTGTAGTTTGCTAACATTGGAGTCCCTGAAGCAGTTCTCAGACATCGGCGAAAACTGCCGAATTGTGGCGAATAAAATATTGAATTTAGGTATCAGGTTAGTACAATAAAAAGGTATCATTGCATCACATTACTCTGGGGTTTTGGAATCTTATTTATATATACTTTTTTGATGCACTGCCCATCGGCATGAACACATTATCAGGGATATTCAAAGAGATCTAAATGGCTGCCGAAAGGGAACCTTTCTTGGCCATTCGGCTATCCAGAGAGCAGGCAATTCGCCAAATACTGGTGAATTGCCTGCACATATGGTGCCTGTTCGGTGCCTGTTCGAGGGCAGTGAAATCCCCATAGAGAAGCAATGCTTCGTCTATTCAGAGAACACAAACCAGCAGGGAAAAGTTGCCGAATTGCCCTGCCATTCGGTGGTTTCATGCGGCAGATTTATTCAGGTGAATCCCATAGACTTCAATGTTAATAATATTCCTGTTTTAATCCAATATCTAATAAACCGTTCATTATAAAATTCTGCAGTAAAGAGTCTCTATATTTATAGATTTTATGAGATATTTTAAGCATTTTTCGAGATTTGTTTGCCAAAAAAATTTGTTTAAATCCTTTTTTCTGTAACAGCCCTTTTTATTATCATTCCCTGGATCTTATATGTAAATTTCAGACATTTTCGCTCAGTAGTTTCTTTGCAACAGCCTTTCACTTTTCAAACATTCAAGCGTACTGTTTTTTTTCTTCACCTCCTTCCTCTGCGGTGTCGGCTTTTTCCGGCGGCTGCTCTGCGCTGTGATCGGCTCCTGCTCGGGTTTTTCCGGCATTTTCGGCAGGGTTAATGCAGATGTTTTTGCGGGTTTCGGTGTGCGTTCCCCTGGGTTTTTCGGCGGGTTTTCCCTGCATTACGGTGGCCCTGTGGTGCTTGCTGAATACACCGCAGGGTGGCCGAAATGGGATCGCCAAATCAAGCCGAATTGAAGAGAAAGAAAAGTCACCAAACGTGCGTTGGCTTTTCGATTCTCTTTGAATAACGCTGTATACGTGTCCAGGAAAACATGGCTGATCTGATGACCCGAACAAAATAGGAGCCTGTCACAGAAACATTTTAGATCCACCCAAATTTAGTGTTGCAAGGCGGGAGCGCCCTGAAACTTGCCAGACTAGCCATGTCTTCCCACACCTCCTGCAGGAATCATCCTCAATCACATCCTCCATGTTTATTGACTTCTATTACCAAAAACAAACGTTTTGCATAAACCAGGTCGCAGTTCCTCCACTGGCCATGTATTTTGCTTTAAAATAGGTTTAACCTGGGTATTACAGTAAAATAGCCCCGCTCAGCAGAGAATGGCTGCAGATTGGTAACAGTAATGGTGAATTGTCTGGGACGCATTTGGAACGCAAGCTTGACTACGAGACCGCTGAACCAGGAAGCGGTTTGACACGCACGTGGAACGCACGCCGGAAGTGACGGTTTGTCAGGGTTCCTATTGTGAGCTTAAATCCCGTTGTCAGAGGAATTTTTCCGGCCGTTTAGCGTTAAGGCTTTGGCTTGTCTTCGGTCAATTCCGTTTCGGGCGCCGGAAGTGAGGGCTGCAGGAGGGCTCCATTGGGCTGCAGGAGGCCGGTGTCCCAGCTCGGGCCGGGAGCTCCCCGCATTGAGGTGAGTAGTCAATACAGGCCAAGGACACCAGGGGCAGGTATGTCTCTGCTGCTTTGTGACACTGTCCCCTGAGGGATACCAAGGGTTAACTCTCTAATCTGCTGCTCCTGGAGAGGGATCAGCCTCAGCACATTCATAGGCCCTACCAAGCTGATCATTACATGCCGGATGGGAAAGAGAGGGAGCCTGTCTGTCTGCCAGGCGGGGAAAGAGAGGGAGCCTGTCTGTCTGCCAGGCGGGGAAAGAGAGGGAGCCTGTCTGTCTGCCAGGCGGGGAAAGAGAGGGAGCCTGTCTGTCTGCCAGGCGGGGAAAGAGAGGGAGCCTGTCTGTCTGCCAGGCGGGGAAAGAGAGGGAGCCTGTCTGTCTGCCGGGCGGGGAAAGAGAGGGAGCCTGTCTGTCTGCCAGGCGGGGAAAGAGAGGGAGCCTGTCTGTCTGCCGGGCGGGGAAAGCGAGTGAGCCTGTCTGTCTGCCGGGCGGGGAAAGCGAGTGAGCCTGTCTGTCTGCCGGGCGGGGAAAGCGAGTGAGCCTGTCTGTCTGCCGGGCGGGGAAAGCGAGTGAGCCTGTCTGTCTGCCGGGCGGGGAAAGCGAGTGAGCCTGTCTGCCTGCCGGGCGGGGAAAGCGAGTGAGCCTGTCTGCCTGCCGGGCGGGGAAAGCGAGTGAGCCTGTCTGCCTGCCGGGCGGGGAAAGCGAGTGAGCCTGTCTGCCTGCCGGGCGGGGAAAGCGAGGGAGCCTGTCTGTCTGCCGGGCGGGGAAAGCGAGGGAGCCTGTCTGTCTGCCGGGCGGGGAAAGCGAGGGAGCCTGTCTGTCTGCCGGGCGGGGAAAGCGAGGGAGCCTGTCTGTCTGCCGGGCGGGGAAAGAGAGGGAGCCTGTCTGTCTGCCGGGCGGGGAAAGAGAGGGAGCCTGTCTGTCTGCCGGGCGGGGAAAGAGAGGGAGCCTGTCTGTCTGCCGGGTGGGGAAAGAGAGGGAGCCTGTCTGCTGGGCGGGGGCTTCGCTGCGTTTGTAATGGGGGGGGCTAGGATCGACTGAATTTTCGCAGTAAACAAACCTCCGGAATAATAGTAAAACCCAAACTTAAAAGGTGTGTAACTAGCTCATGATCTGTACAATGCCTCGCCCTGCCGCGTCCCCCCTTTTTGAAACACGCCCTGCCGCGTCCCCCCTTTTTGAAACGCGGCCCGCCGCGTCCCCCCTTTTAAGTTAAAAAGAGGCCGTCCCCCCCCACTGCCGTGTCCCTTAAGGGAGGGGCGTGCCCCTTTTGAATCAGGGGGGTGGCTAAATGTCCTGTGAAATTGAGGGGCGTGTCCCTTTTTAATAAACAGGATCCAGGAAATCTGACCCGCCTGCTCTGTGTCCCACAGCTTGGTGCCTGGATACTGACTGGAAAACACACGAATTACGTTGATCGGGAGCCTCTCACTGACTTGAGGGATCCAGGAGAACACTGGAGCCGTCTTTCTGAGGCTGGTGAGACGCTGTTTGTATGGAGGACACTGGGAGGGCGTGAGGATCAATGGATGTGCAGCGAGTTACTGAATCCGCAGCCATAAAACTGTCAAAGATATACTGTGTGAAGGGGGGGGGGGTTATTGCTGTGGCGTTCTGTGATAAGCTCATACACCGCACGTATGATACCGAGCAGCGACTGGTAGGGACACAAATGTTATGGATTATGTGTATACATATAAAAACGGTAAGGCCAAAAAATGGGTTGGAGGTGGACCTGGGGGGCGGATAAAGCTTCTGTAAGGATCTATGGACAGAGGAGAGCCAAGAGTCTGGACTTTGAGAGTTGCAAGAAAGTAAAGCGATTAGAGAGGGGTAACTTGTGTCTGCAGGGAGGGTGAAATCGTATGGGACACATCAAAAATTCCTTTTTTTTTTTTTTTAAGGATGGGATATTTGTTATAGTTATAGGCTGAAAAAAGACATGCGTCCATCGGGTTCAGCCTCTCACACCTCACCTACTGCTGTTAATACAAAAGAAGGCAAATAACCCAGTCTGAAGTGCTCGCCAATATGCAACACATATGCAACACAAGGCGTCAGATTTCTCCTTGGATCAAGAAGCTTTTACCCACATATTAGATATTATAACCCTTAATATTCTTTGTCTGCAGGAAGTCATACAGTCGCTTTTTAAAAGTCTGTACAGTCTCTGACCCAACCACCTCAACAGGCAGAGAATTCCACAGCTTTATTGTTCTCACCGTAAAATAATCCTTCCTATGCTTTAGGCTGAATTTTCTTTCTTCCAGTGTAAATGGGTGAACTTGTGTCCTATGTATAGTCCTGTTAATGAATAGGTTTCCAGACAATAGTTTATAATGGCCCCTTTATATATTTATATAAAGGTTATCAGATCCCCTCTAAGCGCCGTTTCTCTAAACTAAACCGGTTTAAGCTTGTTAGTCTTTCCTCATAACTTAACCCTTCCATTCCCCTTATTAATTTAGTCGCCCGTCTCTGCACTTTTTCTAGCGCTAGAATATCCTTTCTTAAGACAGGTGCCCAAAATCGCACGGCATATTCAAGGTGCGGCCTGACCATTGATTTATACAGAGGCAAAATTATGTTTTCATCCCGAGAGTGAACTCCCTTTTAATGCATGCCTTGCCAATACCTTGCTGGCCTTGGCGGCTGCTGTTTGACACTGGGCATTGTTACTTAGTTTGAAGTCTGATTATTCCCAAGTCCTTCTCCTGCTTGGATTTCCCTAACTCCGTACCATTTAGGGTATAAATTACTTGTGTGTTCTTCACTCCAAAGTGCATAACTTTGCATTTATCTACATTAAATTTCATCTGCCATTTAAGTGCCCAGTCCCCCAATCTATCTAAATGCCTCTGCAGCGAAGTAACATCCTGCTCACATTGTATTACTTTTCCTAGTTTTGTGTAATCTGCAAACACTGATACATGACTTTCAATGCCTATCTCAAGGTCATTTATAAATAAATTGAATAGTACTATTGGTCTTCTAACAGACCCCTGAAGGACACTGCTTACCACTGATGTCCATCTTGAAAATGTACCATTTATGACCACTCTCTGTACCCTATCTTTTAGCCAGTTTTCTATCCAAGAACAAGTATTTTCAACTAGACCAATTTTTCTTAATTTAAATAGTAACCTTTTGTGTGGAACTGGTGTCGAAAGCTTTGGCAAAATCCAAGTAAATCACATCCACTGCGACCCCCTGATCTATACTTCTACTTGCTTCCTTGATCGGTGTTTCATAAAACCATGCTGATTTTTGCTAATTATATTCTATCTCCCAATAAATTCCTGAATATTATCCCTTAGTAACTCCTCAAATACTTTCCCAGCCACAGATGTTAAGCTCACAGGTCTATAATTCCCAGGCACAAATTTTAAACCTTTCTTAAATATAGGGACCACGTCAGCTTTTCTCCAATCCTCTGGTACGATTCCTGAAAGAAAAGAATCTTGAAAGATTAAGAACAGAGGTTTACATATTTCAACACATAGCTCCCTCAGTAGTCGGGTGAATGCCATCTGGCCCTGGGGCTTTATTTACATTCACATTAATTGCTGCAAAACCTTGTCCTGAGTCAACCAGTCACTTTGTATTAAGTTTTTATTAATGAATTTCATGTCTCCTGTTATAGGTTTCTCTTTGATTAATACTGAAGAAAAATAATCATTCAAAATTTCTGCTTTATCCTGATCTTCCGTTAACAATAACCCTGACTCAGATTTTAGTGAACCTACATTTTCACTCTTGTTTTTTTTAGAATTTATGTACCTAAAGAATCTTTTAGGGTTGGTCTTGCTCTCTTTGGCTCTTTTTCATTTTCTAGTTTAGCCCATCTAATCACTTTTTTACATGCTTTATAGGATGCCTCAGATTTATCGGATTTAAAAGCTTTTAATGCCTTTTTTCATTTCCATGGTTACCTTCCTACTAAGCCACATTGGTTTCAGTGTGTTTTATTTTATATTAACCAGTGGAATATATTGTGACGTGTACTTTTCTAGTGTTAGTTTAAAGATATTCCACTTATCCTCAGTGTTTTTCCCATGAAAGAGTTTCTGCCAGTCAATGACATTGAGAGCTTCCTTTATTTTAATAAAGTTAGCCTTTTTAAAATTATGTTTTTGCATGCCCCCTGTAAATGCTTTTTTGAGTTTATTTCAAAAGACACCATATTATGGTCACTGTTTCCCAACTGTTCCCTTACATGAATCTTTTAGAAAAGATGCACATTATTTGTTATAACCAGATCCAAACAGTTATCCTCTCTAGTTGGTGTTTCTACCAGCTGTGTCATGAAGGTATCTTTTAAAAGGTTCAGAAACCGGATTTCCTTCGCTGAATTACTAGGCCCACTATCCCAATTAATGTCTGGGTAATTCAAATCTCCAATAATTAAAGTGCTACCACAATGTGCAGCCTTCCTAATTTGCTCTAACAGTTGTTATTCCTCATCATTATCTATATTAGGTGGTTTATAGCATATGCCAACCAATAGTTGACTTCCCTGTTTATTCCCCAAAGAAATATTTACCCATAAGGATTCCACATTTCCCTCATCGCTTTCCAGGTGTGTAATATTTGGCTTTAAAACCTGATTTACATACAAACATACTACACCCCCTTTCTTAGGTTTCCTATCCCTTCTAAACAATGCATAACCATTTAAGTTTACAGCCCAGTCATGCGTTTCATCCCACTGTTGTTCACTAATGTTGTGTAAAAATATAACCTACGCTTCGTTAATTTACAGAAACGCTTAAAGCACAATCTTGAGATCAGAAGACATTATGGATGAGGAATCCCTCGTAATAGTTGAGGTTTCAGAAAGTTCCATACTATCAAGCGAACAAGAGACAGAGACTGATGATGTAAAGCTGGCTGAAACTGACGAATCAGAAAAGCATGAAATCCATAAAAAGTTGAGAAAGCAACCAGAAGACATCCATAACTCTAACACCTCTGAAGATGACAAACATGACTCTGGTAAACATGAAATTCCCAACGACCCATCCTCTAACCTGGAGGAGAAACCATTTGAATGCTCAGAATGTGGGAGGTGTTTCCTCCGAAAGTCGAAGCTCATTATACATGTGAGAACACACACTGGAGAGAAACCATTTGTCTGTTCTGAGTGCGGAAAGCAATTCCCATCCATGTCAAACCTGATTAAACACAAGCGGATTCACAAAGGGGTGAAACCATTTGCATGCTCGGATTGCGGGAAGCGCTTCATCACTAAGTCGGAGCTTGTTGCGCACAAGCGAATTCACACAGGGGAGAAGCCGTTTGTGTGTGCTGTCTGTGGAAAATGTTTTACCACCAAGGCTTATCTGAATTCACACGAGAATGTGCACACTGGGGAAAAACTATTTCCATGTCCTGATTGCGGTAAATGCTTCATTAGAAAGGCAGGTCTACTGAAACACAAAGTAATTCACACAGGAGAAAAACCCTTTGCTTGTTCTAAATGTGGGAGATGCTTCACTGCCAAGTCAACTCTAATTTTCCATGAACGAAGGCACGTGGGTGACAAACCTTTTGCATGCCCTGTGTGCGGGAAATGCTTCACCACAAAACCTGAACGTATCCAACATGAGAAAATTCACATGGCAGAGAAACGATTTGCATGTGCACAGTGTGGGAAGTGTTTCGCCACCATCGCAGAACGAATTAAACACGAGAAAATGCACACCGGAGAGATACTGTTTCCATGTTCTAAATGTGGGAAATGCTTCACTACAAAGTCAACTCTTCTTGACCATGAGAAAAGACACATCGGTGAAAAGCCCTTTGTGTGCTCAGAGTGTGGAAAATGTTTCACCACAAAGTCCGATCTCATGAAACATGAGAAAATCCACAATGGAGACAAACCTTTTGCATGTTCTGCATGTGGGAAATGTTTTGGTACCCAGGCGAGTAGGCTGGCTCATCAGAGAATTCACACTGGCTTGAAACCTTTTTCGTGTTTTTTATGCGGGAAACACTTCACCTCTCAGGCCTATCAAGTAGCTCATCAAAGAACTCACACGGGAGAGAAACCATTCCCTTGCCCTGACTGTGGAAAATGCTTTATTACCAAATCTGCAGTCCTTAAACACAAGCTAATTCACACAGGTGAGAGACCGTTTGGTTGCTCTGAATGCGGGAAAAGCTTTACTAGGAAGTCCTACCTGATGTCCCATGTAACGGTGCACACTGGAGTGAAACCGTTTGCATGTTGTGAATGCGGTAAGGGGTTTACTAGCAGTCAGCATCTTCTTAGACACGAAAGAACTCACACAGGTGAAAAGCCCTTTGAGTGTCCTAAATGCGGGAAGTGTTTCACAAGGATGTCAAATCTAGCTTCTCACGAGAGAAGTCACACAGGGGAGAAACCATTCACCTGTGCAGAGTGCGGGAAAAGTTTTACCCGAATGTCGACCCTTAAAACACATATTAGAGGTCATCAGGTTGTGGCTCTAGAGATCCGGACAGTCCTAGTTTGAAAAGTCGTACTTGCATGTTATCAATATGTCATGCAATGTTAATTGTATTTTGTTCTGAATCAATTTTCCCCCCTAACCCCCCCCATACACATACATAATGATGTGTTTTGTTTTCTAGAACCACAAAGTATGTAATGCCTAGCTTCTGTTTTCACGTGCAAAGATGTAAATTCGTACTGGAGATTATATATAACCATGGTATAGACATGTTAAAGTTGTTGCATGCCTCCCTTATAAAAAAAAATACACTGCGTGTACCATTAATAGGTTGATATTTACATTTTACCCCTTTGTGCGTACTTTGCCCCTTATATGATGTGTATCACTTGATTTGTTTCTAAGTGTAAATCTACTTCACACAGTTAATTATTATGAAGCTGTTACCTATATTGGGTGTCGTTACAAGCAAACAAACCAAAGTGGTCATGGTGGTGTGCCCACCAAAAGGTGGAAAAAGGCTTCAGTAGTGGTCATGTATCTTTTGGTTTTCTGGACTGTCCATGGTAGCATGGACAAATTGGGACGTATCTCTCCAAAATGCTGTTGTCGGAATCGATCAGTAATCGAAACTGACCCGTATGAAAGTGCAGCGTGTTGGTCAATTTTCAGGACTGTAAATTATCAATGCAGACCTAAGCTAAAGAGCCAGAAAATGGTGGTAGAAGGCTATTGAAATTGGAAAGTGAGGACTCATGTCCTTGACGTCACGAAGAGTAGAAATGGAAGTATGATGATGTGAGATGGCTGGTGCGATGCAAAACCTAATGTACCGCTAAAGATCTAGTCGGAAGCTTGGGTGGGTGAAAAAATGTGGGCAATTTCCGTCTTGGCAGTGATAATCTACGTTTTGTTACCCAGATTGAACCATCAAATCTTTTGAACAGCGTGGGCGTGAAGGTTCTCTTTCGGGACAACGAATTAAGTTATTGGCTGGCATATGGGACCATAGACCAATCCACACAACTATTAACATGGTTGTCCATGGAGTAATGGGAACTCTTGTGGTGTTGTCTAAAGGTGCAGTATAGTGAAGTGGGAACGTTTTCAGCAGAACCAAATATTACAAAGGGCAATTGTTCGAGCTGGTGTAAACAACAAAGTTGCAGGTACCTGCTGGTGGAGGCTTCCTGAAGGGTTTATTCTTGTAACTGAACGATCTTCTAGTTGGGGAGACCTTGTGTTCTCAGAGGATGGTCAGGACTGGAATTGCCCTAGTAAAGATCTTCTCCATTGGCTAACCCACATCATGTGTGAGATCCTACCCCAAGCAACTGGTTAGAATCAAGAGTTTTCGAAAAATGTTTTGTGGGTTGAGCACTACAGAGTCATGTTCATGAACAGTACGATCAAAAATATCCACGTTATTGTCTTGGCCAATATTATTCCACCCACTGCAACTGCACCTCTTCCTATTTCTAAGCACCACAGTTGGGTTGGCCAGATGATAGAAGTCTTGGATGGTCTTAAGCTTGACGTGCTGCACAATTCTTTCAAAGACCCTGGGTCAGACTATAAACGTAACCGGTCTGTTGTCCAAATTGATAAACCAGTTTAGAAACTCTGGGGGGTCCACCCCCGCTGGCTTAAAATTGTAATTCAAGGTATGTCAAGTTAATCCATTCTCAACATCACGGCCGGCACAACAATACAGTTACTGTGACATGATGACATTTGTAAATTTCTTTCTTTTTTAATTTAATCTGTGACAGCCCAAGGTTTGCTTACTCTCATTATGTACAATATTATTTACTAAGGAGCAACCTATTACTAGGTGTGTGGCACAATCAGAAGGCGGTATGTCCTACTGGTTTATTTAGCGTGTTATTTTTCACTGCTTTAAGTATCAATAAATGTTCTTTATTAATGAGCTGGCCTTTTTTTTTTTTTCTGTTACATGTTTTTGCTTTCAGTGACCATGCTTTGACCTGATGTTGAACTTTGGGTGTTTGGTCGCCTTGACGACTCCCAAACATATAGGGCATTTAAATCTGCTCCTACTGGTTAGATATTGTGGAAGTGTGTTGTTCTAAACGATGAAATCAGAAGAAACAAACGATGTTTCAGTAAAAATATATAGACGACCCCCCCCCCCCCAACAGCATTTGTAGGGGGGGTCACCCTGCCGCCATGATGTGCTTTGGCCAGGCTGAACACTGAATTGCTAATCTTTTGTGATCCCGGGAAAATCAACACACAAGCCACGCTCAGTGGATTTCTCTAGCAGCTTTAAAGCTGTTGTTTATTTTGGATCAGGATATAGTTGTGCGTGGTGGGGCGTTGTATTACATCAACCAGAGACAGGTGTTAAAGGGACATGCATGCTTTGCTAGTGTGCCTTTAAAAACTTGCAATGCCTTTTGATTGCGTCGGTGTCATTCGGCATGAAAAAATATCATATTTACTTGCTTATCTGCTTTGCTTTTCTTGGAGTTTTCCACGCCCACCTCAGGAGGCGTTTTTAAGATAACCAATCAGTGCCTATACCTAGGTATAGATTAAAAAACGCACTGAGCATGTGCAACCGAGTTGCTCCTCCTCCCCCCTGCACGGTGAGGGGAGGGTGGGGGTGAAAGTTCAGCCCCGCCCTCCCCTGTTACTGCAGAGACTGGGAAGGAAAGAAATCCATACACGCAGGAACAAAGAAAAGCCGAGACACAGCAAGATGAAGCAGAGAGAGCGCACGAGGAAGTGTGTGAGAGGCAGTTTGAGACCGTTAACCATGAGAGTCAGCAGGTGAGTAAACGAGAGTGAGTTTTGCTTTCACAGTTGCAGAGATGCTAATATTCAGCTCCTCGGTTTCCCCAGTCTGACGTCCTGAGCTGCACAGCTTGTGTTAGTTCATACAGTCACAGGTATTTATAAAGCGCTAGCAAGTTCCGTAGCGCTGTACAAAGGGAGAGGCAGAATAACAAATGTCCATACAAGTTAAACACACAGAACAGTAGGAGAGAGGACCCTGCCCAAGAGCTTACAATCTAAGAGTAATAGCTGAGTATGGGGGGGCTGTGGGTAAGAAATGTAGTTCATGTGAAGCTTTGATGGGTGGAGTAGTGGGTGGGGAGGAGGCGGGGAATATTCAGGAAGTAGGAGCTGAAGAAACACCCCTAGCTGAGGGGCGTCGCCAGAGAAGATGAAATTATAGTTAAAAGCAAGAAAATAAAAAAATTTACACTTTTATTGATTTATTCTAGTTTTTCTGAACACTTTAAAAAAAACTTTGTCTATTAGGTATAAAAGTGACATTTAGACCTGCATATCCTTTAAAAATAATTTAAATAAATAAATAATTTTATAAAGGATTTTACCAGGAAGAATGCAGGAAAATTTCTGCTTAATCATCGAGAAATATGTCATCTTCTGCTGACCAAGCGACAGTTTGGTTCAATGCTGTAAGAAATGAGGCACGAGCTTGGGGGGGGGGGGGTCGACAGCTGGGGAGAAGTAATTATTCACCAAAAAAAGAGCAAGGACTTTCGCCAAAAACAAAGGAAACTTAAAGAAACCAATACATATATTGATCTTTATTATTGGTTTATTATATTAGTGATCGGTTTGGCCCATATTCGCTTTCAGTTTTACTGATTTAATGGACTCACTAGAAAATATTAAATAAACTCCCTCCAAAAAGTACAGCCTGTGGTCGGACATCCGAGCCTCTTTAATGGGGAAACCGTGTCCTATGATCCAACCAAAAAAATGCATCAGAAGTGTATGAGGGCCCTGAGAATGAGCAACATCACAAGGTGTGTGAGGACCCAGAGGAAAGACAACTTCACAAGATGTGCGAAGGATCTGCGAACAGGCGGCGTCACAAGGTGAGTGAGGACCAAACCCTGTTTGAACCAACCGGTATGCCTTGCGACTTCTGGCTTATACCCATTGTATAGAGTGGATCCCAACATACTGGAGTTTTATGGTTGCGATGCCACTTCAAGCTGACCAGACATGTGTATCTTGTGCTACTGAAGCTACTGCAGTTGCCGCACAATGTACTCCGTGTGTTCCAGGATGGTACGTTGACTGTCCATGTTATGTTGTCCCAAGCATCTTTCAACATGATGTTTGCCGATTGCGGCAGCTGCTGCTTGGAGCCCTCCAAGATTGTTCTACCCTGTGACCTTCCCGGAGGCCGCCTCATAAACCATGTCCACGTTTCTCTAGAAGACATTTTAAGAAGCTGTCATAATGCCGGCAATGTGATGTAAAGTGTTAATGTGCAGGTTTTTTGGTAAACCGTGAAGAAGGACCAACGTCACAAGGTGTGTGAGGATCCTGGGACCAGGTGACGTCACAAGGTGTGCGAGGATCCTGGGACCAGGTGACGTCACAAGGTGTGTGAGGATCCTGGGACCAGGTGACGTCACAAGGTGTGTGAGGATCCTGGGACCAGGTGACGTCACAAGGTGTGCGAGGATCCTGGGACCAGGTGACGTCACAAGGTGTGCGAGGATCTTGGGAACAGGCGACGTCACAAGGTGTGCGAGGATCTTGGGAACAGGCGACGTCACAGGGTGTGCGAGGATCTTGGGAACAGGCGACGTCACAGGGTGTGCGAGGATCTTGGGAACAGGCGACGTCACAAGGTGTGAGGATCCTGGGACCAGGTGACGTCACAAGGTGTGCGAGGATCCTGGGACCAGGTGACGTCACAAGGTGTGCGAGGATCCTGGGACCAGGTGACGTCACAGGGTGTGCGAGGATCCTGACAACAAGCAATGTTACTAGGTGTGTGCACAACATCACAAGGTGTGTGAGCGTCCTGAGAATAGGTAACATCACAAGGTGTGTGAAGGATCTGCAAACAGGCAGCGCCACAAGGTGTGTGAGGGCTCTGGGAACGAGCAACATCACAACAATCTTCTTGCTTGGTGCACCCAGTATCTGGCTCCTCAGGCTCGGTGCAACCCCGGGATCCGGCTGCTTGGTGCAACTCTATGAATCATTTACATAACGATTCATTAACATCTGAAATGCCACCAAACCAGGGGAAAACATTGTGATTAACACACAGACTCCCCATTAACCCCTGAGATGCCATTACAGCTGAAATAACCATAAAACCAAGAGAAAATGAAATAAAAGTCAGAGTGAAACCTGTGTGAAAAAAAAGAGTTTTTATTTAATACATTATCGGTGATTAGTTTTACACGTTACACAATAATGGTGGGAATCTTTAGACAGAACAGACTCTGCTCTTTGAAATGACACCTCACCCAGCCCGCTGCCATGCTCAGGGACCGAGATACAGGGGTCCAAAGCACCCCGGGGTCTCCTGCAATCCAAGCCTCCCCCAGGGGAGAAAGCAGCAATCCCCACCCGGAGTCTGTGACTCTCAGTGCGGGGAGAGGGCGACTGATACACTCCCTCACTCCCTGTGAGTGGCCTGGGGGCGGGACGCTGCCTGCTAGGGGAGACGCTGGGACGGCTGGTTCCCTCCAGTGTGTAGGATAGGGGGGAGTGGCCTGGGGGCGGCCGCTGCCTGCTGAGGGAGACGCTGACACGGTTGGTTCCCTCCAGTGTGTAGGATAGGGGGGAGTGGCCTGGGGGCGGCCGCTGCCTGCTGAGGGAGACGCTGACACGGTTGGTTCCCTCCAGTGTGTAGGATAGGGGGGAGGAGAGGTGCTGGGACGGGGCGTTTCGTGACCCCTACCTCCCGCGTGAGTGGCAGGTGAGGGAGCTGAGACGGGCGGGTGCTTGCCTCCTTTCCTGCCCACTTACGTGACGTCTATGCTGTGATGGATGTGGGCGGAGGAGATGGTACTCCGGCCCACCAATCGGCAATGCGTCCTGCGGCCGAGCCTCCCATCACCCGGAGTGGTTGGCCTCCTTTCCAGCGATCCACCAATCGGGGGTCGTCCCTGGGGCCGCGCCTTCTGGTTTGTGGGCGTGTCTGATGACGTGCGTATCTCGATCTGAGGGGCAACTTCATTTGCCAGAACACTTGACTTCACGTCACATGTCCAGCTCCCCGGCCCAATCTCAGGCCAGGAAACCTGTATAAAGCATACATCTCCAAACAAAAAGCCCCACCCACAACACAAAGGAGCCCCTCCCTCCTCTCAGGAACCCCACCCTCCCCAATACTCATTTTAAAAAAAACACGTCGTGCTTCTCAGAGCGGCCAATACCGACACCCGAGGCCTCTTCAATACCTCAGCCGCTGCAAGTGCTAAGTTAGCAACTTGCATTGAACGCCGTTCAACCGCTCAGCGCTCAGCAGTGCTAACCTAGCACTTGCAGCGACCCGAGGAGATGCTTCGTGTGACGTATTAAAGATGGCCGCCGCATGAAGCCAGTAACAGTGCCCTACAGCAAGATGGCCGCCGCCTCGAAGCAAGTAATAATTCCCTACAGCAATGTTAATTTTGAGGTTTTTGTTCACCAAAGCACAAAATATTTATTTATTATTTCCCCCTGCACATAGACATATATTACAGTTCAATTTATAGGTAATCTCTTATTTTAGCGTCTTTAATTCCCTATGGAAGAATCAAGCGTTTTAAATTCCAGCCACTGCTGAACACTTTGCAACAAATGTTTATAAACACAATGTTGCAAGTTGAAGTAATTGCAGACAGCTTGAAAAAAAGCTACTGTTAGGCTTTCCCTGCACAACTGAGATTACCATACATTTCTATGAAGTATTTTGGCGTATTTAACCCCTTAGTGACCAGGCAGTGTTACGATTGTCTGTCCGTAAGTGCCCACTGCTGTTTTTTACGTTTCTGCACCGTTTGTGTATCATATCGAATAATTTACTTTAAATAAAATTTAAGAAATATGATGAAAAAAATGGATAACCCACACTTTTTCAAAATTTAATCCCCAAAATCAAAAACTGAGATTAGAAAAACAAAATTTTTACATGTTTTTCCTTTTGACCCCTTCAGTGCTGAGCCATTTCAACTCTGTGCGCTGAGCTCATGTTGACTCTTTTATGCTCATCATGTTTAAACGTCAATTAAAGTCCTATTTTATTATACTCAAGTTTTTTTTTTTTTTTTGCTGCTTTGGATTGGGAGATCCAAAGGATCCCCCTAGCACCACTTGGCAGCTAGTGAGTTAACTGGCCCACTAATGTAAATGCACATAGGGCGGCGATGTCAGTGGATGGGGAGATGACTAGGAGGCTTGGCTGACATCCAAGATGCCAGCCACTTCCGAGTTTGAATAACGATTCGGCACCTAAGGGGTTAAAGAGAGCCACCACTGAAAAGGGCAGACTGTGCCCTCATCAGCTGTGCTGCTCTTTCTCTTCTATGTGGAGTTGTTGTTTCTATGTGGAGCTGTTTGTTTCACATTTAACAATGCTGGCGCTGGGGGGGGGGTGCCATCGCCACGGCCGGGCCCCATAAATACATGGGGCAGCCATCAAGCATGCCAGACCATCGTGGGAGCCTGGCCAGAGAGGTGAGTATAGTGAGGAAGGAGAAGTTAAAAGGACCATACGTCCTTAGTACATCCTGAGGAAAATTCCCAGACTATGTATGTCAGTGGTCCTTAATGGGTTAATTATTGTCGGTATTTTAGACTTATATTAGGAAGCCTAGACACGCCAAGAGGGTCTCATATACCTTATAGGGGGACATGGGAACACTGGACTGAATTCTGCTGGGTGGAGGCCCTATAGACCCAACAGAGATTACCATCCACCTCTATGAAGTATTTTAGCGTATTTAATTATTGCCGGTATTTGAGGCTTATATTAGGAAGCCTAGACACGCCAAGGGGTCTCATATACCTTATAGGGGGACATAGGAACACTGGGCTGAATTCTGCCTGGGTGGAGGCACTATAGACCCAACAGAAAACACAATCCACCTCTATGAAGTATTTTAGCGTATTTAATTATTGTCGGTATTTTACACTTATATTAGGAAGCCTAGACACACCAAGAGGGCATCATATACATTATAGGGGGACATGGGAACTCTGGGCTGAATTCTGCCTGGGTGGAGGCACTATAGACCCAACAGAAATCACAATCCACCTCTATGATGTATTTTAGCGTATTTAATTATTGTTGGTATTTTAGACTTCTATTAGGAAGCCTAGACACACCAAGAGGGTCTCGTATACCTTATAGGGGGACATAGGAACACTGGACTGAATTCTGCCTGGGTGGAGGCACTATAGACCCAACAGAGATTACCATCCACCTCTATGAAGTATTTTAGCGTATTCAATTATTGTTGGTATTTTAGACTTATATTAGGAAGCCTAGACACACCAAGAGGGTCTCAAATACCTTATAGGGGGGGACATGGGAACACTGGACTGAATTCTGCCTGGGTGGAGGCACTATAGACCCAACAGAAAACACAATCCACCTCTATGAAGTTTTTAGCGTATTTAATTATTGTCGGTATTTTACACTTATATTAGGAAGCCTAGACAGACCAAGAGGGTCTCATATACCTTATAGGGGGACATGGAACACTGGACTGAATTCTGCCTGGGTGGAGGCACTATAGACCCAACAGAGATTACCATCCACCTCTATGAAGTATTTTAGCGTATTCAATTATTGTTGGTATTTTAGACTTATATTAGGAAGCCTAGACACACCAAGAGGGTCTCAAATACCTTATAGGGGGGGACATGGAACACTGGACTGAATTCTGCCTGGGTGGAGGCACTATAGACCAACAGAAAACACAATCCACCTCTATGAAGTATTTTAGCGTATTTAATTATTGTCGGTATTTTACACTTATATTAGGAAGCCTAGACAGACCAAGAGGGTCTCATATACCTTATAGGGGGACATGGGAACACTGGACTGAATTCTGCCTGGGTGGAGGCACTATAGACCCAACAGAGATTACCATCCACCTCTATGAAGTATTTTAGCGTATTCAATTATTGTTGGTATTTTAGACTTATATTAGGAAGCCTAGACACACCAAGAGGGTCTCAAATACCTTATAGGGGGGGACATGGGAACACTGGACTGAATTCTGCCTGGGTGGAGGCACTATAGACCCAACAGAAAACACAATCCACCTCTATGAAGTATTTTAGCGTATTTAATTATTGTCGGTATTTTACACTTATATTAGGAAGCCTAGACAGACCAAGAGGGTCTCATATACCTTATAGGGGGACATGGGAACACTGGACTGAATTCTGCCTGGGTGGAGGCACTATAGACCCAACAGAGATTACCATCCACCTCTATGAAGTATTTTAGCGTATTCAATTATTGTTGGTATTTTAGACTTATATTAGGAAGCCTAGACACACCAAGAGGGTCTCAAATACCTTATAGGGGGGGACATGGGAACACTGGACTGAATTCTGCCTGGGTGGAGGCACTATAGACCCAACAGAAAACACAATCCACCTCTATGAAGTATTTTAGCGTATTTAATTATTGTCGGTATTTTACACTTATATTAGGAAGCCTAGACACACCAAGAGGGTCTCATATACCTTATAGGGGGACATGGAACACTGAACTGAATTCTGCCTGGGTGGAGACACTATAGACACGACAGAGATTACCATCCACCTCTATGAAGTATTTTAGCGTATTAAATTATTGTTGGTATTTTAGACTTATATTAGGAAGCCTAGACACACCAAGAGGGTCTCAAATACCTTACAGGGGGGGGGGACATGGGAACACTGGACTGAATTCTGCCTGGGTGGAGGCACTATAGACACGACAGAAATCACAATCCACCTCTATGCTGGGCCGGATTTGCACCTCAGGAGCCTGTAGGCACAGAAATGTGGAGCGCCCCTACCCCCCCCCCCAAACAAACTAAAAAGAAACATTCCAAAATTACTATTTAAATTTTTGTTTTGAGGCTAACAAAACAAAAAATTATTTTAAAAAAATCAACTGTTTTTCTCCACGCTCAAATCAAAAGAAGAGGCAAAATCTGTTGCCTTTTGTTGAATTAGTTACAGTTACAAGTATTTATAAAGCGCCAACAAATTCCTTAGTGCTGTACAATTGGGGAAACAGAGTAACAAATATACATATATGTTAGACACGGAACAGAAGGAGGGAGGACCCTGCTCGAGAGCTTACAATCTAAGAGGAGAGGGGTGACACATTAGGTGAGGATGAATAGGGTATTTGAACTAGCGTGTTGCATGAGGACTGAATGGGAAGATGGAGCAAGAAATGTGCAGTGGGGGATCATGGAGTGAGCCGATAGGCTTCTCTATAGTAATGCGTTTTCAGAGACTTCTTGAAGGACTGGAGAAATGGGCAAGTCTGCCATTGTGGTGGAGGGAGCAGTGGCGTCACTAGGGTTGGATCCAGACACAGGTTTCGGGGGGGGGCAGTCTACCAGTTTTGGCTAAGAGCTGGTGTTGGGTTCGCTGTGACAGTGTGACATCCAGGCCCCGGGTGGCGATCGGGTGGGCCCCGGACGCATGGTGCTGCCGGCTGGCCGAGTGCCAGTAGCTCCAGCGGTACCCGGCGCAGTTGTGGCTGATCAGGGGGCAGGGCACGGCGTGATGACACGGAGCCGCCGGGACTCTTAAATCAGGAGCGCGCGCTGTATGCCTTGCCTTGCCGTGGAGTTTCATTCCCGCATCGCTGCTTTACTGAAATATTGTGTATACTCGTTACTGACCCTGCTTTGTTTTGAGGACCCGATCTGTTGTGGATTTTGCCTGCCTATACGACTATTCTCTTTCTCTGTGCCCATCTGGTGTATCTGCTGCTGGTGTGTGCTATTGATCCTGCCACATATAGTAGCGCAGTACAAGTGTCTACACGTTGCTGACCAGGTTTGTTATCACGATTGTTCTCTCTCTGTACCCCTGTCTGTTGTGTCTGCCATCAGGTGTTTTTCTGGTGCGCTTCCATCCTGCTATGTACTGTAGCGCAGTACAAACTTATATAGAACTCGGCCTGTGGTGTATATTGCTGGTGCGGCCGCCAGTCCAGCATCCACTATCACGGGGGGGGAGGGGAGGGACGACGGCGCCCGTATCCGACCTCCAAACCCCGCAACTGCAGCACCTGTGGTGAAATCCTGGCGGCTGAGAGATGGGGGCCCTCTGTCTCCACAGACCACATCACGGCATCATCCAAGGGTGACAGGCTGCTTAAGTTTGGCACCGCCGCTGAGCTGAGGTCCATGCTGCGTGGTAGGCCACAAAATGGACGCCAGGGAGATGCTGTAGCTGGGGATCAACGGGCCAGGCCTCGAGTCTCTGTGGTCCGGAGCGGGGGACTAAACAGGCTCCAGACCATACACGGCCGATGGCTAGCCGCAGAGGAGCTCCAATACTGGAGAAAAGACGGAGGTATCCAGCCAAAATGCCCCCAACAAGGCACCATCTCAAGGAGCTCCGTCCAGGCACGTCTGTTCCCCTCCGCTGCCAGCCACCCCCCATCTTGCTGATTTCTACAAGGCGGGCCCTGGCGATTGTCCGGCACAATTGAACATTTTCCATAAAGCGCAGATTCCAAAGATGTCCCTGACCGACCGTGATGCACTCTCAGCACCTATTACACACACTGACGTCCGTAACGCGATCATCTCACTCAAATACGGGACGGGTTTGGGGTGGAATATTAGAAGCTCCTTTCGGGCGCAGTGATCCCACACTTGGTCTCCCTTTTATAACAATATTTTGCAAGGGGAGGAACCTTGCACCTCATACCGGCCCATCGCGTTGTTAAAAACCAACCTGAAACTGCTCTCCACTATTATGGCTTGCCGCCTACAGCGACCTCTCGCACGTCTTGTGGGCCCCCAACAAACTGGCTTTCTTTCTGGCCGACATTCTACTACGAACATACGCAAGGCTATAGCGGCCATATGGTCCTCCCTTACTCCCCACGCCTCCAATCTTCTATTGAGTTGTGACGCCGATAAAGCGTTCAACAGGATATCCTGGGCTTAGAGAGATTTATTAAGTTCCACCACTCTGAGAAGTTGTTCTTAACCCGATTTTGCGCGCTCTACCGAAACCCTTCCACAGTGGTCACCGCGAATGGACTCCACTCTGCCCCCTTCGTGCTAGAGAGGGGAACCAGACAGGGGTGCCCCTTATTGCCATAACTGTTTAAACTCGCCCTGGAACCCCTCCTCCGCATCAGAGACATGCCCGGCAATCACTGGTATTAGTTTGTCCTCTGTAACTCTGAAAGTGGTAGCTTTTGCAGATGACCTGCTCCTGTTTCTTTCGAACCCGGCATCCACTATCGACGTGATTTGATTCATTTCACGTGGCCTCGGGTTTCCAAATTAATTACACTAAGACTATTGCTTTGCCCCTGGGACCGAAACCGCAGGGCGACTGGCTCAGACAGTTTCCCTTTTCATGGATCCCCACACCTTCCATTAAATACCATGGGATCGTCCTACCGGCGGACCTGTCACACTTATATAGTCTCAATATTTACCCTCATTTAACCCAAACTAAGCAGCTCTTGTTGGCGTGGAGTTCTCTCCCTCTGTGCTATTTAGGAAAGGCCGCACTCATTAAAATGACCTTGTTCCCCAAAATGCTCTACCCTCTGCAGGTCTTGCCTCTATTCTTGAAACCCACAGACCTGCGTATATTACATAGGCAATATGCGGCATTCATTCGGCAAGGTAAACGAGCACGCATTCCACTCCCCGCGCTCCAACAGCCGCTAGATAAGGGAGGTATTAATTTCCCAAACATATTTGATTATAATTTAGCGGCCCTATACCGTTATGCTGCTGACTGGTTGAATGGCACTTCACACTTTGTACCCTTACAGGTCGGACAGGCATTGCTCCCCTCATCTTCCCTATTGGCATTCCTTCACCAAAGCTCGCCCATTGTCCCCCCCCAGCCTGCGCTCTAATCCATTATTTTACTCTACGAAAGTAGCTTGGATCAAGATTCGCAAGCTCCTTCAGTTGACCTGGAAAACGTCTTTGTGGTCCCTATCCTTCACAACCCTCACATTCAAAACGTCTCCCCTGCTCCGATTTTTCACACCTTGGCTCAACGTGGTTTTACCCATCTTCATCATTACATTGATGGAGTATCGAGCGTGCCGTATTCTTATACGACCCTAAAGGACCAAATTGCACCTCCTAGACATACACCCGGTATTTTATTTACAAATAAAACAATTTCTCCTTACCCAATTAAGCGCACTATCCCCTAATGATCTAGCTAATCCACTGGACACGCACTTACTAGCCCACCCTTTGTCCCCCCCTCTACCTCTGCTACTTACACGCTCTTGCAATCTTCGCTACCTACCAAGCTCCCGTGGGCAGCAATAACTAGATGGAGCTCTCCGTGCATGACTTGATAGGGTCCACCTTACTATCCAGACGCTCCCTCCCTTCGGCTAACTACTGGGATATGTTCTATAGAATACTCCATCAAGCATATATGGCGCCCAACAGAACAGCTCGGGCTGGACTATCACCTACCGCAAACTGTTTAAAATGTCAGGGTGCCCAGGCCGACTTGCGCCATTGCTTATGGGCATGCCCCTTCATTCAACTGTTCTGGGACACAATACGACAATTTGGTTTACAGGTTAGGAGGGTGTCACAGAGCACCACAGTAACGTGCAGTGTTTAGGAAGGTGTCAGAGCTCCATAGTAAACACTGCACATTACTGTGGAGCTGTGGCCCTGCGAACTTCTATGGCAACTGGCCCCTTCTGATTCCGACACAGGGTGCACCATGTGCCGCCCTAGGCCCTGGCGGCTGATGTCACGCAGCGTGCCCTGTGACCTAATCAGAGGGAGCCCCCATTGACTTGGTCACATAGTGCGTTGCGTGACGTCTGCCGCAAGGGCATAGGGCAGCGGACGTCATGCGCCGTGCCCTGTGACCTAATCAGCGGGGGCCGGCGGCCAGCCGGCTCCCGCTGACTAGGTCATAGGGTGCTTCGGATGGATCTTAAAGTCAGCCTAGGCTGCCTCTCCGTGCGGCTGGTTATGAGGACGGCCATCTGGCCCGAGAGGCTAGCTGCAAACGCCCAGCATGCCCGATGGCCACTCTGGGCCAGAGCCTACACGTTAACCCATAAAATGGCGGTAATCAAGGGAAAACATGAAATGTATACACTGAAGCATGTAGCCTATCCATTAACCCCTAAAATGGCATTAAGAGAAAAAGCTAAATTAATACACAATGTGATATACTGTATAGTCTGAGCGTTAACCCATTTCAACCATGTGGAGAAAAAAAACCTTGAGCACAAAACTGTGAAAGGTGAAATAACTCAATAGTGTAGGGGTTAATAACGTCAGTTATTTAGGGGTTAATGACAGCAGTTATTTAGGGGTTAATGACAGCAGTTATTTAGGGGTTAATGACAGCAGTTATTTAGGGGTTAATGACAGCAGTTATTTAGGGGTTAATGACAGCAGTTATTTAGGGGTTAATGACAGCAGTTATTTAGGGGTTAATAACAGCAGTTATTTAAGGTAGTTTTGTGTAATGGTTTGAGGAAAAATACAACAATTCTGTAAAATACCTATAGCAGTGAATTTGTTGAGTCAGTAAAACTTGGTATGGGAGGAGAAACTCAAAGCTTTCTTGCAACATTGTATAAATATTGACTTCACAGCAGCAGCTCTGAGAATAAAAGACGCTAAAATACTAAATTGGCTTGATGGTCTGAATAAAAGACGCTAAAATAAGAGATTACCCAATTTATATATTGTTTCAGAAGTAAACATAACGTTTATTCATTAAAAACTATCATTTGTGGTGTGTGCGTACAAAACGGAATTGTGCTGACTGCTTCTCTTTATTATATTTTGTCCGAGTGATCCGAAAAACAATCTGAATTTTTCATTAAGAAATCCTCGGCCATTTTGGATTCAAAATTCGCATCCAAAGGGTTCAACGACACTGCTGCAGCAAACTGAATTGCTGCGCTGCAGCAATTCAGCAGCTGCTGAGGTATTGAACAGGCCTCCGGCGACCGCCGCCAAGCTTTACTGCGTCACAGGCCGCACATGCAGTGAGCTCCGAGATCCAATAAAATGGCCGCCGCGCTCAGCCACGTGTCCAGCTCCCGTGATCCCCCGGGCTCGCTGCTGATCTGTGATTGGTGGAAAGTTACTTGGAGAGAAAAAAAAATATTCCCCGAACTTTGTCCAAGAGGGCGCGAGACACGGCTAAGAGGTGAATCACCTGCACTGAGGTAAGTCTGGTGTTTAGTGGCATGCTGGGTATTTCTGGGGGCACAGGGGATATTTTGCCGCGTGTATACTGTGTGACTGGGCGCCGCCGCGTATAGTGTGTGTGTGTGTGTGTGTGTGTGTGGGCGCCGCGCCGCGCGTATACCGCGTGTGTGTGTGTGGGCGCCGCGCGTATACCGCGTGTGTGTGTGGGCGCCGCGCGTATACCGCGTGTGTGTGTGGGCGCCGCGCGTATACCGCGTGTGAGAGTGGGCGCCGCGCGTATACCGCGTGTGAGAGTGGGCGCCGCGCGTATACCGCGTGTGAGAGTGGGCGCCGCGCGTATACCGCGTGTGAGAGTGGGCGCCGCGCGTATACCGCGTGTGAGAGTGGGCGCCGCGCGTATACCGCGTGTGAGAGTGGGCGCCGCGCGTATACCGCGTGTGAGAGTGGGCGGTGTATCTGTGTTGTGTGACGCGTGCAGACAAAGTGGTGTGCGGGCCCTGTCACACACATCCCTCGCTCATTCCCAGTGTGTGTGTGTGTGTGTGATTTCTGTGTATAAAAATCCCCAGCGTGTAGTGATACCTTTTCTATTGATCTAACGCAGGGCTTGTCAAATTTGCTTTGAATCTAGGAGCCAGCTGCAAAAGTTAGGAGCCAGGTTTTTCTTCGGACAAACAAATCTACACCGATACAATATTTATTTATGGTTTTAATACATAGTAGCGATACGTTTATCGTCACGGGGCCGCAGCTTTCCAATGAATGAGGATTTTGCTTAAAGCGCATCTAATCTGTGATAATATTGAGACATACGGCCAGACGCCCCCAGTTACCCCCAAACACACCTTTTTGTTTTTTTTCTAGCTTTATATTTTCAAGAGATTAATGAAATGTCGTGTTCTTCTTGTGTCGCTGCTGAGAGAATTTACAACAAACCTATGTTTTTTTTTGTTTTTTCTTTAAACTGGATAGGATTCTGGATGCGTGGTCTTTCCTAATTTGTGTATGTTTATGACTGTGGGGAGAATAGCCACCAGAGATTAGATTATAGGGGAGAATAGCCACCAGAGATTAGATTATAGGGGGAGAATAGCCACCAGAGATTAGATTATAGGGGAGAATAGCCACCAGAGATTAGATTATAGGAGAGAATAGCCACCAGAGATTAGATTATAGGGGAGAATAGCCACCAGAGATTAGATTATAGGGGAGAATAGCCACCAGAGATTAGATTATAGGGGAGAATAGCCACCAGAGATTAGATTATAGGGGAGAATAGCCACCAGAGATTAGATTATAGGAGAGAATAGCCACCAGAGATTAGATTATAGGGGAGAATAGCCACCAGAGATTAGATTATAGGGGAGAATAGCCACCAGAGAGTAGATTATAGGGGAGATTAGCCACCAGAGATTAGATTATAGGGGAGAATAGCCAACAGAGATTAGATTATAGGGGAGAATAGCCAACAGAGATTAGATTATAGGGGAGAATAGCCACCAGAGATTAGATTATAGGGGAGAATAGCCACCTTTAGATTATATGCCTTTGCATATATTTATTTTTTACGTTTTCTGGGTAACCTATTTATGACACACAACTGGTCCAGACACCGTATATACACTGTATATAACGCAGTGTACATACAGCTGGGTGAGCTGTGTGTCATTGTGTTCCCCCCCCCCTCTTCCATCTCTGTGGCTGCCCTCCCCTGCATTCTCATTATATGCATATTTTCACAGAAAAATCCAGTAACCGGTTCCCCGTGCAATATAATGTGGATGATAGAATGTGGAAAAATAATTTCTCACACTGCAAATGAATGATGTCTGAATAGAAATGTACTATTTACTGTATTTACTATAGCGCGGCCGTATCCAAATACACGGTCACACAAGGATGCGTGACTGTGCCGCGGAATATGTGGAGCACTGCGATACACACCGCACATTACTGTGAGTTTTATTACTGTGGAGCTCTGATACAGTAATGTGTATAACAGAGCTGCAGAGCAATAAAACTTACGCTCATACTTGCCGAACACCGGCCTGAGCATGGTCTTTCGAATGATGCCAAACATGACTACGTTCAAAGTAAAAGGATCCCCCTAACTGGCCCACTGATATCCTCACGCATATGGTGGGGATGTCAGTGGGGGGGGGGTGACCAGGAGGCCTGGCTGACCTCCATGTTTAAATCACAACTCCGCGCCGAGTCGCGATCCAGCAGCGAAACTGAACTTCATACACCGCTGAAAAGGGGAGACTCTCCCCTTTCCAGCGGTGTAAAAAGTACGTTTCTAGCTGCCATGGTTGGAGAGTCGGATCGCTCCAAAGGAGCCCCCCCTCCGCTTCCTGGTTTTCAATGCAGGCGCCTGCTGATGACGTCACCACGCAGCGTGTTGACGTCATCGTGCTCGCCAGCCCCTACAAAGTAGAGGGGCAGGCTTCCTCCCTGCCAGAACTCCGTTGGAGCCAGCGAGGGAGGTAAGTATCGGGCGGGAGGGAGGTTAGGAGCCGCTGACGTACTATGTACGTCTGCGGGTCTAAGGGAGACCCGTGGGCAGGACGTACATGGTATGTCAGCGGTCATTAAGGGGTTAACTTTATCCCCTTGCGGCGCCAAAGTGCGACCTAGCTCCGATGCGTGTCACCATCTTGGATGGTGGCTCCACCCCCGGGTCCCCCCTCGCTGCCGATGTCATCGCGCATAGCGTGATGACGTCAGATAGCCGGGAAACCCCTAGCTGCCTGGGGATTTCCCAAGGATATCCCCTGGTGGAGATGGGGGGGGTTTCTTTTGAACCCCGATATCTCCAGAACCGTGGCAGCTAGGGGGTCATGGAGCATGGCCTTGCAAATGATACCCAACATGACCAGGTATAAAGTCAAAAAATTTTTTTTTTAAATAATCATAAGAAAAACTTGTTTTTATTAATGCAGCAATATTGATCCCATTTCAATTATAATGTGAACAATGATGCTGCACCAACGATTTTTTTTCTATGGGGTGCGTTGCGGTTGCTAAAAATCACGTAACCCCCCCCCCCCAAATGTAACAAGTCCCCATTTCTAATTTTTGTACAAGCGCACCCCATAGAAAATATAACCACAAACGTTCATGTGATAAAATGTGACAAAAAAACACTTTACACGCTGCAGATGATTAAAAATTCTAATTTTATTGCATCTTTTGTTATAATATTCAGGCAGGACATGATGTATACATATAATAATATATTATCTGCCGGAAAGAACAATATATAATATGTCTGGGTCATATAATAAACGTGGCTTCAAATCGCGTTTAAACATGATGAGCAAAAGCGGTAAAAATGGCCCAGCAGCGAAGGGGTTAAACATGTAAATTCAGTTTTATTGGAATAAATGTAATAGACAAAGATATCTTTTTATTTTTTTATTTTTTTTAAACCATATATACATTTTTTAAAAAGCCTTTCAGGGTTATTCAGAGAGCGGTGAAAAGCAGGAGAATGACTGGAGAATGAGAAATTCTAGATCAAAATAGCCAATTTGAAAAGTGAGATGAAAGGGAGAATTTTTCTGGTTTGGCTATTTTGACCTAGAATTTTTCAGTCATTCTCCTGCTTTTCACTGCTCTCTGAATGACTTTTTTTTTTTTCCCCCTTTGGTGGACTTTGCCAGTTCTGTGCAGTTCGGCTGTTATCTGTGCTTTCGCCAACATCCCATAACTTCTTTGACTCCCATTTCAGTAAAATATGGTGCATTCACCAAATTTTCAAAGTAATGGAATCACCGAAGTGAGTCGCGATGCACTGAGCACCTAAATTAAGTTCAAATATTGGTGCTTTCTGAAAATATCTATTTGTGGATTGTGAATACACATGTCCAATATTTTATATATTTTTTTTTTGTTTTTCCTCAGGTTTTATTGAGAAGGCGAAGTCATTCTCACAATGTCTATGATCGGGGTTACAGACACACAGGAGGAAGTGTTGCATGTCAAAGCAGTTACGTTTGAGAAGGAAAAGAAGGCGGGTTCAGCTCCTAAGAAGGGACCTTTTTCGTGTGCTGAATGTGGGAAATGTTTCGCCCGGAAAATATATTTCCTAAAACACATGAATATTCATACAGGAGAGAAATCCTTTTCCTGTTCTGAGTGCAAGAAATGCTTTCCTGAAAAGGCACAGCTCGTTATACATGAAAGGACTCACACAGGAGAGAAGCCGTTTAAATGTACCGAATGTGGAAAAAGCTTCTCCAGCAAGAACGTGGCCAGAATACATAAAAGAATTCACACAGGAGAGAAGCCATATAAATGTGCTGAATGTGGTAAATGTTTTAGTAACTTGGCAAGTTCAATTTTACATGAGAGAACTCACACAGGTAGCAAACCATATGCCTGCACAGAGTGCGATAAATGTTTTGTTTCAAAGTCTATTCTTACCATACACACCAGGCAGCACACAGGTGAGAAGCCGTATGAGTGTCTAGAATGTGGGAAATGTTTTTCCCGCAAACCTCATCTTACGTTGCATGAGAGAACTCACACGGGTGAAAAACCATTCAGATGTTCTGAATGCGGGAAACGGTTTACCATAATCTCGCATTTTACACAACACAAGCGAAGTCACACCGGCGAGAAGCCATTCAAATGTCCTGAATGTGGGGTTTGCTTTGCTTCCAGGTACAGTCTTGGTCAACACCAGAGAACTCACACAGGTGAAAAACCATTCTCCTGTTCAGAATGTGGAAAATGTTTTGCTAACAAAGGTCAACTTTCTAGTCATGTGCGTCAACACGTGGGATTGAAACCCTATGCGTGTGCTGAATGTGGAAAACGTTTCTCTAAAAAGTCATACGTGCTACAACATGAGAGAACCCACACGGGTGAGAAGGTTTTTGCGTGCGCTGAATGTGGGAAATGTTTCAGTGCTAGCGTAAGTCTTTCTAGACATATGAAAGTGCACACAGGAGAAAAACCCTATTCATGTTCAGAATGTGGGAAAAGGTTTATATTAAATGCAGAACTTGACTCACATGTCAAGAGTCACACAGGTGAGAAGCCTTTTGAATGTTCTGAATGTAAGAAGTCTTTTAAGGACAAGGCCACCCTTAAGCGACATGAGAGAATTCACTCAGAACTGAGCCCATATGCTTGTTTATAATGTGAAAAACGCTTCAAGTTAAAGGAACATCTTAAGCAACACGTGCGAACTCACACCGGCGAGAAACCGTATTCATGTTCTGAATGTGGTGTACGATTTAACACCAAGCAGCAAGTCGTGGAGCATGAGAGACATCACACTGGAGAGAAGTTAGCATGTTCTGAATGCGGGAAGTCTTTTTTTAGAAACACCTCGCTGAAGAGACACGAGAAACTTCACACTGGAGAAAAGCCGTTCCCGTGTTCTGAATGCGGAAAACGTTTTGCCAGAAAGTCTACCCTCGTAACGCACAAGCGCACTCACACAGGGGAGAGGCCATTTGCGTGTTCTAAGTGTGAAAAGTGTTTTCTCAAGAAATGTGGCCTGGATGTACACATGAGAACCCACACAGGCAAGAAACCTTATCCTTGCCCCAAATGTGGGAAAAAGTTTTCAGTCAAAAGCACTCTTGTTTCACACCAGAGAAACCAGATGTGTTAAAAGGAAGGTTAGGTCTGGAAATAATTGGACAATGACACAATTTTCATAATTCTGGATCTGAAATGAAACAACCGAGAAGGAAGTGCAGAGTTTCATCTTTATTTCAAGGCGTTGAGCAAAAATTATATATGAGACGTTTAGGAATTGCAAACATGTTCATACACTGTTGCTTTATTTCAGGGGGGGGGTTTGGGGTCACAATTTAATTGGACAAATTAACACAATCATGAATGAAATGTTAATTTTTAATACTTTGCAGAGAATCCTTTGCAGACGGTGACTGCTTGAAGTTTGGAACGCCTGGACATTACCAAACGTTGTGTCTCCTCCTTTGTGCTGCTCTGCCAGGCCGTCACAGCAGCTGTCTTCAGTTGTTTGTGGGTCTGTTTTGTCTTCAAGTGAAACGCACGCTCGATTGGGTTGAAATGAGGTGATAGAGCTCCGCAATGGCAGAGTCAAACGACCTTGTGCTCCAAGCGAAGCTGCGTAGTTCACTTGCCTCTACATGTGCATATCCTTGACACTATGAACCTTTTGCTGATTCACGGTGTGTGTTCTTTGAGTCTTATCACCCTTTGACTTGAGATCTTCGACTTGGCCTAGAAACTGGCTACTCAGATCCTTCAGTTTCAGATTATAAACGCATTGAAGCCGCCATCTTTGAAGATTCCGGTTTTACACCAATTCTTTCATATCCCAAGATCAATATTTTGGTTGCGGTACCACTGATACAAGTCATGAAGACCTGTTTCCATCACCCTTTGACTGTTCCCTGGCTTGTTTTTAACTAGTCCCACTCTCGAACTTTAGATCCTGCATTTAGCCTTAAATTGCTCCCACCCTCTGCTCTTTTGTGCTTTTAATCTCTATTATCCACAAACCCAGGTTTGATTATTTTTTAGGGTTACCTCCTTTCCTCCCAGCTCAGGCCCTCCTGTCTTTCTATTTGCATACTCCTCAGCACCGATTGCTTTTGTCATTTCTGTTTGAATAAATAAAGTATTCCACCAAAAAAATGTTTTATTTATTAACCACTTGGCTGCTAAGGACGCGCTCAGAGCGTCCTGCCAAGTGTACCTCCTGTGCTATGGACACGCTGAGCGCGTCCTAGCACAGGAGGCATCAATGAGTCGGCAGCTAGGGATTAATGTTTGGTATTGTTGTATCGGCCAGAGCATGGCCTTTCCAACGATACCAAACATAAATAAAGAAAAATAATCGTTAATGCAGCAATATTGTTCCCATTTCAATTATAATGTGAACAAATGATTTTTGTATGGGGTGCGTCTGTTAAAAATAGCGAAATTTTCCCCAAAAAAAAAAGTAACGAGTCCCCATTTCTAATTTTTTTAACAAGCGCACCCCATAGAAAATATAACCGCAAATGCTCGCATGTTAAAATGTGAAAAAAAAACCCTTTCCATGTTGTAAATTATTGAAATTCTAATTTTATTGCATTTTATGTTATAATATACAGACAGGACATAACGTATACATATAATAATGGTATATTATGAATCTGCCGGAACGAACGATATATAATCTGTCTGGGTCATATGATAAAACGTGGCTTCAAATCGCATTTAAACATGATGAGCGAAACCGGTAAAAATGAGCTCAGCACACAGACGTGAAATGCCTCAGCAGCGAAAGGGTTAAATATACATCTTAAAAATCAGGTCTGAATACAGATTTCCTTTGGTTTTCCTTTTCATGATTTAGATGGGAGGGGGGGTTGAATCATTTTTGGTTTGAGCCCCGTCGATCGAGCCCTCTCAATGGTTTGAAACTACATGTCCCATGATGCTCAGATACTATTAGATTGAGCCTCCTGGGAAATACAGTTCCAAAACATCTGCCCAAGGCTGCTGACCCCCTGTTATATGTACTATGAGCAGGACAGTTACAAGAGTTTATAAAGCGCTTACAAGTTCCGTGGTGTTGTACAATGGGAGGCAGAACAACAAATGTATATACAGGTTCAACACACAGTACAGTACAAAAAAAAAAAAATGCAGCAAAGTATAGTTACATTCTACACATACCCAAACTAATAAAATGGAGAAGTTGTGTGTGCATGTATTATTGCTGCAGCATATATGCTCAGATTGACTTGTGGTTGTGGTTCTTAATTCTGATTGGCTGAATTGCGTGAAAAAAAAATGACAGTAAGCACAATGATTTTTGTGCGCAACAGTACTGCGTGAGCATTTGGGCGCGTCCGGTTTACGCGCGTTATTGATTGGATCAAAAACGCGCGAGGATTGTAATTCCAGCGGTGATTTGCACAAGCAAACGTTTAACGCTTGGTGCAAAACTTCACGCTTTGCGCGACCATTTTTGCGCAAAGATTGTAATATAGCCTAATGTGTTTAACATGTAAACATTGCACCACGTCCACTTCATTTATTCAATTTAATAAGAATTTTTATTTTATTTAATCTTTTATTTTTTACAATCAGACCGTGTCTTTGGCTTTCTTAAAGATCTCTCATATGACCCTGTATATAAGGGGTTCAGCAACCTTGGCCCTCCAAGGGTTATATTACAAAGTTATATTACAGCTCTGGTTAAGCAGTCACTTTGTAATATTGCCCCACGTTTTGGAATTACATCTGCTATGATGCTCATCTTCTCATTAGGTGCTTGGAGCCTCATGGGAAATCCAGTTCCAAAACATCTGGAGGTCCTAGGTTGCCGGACCCTGCTGTAGGAAATAGACCCTGCATCTCCTGTATAGGGAATTCCCTGCCAGATGAGATGGAAGCCCCATTTCTGTTGCCATCACGCTCATGCACAAGAGCAGGGGTCATTCTGCAGTGAGGGCTTACATCCTGATGTAGGAGAAGCCCCAGATTCGCACAGTTCTGTGGGATCTTGCGTGTCGCAGCTGCAGTGAGCAAACTTGTCCAAATATCGTCAATATCGGCAAATAAAATGCCGATACCGATATCAGTAATTTTCTGAATATCGGCGCCGATAATCGGCTAAACCGATATATCGGTCTATCCCTAATGTGGATACGTGAAGCTGATAGCATCAGATCCTTGGCCGAGTGAAGTGGTCACGACGGGATGTGCCTGTTAATAATAAGGGAGGAGATGTAGGCAGCGGCGCGGTTATGGAGAGCTTTGTATGTGACCAATATAATGAATTGGATTCTAAAGGAAACGGAGCCAGTGTAGAGATTGACAAAGGGGTGAGAGGTGCGGTGTATGAGCCTGGCACAGGCGTTCATAACAGACTGCAGAGGGAGAATCTGGGAGTGCGGATCAACTGCTATATTTGCAGCAGTAATTGAATTCTCGTTCAGGCTGACACTGTGTAAAGCCGGGGTGTTCAGACCTGGCCCTCCAAATGTTTTGAAACTACATGACTCAAGCCGTGGCGTACTGCGGCGGGGGGGGGGGGCGGTCCGCCCCAGGTACCACTTAATTAGGGGTTCCACTGCCACACAGGCCTGCCCAGTGCCCATTATGTAAACAGAGCGATCCTGAACGCGAAGCACAGTCTTCCAGCGTTGCAGCTGTGGCCTCCCGCCAGCTATTTCCCCATCCCTCCACAGGTCAGCTCCTCCACGCTGCAGCTGCATGCTGACAGGAGTGAAGAGCATCAAAGCGCGAGAGGAGAGGCAGCGGCTGCCCGTTAAGTGGAGATGGTAGCAAGTTGCGCAGGGGAGGAGGAAAGGAATAATTGGGGCAATACGGTCATTCAACGTCTTTCTTTCTCTGGCTTTTACCTTCATCTCTCCCTGTCCTCACATATCAGTCCCCTCCATAGCATTTATTTCCCTGATTTCAACTAAAATAATACATTCTGCTGTAAAACTTGCCATTTCTCCCTCATACCCATTTCTGCTGAACCTATTGCTCACCAAGCTGAGCCCCCCTCCCCCCAGTGTTATTTCATTATGGTCCTGGCACACAGGGTATCTTGTGATTAAGAGGACCTCTGTTCCTGCCCCCCTCCTATACAAACCCCCATTTAGGTGATCTCTAACCCGACATCATGAAGGTGTGTTAGCTGGCAGGGGCCCTACAGCATCCCCAGGCAACACTCCCCCTCCCTGCTCAGGATGCTCATGAGCTGGCTGGGCATTGTGACCCCTGGCATTCATAGCTACACGTGATTACCTGGGGACAGGAGCCCAGTGGAAAAGTAATTAAAAAGCCATCCGAGTGCATCATAACCTCCCTATCACCCAGCAGCATGACAATATATGTGTGTGATGCAGTGTGCTGCCTGTCACCCAGCTATATGACAATATGTGTGTGATCAGGGGCGGATCCAGACACAGGTTTCGGGGGGCATTCTACCAGTTTTGGCCAAGAGCTAGTGTTGGGTTCGCAGTGACAGGCGGATATATTGGCCCCCAGCTCACATGGATATATTTTCCCCCAGCTCACATGGATATATATATTGCCCCAGGCAGCTCACATGGATATATTTGCCAGCAGCTCACATGGATATATTTGCCCCAGTTCACATGGATAGATTTGCCACAGCTCACATGGATATATTGCTCCCAGCTCACATGGATATATTTGCCCCCAGCTCCCTTGAATATATTTGCCCCCAGCTCACATGGGTATATTATTTATTTATTTGCAAAGGATTTTACCAGGAAGGATACATTGAGATTTCTCTCGTTTTCAAGTATGTCCTGGGTTCAAGAACATTGAGTGGTATATTTGCCCCCCGCTCACATGGGTATATTTGCCCCAGCTCACATGGGTATATTTGCCCCAGCTCACATGGGTATATTTGCCACCAGCTCACATGGATATATTTGCCCCAGCTCACATGGGTATATTTGCCACCAGCTCACATGGATATATTGCCCCCAGTTCACATGGGTATATTTGCCCCCAAGCTCACACATGGATATATAGTGCCCCCAGCTCACATGGATCTATATATTGCCCCCAGCTTACATGGATATATATAGTGCCCCTAGCTCACATGGATATATTTGCCCCAGCTCACACATGGATATACAGTTGTGTTCAAAATTATTCAACCCCAATGCTGTAAAGGGTTTTAGGGAATTTCGTGTACATTTGTAATTGTATTCAGAATAAAATCCTACAAGGACTTTTTAAAGAACCATATGCAACTAAAATGACATCAATTGGTTTTGTAATACAGTAGTAAATGTTTCTTTTGTGAATTCTTCATTGACACAATTATTCAACCCCTTAAAGACTACCACTCTGAAGAACAGAGGTTCATTCAAGTGTTTTCAATCAGGTATTGAAAACACCTGTGGATGTCACGGAGCAGTAATAAAGCATAATAAGCACCAATTAGGCAGCTTTAAAATGACTGTGATACTCAGCTCCTTCTAGACATTTACTGGTGTGGTTAGAAACATGGTGAAGTCAAGAGAATGGTCCAGGAAGACAAGAGAAGAAGTGATTACTCTTCACAGGAAGGGCAATGGCTATAAGAAGATTGCAAAGATGTTAAACATACCAAGAGAGACCATAGGAAGCATCATTCGCAAATTCAAGGCAAAGGGCATTGTTGAAACGCTACCTGGTCGTGGCAGAAAGAAGATGCTGACTTCGACTGCTGTGCGCTACCTGAAGCGTAGAGTGGAGAAAAGTCCCCGTGTGACTGCTGGGGAACTGAGAAAAGATTTCTCAGATGTGGGTACTTAAGTTTCAGCTCAGACAATACGGTGCACACTGCGTAATGAAGGCCTCCATGCCAGAACTCCCAGGCGCACCCCCTTGCTGTCTCCAAAGAATAAGAAGAGTCGACTGCAGTATGCCAAAAGTCATGTGGACAAACCACAGAAGTTTTGGGATAGTGTTCTGTGGACTGATGAAACAAAATTAGAACTGTTTGGTCCCATGCCTCAACGCTATGTTTGGAGGAGGAAGAACAAGGCCTATGAAGAAAAGAACACCTTGCCTACTGTGAAGCATGGCGGGGGTCAATCATGCTTTGGGGCTGTTTTGCTTCTGCAGGTACAGGGAAGCTTCAGCTGTGCAAGGTACCATGAATTCTCTTCAGTACCAGGAAATATTGGATGACAATGTGATGCAGTCCGTCACAAACCTGAGGCTTGGGAGACGTTGGAGCTTTCAACAGGACAATGATCCAAGCATACCTCCAAGTCCACTAGAGCATGGTTGCAGATTAAAGGCTGGAACATTTTGGAGTGGCCATCGCAGTCACCAGACTTCGATCCGATTGAGAACCTCTGGTGGACTTAAAGAAAGCAGTTGCAGTGCGCAAGCCTAAGAATGTGACTGAACTGGAGGCTTTTGCCCATGACGAATGGGCGAAGATACCCGTAGATCGCTGCAAGACACTTGTGTCAAGCTATGCTTCACGTTTAAAAGCTGTTATAACTGCAAAAGGATGTTGTACTAAGTACTAAGATTGAATGTCACTTGGGGTTGAATAAAACTGATAATGATGTGAGCACAGAAAAGACATTTGTGGTTATTTCATTACAAATGTTATGTTATATTTGTCTGACCTACACGTGCCTCTTTGATTTAATTGTAAGCAAGATGACTGAATGATCAAAATCAATGTCAAACTGGCCAAAACACTCAATTTCAGTGGGGGTTGAATAATTTTGAACACAACTGTATATTGCCCCCGCTCACATGGGTATATATTGCCCCAGCTCACACATGGGTATATATTGCCCCAGCTCACATGGGTATATATTGCCCCAGCTCACATGGGTATATATTGCCCCAGCTCACACATGGATATATATTGCCCCCAGCTCACATATGGGTATATTTGCCCCCAGCTCACATATGGGAATATTCCCCCCCCGTCACACATGGGTATATTTGCCCCCAGTTCTCACCTCTGCTGCCAGGCCCCAGGCTCCGCAGGCATTCTTCTCCACGAGGCGAGCGGCCGCTGGCATGCAGCTTGGCCGCTCGCCAGGAACCACCTGACCAGCCACGTCCTCGCGAGATCGCGCGCTGGTCAGGTGGTTCCCATCCCAGGAGAGCGACCAAGCTGCATGCCAGCGGCCGCTCGCCTCGTAGGGAGATGAGAAGAACGGCGGCGGCGGCGATTTTCTCGGGGGGGGCAATTCCCCCCCCCTGGATATGCCCCTGTGTGTGATGCAGTGTGCTGCCTGTCAACCAGTTACATGACGATACAGGTGAAACTTGAAAAATTAGAATATCGTGCAAAAGTTCATTTATTTCAGTAATGCAACTTAAAAGGTGAAACTAATATATGAGACTAATTACATGCAAAGCAAGATACACTATATTGCCAAAAGTATTCGCTCACCTGCCTTGACTCGCATATGAATTTAAGTGACATCCCATTCCTAATCCATAGGGTTCAATATGACGTCGGTCCACCCTTTTGCAGCTATAACAGCTTCAACTCTTCTGGGAAGGCTGTCCACAAGGTTTAGGAGTGTGTTTATGGGAATTTTTGACCATTCTTCCAGAAGTGCATTTGTGAGGTCACACACTGATGTTGGATGAGAAGGTCTGGCTCTCAGTCTCCGCTCTAATTCATCCCAAAGGTGTTCTATGGGGTTGAGGTCAGGACTCTGTGCAGGCCAGTCAAGTTCATCCACACCAGACTCTGTCATCCATGTCTTTATGGACCTTGCTTTGTGCACTGGTGCACAGTCATGTTGGAAGAGGAAGGGGCCAGCTCCAAACTGTTCCCACAAAGTTGGGAACATGAAATTGACCAAAATGTCTTGGTATGCTGAAGCATTCAGAGTTCCTTTCACTGGAACTAAGGGGCCAAGCCCAGCTCCTGAAAAACAACCCACACCATAATCCCCCCTCCACCAAACTTTACACTTGGCATAATGCAGTCAGACAAGTACTGTTCTCCTGGCAGCCGCCAAACCCAGACTCATCCATCAGATTGCCAGATGGAGAAGCACGATTCGTCACTCCAAAGAACGCGTCTCCTCTGCTCTAGAGTCTAGTGGTGGTGTGCTTTACACCACTCCATCCAACGCTTTGCATTGCACTTGGTGATGTATGGCTTGGATGCAGCTGCTCGGCCATGGAAACCCGTTCCATAAAGCTCTCTGCACACTGTTCTTGAGCTAATCTGAAGGCCACATGAAGTTTGGAGGTCTGTAGCGATTGATTCTGCAGAAAGTTGGTGACCTCTTCGCACTATGCGCCTCAGCATCCACTGACCCCGCGCCGTCAGTTTACGTGGCCTACCACTTCGTGGCTGAGTTGCTGTCGTTCCCAAACACTTCCACGGTCTTTTAATATAGCTGACAGTTGACTGTGGAATATTTAGGAGCGAGGAAATTTCACGACTGGATTTGTTGCACAGGTGGCATCCTATCACAGTTCCACGCTGGAATTCACTGAGCTCCTGAGAGCGACCCATTCTTTCACAAATGTTTGTAAAAACAGACTGCATACCTAGGTGCTTGATTTTATACACCTGTGGCCATGGAAGTGATTGGAACACCTGATTCTGATTATTTGGATGGGTGAGCAAATACTTTTGGCAATATAGTGTAGTTCAAGCCGTGATTTGTCATAATTGTGATGATTATGGTTACAGCTCATGAAAACCCCAAATCCACAATCTCAGAAAATTAGAATATAGTGAAAAGGTGCAATATTCTAGGCTCAAAGTGTCCCACTCTAAACAGCTAATTCAGCCATATCACCTGCAAAGGGTTCCTGAGCCTTTAAATGGTCTCTCAGTCTGGTTCAGTAGGAATCACAATCATGGGAAAGACTGCTGACCTGACAGTTGTGCATAAAACCATCATTGACCCCCTCCATAAGGAGGGAAAGCCTCAAAAGGTAATTTCAAAAGAAGTTGGATGTTCCCAAAGTGCTGTATCAAAGCACATTAATAGTAAGTTATGTGGAAGGGAAAAGTGTGGAAGAAAAAGGTGCACAAGCAGCAGGGATGACCACAGCCTGGAGAGGATTGTCAGGAAAAGGCCATTCAAAAGTGTATGGGGACTTTCACAAGGAGTGGACTGAGGCTGGAGTCAGTGCATCAAGAGCCACCACACACAGACGGATCCTGGACATGGGCTTCAAATGTCGTATTCCTCTTGTCAAGCCGCTCCTGAACAACAAACAACGTCAGAAGTGTCTTACCTGGGCTAAAGAAAAACACACCTGGTCCAAAGTCCTCTTTTCTGATGAGAGCAACATTTGCATCTCATTTAGAAACCAAGGACCCAGAGTATGGAGGAAGAATGGAGAGGCACACACTGCAAGATGCTTGAAGTCCAGTGGGAAGTTTCCACAGTCTGTGTTGATTTGGGGAGCCATGTCATCTGCTGGTGTTGGTCCACTGTGCTTCATTAAGTCCCGGGTCAGCGCAGCAATCTACCAGGAGATTTTGGAGCACTTCATGCTTCCTTCTGCAGACGAGCTTTATGGGGTTGCTGACTTCATTTTCCAGCAGGACTTGGCACCTGCCCACACTGCCAAAAGCACCAAAACCTGGTTCAATGACCGTGGGATTACTGTGCTCGATTGGCCAGCAAACTCGCCTGACCTGAACCCATAGAGAATCTATGGAGCATTGCCAAGAGAAAGAGGAGAGACATGAGACCGAACAATGCAGAAGAGCTGAAGGCCACTATTGAAGCATCCTGGTCTTCCATAACACCTCAGCAGTGCCGCAGGCTGATAGCTTCCATGCCACATTGAGGCAGGAATTGCTGCAAAAGGGGCCCAAACCAAGTACTGAGTACATCTGCAGCTTATACTTTTCAGAGGTCCCATATTGTTCTATGTACAATCCTTGTTTTATTGATTACCTGTAATATTCTAATTTTCTGAGATTGTGGATTTGGGGTTTTCATGAGCTGCAACCCATAATCATCACAATTATGACAAATCACGGCTTGAATTTACAGGGTTATTCAAAGAGAATCAAAAAGTCACCGCATGTTCGGTGACTTTTTGTTCTCTTCAATTCGGGCCGATTCGGCGATCCCATTTCAGCGACCCTGTGGTGTATTCAGCAAGCACCACAGGGTCGTCGAAGTGCAGGGAAAAGCTGCCGCAAACCCGACGAAAAGTCACCGCAAAAACCCGGCGTATGCACGCCGAAACCCGCAAAAACGTCTCGATTAACCCGCTGGAAAAACCCGATCAGGAGCCGATCACACGCAGCGCAGGAGCCGATCACACGCAGCGCAGCCGCCGGAAAAAGCCAACACCGCAGATGAAGGCAGTGAATAAATTAGCAAAACAGTTTGCATGAATGTTAGAAAAGTGAAACGCTGTTTGCAAAGAAACTACTGAGCGAAAATGCCTGGAATTTACATATAAGATCCAATGAATGATAATAAAAAGTGCTGGTACAGAAAAAATAAGTAAAGTTAAAAAAAAAAATCCAGAAAAATGCTTAAAATATCCTAAAAAATTTATAAATAAAGAGACTCTTTACTGCAGAATTTTATAATGAACGGTTTATTAGATATTGAATTAAAACGGGAATATTTTTAACATTGAAGCCTATGGGATTCGCCTGAATAAACCACCGAATGGCAGAGCATTTCAGGAACCTTTCCCTGCTGGTTTGTGTTCTCTGAATAGCCGAAGCAGTGCTTTTTCATGGGGATTTCACTGCCCTCGAACAGGCACCGAACAGGCACCGTATGTGCAGGCAATTCGCCAGGATTTGGCGAATTGCCTGCTCTCTGGATAGCCGAATGGCCAAGAAAGGTAACCGAACGCTGATTTTCATCATTCGGTTCCCTTTCTCCAGCCATTCGGATCTCTTTGGATAACCCTGTGTGTCTCATATATTAGTTTCACCTTTTAAGTTGCATTACTGAAATAAATTAACTTTTGCACCATATTCTAATTTTTCGAGTTTCACCTGCATGAAGGTATATATTACGTGAGTGGTTGTGAATGCACGCCGCGTGTGTATCGTGTGGTTGTGAATGCACGCCGCGTGTGTATCGTGTGGTTGTGAATGCACGCCGCGTGTGTATCGTGTGTTTGTGAATGCACGCCGCGTGTGTATCGTGTGTTTGTGAATGCACGCCGCGTGTGTATCGTGTGGTTGTGAATGCACGCCGCGTGTGTATCGTGTGGTTGTGAATGCATGCGGCGTGTGTATCGTGTGTGAAGTCGGCTGTGTGTTGCGATGTGACGCGTGCAGACTCCCTCCAGGCGGCCTCACATACGCTCAGATAAAGGAGGGGTTGTGGTTACACACACTGTTTGTGCAGCTCTTGTGGTGCTGGATTGTACTTTGTGAGGACACAGATCATTCAGGGAGTCGCACGGTGCCGGCGCTGCACGTCCTCTCCCAGCCTCGGGTTGTGTTTGTGGCTTCCAGCTCGTGTTTTCCTCCTCCGGCTGTAAGTTTTATTCTCTTTCTGCTGCTGTTTTGGAGTTTCAGCTCATTAAGCGCAGGCGGTTTTCTGCGATAAAGTGGAGTGCGGGGCCTATGTGTAACCTGTTGCACGCGTCCCTCTCTCGTGTGTGTGTGTGTGTGTGTGTAAATCAGCAGGGTATAGCAGCGCGTAGTGATATCTTCTCTATCGGTATAAAGTTACATGTAAAAGACAAGTTTTCGAGGGTGTGACCTCTCGCTCTCCTCTCCTCTCCTCTCTCTCCTCTCTCTCCTCTCTCTCCTCTCTCTCCTCTCTCTCCTCTCTCTCCTCCTCTCTCTCTCTCCTCTCTCTCCTCTCTCTCTCTCCTCTCTCTCTCTCTCTCCTCTCTCTCTCTCTCTCCTCTCTCTCCTCTCTCTCTCTCCTCTCTCTCTCTCTCTCCTCTCTCTCTCTCTCTCTCCTCTCTCTCTCTCTCTCCTCTCTCTCTCTCTCCTCTCTCCTCTCTCCTCTCTCTCCTCTCTCTCTCTCCTCTCTCTCTCTCTTCCTCTCTCCTCTCCTCTCTCTCTCTCCTCTCTCTCTCTCTCCTCTCTCTCTCTCTCTCCTCTCTCTCTCTCCTCCTCTCCTCTCTCTCCTCTCCTCTCCCCTCTCTCCTCTCTCTCCTCTCTCTCCTCTCTCTCTCTCTCCTCTCTCTCTCTTCTCTCCTCTCTCTCTCTCTCTCCTCTCCTCTCCTCTCCTCTCTCTCCTCTCTCTCCTCTCTCTCCTCTCTCTCCTCTCTCTCCTCTCTCTCCTCTCTCTCTCTCTCTCCTCTCTCTCTTCTCTCTCTCCTCTCTCTCTCTCTCCTCCTCTCTCTCCTCTTTGTAGCCAAACAGATATATTATACGTCCCTCATACACACTCGCTCCCAGAACCCGAAAACGCCCGGTCACCCCATGCTGGAAGATTTTCATCATGTCTATCCTCACACGTTTAACTCCTTCCCTTCTGCGACTGAACAAGAGATCTTTAAGTTATTACGATCCTCTCATCCCACTATCTGCCCCCCCCCCTCGACCCTCACGTATTACGAAAACACTCTCTGCTTCTCTTGTGCCGTACTTGACCCACACCTTTATACTGTCCTTTAACCTCTGGGGTCTTTCCTGCTCCCCTCAAACCTGCCACAGTACGGACGATCCTAAAAAAGCCATCTCTGGATCCGACTGCTCCCTCCAACTACCGCCCCGTGTCCCTGCTCCCTTTCACCTCCAAACTCCTCCAAAAGCTTGTGTATGCCCGTCTGACCACCTCAATACCCACTCTCTCTCTGATGCTCTGCAATCTGGTTTTCGCTCGCTGCAATCTGGCTTTCACTGGCTGCAATCTGGCTTTCCCTCGCTGCAATCTGGCTTTCGCTTGCCGCAATCTGGCTTTCGCTCGCTGCACTCGACAGAAACGTCTCTTGCGAAATTGTCCAGTGACCTCCTAACGGGTGCTACTCTCTGCTGATCATTCTTGACCTCTCTGCCGCATTTGACACAGTTGACCACTCGCTCCCCCTTCAAACTCTTACCGGGTTATTCAGAGAGAGGTGAAAACCTTGAGAATGACAGGAGAAGTGAAAATTCTAGGTCAAAATAGTCAAACCAGAAAAATTCTCCCATTTATCTCACTTTCCAAATTGGCTATTTGGTCTAGATTGTTCATTCTCCTGTCAATTCTCAAGGTTTTCACCTCTCTCTGAATAGCCCTGTATGTTACATGTTTACAGGTGCATTCTGTATATAGTCACTGTGTTGCATGTTTACAGGTGCATTCTGTATATAGTCACTGTATTACATGTTTACAGGTGCATTCTGTATATAGTCACTGTATTACATGTTTACAGGTGCATTCTGTATATAGTCACTGTGTTACAGGTGCATTCTGTATATAGTCACTGTGTTTACAGGTGCATTCTGTATATAGTCACTGTGTTACAGGTGCATTCTGTATATAGTAACTGTGTTTACAGGCGCATTCTGTATATAGTCACTGTGTTACAGGTGCATTCTGTATATAGTCACTGTGTTTACAGGCGCATTCTGTATATAGTCACTGTGTTACAGGTGCATTCTGTATATAGTCACTGTGTTTCAGGTGCATTCTGTATATAGTCACTGTGTTTACAGGTGCATTCTGTATATAGTCACTGTGTTACAGGTGCATTCTGTATATAGTCACTGTGTTTACAGGTGCATTCTGTATATAGTCACTGTGTTACAGGTGCATTCTGTATATAGTCACTGTGTTTACAGGTGCATTCTGTATATAGTCACTGTGTTACAGGTGCATTCTGTATAGTCACTGTTTACAGGCGCATTCTGTATATAGTCACTGTGTTACAGGTGCATTCTGTATATAGTCACTATGTTACATGTTTACAGGTGCATTCTGTATATAGTCACTGTTACAGGTGCATTCTGTATATAGTCACTGTTACAGGTGCATTCTGTATATAGTCACTGTGTTACAGGTGCATTCTGTATATAGTCACTGTGTTTACAGGCGCATTCTGTATATAGTCACTGTGTTTACAGGCGCATTCTGTATATAGTCACTATGTTACATGTTTACATGTGCATTCTGTATATAGTCACTGTGTTACATGTTTACAGGAACATTCTGTATATAGTCACTGTGTTACCTGTTTACAGGTGCATTCTGTATATAGTCACTATGTTACATGTTTACAGGAACATTCTGTATATAGTCACTATGTTACATGTTTACAGGAACATTCTGTATATAGTCACTATGTTACATGTTTACAGGTGCATTCTGTATATAGTCACTATGTTACATGTTTACAGGTGCATTCTGTATCAAGGTATATTAATAGAGATCTCTTAAGTAGGGCTACACATCTTCACTGGTCTCACAATTCGATTTACAATTATCCTGTCAACGATTGGATTCTGCGATGCATCTCGATTACTGCCCAATTTGCCCATGGTTTTAGACTCAGATTCACACACAGTAATGTGCAGTGTGTATGAGCGTATCACAGAGCTGCACAGCAAAACTCACGGTAATGTGTGGTGTGTATGAGCGTATCACAGAGCTGCATAGCAAAACTCACGGTAATGTGTGGTGTGTATGAGCGTATCACAGAGCTGCACAGCAAAACTCACGGTAATGTGTGGTGTGTATGAGCGTATCACAGAGCTGCATAGCAAAACTCACGGTAATGTGTGGTGTGTATGAGCGTATCACAGAGCTGCACAGCAATAAAACTCACAGTAACGGTAATAGAGATAATTGTGGCACGTAGGTCAAAGAATGGTGCTTAGAGAGGAGGGTGCACATTGAAAGGTAACACATTTTTGGGGCTATTTTAGAATGGTGATAGGAGTAATCGAGTCTCCCCAGGGGTTCTGAGACTTGGATACACAACGACATGTGGTCTGATAGACAGGTAGGAGAGAGTCAAGTGTGGGCACACAGGTCAAAAAATGTTGGTTAGCGAGGGAGGGGTGATAGGTGAAAGGTGTAACTGAGGGTTTCCATTGCCAGTGTGTGGCACCTGCTGTGACCGTATTGTAAGTCCTATTTGGTTTTATCAAAACGGTTGACTTAGGTTTTAGGAATGAAGGGTTAATAGGGTCTGCAAGGTTTTAGGTGTTTTGTGCAGGGTTACTTGAGGGCTGCATCAGTAAGGGTTAACGGTTAAATTCGGGTTGTGACAAGATGAAAATTCAATGTACTTATTGTTTGCCATATTATATCAGGGTTATTCAAAGAGATCCGAATGGCTGCTGAAAGGGAACCGAACAGTGAAATTCAGCGTTCGGTTCCCTTTCCTGACCATTCGGCTATCCAGAGAGCAGGCAATTCACCAAATCCTGGCGAATTGCCTGCACATACGGTGCCTGTTCGAGGGCAGTGAATTCCCATAGAGAAGCAATGCTTCGTCTATTCAGAGAACACAAACCAGCAGTGAAAAGTTGCCGAATTTCCCTGCCATTCGGTGGTTTCATTCGACAGGTATATTCAGGCGAATCCCATAGGCTTCAATGTTAAAAAATTTCCGGTTTTAATTCAATATCTAATAAACCGTTCATTATAATATTCTGCAGTAAAGAGTCTCTTTATTTATAGATTTATTTAATGATATTTTAAGCATTTTTCGGGATTGTTTTTTAAAAACAAAATTCCGTTTTTTTATTTTAATTTTTTAAACTTTACTTCTTTTTTCTGTAACAGTCCTTTTTATTATCATTCCCTGGACCTCATATGTAAATTTCAGCCATTTTCGCTCAGTTGTTTCTTTGCAAACAGCGTTTCACTTTTCAAACATTCAAGCAAACTGGTTTTTTTTTCTCACTCCATTCGTCTGCGATGTTGGCTTTTTCCGGCGGCTGCCCTGCGCTGTGATCGGCTCCTATCCGGGTTTCTCCGGCGTGTTCAGCGGGGTTAATCCAGATGTTTTCGGTGTGCCTTCGCCGGGTTTGCGGTGACTTTTCCCTAGGACCCTGCGAATCATAAATTTTCGCTCGAATCGAATCACGAATCGAATCGGCTGTAATGGTTCGAACTCGAATCGAATATCGAATCGAATACTTGGATACTGTCCCCCAGCTCATGGATACTGCCCCCCAGCTCATGGATATGCCCCCCAGCTCATGGATATGCCCCCCAGCTCATGGATACTGTCCCCCAGCTCATGGATACTGTCCCCCAGCTCATGGATACTGTCCCCCAGCTCATGGATACTGCCCCCCAGCTCATGGATACTGCCCCCCAGCTCATGGATACTGTCCCCCAGCTCATGGATACTGTCCCCCAGCTCATGGATATGCCCCCCAGCTCATGGATACTGCCCCCCAGCTCATGGATACTGTCCCCCAGCTCATGGATACTGTCCCCCAGCTCATGGATACTGCCCCCCAGCTCATGGATATGCCCCCCAGCTCATGGATATGGTTTGCCCTCAGCTCGCTCATGGATGTGCCCCAGCTCACCTGTCGCCGCCGCATTAGGCTCCCTCTGAGCGTGCGTCCGGCGGCAGGAAGCTTGGGCACTCGCCTGGGGGAGCCACATGACCGCGATCTCGCGAGATCGCGGTCACGTGGCTCCCCCAGGCGAGTGCCCAAGCTTCCTGCCGCCGGACGCACGCTCAGAGGGAGCCTAACCCGGCGGTGACAGGTGAGCATCTTCCAAATTCGAAATTTTTTCGAATCGAGCTGCTAGTTCGAATTCGAATCGAATTCGACCAGCGATTCGATTTCGAATCGAATTTCGAAGCTTCGCAGGTCCCTACTTTTCCCTGCAATTCGGGGACCCTGTGGTGCTTGCTGAATACACTGAAGTCACGTGCGGTGACTTTACGATTCTCTTTGAATAACCCTGACAGAGTTTTTATATATTAACAAATACTAGTCATTCTTACAAAAAGAAATGTTACATCTGGTGTTTTTCCAGCAAGACGTTACAGGGTGTCGCTTAACCGCAGGACGTGTTCGTAGATTCAGTTCTTCAAAACATGCGATCACTTCCCTTATTAGGCTGGGGTCAGACTAACGCATTTTTAATGTGCGTTTAGGCGCACTTAACCCCTTAAGGACCGCTGACGTACCATGTACGTCCTGCCCACGGGTCTCCCTTAGACCCGCGGACGTACATGGTACGGCAGCGCGCCTAACCCCCCCTCCCGCCCAATACTCAGGGGCGTCGTAACGTGGGGACGGGGGGTGCGGCCCGCACCAGGCCCGCACCCTACGCCGCGGGGAAACACGTCACCAGCCGATCGCTGCTGGTCACGTGGCACCCCCAGGCGAGCGCCCAAGCTGCATGCCGCCGGACGCTCAGAGGGAGTGAACACGCGGCGCAGGAGGTGAGCTGGGGCCATTATCCATGAGCTGCTAGGGCCTGGGGCAAATCCATGAGCTGCTGGGGCATATCCATGAGCTGCTGGGGCAAATCCATGAGCTGCTGGGGCAAATCCATGAGCTGGGGCAGTATCCATGAGCTGGGGGCAGTATCCATGAGCGGGGCAGTATATCCATGAGCTGGGGCAGTATCTCCATGAGCTGGGGCAGTATCTCCATGAGCTGGGGCAGTATCCATGTGCTGGGGGCAGTATCCATGTGCTGGGGACAGTATCCATGAGCTGGGGCATATCCATGAGCTGGGGCATATGCATGAGCTGGGGCATATCCATGAGCTGGGGCAGTATCCATGAGCTGGGGCATATCCATGAGCTGGGGCAGTATCCACGAGCTGGAGCATTATCCATGAGCTGGGGCCATATCCATGAGCTGCTGGGGCCATTATCCATGTGCTGGGGCATATCCATGAGCTGGGGCATTATCCATGAGCTGGGGCATATCCATGTGCTGGGGCAGTATATCCATGAGCTGGGGCAGTATATCCATGAGCTGGGGCATATCCATGAGCTGGGGCAATATCAAAGAGAGGAGCTGGGGCAAAATCCATGAGAGGAGCTGGGGCAGTATCCATGAGAGCAGCTGGGGCAGTATATCCATGAGAGGAGCTGGGGCAGTAAATCCATGAGAGGAGCTGGGGCAGTATATCCATGAGAGGAGCTGGGGCAATATCCATGAGAGGAGCTGGGGCAATATCCATGAGAGGAGCTGGGGCAATATCCATGAGAGGAGCTGGGGCAATATCCATGAGAGCTGCTGGGGCATATCCATGAGAGCTGGGGCCAGGCCCGGATTAAGATCTCTATGGGCCTGGAGCTGAAGATTTTGATTGGCTTTTTTTTGTAATTTAGTGAAATTAAAACATATTTTTGGTTATTTAATAGGGCAGATACGGGTATATCTAACCAGGCAGATACTGTGTGAGGAAATTTTCATTCAGATTTCAATCATTTAAAGAGTGATAAAAAAATTTTTTTTCCCATTCTATCATCCAAACATTTGTGGTTATATAATCTATAGGGCATTCTTGTTAAAAAAATGTGAAATGGGAACCTGTTACTGCATTTTTCTGAGAAAATATACAATTTTAACCAAAAAAAAAAAAAGAAAAAAAAAGAGAAATATTTCCCTTGGGTTTTGGAACATGGTTTTTCACGAATAATATGACTACTGTATATATAAAACCCTGACCTTGCTCCCAGTGTGTGAAATGAGAAGGGGAGTAATGGCAGTGGTATTGCTCATTTTATACGTGACAAATGGACAATGCCATTGCCAAATGGACAATCGCTTTGGAACTAAAAATAAATAAGTAAATAAATAAAAAAATTGTTTTCTTTTAGATTTTATATGGTCAGGTTTGGTACCTGCCAGACTCTGCCTTGTCCAATGACACCTCACTTGATCCTGTGTGAGGTGTAAAGGTTAGTGACGCAGGGGTCCAAAGTTCCCCGGAGTGCTTTTCGCTGCAATGCGGCGGTTTAGGCTAGGGTCAGACGAACGCATTTTTCACGTTGTCCGTGAAAAAGTGCGTTCGAACGAATGGACGTATTTTTTCACGGAATACGCGATAGCGTTAATACGATGAGCATTTTCGTCCGTGATTTTGTACGGATCATCAATAAAACACTTTTTGCGCCTGGACGTTATGTTGGCCGGACATTAGCAGCGTCTGACGTCTCCTAATCACGCAAACACGCCGCTATGCGGATGCAGCGCACTCTGTATGTCAGTAGTAGCGGTTTGACGTTCTCGAAAAAATGCGTTCGTTTGCCACTTGCGTTGCGCGGACGGACTTTCGTGCGGCCGTTCGTCGTATGTTCCCCGGCATTGGACGTCATTTGCTGCTAGCACGGCCGTGATTTCGTGCGGCTAAACGCACGTTAAAACTGCTTTCGTCTGACCTTAGCCTCAGGTTTTTGATGTAACAATTCGTTACAATGGATTTTACCATCACCCATCACCTCCACACTTGTTGGTGACATGAGAAATTTGATGGTTAGTTAGTGCAGCGTCATTGTTTACTTTATAATTGAAAAGTGAAAAATACAGTATTACTGTTTGAAAGAAAAGTTAAATATTTGTTACTTAAAACCTGGTCATATTTCATATCATTGGAAAGGCTATGCTCTGGCCTTTCCAGTGATACCTCACTTGACCCTGTAGCTTTTATGGAGTTGGAGATACAGGGGTCCAAATGCAGACATAGTTATCTTTTCTCTGGGCCTATTCTGAGGCATGGGCCTGGAGCTGCTGCTTCATCTGCCCCTATGTTAATCCGGCCCTGGCTGGGGCAGTATCCATGTGTGCTGGGGGCAGTATCCATGTGTGCTTGGGGCAGTATCCATGTGTGCTGGGGGCATATCCATGAGAGCTGGGGCAATATATCCATGTGTGAGCTGGTCTGGGGCAATATATCTATGTGTGAGCTGAGACGCAATATATCCATGTGTGAGCTGAGACGCAATATATCCATATGTGAGCTGAGGCGCAATATATCCATATGTGAGCTGGGGCAATATATATCCATGGGTGAGCTGCTGGGGGCAATATATCCAGAGCTGGTGGGGGCAATATATATCCATGTGTGCTTTCACTGCCTTCGAACAGGCATCGTACTTGCTGGCAGTTGGCAAAAAGTTGTGTGAGCATATGAGAGAGCTCCACAGCAATAAACCTCACAGTAATGTGCGCTGTGTGTATGAGCATTCAGTGTTATATGGGAGTACTGATTTAGGACACGCCCTGGTAATCTCCCGACTGGACTATTGCAATAATCTCTTATCTGGCCTCCCTCTGTCCCGCCTCTCCCCCCTACAATCCATCCTGAACGCCTCCGCCAGGCTAATTCACCTCACCCGCCGCTCTGTCTCTGCCGCTCCCCTCTGCGAGTCCCTTCACTGGCTCCCCATCCACTGCAGAATTAAGTTCAAAATCCTTATCCTTACCTACAAAACCCTCACTAACTCAGCGCCCCACTACCTGTCCTCACTAATCACCAAATACACCCCAGCCCGCTCCCTAAGGTCAAACAGTGACCTGCGCCTAGCTTCTCCCCGCATCACCTCTTCCCATGATAGACTGCAGGATTTCTCACGCACAGCCCCACTCTCTGGAACGCTCTCCCTCGTACTGTCAGACTTTCCCCTAACTTCTCTTCCTTCAAACGCTCCCTTAAAACATTCCTATTTAGGGAAGCCTACCACCCAACTCACTGACGCAACCATCAATCACTCTCACCTTACAGTCCTCTCTTCCTGTTTCCAACCCCAACCCTCCCAGATTGTGAGTTCCTACGGGAATAGGGCCCTCATCTCCTCCTGTACTGTTTGTCAAATGTTGTTCAATGTATTGTAACCCTGTCTATACTGTGCTTATTGTACAGCGCTGCGGAATATGCTGGCGCTTTATAAATAAAGAATAATGATAATAATTTAGGAGTAAGAGTAGTTAAAAAAAAATCGTAAAACTCGGGGGGGGGGGGGTGACACCATAAGTTACCGCACCGGGTGACACCAACCCTAGTGACGCCACTGCCAATACTTACCTCTCTCGCTGGATCCCTCGCAGATCTGGCAAGGAGGAAGCCTTCCCTCCCGATTTGCATGGGCCGGTGAGCTTGATGGCGTCACCACGCTGCGTGGTGACGTCATCAGCAGGCGCCCCCATTGAAATCAATGGAGGGATTGGGTGGCTGCTTTGGAGCCCTCTATCTCCCCAACCATTGAAGCTAGGGAAATGCTTTTTGCACCGCTGAAAAGGGGAGAGTCTCCCCTTTTCATCGGTGTATAGCATTAACCATTTCGCTGCCGGATCGCGTTTCGGCGCTAATTGGGGCCAAAACGCGATTCGAACCTGGAGGGTGGCTGACATCTTGGATGTCAGTCAAGCCTCCAGGTCCCCCCCACCCACTGACAACCTCACCATATGTGTGAGGATGTCAGTGGGCCAGTTAACCCTCTAGCTGCCATGTAGAGATATAGGGATCCTAAGGATCCCCCTATCTTCCGATCCGTGGCAGCTAGATGGTCTGATCATGGCCTTTCCAATGATACCAAACATGACCAGGTTTGATTTAACCACTTCAATGCTAAGGACGCGCTCAGCGCGTCCTCAGCATTACCGCTGGTATGCGGAGGACGCGCTGAGCGCGTCCTCGCATTGGGGTCAGCGTTCGGCCGGGTTCCGGCCGATCGCTGGCCCCTCCGGTGCGGGCTGACATCCTGGATGTCAGCCCGGCATCCGGAGCAGTGGCCGCCATTATTAGGTGTCATCGCGCCCCCGCGCGATGACACCTAATTCAGGCGCCCCCCCCCGCATGTGCGGAGGAGGCGCCTGAAAGGGAGGGGGGGAGGTCCTTCGGACCTCTCTCCCTCCCGATCGGCGGCACACAGGGGCTTAACCCAGGCATCATTTGGAAGGGCACAGCCTGCCCTTCCAAATGATGCCTGGCATTAACCCCTGGGGAGCTGGATCGCAAATCGGCGCTGAAAAGCGCCGATTCGCGATCCTTCCCGGGAGCTGGCCGACATCTTGGATGTCGGCCAAGCTTCCGGGAACTCCCCCAGAGGACTGGCGTCATCGTGCGCAGCACGATGACGCCAGTCCTACAGTTAACCCCTAACTGCCACGAACTGTGGAGATAGGGAGTTCCAATGAACTCCCTATCTCCCGATCCGTGGCAGTTAGGGGTTAAATTTTGATATGGTTGGATCGGCCAGAGCATGGCCGTTCCAACGATACCAAACATGAAAGTAAAAAAAAATTGTAAAAAAAAAAAAAAAAGAAAAAAAAAAAAAAGAAAAAAAAATTAAAAAAAAAAATTAAAAAAAAAATAAACACTTTTTTTTTATTTTTTATGGTTTGTTAATGCAGCAATATTGTTCCCATTTCAATTATAATGTGAACAATGATGCTGCATTAACGATTTTTGTATGCGGTGCGCGTTTGTTTAAAAATGTTCATTTTCCCCAAAAAAAAAATGTAACGAGACCCCATCTCTAATTTTTTAACAAGCGCACCCCATACAAAATATAACCGCAATTGCTCGCATGTTAAAATGTGGAAAAAAACACTTTACACTGTAAATTATTGAAAATACATATTTTATTGCATTTTTTGTTATAATATTACAAACATGACATAACGTATACATATAATAATGACATATTATGAATCTACCGAGTCTGACGGAAAGAACGATATATAATATGTCGGTGTCATATACTAAAATAAGCCTTAAAAACACGTTTAAACATGATGCGCAAAACAGGTAAAAAATGACCTCAGCACAGGGGCGGGAAAAGCCTCAGCAGCGAAAGGGTTAAAGAAATTAAATTTAAAAAAAAAAAAAAGTTTATTTTTTTTAAAGTTTTTTTTGTCTGGGGGGGTTTAGTTAAATAGGACCTAGGCTGTCATCTCAAAATAATTAGCACAAAATGGTCAGAATGAGCGCAGCGCACATAGGTGAACTGGCTCAGCAGTGAAGGGGTTAAAAAGCAAAAACATGTAAAAATTGGGTATTTCTAGTCTCGGGACAAAATTTTGAAACTATTTAGCCGGGGTCTTTTTGGTGGTTGTAGATTTTGGGGATTAAATTACGAAAAAGTGTGTTTTTAACCATTTTTTCATCATATTTCATTTTTTTTTATAGTAAATCATTGGATATGATGGAAATAATGGTATTTCTAGAAAGTTAATTTAATGGCGGGAAAAACGGTGTATAATATGTGTGGGTCGAATAAACGAGTAAGAGGAAAATTTGACCTAAACACTAACAGCGCAGAAACGTAAAAACAGCAGCGGTCACTAAGGCTAGGGTCAAACGAAAGCATTTTTACACGCGAACGTAAAAAAGTGCGTCCGAACGCATTGATGTATTTTTTCACGGAATATGCGAAAACGGTCATACGATGCGCATTTTCGTGCGTGATGTTTTACGAATCCAAACCAGGAAACTTTTTGCGTCTGGACGTTATGTTGGCCGGACACGAGCAGGGTCTGACGTCTCCAAATCACACACACAACGCTAGCGGGCGCAGCGCACTCTGTACGTCCGTACTAGCGGTTCTGCGTTCTCGAAAAAATGCGTTCATTTTCCACTTGCGTTGCGCGGCCGGACGTTCGTGCGACCATACTTCGTATATTGGCTGTCATTGCCCGTCATTTGCTGCTAGTGCGGCCGTGATTAAGTGCGCCAGAACGCACGTTAAAAATTCGCTAGTCTGACCCCAGCCTTAAGGACGGATTTGTGTAAAACCGCCCAGTCACTAAGGGGTTAATCACGGCCGCACTAGCAGCAGATGACGGGCAATGACGGCCAGTATACGAAGTACGGCCGCACGAAAGTCCAGCCGTGCAACGCAAGTGGAAAATGAACGCATTTTTTTCAAGAACGCAGAACCGCTAGTACTGACGTACTGAGTGCGCTGCGGCGGCATAGCGGCGTGTTTGCGTGATTTGGAGACGTCAGACGCTGCTAATGTCCAGCCTACATAACGTCCAGACGCAAAAAGTGTTTAATTGACGATCCGTAAAAAAATCACGCACGAAAATGTGCGTCGTCTGACCGTTTTCGCGCATTCCGTGAAAAAATCCGTCAATGCGTTTGGACGCACTTTTTGATGGTCGCTGCGAATAGTGCGTTCGTCTGACCCTAGCCTTAGTTTGCACATCTTGCACAATAACTGCTCAAAGCCAAGGTTACCTTTTTGTTTTTCTCAGAATTAGCTATTATATGCTTTCAGCTTGCAGCGGCAGAAGGCATTTAAACATTAACCCTTACTTATCTCTAGAACACTTATTTCTATACTACGCGTTTTCATATTTTTGCTCTAACACAGGAGAAGGTCGAGGTCAGGAAAGTCTCTGGATAAGCAGAAGGGGGTCTTCAAGGTACGGTTACCGGCAAGGATTGTCCACAAAAAAAATCCAGGGGTCCGGTACACAGGATATCAATATAGAGCATTGTGGGTAGGGTGTCCCTCTGCTTAACCCTTTCACTGCTGAGGCATTTCACGCCTCTGTGCTGAGCTCATTTTTACCGCTTTTGCTCATCATGTTTAAACGCGATTTGAAGCCACATTTTATTACATGACCCAGACATATTATATATCTTTCTTTCCGGCAGACTCCGCAGATTCATAATATGTCATTATTATATGTATACGTCATGTCCTGCTTGAATATTATAACACAAAAATGCAATAACATTAGAATTTTTAATCATCTGCAGCGTGTAAAGTGTTTTTTTTTCACATTTTAGCACATGAGCGTTTGCGGTTATGTTTTCTATGGGGTGCGCTTGTACAAAAATTAGAAATGGAGACTTGTTACATTTTTTGGGGGGAATTACGTGATTTTTAGCAAACGTACCCCATAGGAAAAAATCATTAGTGCAGCATCATTGTCCACATTATAATTGAAATGTGAACAATATTGCTGCATTAATAAAAACAACACACAAAAAATAAAAAAATTAAATATTATTATTATTTTACTTTATACCTGGTCATGTTGGGTATCATTCGAAAGGCCATTCTCGGGCCTATGGAATGACACCGTCCATGACCCCCTAGCTGCCACGGTTCTGGAGATAGGTGGTTTGTTTGAACCCCAATATCTCCACCAGGGGATTTCCTTGGGAAATCCCCAGGCAGCAAGGGGTTCCCCGGCTATCTGACGTCATCACGCTATGCGTGATGACGTCAGGCAGCGAGGGGGGACCCGGGGGTGGAGCCACCATCCTAGATGGCGGCCCCCATGGGAGCTAGGCCACACTTCGGTGCCGCAAGGCGCTGAAGTGCAACCCGGTGCTTAAGGGGTTAAAGCCAGGCAGCGCTTAAAAGGGGAGACTCTCCCCTTTTAACCCTTCAATGCGGAGGACGCGCTGAGCGCGTCCTCCGCATTCCCGCTGCTTGTGCGGAGGACGCGCTGAGCGCGTCCTCCCATTGGGGTCAGCGTTCGGCCGGGTTCCGGCCGATCGCTGGCCCCTCCGGTGCGGCTGACATTCCTGGATGTCAGCCCGGCATCCGGAACAGCAGCCGCCGGAATTTGGTGTCATCGCGGCAGCGCGATGACACCAAATTCAGGGCGCCCCCCCCGCATGTGCGGAGGAGGCGCCTGAAAGGAGGGGGGAGGTCCTTCGGGGACCTCTCTCCCTCCCGATCGGCGGCTCTGCGGGGGTAACCCAGGCATCATTTGGAAGGCACAGCCTGCCCTTCCAAATATGCCTGGCATAACCCCTGGGGAGCTGATCGCGAATCGGCGCTGAAAAGCGCCGGTTTGCGATCCTTTTCCCGGAGCTGGCGACATCTCTGGATGTCGGCCAAGCCTCCGGGAACTCCCCTGAGGACGCGTCATCGTGCGTAGCCTTAACCCTTAACTGCCACCAACTGTGGAGATAGGGAGTTCATTGGAACTCCCTATCTCCCGATCCGTGGTAGCTAGGGGTTGAATTTTGGTATGGTTGATCGGCCAGATCTTTTTTTTTCTTTTTTTTGGTTTGTTAATGCAGCAAATTGTTCCCATTTCAATTATAATGTGAACCAATGATGCTGCACTAACGATTTTTGTATGCGGTGCGTTTGTTAAAAATAGTGTAATTTTCCCCCAAAAAAAATGTAACGAGGACCCATCTCTAATTTTTTAACAAGCGCACCCATACAAAAATATAACCGCCATTGCTCGCATGTTAAAATGTGAAAAAAAAACATTTACACATTGTAAAATTATTGAAAATACATATTTTATTGCATTTTTTGTATAATATACAGACAGGTATGACGTTAATACATATAATTAAATGACATATTTATGAATCTACCGAGTCTGACGGAAAGAACGATATATAATATGTCTGGGTCATATACTAAAATAAGGCCTTTCAAAACCGTTTAAACATGATGAGCAAAACCAGTAAAAAAGCAACCCCTGGAACATTCTGGAAGGGGGGCATGACTGCTGGCCTGGGACGATCAATTAAAGTATGCAGGGTCATTGGTCAAGGCATTATGCTAATGAAGGAGGTCATATATATATATGCACAGGTGTGTGAGTACCTGTTACACGTGCTGGTGATTTGAAGAGACTGCACGTTGTGATTTGGAGGGACTGTTCTTTTTTTGCTGCACGCTGGTCGCTGCTTTGGTTCCTGTGTTCATGGCTCTGGCTGTTCAGCGGGAGGAGGTTGCTCTGCTCCTGGCCCGTTTGCAGGACTATGCTGCCGGCTCTGGTGTGTCGCTGACGGAGTTGTTGCGCTCTGCTGAGCCGGTGGGTCAGGTTTCCCCTGCGGAGGAGGTGGAGGAGGTGGATGGGGGCCCTCGGGGCTGGAGGAATGAGCGTCCTGTTGCTGGCCCTGCGCCGCTTGGTCTGGCTTCCCCTGGTGCCGCTCCGGCGCTTTCTGCTCCTGCGCGGGCTGGCCGGGCTTCCCCTGTATCTGCCGGCTCTGTTACTGGCCGTGCGCGTCCGCGGCGCCGTGCTGCTGCCTACCGGGCTGTTTCTCCCTCGGTGGCTCCTGTTTTGCCGGCTGCTGTGCGGGAGGGGGGTCGGGCTGGCCGTTCGCGCAGCCCGCTGGCTCCTGCTGCTGTGGCCCCTCGGTCTTCTACCCCTCGCTCTCGTGCCACCGGCCCCGCCCGCGGGGGCTCCCGCTCGCGTCGGGGTGGGGCCCGTCTCGTGGACGCCTGACGGCCCTTCCGCGTGTTGGGGGCTCCGGTGTTCCGGTTCCCCTTGGTGCTGCGCTCCCGGGGGCTTTTCCACTGCTGGATTCGGTGCCCGCCGGCTCCTCTGTTTTCGGGGAGCGTCCTGTTCGCTTGCCTGCTGCTGGCTGCCTGGCTGTTGGGGCGGCCTCGTCTGACGGCGCCCCCGAGTCTGCGCGTCGGGACCTCTCCAGGTGGCTGTTCCTGGTCTCGTGGATGATGTTCGCCCAGCTGTGCCTGCCCGCAGTGTGGTCCCTGATGCGGCTGCCGAGCGAGTCCAGCGCCTGGTGGATCCTTCTCCTCTGCTGTCCGCCCGTGAGTATGATTTGCTGCCTGCTGCTGGGCGTGCGGCCGGGGTCGGTGCGGGGACGCTGGCGGCGCTCCCGGGGGGTGCTGGGCCGTTGGATTTGGTGTCCTCCCTGTTGTCTACTCTTCAGCGGTGGCAGCGCGGGTCGTGCCTGGAGTCCCAGGCGCCCGTGCCGGCTGGTTGTGCTCCTGGTGGCTTGGTGGTCCCGGTGCCGGCTGGTGGGGAGCTGCCTGCTGCCGGTGTTTCCTCGGCCCCCGAGGCTGGTGGGGTCGTGGGTCCGGTCGCTGTGGTTCCGCAGCTTTCTGGTTCTGCTTTGTCTCCGCTGGGGATGCACCTTTCTGCTGAGGTCAAGGCCAAGATTTGGCGCGGTGAATACGTGGACGTTCTTTCCTTGGTATCGGTGGATAGGGAGACGGTCGACCGTGCTCGGCGTTCTGACCTGGACGCGGACAGGGAGAAGGACAAGGCTTCTGATCGGAGTTTGCCCCGCACGTTTGGGAACTGGCTGCAAGGTTTTCTGGCCTTTTGCGCTGTTCTCTGTGAGCGTTATCCGGACCGTTGTGTGGCTCTGTTCTCGTATCTGGACCTGATTTGGGGGGCGTACAAGGTTTATGGGGGTCAGTGTTGGTTCCGGTATGACCTGCAATTCCGGCAAAAAATGGCTGTCCGTCCGGCCATGCGTTTTGATGAGCAGGATGCTAACCTTTGGTTGTTATTGATGACGCCTGCTCGTCCGGTGGTTTCTCCCTTTCTTGGGGCCGCTGGCGGTTCTTCCCCTGGTACGTCGGCGGCTTCCCGGAAGGGGTTTTGCTGGGTGTACAATGAGTCGCACTGTCGTTGGGCGAGTTCGTGCCGGTTCCGACACGAGTGTTCTCAATGTGGGGGCGTGCATCCCGCCTTCCGGTGCCTGCGTAGGGGTCGGGGGCTTTGGGACGGGGGTCGGTTCGGGACGGTTCGGGTGTCAGGTCTTACCCCAGTGAACGTTTTAAGGATGCTCCCGTGGCTCGAATGCTACCCCAATGAGAGGGCGGCTCGGGTTTTGGTGGAGGGTTTTTCCGTGGGTTTTCGTATTCCCTTCGTGCCTTCTGACTCCCCTGTCTTTGCCTCTAATTTGGTGTCTGCGCGTCAACATGAGGCGGTGGTTGCGGCGAAATTGGCGATGGAGGTGCGCCTGGGTCGGATGGTGGGTCCGTTCGATGGGTTGCCCTTTCCCAATTTGCGGGTTTCCCCGTTGGGTGTGGTTCCCAAAAAGGAGCCGGGCGCCTTTCGGATGATCCACCATTTGTCCTATCCGGCGGGTTCGTCGGTTAATGATGGCATTGGTCCCGAGGTCTGTAGGGTGCGTTACTCGTCTTTTGATGAGGCTCTGGTGTTGGTTCGGGGCGCGGGCCCGGGCTGTTTGTTGGCTAAGGCGGATGTGGAATCCGCGTTTCGGCTTTTGCCGATTCACCCGGACTGTTTTCACTTGTTGGGCTGCGCTTTTCGGCGTCAGTTTTATTTTGATCGTTGCCTTCCTATGGGGTGTTCTATTTCTTGTTTTTATTTTGAGTTGTTTGCCTCATTTTTGGAGTGGGTGGTTGGTGAGCGGGCTGGGCTGTCCTCCGTCGTTCATTATTTGGACGACTTTCTTTTTGTGGGGCCGGCCGAGTCTTCTGTTTGTGGGGACTTGCTGCGGCATTTCGGGGAGGTGGCTGCTGAGTTTGGGGTGCCGTTGGCGACGGACAAGACGGAGGGTCCTTGTCGCCGTTTGTCCTTTCTGGGCATTGAGATCGATTCGGTGGCTCGGGTTTTTCGGCTGCCTCCAGGAAAATTGGCTGCCTTGGAAACGATCTTGGCGAGGGCCTTGTCGTCCCCCAAGCTTCGTCTCCGCGAGCTTCAGTCTTTGCTTGGCCATTTGGCTTTTGCTTGTCGGGTCATGCCGATGGGGCGCGTTTTTTGTAGGAGGCTGTCTCTGGCCACTGTGGGGATTAAAGCGCAACATCATTTTGTCCGGTTGGGTCGGTCTTTGCGGGCGGATCTCTTGGTGTGGCAGTCCTTTCTGGGTACTTACAACGGGTGTACGTATTGGCAGGAGGCTGCTGTGGATAATGCTGCCTTGGAGCTGTTTACGGATGCGGCGGGTGCGTCTGGCTTCGGGGCTTACTTCCAAGGTCATTGGTGTGCGGAGGCGTGGCCTGCTTCTTGGTCTGCTTCTGACTTGCTGACTAACTTGACCTTTTTGGAGTTGTTTCCCATTGTGACGGCCCTGGAACTGTGGGGGGAGTGTCTCGCTAATAAGAGGGTGATCTTTTGGACTGATAATTTGAGCGTCGTTCATGTATTGACCCGTTATTCGTCTAGTTCCTTGCCCGTTCTTTCCCTGTTGCGTCATTTGGTTTTGCGTTGTTTGGAGCATAATATTTGGTTTCGGGCGCGGCACGTGCCGGGCGTGGCGAATGTGGTTGCTGACTCTCTCTCCCGGTTCCAGTGGAGCCGTTTTTGGCAGGTGGCTCCGGGGGCGGATCGGAGGGGTACTCCCTTTCCTCGCTGGTTGTGGACCCTGGCTCTGGAGGACTGATTCGGCATTTATTCCGCTCTTTGGCTGATTCCACGTGGATTTCGTATGTTCAGGTGTGGCGGGCTTGGGCCGCGGTGGCTCAAGCTGGGCTGGGATGGCGGGAGTCGGCGGCTCGTCGCCACGCTACGTGGTCTTTCTTTTCTGCGATGGAGAGTGCTGGGCGTTCCGCGGCTTCTGCTTCTCGCGCTCTCCCGGCTCTTTCTTTGCTCTGTCAGCTTTTGGGTTGGGATGATTTTTCGAGGGATCCGTTGCTGCGCCGGGTGGTGGCTGGGTGGCGGAGGGTTTCGGTTCCTGATCACCGTCGGCCTTTGTCTTTTTCGTTGTTCCAGGGGATTTCGTTGGTTTTGGGGTCCGTTTGCTCCGATGACTTTGAGGTCCTTTTGTTTCGCGTGGCCTTTTCTTTTTGTTTTTTCGGTGCGTTGCGGGTTGGGGAGCTGGTGTCCCGTAGTGCTCGCTTTCCTTCGGGGCTGCAGGCTTGCCACGTGGTGGTTGGTGTGGGTCGGGTGCGTCTCTTTATTCCCCATTCTAAAGCTGATCAGGTGGGTCGGGGCGTTTTTGTGACTTTGTCGGGTGTTGGGGGGCGTGCTGTCCCTACGCGCTGGCGCGGGAGTTTTTGTCTCGGAGGCCGGTGTGTGGTGCCCCTTTTTTGGTGCATGCGTCGGGTAGTCCTCTTACGCGTTATCAGTTTTCCTCGGTTTTCCGTCGTTGCATCTCTAGTTTGGGTTTGTGTCCTCGGGATTTCACGCCGCATTCTTTTCGGATTGGGGCGGCCACCGAGGCGGCGGTGGCGGGGGCCTCGGGGCCCGTGCTGCAGCGTTTGGGGCGGTGGTCTTCTGGTCGTTATCGGATTTATGTTCGTCCGCACTTATTGTGACTTTTCTTTCAGGTCCGTCCCGATTGGTTTGGATTGTAGGACATTCCTTCATTTGCTGGGCGGCTCATCGGGCGGAGCGACGCGTGATTGGCAGGAATCTGGGATTTCCGGCGGAGGTGGTCCGTGTCCATTGGTTGGGCATTCCGGGCTTGCGGTGGACGAATGTTTATAGGGAATGTTGTTTATTTGCTAAGGGGTCGCGGGGCTCGCCGATCCTCATCGTTCACGCCGGTGGTAATGACTTGGGTCGGATTCGGACTTTGGATTTGACCCTAGTTATTAAACAGGATCTCGCCCGCTGTTTTGCTCTGTTTCGCTCTGTTTCCTTGGTTTGGTCCGAGATCGTTTCTAGGCCGGCTTGGGATGTTTGGGCGTCCCCTAAGGCCTTGGAACGGGCTCGGCGCAAGCTTAATCGGGAGGTGTCTCGGTTTCTCGCTACTCTTGGGGGTCTGTCCATTCGTCACCGGGAATTGGAGGGGGATAACAGGGCTTTGATGCGGTCGGATGGGATCCACTTGTCCGATATTGGGTTGGATATTTTTTTGGAGGGTTTGAGGGATGGGGTGGAGGCGGCGCTGGCTGCGGGGGGCGCAGGGGCAATAGTTAAGTTGATTGCCCCTTGGCGGTGGCGGTATCCCTGGCCAGCGAAGAAATTATTGGGTAAGCCGCCGAATAAGGTGGGCTCTGGGAGAGACGTGCTCTGTTCCTGGTAAGTCAGGCTGAGCAACGAGCTCTGGGTTTAAGTGGTAACGGCCTGCCGCAGGTTCGGTTGCGGTAGGGTCAGATCGAATTGTGTGGTGTTGGATTAAGGAATGCTGTATAAATCAAATAAAGCTGTGGCCTATGCCCTTTCCAAATATACCGTGGTCTGTGTGTTATTTCAGGGCATAGGCGTTGAGGATCCAGGTATAAGCAGTCAAGCAACCCCTGGAACATTCTGGAAGGGGGGCATGACTGCTGGCCTGGGACGATCAATTAAAGTATGCAGGGTCATTGGTCAAGGCATTATGCTAATGAAGGAGGTCATATATATATATATGCACAGGTGTGTGAGTACCTGTTACACGTGCTGGTGATTTGAAGAGACTGCACGTTCCCGCCCGCCCGCCCTGTGGTGGGTGGTTTCCTTGGTGGTGTCACAGCTTGGCGGTATCCCTGGCCAGCGAAGAAATTATTGGGTAAGCCGCCGAATAAGGTGGGCTCTGGGAGAGACGTGCTCTGTTCCTGGTAAGTCAGGCTGAGCAACGAGCTCTGGGTTTAAGTGGTAACGGCCTGCCGCAGGTTCGGTTGCGGTAGGGTCAGATCGAATTGTGTGGTGTTGGATTAAGGAATGCTGTATAAATCAAATAAAGCTGTGGCCTATGCCCTTTCCAAATATACCGTGGTCTGTGTGTTATTTCAGGGCATAGGCGTTGAGGATCCAGGTATAAGCAGTCATGACCTCAGCACAGGGGCGGGAAAAGCCTCAGCAGCGAAAGGGTTAAGCGGTGCCTGGCTTTTCTTCGTGGGATCTCCCGATTGAAAGGGAGAGGGTTCCGAATGGATCCCCCCCTCTCTTCCAGGCGATCTCCGGCATTGCGGCGGGGAGGGGGGGGTCACCTGGAAATTACATCATGGCGCGATGATGTCATTGACGTCGGGCGGGTTCTTAACTTCAGAGTCTGAGGACGCTGAAGTCAGACCGCCGCGGGACCCCGGACAGAGAGGTAAGTATCTCCGCCGGGGGTCACGCAAAGCTAATGACGTGTGGGACACGTCCTCAGCATACAGCGGGAGTAACTGAGGACGTGTCCCATACGTCGTCAGCAGTGAAGGGGTTAATAGGGAAACCAGGCCTTGATTAACACAGCTGCTGGATGAGCTCACAGGAAACGTCCAGCAGGGCAGCACTTTACATGTAAAACCTGTGCTGTCACCTTTTCTTGCCACGGCCAGGAACCTTACACCTGCTTAGCCCTGAATTACGGAAATGTGTCTGCTACCTTTTGTGTCATAACAACTTTGACTAATTATTCTGTGTATTGTTTTAACCGTGACTAATGGTTCTTTGTACGTGTCGCCCGCGTTATCGTGTTAGCTAGGCATCCCCTTCCCCCCTGGCAATGTGCCCAAGATAGGAAGCAATGCTGGGTGGAGTAGAGGTCACGTCACTGCTCTGCATGGACAGAGCCTGTGGAGACATGGGTTCGATCCCAGTAAGAGCACCTCTCCAGTAAGTGTCCTTGGGCAAGACACCTAATGGTACAGACTCGCCACCCAGGACATACTTGAAAACGAGAGAAATCTCAATGTATCCTTCCTGGTAAAATACTTTCTCAAAAAAAACAAAAAACTATTGTATATAGGCTGTGCGTTAATAGGAGCTGCAGGGTCTTACAGGGTTATTCAAAGAGAATCGCAACATCACCGCACGTTCGGTGACTTTACGTTCTCTTCAATTCGGGCCGATTCGGCGATCCCATTTCAGCGACCCTGCGGTGAATTCAGCAAGCACCACAGGGCTGTCGAAGCGCAGGGAAAAGCTGCCGCAAACCCGACGAAAAGTCATCGCAGAAACCCGGCGAATCCACACCGAAACCCGCAAAAACATCTGGATTAACCCGCTGAAGACGCCAGAAAAACCAGAGCAGGAGCCGATCACACACAGCGCAGCCGCCGGAAAAACCCGAGCAGGAGCCGATCACACACAGCGCAGCCGCCGGAAAAACCCGAGCAGGAGCCGATCACACACAGTGCAGCCGCCGGAAAAACCCGAGCAGGAGCCGATCACACACAGTGCAGCCGCCGGAAAAAGCCGACACCGCAGACGAAGGAGGTGAAGAAAAAAAAAACAGTTTGCTTGAATGTCTGAAAAGTGAAACGCTGTTTGCAAAGAAACTACTGAGCGAGAATGTCTGAAATTTACATATGAGGTCCAGGGAATGATAATAAAAAGGGCTGTTACAGAAAAAATAAGTAAACTAAAAAACAAAAAATGAATAAACCTGCCGAATTAAACCACCGAATGGCAGGGCATTTTGGGAACCTTTCACTGCTGGTTTGTGTTCTCTGAATAGCCGAAGCAGTGCTTTTTCATGGTGTTTTCACTGCCCTCGAACAGGCACTGTATGTTCAGGCAATTCGCCAGGATTTGGCGAACTGCCTGCTCTCTGGATAGCCGAATGGCCAGGAAAGGTTTTCAGCGTTCGGTTACCTTACTCCAGCCATTCGGATCTCTTTGAAGAACCCTGTTAGAGTTGTTTCGTGCAGGGTTACTTGAGGGCTGCAGTCAGTAAGGGGTTAATGGTCAGGGCTGCAGGTTGCATTGTGAAGGGTTAATCGGGGGCTGCAGGTTTTTAGGGGTGTGATAATATGGAGATTATGTCATGGACATGAGCAATCCGTTCTTGACACACAGACCATGAGACACGATGAAGTGAGGCAACGCTTGGGAAATTTTTTGTTGTTGTCAATTCTGCTAAAAATCCTCATAATTGTAGTTGAGAGGTTATCAGATAATAAAATGCAGTCACGCCTGAGTAGAAGTTGTCTCATGTCTGTCATGCCCCACCTTTGCAAGAATGCTATTGTCTGTATTGCACAGCCTGGTCCTAACAGCCTTTGTCCTGGAACGCTTTTGTATTGGGTTCCAATCCGGGTTTTACCTCAGCTCAGTGCCATGTCCAGGCTCCTGGAGATCCAGCCTGGGTTTTCCTGTCCAGCCTTGGAGTTCCAGCTGAGGCCTATCTGCTATCAAGCCTCCTTAAATAGCAGAGAGACCCAGCAAGCAGTGGTCCTGCATTGTAGTTCCCTGTCCTAGGTAACGAGGCAGTGTGCCTCCCTGCTAACCTGATCCGGGTGTCTCCAGCAATCCGGGTGTCCTACGCCTACACGTGTGTCCTGCGCCTACAAGTGTGTCCTGTATCCATCTCCGTTCAGTCCTTGGCCAAGACTTCCTGGTTGCTGTAGTGTACAAGTGGGTTCTGTCAACTACGTAGCCCACAATCCTGTGTCTGGATATCTACCTGTGGCTCATACTGCATTCACCACCTTCCCTGACCTTCAATCAAGTTACCATTGCCAGCCGTCCTGATTCAGTCTTGGTGGACACTGTCTGCAGTCTGGGACTACATTGCCTACAATCCTTTGCTATAGACTTTTACCTGTGCTATCCAGAAGGGGCACCTTCTGTTTATTCCAGTACCTGCTGCCAAGTCCCATTTGTGTTCATTAAAAAACAATATTATTTGCTTGCTATCCTGTCTGGTCTCCCCTCTGTGTCGCCACCTGCTGGGCTCACCCCTGAAGCGCATACGCCGCCTGACAATGTCGCGAAAAATTAGAATATGGTGCAAAAGTTAATTTATTTCAGTAATGCAACTTAAAAGGTGAAACTAATATATGAGACTCATTACATGCAACGTAAGATAGTTCAAGCCGTGATTTGTCATAATTGTGATGATTATGGTTACAGCTCATGAAAACCCCAAATCCACAATCTCAGAAAATTAGAATATTGTGAAAAGGTGCAATATTCTAGGCTCAAAGTGTCCCACTCTAATCAGCTAATGAAGCCATAAAACCTGCAAAGGGTTCCTGAGCCTTTAAATGGTCTCTCAGTCTGGTTCAGTAGGAATCACAATCATGGGAAAGACTGCTGACCTGACAGTTGTGCAGAAAACCATCATTGACCCCCTCCATAAGGAGGGAAAGCCTCAAAAAGGTCATTGCAAAAGAAGTTGGATGTTCCCAAAGTGCTGTATCAAAGCACATTAATAGACAGTTATGTGGAAGAAAAAGGTGCGCAAGCAGCAGGGATGACCGCAGCCTGGAGAGGATTGTCAGGAAAAGGCCATTCAAAAGTGTTGGGGACTTTCACAAGGAGTGGACTGAGGCTGGAGTCAGTGCATCAAGAGCCACCACACACAGACGGATCCTGGACATGGGCTTCAAATGTCGTATTCCTCTTGTCAAGCCGCTCCTGAACAACAAACAACGTCAGAAGCGTCTTACCTGGGCTAAAGAAAAACAGACCTGGTCTGTTGCTCAGTGGCTCCAAAGTCCTCTTTTCTGATGAGAGCAACTTTTGCATCTCATTTGGAAACCAAGGACCCAGAGTATGGAGGAAGAATGGAGAGGCACACACTGCAAGATGCTTGAAGTCCAGTGTGAAGTTTCCACAGTCTGTGTTGATTTGGGGAGCCATGTCATCTGCTGGTGTTGGTCCACTGTGCTTCATTAAGTCCCGGGTCAATGCAGCCGTCTTCCATCAGATTTTGGAGCACTTTATGCTTCCTTCCACAGACAAGCTTTATGGGGTTGCTGACTTCATTTTCCAGCAGGACTTGGCACCTGCCCACACTGCCAAAAGCACCAAAACCTGGTGGGATTACTGTGCTTGATTGGCCAGCAAACTCGCCTGACCTGAACCCCAGAGAGAATCTATGGGGCATTGCCAAGAGAAAGAGGAGAGACATGAGACCGAACAATGCAGAAGAGCTGAAGGCCACTATTGAAGCATCCTGGTCTTCCATAACACCTCCGCAGTGCCACAGGCTGATAGCTTCCATGCCACATTGAGGCAGCAATTACTGCAAAAGGGGCCCAGACCAAGCACTGAGTACATCTGCAGCTTATACTTCTCAGAGGTCCCATATTGTTCTATGTACAATCCTTGTTTTATTGATTGCCTGTAATATTCTCATTTTCTGAGATGGTGGATTTGGGGTTTTCATGAGCTGTAACCATAATCACCACAATTATGACAAATCACCGCTTGAACTATCTTGCTTTGCATCTAATGAGTCTCATATATTAGTTTCACCTTTTAAGTTGCATTACTGAAATAAATTAACTTTTGCACCATATTCAAATTTTTCGAGTTTCGCCTGTATATATGTGTATTTTTTTACGGGGTTATTCACTAACCTCAGATTCTACCACCAAATCTGCATTTTCAGGGCAGTTCGTTGTAAGGACTTAATACCATTATCGACGTTTAATAATCCGTGTTGCTGATAATTCCTTCGCCTGTTACTTTGCTCTAATAATTGTCATAAACTGTAAGCGCTTCTGTTACATGGACTGTGCCCTGTTTACTCTGTGTTTGCGAAAGCCTTAAATCCACAAGCCGA